>CM031235.1:193509498-194219314 GCA_018340775.1 Taxus wallichiana var. yunnanensis
TCACATCTTGAAATCAACGTAACAAAAATAGATACATTAATTTAATCTCTAGTTTTCAATTTTCAATGCAAATTTTGGCATATGAACTTAATAAACAAATATTTGCATAAACTTTTCACTATATATGAAATCATTTTGTGTGCATAGTTTTTGTGCTTAAGCTAAGTTAATGGAAAATAGAGACTAACACCTAGTAGCCCTAATTAACAAAGCTTAAAGCAAAGTACAAAGCACCATCAAGATAAGAATTAAACAAGGTTAGACACTAACATTTATCATATTAAAACTTTGAAACTTAACATGCTAGTTATCTAAATCCTCTATTCTTTTGATTAACAACAAATAAATGAATGAACTTATGTAAGCTCCATGATAATCAAATAGGTTGCTCTTGATATTCCAAGAACCTAGGAATGGGGGCTTATCAAAGTTGGGCTACAAGACCCTTTTGACACCTCTCATATGACCTAAGCACTTTTGGCTAGAAAAGAGGCTTAACTCTCCAAGTGGTGAACTCTCAAGAAAACAAAGGAAAGCTTTTAGTCTATTTTGTTATATGCTTTGTTTTTGTCTTCTCAAGAATTTTAGGTGTAGGTATAAAGGTAGAAGGAGGGTTCCTTATATATCCCAATGGATAAAGGAAACACTTCATCCCTTTGCATGTGGGATAAAGGTAAAACAAGATTAAAAATGGATAAGGTTGCTTTATAAAAGGTAACCTTACTTTAGAAGGGTTTAATTTATACTTAGCAAGTTATGGGAGTTGGGGGTGCTTTAATTAATCAAAGGTGATTAATTAATAGGTAGATGTAAGCTTAAAGAAGCTAATTAGAGGAATATTAGTACGATTTAGGCTATTATAAGGGGATTAAATCAATTAAATATTGATTTATTGGTTAAATGAAAGGGAAAGCCAATTAATTAATAATAATTAATTAGTCTAGATAGAAAGGGGTATTTATTAATGGAAGGTCATTAATTAGGGTAATCATTAGATAGGTGACTTAATTAATTAACATAGTGTAATTAATTAACTATGATAGGAGGGAATATGAACGCTTTTTGACGATATGTCTCCAATTTACAAGGAGGATAATTAGCACAATTTAAGTATTTTAATTGCTTGGGCGCAATTATGGGTGTCTACACATTTCACTTTACAAGGTTTTCCATGATAAATATTATATATATATATATATATATATATATATATATATATATATATATATATATATATATATATATATATATATATATATATATATATATATTACAAATTTCATCAAGTGCACAACATTTTCTCACTTCCAAGTATAAATGTTTCTTACAAGTTACACCTTCACATTACAAACCTACATAACAAGTCATAAAACCCACTTAGGTAGATAGAGTATGCAAATCTCACTTAGAAACATATGCATGCCCAAAATCAGTAGTTGAAATTATCAAATCTCATGTACATGATTAAATTAATCTTTTCCCACTACATGGTTAAGTGTGTAAACAAAAATTGTGCACTTTGGTACATTTATAGGTCCTAAAAGCATACTTGCATTCATATGATTCCTAAGTAAGAAAACTAGTAATTGATATCTATTTTAGGCCTCTTTGCTTTGTATCTTGTCTTCTTTCTAGTCTTTTACACCCTACAACCCAGTCAATACTTCACTTTCTTATATTTTATGGCTTTGAACACTAGCACCCAGATAGGATGCCATAGCCTAGGTGCTCTCATCCTTTTAGGTGCCCCCGACCCTTTTCTATCTTACTCACTTATTTTAGATTTATTTTATCTTTTGGGCATCTCATTTTATTATGGGAAGGCATTCTAGTTGTCAATTATAAAATTTAACCAAGGGAATCATGTAAATACAAAGCTATGTGACCAAAATAAAGGACCAAGCTCTAAGAATCTATTATCATCACCTAAGGTTGCATCCAAAGGCATAAAAGGCATCTATATAGCTTTCATACAAGGTCTAAGGGACTAAATTTTTACATATAATTCATAAGAAGGGAAGTTCATTTTTCCATCCACACATCTATTTACATTGGTACATCTAGCTATCTCTCGCTATCACATGCACTTACACAAGGTCTTCCTAGGGAACAATTCTATCACACATGCACAAGAACTACATGGATTCTAAGATGTAGTTTAGTGCTCGGTCATAAGTTCACTCGGGGTGATTGTTGAGGTCAATCCAACTCCCCATATTACATCTTTTATTTTTGAAATCTGATGTAGTTTGAGGGTTTTGTAGGTGGACATCTCTTTGCAGGTTATAGGTGAATTTTTAATCATAATGTGACATACTAGTGACCAACAAACTATGAGTGACCACTTTGCAACACCAAAAATTAGGTTCCAGCTCTTGCACAATCATGGATGCCCAATAGCATACTTTAATGCCCAATAGCATATGCTAGTGCCCAAGTGCCCTTGACCTAGTCCAAGCACCCTAATCTAGGCTTATTTGACAGTTTAAAATTTATGGTGCTCAATTACGACAATCTGCTCTTCTTGTTTATCATCTTCTCTAGTGTACACATTCCCGGCACGTACCAAAGCACTAGGTGTAAATCAACTAAATCACTCTTTCCCTCCTTTACACTTAGGGTCTTATATTTATCTTACTTATTTCTTATTTCATTTATATTCTAGCAGCTTGTTTATCACAATCTACATATGTTACTCTGCAATATTAGGGTTTATACAAAACTATATTTTTGTTAAATCATTTTGTGAACCCCACTTGTGATTGATCTTTCGTATCCTTCTTTTGCACGATTCTATTTCTTTCATTGAACCTAAGGTTTGTCAAATCTCTTTGCATGAATTACTTCAAATGCATCCACCTTGTAAAGATGTTCTTTAAAAATCCCTATACACCATGTATCTCCCTAGAGATATGCCACCCACTCAAGTAAGTGCCATTTTTATCATCTCTCTGACGACCCTAACCTTTATGATCCTCCATCCAATCAACCCATCTTAAATTCAATTCAAGATTTATGTTGTTTGTTTCAAGATAAAATTTAGGCTATGGAATCCATGATTACATCTCTCAAATATAAAATCCAAGATCTCAAGGATGCTTCTCAAGCCCATGTTTGTTCTTCTTCTACTCCTCATTCTAATTCTATGTTTTCTACATGTGCTCATATCAGTGAACCTCAAGTCTTACCATTACTAAACCTCTCAAGTTTGATCATAATGTTAAACAACGATGATGTTCTTCTTATGCTCCTCAATCACCAATTGATTAATTTGCCACCTACTCATTTATAACCTCCTTATCGGCTTGCTAACTATCAAGGTATCCCATTTTTTAATTATCATCAAATCAATGGACATCATGACAATGATTACTATGCTTTAAAATGAATAATAAATCACCTTAAGCATCAAGGCTCTATCTCATTTTCTGCATAACATTTTGTTACATTCCCATCTCCAAATGCTACATCTAAATGGGCTCCTAAATCTACTCCTTCTATGACTAATGAGAATCATGTTATCACTTCTAATGTTCCTTCTTCAATCACTCAAGCATCACCTATGCAACCCACTCCAACTAAGAAATCACCTTTCAAGTTCCATCCTCCATCACCTCCTCCTCTCAAGTCTTCTACAACATTACCAAGTCAAACAAAGAAACTACCTCTCAAAATCAATCCAACATCTCCTCCTCTCAAGTCTTCTATAGTGTCATCAATCCCACATAAGCTACAACCAATAATTTTTGTTAAGGAAACTACTCCTTACATTGATCCCCTTAGCAACATCGACTAGATCTACACATCTCACACACTTGGGGAGCATCATAGCTTCCCCCACGCATTTCTATCAAATGTATCTATCATCTCATGCACTTGACGCTCCACGCTTAATGTCTAATATTTCCTAAGCATCAATACAAACCCTTTGATACATGCATTGTATCATCATACCACCCTATAACGCACTCTTGTGCTTGTAGACACAAAATCATGCACTTGGATACATTTCTAGGTCCTAACCACATCATACTATTCATATAATTCCTAAGTAAGAAAACTAGTAATTGACATTAATGTTTTCCCTTTTTATGTTTCATATTTTCTATTCGGCCTTCTACATCCTACAACCTAGTCCGATCTTAATTAGTTTATCTTTCTTGACTCTAGAGACCAGCATCTAGACATGATTTTGGTACCTAGGTGTCCTCGTCCACTCTAGGTGTCCCTGACCTCTTTGTATCTTTCTCGCCTCTTTTGAGCCTCTTTAATATTTTAGGCATCTTGTTTTCTTATGGGTCATCCTTTTAGTTTTCAATTTCAAACAAAGGAATCATATAAACATAAATATATGTGACCATAATAAATAACCAAGATTTAAAAATCTATTATCATCACCTAAGGTTACATCCAAAGGCATTCTAAGAGAATTAAAGCATCCATCTAGCACTCACTCAAGGGACAAGGGACTATATTTTCTACATACACGCATGGGATGGGAAGTTCATTTTTTCATCCACACATCTATGTACATTATTACATCTAGCTATCACTTATTATCAAGTGCATCTTACACACGAGCTTCCTAGGGCATGATTTTTACACACATGCACAAGAACGGCATGGAGTCTCGAAATGTAGTGTATAGCTCAGCCATAAGTTCACTCTGTCAAGTGAGCATTCAGGTTATTCGACTCCCCATTTGCATCTTTTTCTTTTTATGATTTTATTTGTTTTAGGGTTTTGCAGGCTATCTCTCTCTTTGTAGGTTACAAGTGAATACACTCGATCACCCAAGAATACACGATGATCAACGCGGTGAAGGTCAACAATCATCTTGCAACACACAAAAATTGTTTTCTAAGGTCTTTCACAATCACGGGTGCCCATAAGAAATATTTGGCTCCCGGGTTCATATGACCCAATACACGCACCATAGTCCATGATTATCGATAGCTACAAAAGTTTCAGTTATGGTTGTGACAGTTTGCTCCTCATTTTTACCAATTTTCCAATCTAGCATTCTTCTATATTTATTGTGAAATTAGTTAAGTCTTCTACTCTCTCTCTCTTACACCTAGGGTTTCATTTTTATCTAGCTTATTTCTTGTGTCATATTTGTACTTTAGCATTTCATTTATTTATCTGACTCTAACATATCTAGGGTTTTACAAAATTATATTTTTGTTAAATCATTTAGTGAACCCGTCTCATTCAAACTCTTTTGGGTCCTCATATTATCACTTCTTTCATTTTCCTAGGATCATCTCATCATGGATATTTCCATTCATGATTTCTTGTTAGCCAATCTTGGTTGTAGAGCTAAAATTATTTCTCTTGGCTAATACTTGCATTCCTTCTTATACTCATTTGGACATAGTATATTAGTTATTCATAGATGTTATTTCTCAAAAAATCATTTTCCCACATGATATAGTTGTCAATCTTTATGTTTATGACAATGATCCTCCCCTATATATACCAGATCACATTCATAACATGGGTATCAAGAGAACTATAATCGATAATGAATCTCAGCTCAATATTTTTACTATGTCACTCCTTCGGGACATCAATCTTTCCTCCACTTTAGTTAACCCAATATCCATTTCTCTCTATGTGTATGGTTATTCTACGCATCCATGCATAGGAGCGATCACCTTGCTGCTCACAGTTGGGCCAAAAAATATTCTTATTGTATTTTTTGTTATCGATTTCCCAGATTCAATATAATTGCTTAATTTCTAGGTCATGGATTCACACTATGTAGGAAGTTCCTTCTACAGCTCACCAATGTATTAAATTCTTACATGAGGGCCTTGAATATACCATAGTCATTGATCATGACCCATTCAAATATTTTCACCTAGATCCAACCATTGTGTTACCTACTCCAACTTCTACTACTATTATGCATCATGTTGATTATCAACAACCCATGGACTATCTTGATAGTTTGCCTCCACTCAAAGGAATTGGTTGTGCATTAGACACAATCCCATCTGCTTCATCCTCACACCCTCCTACTAATGTTATGGTAATTTATTAGGGGTTTGTCCATACATTAGGCATCATTTTACCTTCCTCATCTTCTCATGAGTGACCTACATCTTCGTTTCTTCCGTTCACATGCACTCTTTTCATGAATAATTCTTATTGGCCACACATTCCATTTGATCTCACTTACTCAAACATTGTTTGCATATATGAGAGCTTTAGAATGTATATAAAACACAATTTCTATATATATATATATATATATATATATATATATATATATATATATCTTTTTGGATTCAGATCTTCCTTGCGTCTAGAATTGTTTTGTGGTTTGTTTCTCATGTGTACACTAGATGCTTTAGAATCTCTATTTTTATATGCTTTTCAGAATGTATGCAATGGATGACTAGTGATAACAAATGTTGAACAAAATGTTTCTCTTTTTGTTTGTTTTTGTAATACTAATATGAGATGATGCAAACATATTGTAGTACTGAACTTTTAGCTTCTTTGGGCAATATTTGTTGCTTCTTCTTGTTTTGGAAAAATGTGATGAAAATGTAGTGATAATGAGATGAACTTGCCCCATTCTTAACTCCACACAACTAGTAAGATGTGAGGGCTCAACACCAAGAGCTAGGAAGGGTGCAAATTGTATGAGTTTGACTGAATGGAAATGATGAGAGAAATACAAAGTATTGATAGATACCAAATTTACCTACGTACTTACCTTACTCAAACCTGCTACATAGCTCAGAATGGAACTTACTTTTTAGTTTATCTAGACTTAGATCTATAAATGGCAACTTGGTTGACAAAATATGGTTTTAAGGATTTGATCTCTTTGGAACTTGGATGCTTAGCTTCATTTTTCACAATACACTTTGTTTTGAATTTTTAAAATACTAAGATTCATTGATTTGCATGAATAAACCCCCTATGCCTTGCCCCATGCTACTAGTAAGAAGTATGGGCTTATCACCAAAGGTAGGACATAGGTGAGTAAGGGCACTTCCTTCCTTTCCCAACCTCACACCACTAGTAAGAGATGCGGGCTCATCACCGAAGATTGGTAGGGCAAAGAGGTGTGTAAAATAAAATATTCTGTTTGTTTAGTATTTTGGATTCAATTTGACTTTGACATTTGTGATCTATAATTTTGAAGTATCCTTATTTCAAAGAGATGTAAGAGGGATAGATGTGACACCAAGAAGCTTCTAGAATAGACCGTAGGTAAGAACATCTTAACCTAGTAGAAGAAAATGAGTATGACCAAGTATGCAGGCCTTGGTATGGTTTTTGTCAAGATTTTGTCTATCAAATTGATGAGATGATTTCGAAATCATTTGATGATATCATGAAAATTGAAGAGATATGATTTGAATACTTTTTCCAATATTTTCATAAGCTTGTAATAAATTTCTTAAGAATAAGTTCCTTAACTACAACATTTACGAAATGAATGAACAAAATGAATTAACTAAAAGACTAATGTAATGCAGGTTAACATAGTATAAAAATGGTGATGCTAATTACTTATGCATAAAACCATTTAAGATGTAAGGAATTGACAGTTTCATTAAATTCCTCACCTTCTAGTGTGCACAAGAGATACGCACCATTTCCGTAGTCCTTCATGACTCGGTATGGGCCTAGCCACTTAGGCCGAATTTCCTTCCTTCGGTTTTTTCTTATCAATCTGGCTATCTAGTCTTAGAACAAGATCACCCTCATATATTTCTCATTCATAGAATTTCTTGTTATATTTCCGGAACATTCAATCAGTGTAGGCTTTGTGCCTTTGCTCGGCATTTAATCTAGCCTCATCAAGGCTTTCTAATTGAGAGATTTGTGCCTCTCTATAGGCTTCTTCTCTTAAGATCCCTTGTAATGAGATGTAGAGGCTAGGTATCTCAACTTCTATTGGTAGAACTACTTCGGCTCTGAACACCAACAAGAAAGGGGTTAACCCTATTGGTGTTCTTATTGATGTTCAATAGGCCCACAAGGCTTGGTATAGCTTTAAATGCCAATCCCATTTGTTCTCCTTAACTATTTTGAGGAGAATGGTTTTTAACGTTTTATTTATGGCCTCGACTTGTCCATTGGATTGGAGGTAATAAAGAGAATTCATGTGATGGTTTATCTTGAATTTACTACATAGTTCACAGAGACTTCATCATTCTTGATGGACGTTCCATTATCTGAGATAATGACTTATGGGACACCGTACCTACAAATGATTTGATTTAGAATAAACTTAGTAATTACAAAACCTAGTACGGTGGTGAGAGGCATGGCCTCTACCCATTTTATAAAGTATTATGTGGCCATGATTATGAAGTTATGGCCATCTATTGATGAGGGAGAGAATTTCCCTATCAAGTCCAAGCCCACATGGAAAAGGGACAAGGAGCTACGATTAGTTGCGAGAGCTCTGTGCTAGCATGTGAATATTGTGGGAGAATTCTTGGCATTTATGGCATTTGCACACAAACTCTACCTCGTCATGTTCTAGGGTGGGCCAAAAATATCCCATTTGATGTATCTTACGAGTAGTGGCATGGCCACCAAAGTGGCCTCCACATACCCGCTATGGGATTTGTAAAGAATCCTTACGGATTCTTCTATGTCAACACATCTTAACAACATCCCATCAAAGGCTCTGTGATAGAGCACCTGTTCTAAGATGACGTATTTAACAACAATGATGCGTAACTACCTTATTTGTTGAGATGTGGCCCCTTCTGGGTATGTGTGGTCCATGATGAAATTGATTATGTCGGTGTACCAAGGACATGTAGAGATAGGAGGCATGGTTTTGATAAAATATACACACTCATCGGGGAATTCTAGATCTACCAAATCACCTCCATTCAATGGGTTTCCAACCAACCAGTCTGCAATGATTTGTCCCTTAATGGATTTTTGGTTTACAAATGTTAGCTCAAATTCACCCATTAATGTTATGAAACATCCAGCCTTTCTAAATAAGGACCCTTGCGTGAGGAATGTCCGTAAATGATCTATTTTGACAATCACCCTTGTTTCTTGATTTAACATGTAATGTCTTAAGCATTTTTTTGCAAAGACAATGGCAAGGCATTCTCTTTCTACCTATGTGTAACATGTCTTATAGTAGAGTAACATCCAACTAATGAAGTATACCGCACATTCTCGTTTATCATCATCTTCTTGAGCCAACATGTAGGTTGATGAGACATCAGTATCCCATGAATACAAGATCAAAGGATGATCTAGTCTAGGGGCATTAGCATGGGTAGAGACAACAAGAAGTGTTTAACTGCTTCAAGGCCTCGTTGCATTCATCAGTCTAATCAATGCTATAATCCTTCTTTAGCAAATTGTTGATTAGATGGACAAAGAAAACTTAAGTCAGGAAGAACCTTTGAATTACACCGAAGTTTCCCAAGAAATGATTTGATACTGACTCATCGATGGTGGAATCATTTCAAGGACAACCCGATTTTGGTTGGGTCAACATTAATCCCTCATGAAGATATAATGTAACCTAGAAGCTTACCTCCTGTTACACCAAATACACATTTTTTTGGATTCAATGTGACACCATATTCGATCAATCGTGAGAGAATGATACGGAGCACTTCTAGGTGATCACAATGATTTTTGGCCTTGGCCAGCAAGTCATCTACGTAGGATTCCACAATCTTATGAATAAGATCATGGAATATATATGTCATTTCCGTTGGTATGTAGTGCCAACATTCTTAAGACCAAATGGCATGACAACATAATAGTAGGTTCCCTAGGGAGTTATAAACATGGTCTTGGCTTGTTCTTCCTCAGATATTTTAATCTGATTATACCTTGAGAACCCATTCATGAGGGACAACAGCTCAAATCCAGCTATTGCATCAAAAATAACGTTAATGGATGGTAAAGGGAAGTCATGTTTGGGATAGGCTTTGTTAATGTCCCAAAATTCTATGTAAATTCGTATCTTCCCATTCTTTTTTAGAGCAGGGATGATATTAGATACCCATTGAGAATAGTCAACTAGTTTGATGAACCCCACTTGGAGGATTTTTATCACTTACTCTTTCATCATGAGAGCTACTTTTGGCTTCATTGGTCTTAACATTTGCTTGATTGGCTTTGCATCTAGTTTGGTGACAAGATTGTGTACCGCAATATGTGGTGTAATTCCCATCATTTCTTTGTAACTAAATGCAAAATATTTTGATGTTCTTTGAGGATCTGAGTATGTAATTCTATCTCCTTTGGAATTAAAGAGGATCCCAACTTCAAAATCTTTGGTTCTTCCTCTATTCTGATATTTATGTCGATGGTTCCTTCGATTAAGGAGGTGTTGGCCTCCTCAAACTTGGGAGGGCTGGGGTAATTCCAAACTCCTTCATTCTCCACCTCGTAGATTTTGAAATTTTATTGCGGGGAGATTCTATCATGGGATTTCCAAAATAGGAAGAGGATCATGGGATTAGAGAGAAATAAACTATAGAATAATTGAAATGCAGCTCTGCAAAGGCGTTTAGATATTCAAGGGTTGCCTTATCACTATCAGAGTGATCTAAAGTGGTAGACTCATTCTCAACTTCCACATGTGTTGATATCGGGATTATTGGTACTTTATGAACCAAAGGTTCAGTATGTATTGATACCATGAAATCAGTATCCTCCAATTCATTATTTGGAGTGAATCGGGAAGCTGAGGTTGCTTCTGAGAATCGAGTGAAGGTTTTTTCTCATGGGATTGCTTCAATTGATATGAAGTCAAATCCCTTTGTTAGTCTTAGTACCGCCATTTTATAGAGTTACAAATGTTCAGCCCTAGTCTCATATACCTCTAATAGTTGGTTTGCAACTAATTTTGAGTCTCTAAGTACTCGATATTACTAATGTCCATCCTTTTGGCAATGATAAGGCCAATAAGGAGGGATTCGTATTCAGCCCCATTGTTTGTGCACTCAAAATTTAATTTGAAAGAAAAAGGTAGAACCTTTCCTCATGCGAAGTAAGGATCACACCTGCCCCAACACCAAAACAAAATCTTGCTCCATCAAAGTGGAGATTCCAATAATAATTTGGAAAAATGGAAGTTGGAACACCCTTAGTCTCTACTTCCCTTGTCTTAGTTACATCCACCATACAAACTTCATCCATGAGTTATGGAACCAATTCTAGGGTATGTCCTATACCCACATAATCAAATAGTAGGAGAATAGGTAGATCTTTCTCCAATAATTTGACAATTTTTCAGTGGTTCCTAGTGAAATTGTTTCTATAGTGATGGACTCATCTTTGACTATTGGGATGCGTTTGATTAAGTTTGTGACTTTTATTTCTATTGTAGGCACCAGCTTAACTTCGCTTACGGGTTTGTATTGATTGATTTGTTGAGCTGATTTGTTGGGAGCTCAAATTCATAATGGATGCCTAGTCTTTTCTTCAAATCTTCTAGGTGTATGTCAAAAGTTTTGGGTCACCTTGTGCTATAAAGACCTTTCCTAGGTGTAGAAACCTTACTTCTTGAAATAACGTGGAAGGGATTGCCTTCATGTGATGAATCCAAGGGTGACCGAGAATGATATTATAGTTGGTTTCCCGATCTATAATATAAAATTCAGTGACAATTATTTTGGGTCCTAAAGTGACTAGTAGTACTATAATACCGATTGAAGTTGTTTTGAGGCTATCATAGCCCCTTAGCATGTTTCATGTCGAAGAACAGTTCATTTCTCCATATCCTAGATTTTGAAGAAAATCGAAAGGGACTATGTTAACTCAAGCCCCATCATCAATCATTACACGCTTGAAGTAGTTGTTATAAACCCAGACCTACAAATGAAAGGGTGGATCACCTCTACGTGAAATTTCAACATCTGTTGGCATTTTACTTATGTCGATTATAAACTCAGTATCCCTATCCAAGCTGGCTGCCCTGAGGGTAGACATTAAAGTCTACATGGTTTACTTGCATTTTAGGGGAGTGATGATGAAGAGATGACCGAGACCTAATGCTTCTAAGAGAGCAGCTCTGTGAGTAGGATATTTCTTCAACAAATCCAAAAAGGAAATGTGAGAGAAGGTATTTGTTAAGTCATTAATTAAATCATAGGTGCTTCTTGGTTTTTCTTGTGTTTGTTGAGTGTTGTCAGTATTAGTGAATAGGTTGGAACTAGTTGAGAGGAGTATTCATGTGTTCTTGTTATAGTTTATATTTGTAACTCAGTGTCTAATTCTACCAGTCCAACTATCTTGGCTTGTGGTCGAGTTTCTAATTGGGGTGCGATTAGATTTGATGAAGTTGACATTTCATGGTTGTTGTTCCCGTTATGACACCCTTGTTTGTTCCACTTGGATCTAACCCATTGTTGTTAGAATGATTCGGGAGAGGATGATTGAAAATCTTTAGAGGTGCATTTTGAGGAGAAACTGATCCTTAGTAGGTATTTGATGTGGTTGGTATGGAATTTTCCAAAACATATCTACAAAGAGTTGTCTTTGATCTTCTGGTAAAAGCTCCAAGAATTTATTTTAATCACGAGAAAGTCCTAGTATCATGACCTTGGATTTTGTGGAAGTCATAGTATAAATTGGGATTATAGTTCCATGGTCATTGGTTTAAATCTTATTGTGGCCCAAAGTTTTGATTGGGTTGTTAATTATTATAGTTGTAATTTTGAGGTTGTTGCCTTTGGTTTTGGTTTGATATCCATCCGGGCCTCGGCGGGGCCTTGTGATAGGATTTTTGTTGTTTTGTTGTTGTTGTGGTTGTGGCGGATGATTAAAATCCACCGCATTGATCGTTGGGCTAAAATTTTTATTGCGTTGATTGTTAGTAGGTGCGAGGTGTTCACAAGATTTGGTCTTTTAGCTTGACTGGTTACTCCATCCGTTGTAACCCGTGGTTTTTGTTAAGGATTTTGGGTCCTTGATTGGTATTTCCCATGTTGGGATAAGTCATAGTGTTTTGATTGGAAGTAATTAATGTCCTGTTCATTCCATAAGTCTTACGACCACTACTATTACTATTACCGCTTGATCTATTCGGAGAACTCTCAAGTACTTCATAATAATTCCTTAGTGAGAACTTCTAGACTTCTTCCTTTATCTCTCTATTGAGAGAATGAAGGAATAAATCACATAGTTCCATCTGATCCATGTTTGGAAAACTTGTTGATGAGTAGAGGACTGTACGCCATCTTTGAATGAAATGGGCAGTAGATTCATTGTGCTCTTGTTTAATGTGTAAGAACTCCTAATCCTTGTTCTTAATAGTTTGTTCATGTCAAAAGCTTTGATGAATTCTAACACAAGTTGTTTGAATGAATGTATCGAGGCTTCGGTATTCTATAATACCAATCAAGGGCAATACCTTCTAAGGTTTTAGGGAAGATTTTAAGAACAACCGCATCCCAAGGGAGTAGATCTCAAATGGCCGTGACATAGGCCTTGATATGAGTGTTTGGATCTCCCTCCCCCTTAAATTTAGGAAAATCGGGAAGAGGTCTTGGAAGCATGATGCTTCATACAATGAAATCAAAAGGCTCTTTTAAATATTCTAAGTAAGTCCCTACCGCATAGGTTTCAACCATAGATGGTGCATGTTGAGGGAGTGGAGGTGGAACGGGTTGTTGATATGGCATAGTATATGTATTTGCAGGTGCATAAGGAAACCCCTATGGTTGAGAGAACGTCCTAGGAGAAGAGAACATACCTCCCTGTGGTGATTTTGAATAAATGTTTAAGTAGGGAGGAGCATTGCTCTAATATGGATTGTTTGGTACTAAACCGGGAGGTATCATATTTTCAATTGGAGAAACGTTTGAAAACGCGGTTCTAGTTGGTGTTTTGTAATGCCTAGTTTCCTTTGGCACCTTTTGTTACTGATCATGATACTATATACTATATGATGGACATTATTATAATTTAGATTTAGTCCGGTGTTAGATGTCGAGATCTTGGATTATTGTTGAATCGATTCATATATGATGCATGATGATTGTTGGAGACATTTTATATAGATGTTGACATGTTGTTGGACATGGTTATATATATTTATGGATGTCGTTAGGACATGTGATATTTGAATATATTGAGTAAACCTAGAAAATGGATACTATTTGATGATGATATAGTTGTGGATATAAATTGTAAATGATTTTCTTGATGGCCTTGATGATTGTTGTGATTCATTTGTATAGTGATTTTGTGATTACATTATATATTCATTTTGGACATTCTAATATGGCCACGAGGCCGAAGGAGGTATTTATGTTTTGCAGGTTAAAATGTCGCAACAAACATCGGGGGATTGGAGACCAACCACAATGGAATTCTAGGTGAATTCAACAAGGTCACCATGGCAACATGTCTTGTGTGTGTGTGTGTGTGTGTTGTATTTTGTTAGGGATTCCCATGGGGGGATCACCTTTATATGTGACCATGGGTTTGTGTATTTTATTAATGTGTTTATTTTATTATTTTTGTATGTATTTTATTAGTAATGTGTTCCTTTCTTTTAATTAATTAAAATTGTGATAGATTAATGTGAGAAATTATATGGTTAAAATTTAAATAAGTCAAATTGGGATATGGGAAAGTAATTATGGAAGTTGTTGGCTCTTTGTATTTAATATGTAAGTGATATGTAAGTTGTGTAAGAGCTTGTGTAAGTAAAATTTTAGATTAAGAAACACTCCACCTCCATGTAAATTCGAATTTGTGCTTGGGGATATTTTTGGAGGTTTGTGGGACAAGTAAAACTTGTCCCATGCCTCAAATTTAATTTACCAACCATACTTATGGTTGGAGAAGTGACTTCATATTTTTTAATGCATTTTATTATCATTGCATTGTTTTGATTGCACTCTCTTACTTTTTATTTATTTTTCCATCCTTTGGGATGTGGGCTTTTTGGAGTGTGCAAGTATATTGTCATATTTTCACCCACCTCTTTATTGTGCTTGGAAGAATGGATTTTGTCTTTTGTGTTTGAATTTGAGGATGTGTGATGTGGCATCCTACATGGATCCACATCATCCTCTTATCTTCCCTCTTCTATATAATTCAAACTCTTTGTTTGTTTTGGGTTGTTGAATCATTTTGCAAACTTCCTTGGGGCGCATTTTTCTTGTGTTTGGAGCTCTTGCTTTTGGAAGGATTTTGGAGAAACTTTGCATGCTTGGAGATTGCTGTTTTGGGATTGTGTTTTGGCATTAAAGCTTCTTGTTTGGAAACAAAAGCTACCATGGAAAGGTAGGTGTTTATTTCTTCTTTTATTATTGTCATTTTCTTGTTGTGTAGAATGAATGGTGCATGTTTTGTTTTATTTATTGGCTGGTTTGGTAGACTGCCATAGGAATGGTGTAGGAGAAGGTTATGGGGAATTCATGTGGGGGGCATAAGGGAATACCATTGGCATCAGAATCTTCTGGAGGGAATTTGGGTTTGGGATCCACCATGGAAAAGAAATAGCTTACATTTCTTACTTTGGGGGGCATAAGGAGGGAAGGAGGGATTTTTGGGGGGCATAAGGATATGTGTGTGATGAATTATTTTGGCGGTTTGTTACTAGTGGATGCCCAATTCCCAATTGGGAGGCATAAGTAGCTTCCCCCATAGACCTTGCTCCTTTGGCTTGCATGATCAAGCCTGAGTTTTGATTGGAATGTTTTCAATTATAGTTGTAAACTGTTGTTTTGTGTTGATCTATGTCTTTATAAATGAATTATGCATGTTGAAAGAATGTTGTGTGTTGTGGAAGCCAATTGTTGCCATGGGTTGAATTACACCTCTTATTGTATTATGGTTGGGGCTTGGGGGCCAATGATGAAGGATGGATTCTCCTTTCATTGGATGTCTTGGTTGGGTGGAGAGCGTTGCCTTTCCCCCTCTTTTGTTGTGATCAACTTGGAGAAAGAGAAAATGTGCATGTTGTTGTCCTAGAGCAAAGGAAAAATATAGTTTGATAGTCCCTTGTGAAAACACATTCATTTGTAATCCTTTCCCACTTGATGTGGATGGAAATTGTAATGTATACTTGTGAAGAAATGATGTTGTAATTGATTATGGAAATATATATTCGAATTGTGAAAGACATTTACATTCTGCTCTGTACATTGGAAAGAAATAAATAGAAAGGTGTTAATTTCATTCAAACATGGAAAGATGTAAAGATGTTTTCCTTTTGAATCAATAAAGAATTGCAAGATCTTCTCTCATATGCATTGTTGGATTGAATTCAATATTTCATTGTATGGAGAAAAGGGATAGTTAGATCTTTGTTTTGGAAAAGAAGAAATGTACATGGAATAATGTTGTATTTTGTATCCTTGGAAATGTGTAAAATGAAATTTAGTATATTGTTTTATTTCTTTTGGAAATTTATTAAATTGGAAATAAGATTTTGTAATTTAGCCTTGAAATGATTTGATTTTAAACAACTAAATGTATTGGATTAATTTAGATAGGAAATACCACACTTAAATGATAAAATTGATAAATAGATCCTTCAAAAATTTGATCACTGGCATTGTGAATTTTTAAAATGGAAAATGTGTTGATTAAAATTTGATTCGACCTGCACTAATTAATCAACTTGTAATTGATATAATTTAGCATGTTAAGATATTAAGGATCTCAAATTGACAAAGAACACTTAAGAAGACAAGTTAAAATAATGCAAAATCAATCCAATCCCTCTAACAGTGACGTTTTTTTGTCAATTGTTGGAAAAATAAAAATTGAAATCAATTGAACAAATTTACCTTCCTAAAACACTTTAAACCCTCCCTAGAGAAATCCTCCATGTCCTGTTTGGCATGTTGAGTGAAGGAGGAGATCCAATTTAATCAAATGTGAAAATTAGAAATTACCAGATTGGCTTTTAAAATTCTGCAGATCCTTTTGCAAAATTTACCCCTTAATATTTTACCAAAAAGTAAAATTTATATTTTATGTGCAAAGAGGGAATCGAGGGATTTTCGAAAGTCCTTTTTTCCCAAAATTGAGTTTTCTAGCAAAAGTTATGGCACTTTGAAGTTTTTGGTCAAGGCGGAAAATTTAGGAAAATTTTCCTGGCTGGCCCATGCCCATGCCAAAAATTTCCGTGGAAAATACTTAGAAAAATTTTGAAAAACAAATTTAGGAAAAATTTTGAAAATTCCCCGCCTGCCTCTGTAGCTAATCACAAGATGCCACGTAGCACCTTAGGTCATGGGGGAAACCTTTGTTTTTAAAAAATTTGTTTGGGAAAATTGTTGCATTTTCCCCGTGGCCCCGCACTCCCGCCCTACCTTGGGAAAACCTTTCCCCATGGATGCATAGACTGTGCACCTAACTTTCCCCTTTTCCCCTCACTTTGGTGAAATTTCACGAAAACCCCCATCGCTCCGCCCTTCCCTCTCTTCTTTCTCACTTTGGCTCGTTGGGCGACACGTGTCCACCGGAGGACCTATGAGGCACAGAATAAAATTTGATTTTCACCCGCGTGGGGAAAAATTTTTAATGCTGCCCCATGACCCACCAACCTGTCAAAGGGGTTTTCTTCCCTTCTCACCACGTGTCCCCCTTTGGGAAAATTTGACCTCTAAAGTCCACCTGTCCATAACTGGAGTTTTACAAGGAGTTAGGAGGACTTCTTTATATCACTAGAAAGGTGAGAAAATTTCCTATCCAATGGGAATGATTTAGGAAAATTTTGAATGCATTAAGTATGAGAAAAATCAAGTTAAACTCTGAGCCTATTATAGAATGGGTATAGTGATATTTTACCCCCTTGAACCTAACTGAAACTTCTAACCCTAAATTTTGTACCGTGTGACCTCGATAATTGTTAATAAAAGAGAAGTTTGTTCTAGTGGATTTGTTTTAATCTGAAGTTTTTAGTGGTAGTTTTTGCCTTGCAACTTGGTTGTAGACACTCTTAATCAAGTTCTGGGAGTGGGTAAGTGAGACCTTACTCTTCTGATTTTATATATGTATTCCCTCATTCACCGTAATTTAACCTGCACTTGTCTTAGATATTGTGGAATTAAATACCTTGGGTATTTAATTGTTTTGGGTCCCTTAACCCTAAAATTTTAATCAGGGAATATTTAGCTAAAATATCAATGTGATCAGTAATTAAATTAATCCCTAGGAGATTTGAGCTAGGTGTGAACTTATTACACTTGTTGCTTTATAATGTGGTATTAGTAATTATTATAATGGGAAAAGTTATCAGTTGAATTTAATTGTCCTTGAGACTTTGGTTGTTAACTCCTAACACCTTTAAAAAAAAATTACTCCATAATTTTGTAACTAAACCTAGGTTGTTCATGGTTCTCAAGTGGGTTGTTTAACCGAGCACTACATGTTTGTTGTTGATAGCTATAGGATTGTTGAGGAGGCATGCCTAATGTGCCTGTTCCCGTAAGGAGGTCAACCTAGCTAGGATGATACGGAGGGTTGGGAGTTCCTGCTTTCCCCGAGTGTGAAGCTTTATTTTCTTGAAAAGTTCTAACCCTCTAACCCTATCAACTAAAGCCAAGATGACTTTAATTGGTGATGATACAGTGTTCTATCATGGTGGTTGTTGTGGCACCCCTTGAGGTTACCGAGGGGTATGATATCTACTATGAATTGGTCATTACTCTGCCAAGATTCACCAAGAGTATTTTCCATAGGTGGAGGAATGGGGGTGTTTTCTTGGAGTAGGGTGTCATGTTGTGTTTGCAAACTTCCTATAGGTGGGTACATGTTTTGGAAGCATTGTTCACTTCTAGCATAGCATGTTAAGTACTCCTCATCCAAGAATGGGAGTGGATTTAATTTCCTATTGATTTATGGTCTAGACAAAACCCGAGGAGATGAAATGGATTCTCTAGTAAACATCATATTGTTAGAGCCTAAGGGCTCTGGTTGTTGTGTTTGTGTGAGTTGGTCCAACTCCTCAATTCCAAATGAAGAACTTGAGCTAGTTATTTGAGGAGGATTCTATGATGACAAGTAGTTGTTTGAGTAGTTTTCAGCCCATGCGAAAGTGATGGTGATCATGTTGTCTACTCGTTTGACCATAACATGCTTCGAGACCTGAGAGAGGTTTGTTGTATGTGTCGTATCTCGACATTTTGGGGGTATATAAATACCCACACGAGAATAATGGGAAGGAGTGAAGGTGGATGAAATAAATGGTAATGAAAAATAAGTGTTTGCTTAATTTCACATCACGTTCACCAATTTTGTACGATAGAAAAGTGACAGGTGAGCATGAGAATCATCAAGTAGCCTTTCTCCATACCTGACCTCCCGAGGTCATGCTGAGACAACCGGTGGAAATGAAATATATGCAGATGTGGAAAAATTAGTTAGGCAATCCTATATCCTCAATACGCAATAATGGGATTTATGAATCTAAAGCAAAGAAGGCTCTTCTAACCTGAACTGGTGTTATGGATCGTTTTAACACTATAATTGTTCGGAGGCTCCAATCGATGTCAAGCTCTCCGAGATCCTATATGTTGGTTGTTGGATTCGTGGAAAGTGACATGTGGGTGCTTCATATATATTTCTAAATAGGGTCATGAAGGTGGTAGCGAGAGATGTAGTGGGATGTAGTGGATTTTTAGGAACTATGGAATATTTTCTCATCCGACCTAAAAACATTAGCTTGATCGGTTTCTACGTTTAACACAGAGGGTTGTGTGATGATATCCGGTGGGAGCGGTGAGTATCTAAATACCAGTATACATAAACTAGTGTCAATGCTTAACTGATTAGCATGCCCGTTGGGTTGTGGGACCTGGGGATCACAACCATGAGTTCGTGGTTGTTGAGGACCTTTTATGGTCATGTGAAGAATCAATCTCTTCTCCCGACTATCCAATAGTCATAAGATTTTTCAGCCTCTATGTTTAATATCAGGAGTTGTACGATCTTCTCGGAATACCTCACGGGTGTCCTAGCAACTTGTATGCGTAAGCTTGTGTCTATGTCAATGAGAATGTCTCCTGCGTCTGGATGAGGAACTAATGGATCACAACCGAATGTTTTCTCTCTTTCGGGTTCTTGTATGGTCATATGGACATCCTATCAAGGCAATCTATAGTTGGGTTGATTCATCCATAATTTGTATGCTTTGTCATCTTCGATGTTTAACTTTCTCAACTATTCACTAATTGCTTATGGGCTTGTTGTTTGGAAGACGTGGATCCTAAGATCTTGATCTATATCTGTAATGTCATGTAGAGATTCAATTTGGGGTATCACTGCTCGAATATGTAATCTTTGGGCTCTCTTGGTCCCATAATAGTCATGCAACAAAAAACCAAACTTAACTAAATGAAATAAACTAATTATGAAAATGAATCTACACTATGCTTGTTTTTTTTGTATTTTCAGAGATATAAACTTGAATTATTTTAAAGAGCAACTAATGTAGAAAATTTAGATAAAAAGTGACTAATCTAAGAATAAAGCTAAAATAAGCAAGGTAGCCGATGATGTAGTTATTTTCCTGTGCACTTGTGAGTTGATACAAATATAAATAGCTAACTAATTTGATTGAAAGACCTCCAATCTTACCTCAGAAGTGAGAAACAAATCATAGCTTCTCGTAGAAGCTTTCATTCCCATACTTCCCGAAATATTGAAAGTAAACTTTAACTAAAATTAAATGGTTCACTACTCTATTTGATACATTGTAGCTACAAATTTGACAATTCAAACCTAGAGTCTACAGAACAGAGGAAAATCCAATTATATCATAGCTTATCCCCTCAATTTGATCTCTTCATTCCTTCATGTTCTCATGAATCTAGAAAGATGAGAATGTGACAGTGGCAGTAGGAGAAGATATTTGAACAGTGGAATCTTGGAGGTAAACCAAATGGAATGCAAGTAGGAGAGAGATAGCACAAGAGAACAGAGCTTGGCTATGCGATTCCTAGCAAGATTTTTATAGGGATATGACAAGACACACCTAAAATTATAGGACCTATTCTTCCTATGACAAAACAAAAACTATAACTCTAAGAAGAACCAAGTTTCAAATGAACTTAATCTAGAACTAATGTTGTATTATGCTAAGCCAGTTTTTGGAGAACAACAATGGAACAAAATGAAACTAGAGAGATCAAGTGATCTCTAAACCAAAAATGAGGAGCCTTGAACTGAGAGGCTGAAAACTTATGCTAAGCCTAAACCTGTTAAGACTTATTGAGGAACTTCCAAATACACTGAATAATAAAACATAGAGAGAGAGGGGGGCCATTTTCTTGTAAACAAGCTCAGTATTTATAGCATTCTTACTCACCAGAAGGCAAGTCCAAATTGTCATGCTTTATCATTAAAAATGGAGCACTAGTATTACAAAGTGGCTAGAAACTCTATACAAAGTAGAAGCAGCTAAGAGTTATAAGTGCAACTTGATTTTTCATTGTTGAGTGCACCGAAAGGTTTTGGAAAATGTAAACATGACCACTACCCTATCCCAGGTGGGTGTCACGGGACCACCGCCCAGGTAGGGAGCGGTCCAGTAACTTAAAGACAAAAAAGCAAGGAAAGGGGGCAGAGGTTAGAATGAAGCATGCAAAGGTTGGATAAGGAATTTTATGATGCAAATGTATACTTGGCGAGATTTTCTGGATTCCAAACACCTTACAAAGAGATCTGAATCATCATTGGGGTTTCTGTAACCTCTTTCCGATAGTACATTACATACAATTTTGGGTACGTACATGAACCTTATCAAATATTTTCAGGAATTTGTCAATGAGCATCAATCCTCATAATAAAACATCCTCACATAACGTATTTTTTTCTCTTCCCATATTCCCAATCTTCTTGGTTTTGGGAGAGTGTCTTTTTTTTAAGTTTTTGTAATCACAAGAAGAATGTGCAACAAAGATTATCCAATTGACAATGTGTTACATGTATGCCACCAATGATAATCCATCTATGTAATGTGTTTCTATTTTCTTGCATTTACCCATACCCTAAATAATTATTCTCAATGAATCTATCAACATCTCTTTATCACCTTTTTCATGAAGTTTTCCAATTTCACCTCAAAAACTTGATAATCATTAAATGTCATGTCTTTTTTATGTTTATCACAAATTTAAATAAATATCTCATCATATTTTTCCGATTGTTCATTAGTATAAATATTAAAGGCCACCTTAGGATTTCTCCTAAATGGATAAGAATTCATATATCCCATTACTTCTTAATCTAGATAAATGTCTTTCATTACCTTTTCCACTTTTTTGCCTCTTCATTAAATGTGGCTATATTTCAACAACAATAGTCACTTTGAATTGTCAACTTTGAATATGAAGTTTTTGTTTAAGATTTAGTGATTGGTCATGAACATACTAGTTTTTGGATATACTAAATCTTTGGGGAGTATTTTATTAGTGAATCAGGGGTATTGAGATCAAGATCTTGATTTTGATCAAAAAAATACAAACCAAAGAGTAGTGTTCTCAATCTATCTAAGAGAATAGAGTACAATGGAGAAGATATGGAATGTGTGTTATGAATATTTAGGATCCTTGTATTTTGCTTTTTCCATTAAATTGAATAAAAATTTGATATTATTTTTATCTTTAGGGTGTTCATAGTCATTAGTGTCCTTAGTTTTTTTACTCTTAGTTGGATCTCTATCACTTTCAACCCTATAAATAACATTATTTATAAATGAAAAGCATATTACTGAAACTAGTATAAGATTATGATTTATATGATCCATGGTCTTTATTGGGATTATTATTGGCTGAAGCATACTAATAAATTGTACTTTGTAGCCAATATAGACTATGTTTTATGACCATATTGGTTCTATATTCAAGTGTCATCACTTGTCTTCTAGATCAATATATCTTGGGGATATCATTTTCAATAATTTGATCATATCTAGGGTCAACCAAGTAATTCTTATAATTTTAGACTCCACATGGTACATAATTTCCCAACTTAAATGTGATATGGATTAGATTCATTTAGTAATAACCCCTAAAGTTCACATTGTGTTCATATTTTCAATTTACCTAATAATCCTCAACACATGAATGGTGTTTATATGCATGACTTAAAATCCATTCATTAAATATGTAATTATCAAATCCAAGTATTCTTATCAACACTTGTCAATTCATTTTGGTCATTTCGGTGTTTATTTAATGAGAACCATTTAGAGTAGAATAAACTTGTATTTCCCAACAAAAATTTGGAACTATATTCTAAATTTGTGTTCATTGTCTAAGAAACTATGCACTTTAGCTAATTGGCTAACAATATCTAATAATTTCCATTTTTACTATTGGAACTTCCATTTATATTACTTAAAATAAAAGAGCATTACAAGAGAAGAGGCAATCGGAAAACTCATAGTCCCACAAAAATGCCACGTAGGCACCAGAAAATTCCCAAAGGGAAAACAAAAATCATGAGATTTACAAAAATATAGAGATCACTAGGAATAAGTCGTTACTTTGGGAGGAGGAGGATCATCCCGAGGGGGATGACCACTCCACTAGATGGATCATCCGAAGGAGGATCAACCTACCAGACCATCCCGATCTAGAATTTACTTCAAGAGGCACAATAATTCCCCATACGGGGGTAAAAGCTAGCAAGTGTCCGAACTTCAAGCAAAGGATAGGCCCACCACGAAAGATATCCACAAGCTTCCCCATCGAGGGAGAACTCCAACCCGACATAGAAGAGGACGGAGCTGAAGGAGACCTCGCAGAGATGCGAGAGAAATGGCTAGAGTGGATTCTATGATGTGGACTCTGGTGGAGGAGGCCACCTAGGAGGAGATGGTCGAGGTGGCGGAGGAAGAGGGTCCAGAGGGACCTGACTCATCATGCATGGTGCACTCCCCTAATGTGCAAGAAACTCCTGCAAGTGAGAAAATTCCAGAGAAACTTTCTCTACTTGAGCTTGAATCTGTATGCGCACAGTAGACAATATAACCACTTTGTCATTAGTGGAAAAAATAGATTGATCATTCTAGAATAACATATAATTTCAAGCTTTCCAAATATGAAATAGAATACAAGCTCTAAATAATTGCCACAAATTATCAATATAATTAGGCCAAGGGCTGAAATCTCCAAATAAATCTAGATGTCAGTGAAAGAATTCATGGTGGTAGGGTTGAAAGAGAGAATGAATCCAAGACCAAATGACTTGAGCACGAGGACAAGACCAAAATAAATGCTTAAAGGATTTAGGTCTAGAACAAAAAGAGATTTAGGATTGGGAATGTTGATGTGACTTATATGTTCACCGACATGGAGGCACTAAATAAAATGGTTAACTTTATGCTCAAGTATGGAAATCCAAGCCCATGAAATCCTTCAAAGCCAAGTAGACTACTCAAACTACAATCCCTAGTAGGCATTGAGTTTGGAAATGATATGCGAGATGGGTATCAATAGCTAGTAAATGGTGTCACCATTATAGTGGAAAAATTAATATCATGATTCCACCACCAATAACACCACCATGCATCTGGAAGCTTAAGGCCAAATTTTTGAGCATGACATCTAGCATTAATTATTGAATTCTATAGATAGACAGAATCTCCAAATTGGTAAGATTATACTTCATCTTGAGATCGTGTCGGGAAATTAGTATCTACATGAGACCAAATCCATAATGGTGTGGATCCCTTTGTGAGATATTCAGAGAGATTTGATTCCTAGAGTTTTTGCAAGTGGGAGAATATCATCGAGAGATTATGGGAGACCACCGGATACATTGAGTATTAAAGGAAATCCCAATGTGAAAGTCATCACCAATCCAATGCAACAAGGGTTTCACGCTTCAAATGCTTTCCATATGTTTTGAAGATGAAGGTTGAAAAATCTTGACAGTCACCTTGGTGATAATTAAGGTATACAACACTATATTATTCTACAAAAATTTAATGTAAAGAACACTAAAAGTAATGCACTACTGAAGCAAATTTTCTAAGCTTAACTTCCTAAAATATGTCTCACAACCCATTTAGAACATAAATCCATGCTTTTCCTGTAAACATCAATAATTCCCATTCCACCTTGATTTTGGGGTAAACAACAAACTTCCCAAGCCACCCAACGAAATCCAACTGAACCAGAACTTTTAGACCAAAGGTAGTCCCGAAACAACATGGAAATCTTAACAAAGGAGGCCCAAGAGGGGTAGCAACATGTAGAATAATAAACATGGGTAGTAGCAAGAATCCTAGTGCACACCTAAAATTTATCGGCCAAGGAAATGGGTTTGTAATACCACCGAGAAACTTTTTGTTTAATTTTTGACCACATTCTACCATATTGTGGTGGAATCACTATCAAAGGAAAAATAAATGACCAAAAATTTAAATTGGTCTCCATGTCCTATCCACTTCCAGGGGTAAGATTTTAACCGTTCCATCATCAGCCTAGCAAATTTTCCAATAGCCCAACGTGTTAGCCGTCTAAATGTTGGATCCTCAAGCAAGAAAATAAAATTCAAGGCAATCAAACACACCAACCACATTCTACTCGTTTCAATAGAAGGTAAGAAAGGATTCATCAGAAAATGAGCATTAATGAATTGTGTTGTATAGTTAGGTGAAAAAATTCCCTAATTGTACCCTTGATCAAAATGACGAGCAATTAAATAGTCTAATTATAGACACTAAATCACACACTTGGGTACATTTATACGTCATAATCAAATACTACTATCCATATGATTCCTAAGAGAGAAAAATACGAATTGATATCTATCTTTGGCCTCTTTTCTCTTTTATTACTTCCTCTTTGGTCTTGCACACCCCACGTCCCATTCTGATCTTCATTTATTTATCTTTATTGACTCTGACACCAAAGCACCCAGCTTAGGACACCAATTCCTAGGCACCCTCGTCCCCTCTGGGTGTCCCCGATCTCTTTGTATCTTACTCGCCTCTTTTGGGCCTCTTTTATCTTTTGGATACCTTTTTTTTCTTATGGGTTGGCCTTTTATTTGTCAATTACGAAATTCAACCAAGGGAATCATATAAATATAAAGCTATGTGACCAAAATAAAGGACCAAGCTCTAAGCATATACTATCACCACCTAAGGTTGCATCCAAAGGCATTCTAAGAGCATCAAAGCATCCATCTAACACTCACTCAAGGGACAAGGGACTGCATTTTCTACATACACGCATAGGAAGGGAAGTTCATTTTTTCATCCACACATCTATCTACATTGTTACATCTAGTTATCGCTTGCTATCAAGTGCATCTTGCACAAGAGCTTCCTAGGGTGCATGATTTCACACACACTTCACAAGAACTACATGGATTCTGAAATATAGTACCATGCTCGGTTATAAGATCACTCAGTCAAGTGACCACCAGGGTCAGTATAAATCCCCATTTACATCTTTTTCTTTTTAGGATTTGATTTTTTTTGGTGTTTTGCAAGTTATATATCTCTTTTTCAAGTTATAGGTGAACTTGGCGCGATCAACTAACGACACACACGGAGACAAACAACAAAGGTTAGAGACCATATTGCTACGAAGAAGAACTATTTTATGAACATTTTCACATTCACGAGTGCCCAAATGATGTCTATAGCACCCAAGTGCCCCTAAGCCATTACAGCACCCTAGTACAATCAAATCCGATAGATTCAAAATTTATCAGCACGCAGTATGATAGTTTACTCCTCCTATTTACTATATTTCCATTCCAGCATACTTCAGGATCAATTGTGATATCAGCTAAGTATTTTATCCTCTCTCTTACACCTAGGGTTTCATTTTTATCTAGCTTATTACTTGTGTCGACTTTACTTTAGTGTTTTATTTATCACATGTAACTCTAAAATATCTAGGGTTTAGCATAATTCAATTTTTGTTAAATCATTTGGTGAACCCATCCTTTGAGCACTATTGGATCTTTCTTTCTTCTTTTTGCTTCAATATCCTAAGTTTCTTCCATCATGGTTATTTCCATCTATGAATTTTTACAAGCTCATCCTGAATGTATGGCTAAAATCAAATCTCTTCTAGCTAATACTTACATTCCTACTAATACTTCTCTAGATCATGTATATTAGTTATTTGTTGATGTGTTTACTCAACACCTTACTTTCCCATCTAATGTAGTTTTCACTCTTTCTGTCTATGATAATGATCCTCCTCTTTATATCAACACTTACATCTTTAACATAGGAATTAGGTAGGTACTAGTTTATAATGGATTTGAGATCAATTTGTGTAATATTACATTTCTTCAATAGCTTGGCCTTTCCTCAGCTAATCTCAATCCAACATCCATTTCTATTCATAGTTATGATTCTTCGCATGACCGTGCATGGGCCATATCACCTTACCTATCACAGTTGGTCCAAAATCGTCCCCATGGTATTCTTTTTTATTGATTTCAAGCTCCAATACAATTTCTTACTTGGTATATGATGGCTTCACACTATGGAAGTACCTTTTATAATTCATCGTTGTGTTAAGTTCATACATGATGGTTATACATAAATTGTTCTTGATGACCTTGGCTCATTCAAATATTGCAATCTAGAGAAATCACTACTCTCCCTACTCCATTTCTCTATCATAATGTTGGTCATCCCCATAATCCTCCTACATATCTCACTGATGATTATCAACTCACGAAACCTCCTACCCCTACCACTCGACATGATTTGTCTCTAGGGATCCATTTGTGCATTGGACACCATGCCACCTACTTCATCTTCTCAAGAGCACTCTATCAATCCCCCCTCCTTATACTAATGCTATGGTACTTTTTTGGGGGTCTATCCATACATTGGATGTCATACCACCTTCCTCATCTTCCCATGAACACTCTGCATCAGCACTTCCTCCTTTCACATGTACTCTTTTCATGAATAATTTTTATTGGCCACACATTCCATTTAATCCCACTTGCTCAAACTATTTGCACATATGATCAATTGTCTTGGCTATGATTCACACTATATGATCTCATCTCTCCATCTCATTCTTCTCATATATATCATGGATATGTTTTCATCACTACTGATTATGGCCTTCACGTCTTCCATTTATTAGTCTTTGTTGCACGCACTTCTCACATTTCTCCACTTATACTTGGGAAGTCTTGGCTTGACTACATTAGTGGTACTTTAGATCCTAATCATATTGATATCACATTTCCAATGCCCTTCGACCATGTTTCTATTTTCAATGACTCATTTCTCAACTATTCACAAAATCTCACTCATTGGTATGCACATAGATTTCCATTACCACCTTTCACTGATGAGGAATATGTAATGGGCATGTACAATTTACGCCGTAATGCTTCTCTATGTGATCAACATATATTATCGCTTACTAGGTTTCGATGCATCTCCATTTGGCTTTGACCATGACAATGATGATCTCTTAGATGATATTACTTTATTATTTTTCACATCATACACTTGGGGGCATCATGCTTACTTCCCCCTCTTGGCATTATCAAGTGTCTCACATTTCTAATATTGTTCTTTATGCTTCGCATCTCATCTTCCTCATGCATCATACACAAATTGATACACACAACTTGTATCATCATTACCCTATGATGCACTCTCATGCTAAGGTTCACACTTGACTATTGAGGGCATACTACATCCATGAACCTCGTACACTACACATTTCACACTCTGTGCATTCACGACATATCTCTCTAGGCATCACATTCTCACACATCACACTAACCTATGACGTAATCTAGTTCTATGGTTCATACTCAATTTTTGAGGGTTTAAATATGAAACAAACCTCACCACATTCACTCTTTACACTCTATGATTCATCGATATATCTTTCTAGCATGCACGCTTTTTAAACCATTTCCCGATGACACACTCTTGTTCTATGGTTCATTCTTGACTGTTGAGGGGTCTTTTATAAATGAACCTCATCTCACAATCATACACATCTACTCATGGGGCACACACCCCTATCACATTTACTTTGCTTTCATTCCATTCACACTCACAAAGCATGTTGCATATCTTGGTAGCAATTATTATCATTTGCTTATACTCCATGTAAGACTTTTCTTACTATGTTAGACAGATATCTAGTATGCCACTATATTTATCAAATAAACATGTGTTTTCACGTGTTCTCTAGTTGTGAATGTAGACTTTCTACAAATCCTTACATGTAATGTTGATGCTTGGCAATTTGTACCTCTTACCAGTCCCACCAAGGCTTCTAGGGGCATCTACTTCATACACATCACAAGTGTTATTGTTTCATTTTATACTACTTCATATTCTTACTAGCACATTAATCTATCAATATATACACATCTTAACATACTTTTTATCTTTCTAACATGCTAATGGGTGCTTCATGTGCAAAATTTTCTTTGTAGGAACTATTTGTCACAATGGTTGTCTTTTACACTTTCTTTGCTCTTATATTCCATTGTATACCATTTTTTCAGGTTATGCCCTATGTTTTAAGTGTTCATCACTTGTATGCTTTTGTCTACTTTGGCCCTAATTGTGACATTGTGAGTGATGTCCCATGTTTGAAACCCACTTTTCGTGGTCTAGATTTTCTTTTTCTTGTTATCTTCCACATTATCTTGTATATGTGTATTTGTCTTTATTGTACAAACACATGTTTTTAGCCACTATGTTTGCATGTGCCTATGTTTCTACCATGTGCATACCCTTCCCCTATACGAGGTATCGTTTGAGATCAGTGTCTGGTCTTATTTTTGGGCCGCATCCTTCCTAGCGATGTCACATGCACCCCAAACGAATGGGGCATACATTAGGTTAATCATTCACCCCATACAAAAACTCGAGCTTTAGTACAGCCTATAAAGTACAAGAAAACAAAACAGGGTTATAGCCATATAATGGCCTAAAAACTGACTTGGTCCATTAGTTTAGTACAAAATGCAAGCACCCAAATACAGAGACATGAGTGCATGGGCATTCCTAACCCTTCTTGGGTGTCTATGACTAGGGGAGTTACTGATCATTCAAATTGCATTTACAGAGTAGTTTGCAATGTATAGGCACAATCCTCCAAAGAATCGAATGCATTCTACCTTCAGTTTCTACTTGGATCAAGCTGGATTGAATTAGATCGAACATGAACAAATAAGGATCACACCATTTGTAGTGGTGTATAAATTTTGGGAAACAATCAAGGGATGGAGAATAACACTAGACCTTTCTCCCTAACACTCTTATGTCGTGGCATGAAATCACCCAAAAACTCACACTTAGCATGAGATCACCCAAAAAACTCTTTCTTGGCATGAGTTTTCCAAAAACCTCCTTCTTCTACAAAAGCATTTCAAGAAACTTTCTATCCTTTTTACTCATCATGGATTAGGTGCACATGTTCCTTTTACTAATTTTTCACATATACATAACTTTGACTACTCTTTCGCTCTTATTTTGTAGGTATGTCCTTAATACACAACAATAAGTATCCCTACATCAAGTGATAACATGACAACAGGTACAAACATGGCACAACTCATATGCTTCACCCTTAGGGTCACTTCCTCTTCCTTAGCTTCCACGCTTCATTTTTATCACTCCACACTTTTTCTTGTCTCCTCAGCACGCTTTCGCCATCAATCTACATGGTTATTAGGTACACATCTCTTATCTACTTTATGTTATCGAGTATTCACTCAAATAAAGTGAGGGAAAATTTAGACACTAAATCATGCACTTTGGTACATTTCTAGGTCGTAATCACATACTACTATTTATATGATTCCTAAGTAAGAAAACTAGTAATTGACATCTATCTTTGGCCTCTTTTCTTTCTTTCTTATTTCCTCTTTGGTCTTGCACACCCCATAGTCCAGTCTGATCTTCATTTCTTTATCTTTATTGACTCTAGACACCATTACCCAGCCAAGACACTAGCGCCTAAACACCTTCGTCCCCTCTGGGTGCCCCCGACCTCTCTCTTGTATCTTACTCACCTCTTTTGGGCCTCTTTTATCTTTAGGGAATCTTATTTTTTTATGGGTCACCTTTTAGTTTTCAATTAGGAAACTCAACCAAGATAATCATATAAATATAAATCTATGTGACCATAATAAAGGACCAAGCTCTAAGTATCTACTATCACCACCTAAGGTTGCATCCAAAGGCATTCTAAGAGCATCAAAGCATCCATCTAGCACTCACTCAAGGGATAAGGGACTGCATTTTTCTGCATACACGTATAAGAGGGGAAGTTCATTTTGACATCCACACATCTATCTACATTACTACATCTAGCTATCACTCACTATCAAGTACATCTTGCACAAGAGCTTCCTAGGGCACAATTTTGCACACACTTCACAAGAACTAAATGGATTCGAAATGTAGTACAATGCTCATTTGTAATCTCACTCATTCAAGTGATTGTCAAGGTTATTATGACTCCCATTTGCATCTTTTTTTTTTTAGGATTTGATGTGTTTTGGGGTTTTTACGCTACCTCTCTTTTGCGGGTTACTGGCGAACTCTGACAATCAACCAGTGATACATACATGTGACATATAGCGAAGGTTAGAGACTATATTGCAACACAAGATGAATCATTTTCTTACCATTTTCATAGTCACATGCACTTAGCAAAGGTATCCAGGTGCCTAGGAACCCTTGACCCATTCTAGGTGCCCTAGTCCAAGAAGATCGATAGATTCGAAATTTATCAAGCACAATGGTATGATAGTTTTCTCCTCGTGTTTACCATTTTTCCAGATCGACATACTTTGTGATCAAGTGTGAAAGAAGTTAAATCTTTTATCCTCTCTTTCACCTAGGTTTTTATTTTTATCTAGATTATTGCTTATGTCAAATATGTACTTTAGTGTTTTATTTATCACATGTGACTCGAAATATCTAGGTTTTGCATAATTCAATTTTTATTAAAATAATAAGGTATTGGCAACTAAGAAAAATAGGGCTTGCACACATGACATCCATGTCCGATACAAGCGAAAGTGGTTGTTCAAAGTGGACCTTTTCCCAATTATGGTAAGGAAAGTAAACGCATTGGAGAATAGAGTTTGGACCACCGAGGTGAAAAAGCTCCCAAATCCTAAGGTTACAAGCATAGCAAAAAAATATCCATTTTCTATGATCATGAGCCTTTTCAAAATCAATTTTGAGAAACATTGTCTATTGTAGAGACACCCGATCCCATTTCATTCCTTCACAAACTACCATAATATTATACAAAATGTAGTATCCTTTAAAAAATCTCATCTACTCACGGAAAATAATCTTGGGAATAAGATCAAAAATGTGAAGCACCGTGGCCTTAGCAATAATTTTATATGAAATGCTCAACAAGGTGATATGCCTCCAACTAGTGATCTTCCCCAAATCACTATCCTTAGGAATGAATTTGATGTTTCATTGATTGATAAATCTCCCAAGAGAATTGGATTAGAGAGATTCATGTAGACCCGAAGTAGATTAGTACCAACAAATGATCATGTTGCTTTGTATAATTTGTAAGTAAAGCCATCGAATCCCAATATTTATCATTGGTTAGGCATAACAAATCAACATAAAGCTCATCTAAAGAAAGAGGAGCATTGCATCAAGCATGATATTTGGGAGAAATATTGACCAGAACCATCTCAATACATACTTATAATGTAGTAGCTCACTCATTTGTAGCCTCTTGAGCTTAGAAAACCAACCGAATTCCCAATAAATGTGTTTGAGATCTCAGGAAAATCTATGAGTCACTGATGAGAAATTTTAATATCTTTTATCTATTGACAAGCATGTTTGGCCCAAAGGGATTTGAAAAAGTGTTTTGACGCTTTGTCTCCCACCTTGAGCCAGTGCGGCCTTGACCGGGATCTATGCACCATGGGCCAAGTGAAATTTTATGAGCTTGATCTTGTGCTAAGTTTTAACAGACTTATGGCTGAAGAGGTATATCAAAAGGATTGGCCTCAAGAAGAAAAAAATCATTTTGAATTATTTTTGTAGAGCCGATTCTTCCCATTTACACACTTAAGTAACTTGCTTACGATCAATGCGACAAAATGGGTGGTGCATTGGATTGCTTCTTCCCACCACTCATTTCAATATTAGCATGCTGATGAACATGATGCCATGTTCTAGACTTTAGTAATAAGTGGGACCACACCTAAGTGACTCAACAAAGAAACATTAAGAAGGAATTTATTAGATGGGACTTTGAAAGGGGCCCCACACCAAATAATCTTAAAAGAAATCGGATGATGATCTAACAAAAGCACATCTGACCACACCATGATAGGGAAAATCCTTGCATGTCAAAATAAAAATAGGCTATTGAGATATAAGTGCATGATCAAGTATTTTAAATACCCGATCATATCCTTCTCGAAGATTGGTCCAAGTATACCAATATTGAGCCTTAAATTCCTATCATCATCTGAGGAAAGGATCAGAAATCCCTTAATGACTTTTAAATAAATACCAAGTTGCACACTCGCTGACACACCAATGCATAGGGAGGGCACCAAATTTATCATCCAAATTTTCTATCATATTAAAGTCACCACACACCAACTAGTAAGGCTAAAGGTAAGTTGTCACCTAACCATTTCCATAATGTCATTCTTTCAGAGCCATCATTAGGAGCATAAATATTAAGAATACCAAATGAAATATCATTAATGGTCATTATCACCCACACAACCCAATTTAAAGGATCTTGGCCCAAGGAGGTGATTAAGGCCGAGAATTTTGGGGCTATGGAAATGATAGTGCCACCTTTTCCATCAATGTGTTGAGTATGAAAATGCTAAAAGTCTAGAGCAATACAATTCAACGTATTCTAAAGCAAAAAAACTAGAAATTTTAATTTCCTATAAACAAATAACATCAAGGAAGCTAAAACAACTGGAAAACTAATCAAAAAATATATTTTTGACAGGGATCTGTAAGTCCCCTAACATTCCATGAGATAAAATTCAAGAAAAATCAAACATATCAAACTCCCCTACGCATCTGGAATTCCATCCTCCGAGCCAAGAATGAAAAAATTATTAGCAAGCAAGATCTGGTTTGAATTATAAATATCAACATGAATGGATCGATGTTTACCCCCATTATCTCCTCGCCTAGGCGTTGGACACCTCTCAAGGTGGATTGTGAGAGTTTTGCATAAGAAGAGAAGTTGAAGCGATATCCCAGTATTCTCTCGATCATGAAGGAAGAACTTGGATCTGATGGTTTAGAAGAAATGGAAACCAATGTGTGAGGTGGATCTGATCCCCACTCATCCTTGGGACAAAGGAAAGAGAGGGGGTAGACATCACCACAAAGTTGGTTTCGTACCAGATCCCTTCTTATTCCCAATCGTAGTCCAACCATTAGTCAATAGGTCACTTTTTCAGGCTTGGATATTGTGGGTTGCACACACCACCGACTTGGAATGATCTAGTAGAGGACAATCATAAATGTGGTGGTTCGGGCTTGATAACAAAATCATGTATTGGGGAGGTTGAAATAAACCACCTTTTGAGATATGTAGGGACCCAAATTGAATATCCAAGTGGTCTGGAAAATCTTTCACAAGTTCAACATCGGAACACACTCACTTGTTGGGACGAGCGTAAAAAAATGCTCTTGTTCATGACATATCATCTTGCCAATGGGTTTCACTATCTTTGGAAGGAAAGAAAAAAGATGAATGGAAAGACCACAAAGTTCAATCCAAATAGGAATTTTCAACGATACTTGGCTAGTGGGAATGAAATCAGAGTTCCATTGAGAAAGCACTAAAAGGGTATTCCCTAAACACCAATAATCCACCTTAATAAGGAGGGATTGGAGCTGAGAAGGCTCATGAAAGGAAAAGAGATAAAACCCTTTGGTGAGGTTATAATGCCTAAAACCAAGATACTGTTAGACTCCCAATGGTTCTTTATCAAGTTCTGTAAGTAGGATTTTGAGGGAATACGGCCACATAAATAAGCAATGAGTAAATTTTATGATACCATTTGACCACATGGTCTCAACATTCATCGAAACAACAAAATCCAAGGACGATACATAATCCATACCTCATCCTATACTTCCTGCACAAATTTTCAAGCACACCGGGAGTAATTTTCACCACTAGTTATAACATTCATTGCAATGGAAGGAGAGTTGGCCATTTATAGGAAACTCACTACCTTAGTGGTAGGAATATAACCAATTTACACTATGATAGGACTAAAGGGAAAACCCTAGAAAGGCTAAAGGGGCATAATTTAAGCATAGGGTATCACAAGCAAATACATAAAAAAACCTAGCGGAGCTAATAATTTCCATTTTTCACTCACTTACTTTGTAATATTATTAGGAACACTATAAAAACTAATACACTATGATATTAGAAAATGTGTAGAATTGAGTATTTTAGGTACTCGATTTCATAAGAGAAGACATTCATTTATTGAAGCCTTTCCCTCACTGTCTTGATGACATGAAAGAGAAAGGAATTGTTAATGTTCCTAAAATTTGTACATATCATATTGATATTTAGTTGGGGTATAATTATAACACTCTATTTTATGATGGATTCATGGTTCCTTTGGTTTCAAGGCTAAGAAATATTTTACACCTCAAAACACTATACACTAGACATGATGTCATGTAGAAATGACTTGCATCTCTTACCTCATTGAATTTCATGTCTATGCAATCATTTTTTATTAAGGACTAGTAAATTAATTAATTATACTCAAAGATAATGCAAATGAAATCATATATCCATTCATATAAATCATGGAAATTTGGGATTTTAAACACTTTGTTGAGAAAGGTGATTTTGTGAATTTCTTCACACAACCAAATTGTGGGAAGTATCTTCACATTGATTTATCCATCTATAATATAGTGTTTTTCATAAATTTTATGCACTTGATTGTGATAGAGAGCTCTACCAAGTACTCCTCAATCCTACCTACAGAGTCATGTAATGGGATGCATAACAAACATGTAGACTACATATTGATAAGAAGGGTTTCATATGAAATCTACAAGCTTGCTCTCAAATAAAGCTTAACACATCTCGTATGGAGGTTTACAAAAGAAAGTGCCTCCTATGGACCCACCCAAATTTTTATTCATCTCTATGGCCTACTTTCAACCTTCCTCTTGGTATCTTGACCACTACTTCGGGCTTTAGCCAGGTTCTAACTCCACACCTTAAAAACTCAAACATCATCACTTCTACTACACAACCCTTTCTTCACTACAAAATGGTGGTCTCTACATTCTTGTATAGTCATGTGCACCCAATATTTCATGATTCTCTCTCCTCTAAGTTGGCTCCCCCAAATTTCCCACTCATATTAAAATTTGAACTTAGGCTCTTTAATTCCCTCATCCACCTTATCTTCTTTCACCACCGTTGGTGTGCTACATCATCAGTGGTTGGATTCTTTGATCGTCTTCTCAATCGACTAGTCATTGTCAGTCACGTAACCATGTAGACCTATCATCTATCACTTTTTTACTAGCTTCACTATGTCTTATCACCTTGGCCCTTGTCTCTCATGCTTTTATTGTGCCCTTTCCTTCATTATGGATTCTCCAAAATCTTCACACAATCCTTTTATTTCCTCATACTTTGATTTACCTACGCCACTTTGCACACTTATGGTCACTTTTGTGCCATATTTCCTTCGTGCCTCTCAACCCCTACATGTCCTTCCACTCTTACACATGGCGTACTTCATGTTTTTACACACCAAACTCTCCAATCCATGTGTTAAACTCTCATGCCCTTTCTTTCAAGCCTCTTCTCGTGATTTCTCTCTAACTTATTTTCTTTGGTGCATAATAATCTTGTGCACTCTCACCTCTTTTCACTACACATTTATTTGTGTTTATGCCTCTCCTTTTATGGCTTCGGACCACCTTCCTTATTTTCATTGTAGCAGTTCTACTTTTTCGTACATCCTCTTCTTTCTACATTCCTTTCAAGTCTCGTGCATAACTCCTTTATGTAAATTCACCTTAGCTCGGATGCTCTTACATCAAATATCTAGGGTACTTGAAAAATTGAGTTCCACCTCAAGTAGACTGGATGAGTATTAAAACCACCCTTTAAGCTACACAAGTTGTTAGTGTTAACTTATTCATCCAACAAGCTTGCTTTAGGTCTTCGTGCTTCTTCTAACACCTCTTCCATTCCTTAGTTACCTTCCCGTGACTCCTCTATGTTATCTCATGTACACCAAAGGTTTTTTATCCACTATGATTCAACCTCCTTCGCCTTATGGGTCCATCTCTTAGATACTCTATGATTCCTTTCATGTTCTTCTTCCATGTAATTTTATGCTTTCCTCTAACCTTCCCATCATGGTTCCTTTATCGAGACTTCGGCTTTGAGATTTTGTGCTCTCCTTCATCTATCATCTACGTGATTCCTAACTCATCCTTGCCTATCCACTTTACCTCTAGGATTTATTTCCTTGTACATTTCTCATGTGTTCTCTTCTTCTCCACTTTTTGTTTCCTTTCATCTTCTTCTCTTCTTCTCAACTCTTTTGTTACCTTCTTTTCACGACTTCTTCTCTTTGCACCGCTGGATGCCCACACTACTCCTTCACTTTCTCCATTCTTTTCTCGAGCTTATGTTATATACTCACTTCTCTTACACCTTCTTCCTAGTTTTCTTGTCGCCTTCCTAATGTGACCTTTCCTATCTTTTCTTCCTCCTCTTACGCACTTGTAGGTTGTGCTGCCCCATGCACACCTTTTATCCTTCGTGCATTCTTCAACATTGCATTCTCTTACCTTCCTCTCTTTTGTGAATTCTCCTCCTTGTGCACATATGGGTTAGGACCCACTTTGGACCATCCATCCCTGATATTTATCCCCATCCTTGACCTTAGTTATCTAGGGATCTTCTCCATAGCCTATTTATTTCCTTTTATGCTTTGTCACTCACCACTCTCCTCGGCTTGCACTCCTCTTCTCTTGTGTTCCTTTCCACATGCCTTCACTTTATATATCCCTAAATCTCTTTATTGGGTACACATTGTTTCATGCATACTCTCACTATCTCTCTAAATTAATTTGTCTCTCTACATCATTGCCACCGTTTGCATGCATGCCTCTCTCCCCATGCTCCCAACTTCTCGAATGGGATTTTTATGAAATATGTGGTACTCAATTTCCTCTTTATGTGGCTTTCTTCTCTAGTTTTTTTGGTTATGCACCCCTTTGCTCTCCTCTAAGTTACCCTTTCATACATCTCTTGTGTATTTTATGTGCAACCTTTCCTTTCATGCACCTTTTACCTTCTACTCCACATTATTTATCATCACCTCCTTCCACGGTTTCACAATTTCCTTTTCATTCTTGTGGTCTATGGTGGCCATCTCCTCCTCTTTGACACCCTCCTTTTCTAGCATGATAATCTCACACAATATTGTCTAGTTCTAGTTGATTTCTCTCTTCATCATTTTCTCAACATATGAACCTTCCCAAATCACCTTATTTCATAAATATTTTTGTAGTACTTCTACATATAAACTATATTCTATATGTGGTACTCTCGTGTTGGTTATTTTTCTCTTTTCCACTCTTCATGTGTAACCTTTAGTTGTTCCTCCATGCGTGCCTCTTTTCTTTGTGCTCATTTGTTACTCCCTACACAACCTTTTTGAGCTCTCAACTCTTCACATTCTTTCATCTCCTTTCTCTTACTTCCTTGAGCCACAAGATCCATTCTCGTCTAGTGGTCTTCTTATGTGACTTCCAATCTATTCCTCATGTTTTTGAGTCCTTAAATCTCCTATAACATCTCTTCTAAATTATTCATGATTATCGCATCTAACACATCCCTTCCCTTCGAGTGTCATATTACCAACCATTGCACTTTGGGGATTAATTTGTGTCCTATACCCACTTCTCACAATGGATAACACAGTTTATTTAGACTAGCTACCTCATGTTTGACCTTCTTCCAGCTTCATTTGTAGGATAATAGCTTGCTCTAATACCACCTAACAGAGAGCTCTAATCATGCTCTCACTGGTACTCCCAGCCCGCCTACAAATTCACACAATAAGTTACATAACAAATATGCAAATTTTATATTAAAAATAAGGGTGTTATATGAAATCTACAAGATTCTCTCAAATGGATCTTAACACACCTCTCATGGAGGTTTATAAAAAAATTGTGCCTCCTAAGGACCTACTTAGACTAGTATTCGGCTATATGGCCTTCTCCCCACCTTCTTCTTAGTCACTTGACCACCGCTTTGCCTTTAGTCGCTTCCGACTCTACATCCTCAATAACTCAGCCACCACCATTTCCATTACACAACCCTCTCTCTAACCACAAAATGGTGGTCTCTACATTATTTTATAATCATGTGTGCCCAATCATTCTCGCTTATCTCTCCTCTATTTTTGCTTCTATGACTTTCCCACTTAGATCTAAATTCAAACTTAAGATATTTAATGCCCTCATCCACCTTATATTCTTTCAACCACTCCTATCACCCCACATCATTAGGTGGTTGGATACTTTGATCACCTCTCAATCAACTAGTCACTTTTAGCTGCGTGACCATACAAAATCTGTCATCTATCACCTTTCCTCCAGCTTCACTACATCTTATCACCTTAAGTCTCATCCCTCACACTTTTTCCACACCCTTTCCTTTATTATAGGCTTCTTAAAAATCTTTATGCACTCTTTTTATCTCCTCGTGCTTTCATTTTCATGCACCTCTTAGCACACTTATGGTTGATTTTTGTGCCCTCTTTTCTTCGTACCTCTCAATCTCTTGTGCATCCTTCCACTCTTCTACACATCATTTTCATATCTTCACACATTGCTCTCCATTCTCCATGTTATACCCTCAAGCTCTTACTTTTGATCCTCTTATCACAAATTTTCTCCCTATTATTTTCTTTGGTGCACTATAATCTTGTGCACTCTTTCCTCTTCCAAATGTTCATTTATTCTCATGCATGCCTCTCCTTTTGTGGATTAAGGTAACCATCATTTTTTCCTTGTAGGAACTCTACTTTTCACACACATCATTGCACATCCTCCTCTTCTTCCTACATACCTTTCAAGTCTCATGCACACCTCCATTTTGTAGGATTGTCTTAGCCCAAGATGCGCTTGCATCAGATTGGGTCACTATCCCAAAGTCACTAGGAAGACTCCATCTTGATCTCTATAAGATCCTCATAAGTAGGTATTTGTAACAAGTACTTTATGTTTTCTAGAATGAGTCCGATTACTATTCACCACTAAGTTGAAATCATCTCACCTTGTGGGGTTTCAATGCTTCATGCATGATATTATGAGTTCCAAATACTATATAGAAATGAGAAATTCCATAGCCTAAGGTAAGGCATTTTCATATATTTTTGTATAAAAATAGTTCTTCCTTTGAACTAAATTGTACTTATGAGCTATGAAAAATCAACATGTCCATAGTCTAAATCAAAGGATGGAGGATGGGTGACCCTATGGAGATGGTATTTCATTTCATTATATATATATATATATATATATATATTGATGACACAAAAAAAAAAATATTTAATAAATAGGTGTATTAGGTAAATTTTGGTTCTTTGCTATTATATGTGGAAAGTACCTAAAACTCAAATAAGGCAAGGTTTATTGATACTTACACCAACAGTCACAATTTCATGATGGTCGGATGTATCAATGGAAAAGTACTCCTCCTTTATCCAAGTTAAGAGAACTATAATTAGAGAAAAATAAACAAGAAATATTAGATAAGATGAGTAGATGAGATTCTTAGTGAAGGCCAATTCCAAGAATCAAAGGGACTTCCTTGGAGGATGTCATCTCATTTTTAAACAATTAAGTGAATTGATAGGAATGATAAAATGCTAGATAATGATAATGATAGCGATAAATAAATGATAGATATGGAGATAGAATTCAAGTTCAAAAGAAATTCATGTTCTAATTTGTAGGTAGCCTATGCTAATGTGGTGGCTATCTGGACAACTTTAAAATAATCATACCAATAGTCTGTGGTTTCTTGTTGGATCTCGTGGAGGAAATTGAATTGGTCCTTGATATCCTCAATGTCAAATTTGAATTGGATGGCACACAGTGTGAGATCATGAAGGATGTCAAATTTCTCCCAAAAAGAAAGGTTGTTAAATGATTGGAAGGTCATAAATGCTTGTGATGGGGTGTGATTGGCCTGGAACAATCATCTAAAGCAAATACATACTTACAAAAGACAAGTTAAATCCATAGATATTGATAAAAATTGATAAAATGCTATGATTGATTAAAAATATGTTGAAAGATAGGAATCATAGTGATTCAAAGGAATCATTAGTGATTTGGAAGAATCATGGTGATTCAAAGGAATCAGTGATTAGTGTAAAAATGTTTGATTTTCACTAAAAACAACAAGTTGATATAAACAAAGATATAAATGATTGATTTTGTAAATATTGATGTGATAAAAAATAGTGGTGATAAAGTAAACCATAGTACCTTGGAGTATTGGAGAGGACATAGAGCACCTATAGATGATGATTTGGGATTGATATGGTTGATTATTGATTGTTGATCTTATGGGAGGGTTGTTGAAGACAAACTAAATAATTGATGTGTTGTAGGATTTTGAGGAGGCTTTTGATGTTGTTGTTTGACTTGGAGATCACTAAAGTGTCATAATTCACTATTTATCTTGAAAAATGGATGCACAAATGTCTGAGGATTTTATGAAGATCCTTGAAACAAGAGTAAAACTCCTATTTATAATCACTGGTGATTTGTTAGAATCACTGAGATCGATCTGGGAATTATGGGGAAAACATTTAGAAGTGGTTGAAACCACTTCCTAAATGGTATTTTTGGGTATGGGGATGAGGTAAAATGGTTGGGAAGAGGTTAGGATTGGGGAGGTTAGGAGGTTGGGATAAAATGGGTTAGGGATGGTTTAGAAATGGTTAGGTGGTTTTAGGGGTTAAGGTAAGTTTAGATGAGTAAAATGTAATTTACAAGGGGGTAAAAGTTGATTTTACAAGATGGGTGAGAGGAATGAATTAGGTAGTGTTTATAATGATAGGTTTTGATAAAATAATGTGCATATGTGGGGGTAGTAGGGTGATGAAAACCCAGTGTCTACATTTTCCCCTTTTTGTCAAGTGGTTTGTGATGGACAAAATTGTTGGACAAAAATGGTTTGAGATGGTTTGTTTTGTGTTTGGATGGGTGATCCCCCTCAAAATGGGGGTGATTATGACAAAGTGCAATGATCACTAGTTTGATTGAGTTGATTGGATAGTTTTGACATGTGTGTTTCATTTTAAGTTTCCCCAAGATGAGGTATAGAAACAAGATGGGTTCCACCATGGAATCAAGTGATAGGGAACCAAAGGGTTCGTGTCCTATAGACGTATGATTTGTAGGAAGAAAATGTGGTCATAAAGAGACCAGACTAGGGAGCCAAGTGATAGGGGAGCCAAGGGGCTTGTGTCCTATAGACATATGGCTTATCAGTTGAAGTCACAAAACAAATCCATGATGGATTGTTGATAGAGATTGGATTTTTGAATGAGTTGGGTATGTACTCAAGGTAATCATTGATTGGTTGATTGATTGATGTTGTGAGGGATTTGGGGCCCTTAAAATGAGACACATTGGAAAAAATGTGTCACTTGGATAAGTATGATAGTGTTTTGAATATCTTTTCTATTGTAAAAGGTGTGTTTTTATGATTAAGGGGAATCACGGGGAAAATCATGGTGATTTAATGAATCATTGGCATTTATGGGAATCATCGGAGATTATAGGAATCATCAGAGATTCTAGGGAGGAAAATTGATGCCCTATAAATAGTCAGATTTACCATGGTAAATTCATTTTTACCATGTGAATTGTGAAAATTAGAGCTTTGATTTAGTGATTTTTGAGAGATAAGTGAGAGATGGAGGCTACAGGAGGATCAGGAGGTAGAGGAGGCCCACCCAAGGGGAGGTAAGTACCCTTTTTGATGTTTTTGTGTGTTTTTAGATATTTTTTAATTTTTTTTTTTTTTTTGGGGCCCATACGAGGGCACATTTGTTGAGACATGTTAAATCATCGATGATTTTGGAAAATCACTTGCATTTGGATGAAACTTTGGTGATTGTGGTGAATCACTTGCGATTGCATTTTTTTGTAATTTTGATAAATTTTTAATGGAAGAAGTGTTCTAATGAATGTTTGATGTTTTTGGATGTAGGCGAGGGACAAGTTGACCATCCAAGATAGGATTCCTTTGATCTTAGAGGATGTGAGGGCTTCTTTTATCGAATGATGATTGGTTTCATTTGGAGGATGTAGGTTTGGTGTGATGCATCATTATAATAGATCCATAGGAAGTAGGGGTTATTTCTCACATTATTGGAGAGATGGGATCCCATTACTTGTACATTTTGGTTGTTGATGAGTGAGATGATGATCACCCTAGAGGATGTACACATGATTCTATGGTTACCTATGTAGGAGAGAGGATATATTTTTGATTGATGAGACATATAGATAGGGTGATGAGGAGGTTATATGGTGGTGATGTTGATGGTGTGAGTTTTTCTTCGGGTGGTTTCTCATATAGGGCCTTGTATGCTCCCGAGACAAAGGGTCATGCATTTGATGACCTTGATGATGATAGGGATTACTTGTTATGCTTTTCCCGACTCTATTAGGGTTGGTTTCCTTGGATGATGATAGGTGTAGTGGTAGATATGATGGAGCAAAGGACTATCTTTACATGGGCCCTACATTACTTCCTAGACCTACAGGGAGTTATGGGCATGGAGGATCAAGAAGAGGTTTGGGATTGATGTTGGTTTTCTACTATAGTGTTGGGTGTATGAGCATATTGTAGTGGCTTGGCCTAGATATTTACCATGGGGAGGCCTAGCAGATTATCGAGGATAAACTAGATTTTCTTATGGTGATCGAGATAGAGGAGATGTTGGGCTATGTGAGAGAGGAGCATATAGAAAGCTCATGGCTATTTATAGGTGTGATGTTAGATGGAGACCATATATTGGGTTTCTAGTATGGGAGGGGGAGGAGGGTGAGCTTAGGGCCACCCAACAAGATATATGGGTATAGGGAAATGATGGGAGAGTGGGAGTTGATCTAATTCAGTCACCTTAGGTGAGAATTTGGGTTGATTTAGGATGTGCCAGAGGTAGTGATAGTATATAGGTGATGATGATGGGGATGTAGATACACCATTTCTCAGTAGTTATAGTGCCTCATCATTCCATCACTAATGAGGAGGGGGTGATGGGTGTAGATGATAGGAGTTCCCACGGTTATGGATGATGTTGGGGTTATGGAGGCATTTTCCACATGGTGGCGGCTCATCCTATTAGAGGTGATAGATGAGTATGATCCCATGTGGAGGTGGCTCACCAGGAGGTGATGGTGAGGGTGAGGGAGGTGGGGGTGAGGATGCTAGTGGTGATGAATAGGGACACTCTTCATGAGGCCACCATTTCTCATTTAGAGGTGAAAAGGCCGCATTATTGGTTGAGTGGGCTACCTTGACCGAGAGAGATGATGGTTTGATAGGTGAGTGAGATGGCCTAGGTTAGCTGCTAGTAGGTGTACAGGTGTATAGATGAGCTAAGCATGTGCCATAGTTGATCGATATCATATAGATAGCAATAGTGAGAGACCTTGAGAAAGGCTCTTGGATTATGGTACTTTAGTACTTTAGTGTCAAGAGCCAAGCTACATGCAGGTAGCAGAGCTCAATGTAGTGGGCAGATGGGACCACTTGGTAGTGTTAGCTTGGCTAACTACCAGTCTTTATGAGGAGTTAGGATATTATGAGGAGATATTTTGATGAGGGCTTCTAATGAGCCTCATTTTTTGTTTATTATCAAGCTCGAGAGATGATCGGGACCTAGTCACTAGTGTAATGAGTGTGGGTTAGCCACCATGAGGTCCAGATGGAGGTGGTTCTAGTAGAGGACTTGATGGAGGTGGTCTAGTAGAGGACTAGATGGAGGTGAGGTGGTGATCAAGGGAGTAGTATCTCGAGGAGACATTCACTTGACTTGATGAATGTTTATTTTACTAATAGATGTGATATTTTTGATGTATATGGCTCTTTGTGAAGCCTATTTTTATATGTATATTTTTGATATACAGATTTTTGAGACTCTAGATGATGTATAGAGACACATTGATATGATATATGATTATGATTTTGATTTATGATCTATGTGTTGATTTTACTTTAATGTGATGTTTTGATGTGGTAATGTAATATTGATATGTGATCATGATTGTATGGATGTTTAGATGTTAATGTTGATGTTATGTTATATAGATGTTATGTTATGTTTTGATGTGATGTGTTATTGATATTTGATTTTAAAGTGACTTTAATGTATATCAAAATGTGTCTTAATCATGGATAGAATAAAATGTGAAATGATTTATTTTATACTGGATTTGATACATATGTGATGGGAATCATATAGTGTGAAGGCTCTTGCACTTTTTTGGCCTTATAACAAATGTTAACACATGAACAATGAGGTAGTCACATGTAAGATCTTGGATATAGATGGAAGTGAAATGTATACCTTCTAGGACATGGGAAGGGTTGACATATGTAGGTTGTGTGGGAGAGTAGGTTCTCCTTTCAATGGTTTCATAGGAGATGCCCTAGTTATACATTTTATTTTAATGCAAATTGATCGATGTGGGAAGTTTTCTTTTGATGGGAAAGTTGATCGATGATGGGAAGCTTTCCTAGGATGCTTTTGATATTTTGACTTTTTTGAAAGGTTGATCGATGTGGGAATCCTTTTTACATGGGTAGCCATCCTTCGAGGGAGTGGTCTACAATTTTTTTGAATGATTTTTTTTTTTTTTTTTTTGATAGCCATCCTTCAGGGATCGGTCTATGATTTTGACGGGTAGTTTTCCTTTGAGGATCAGCATCTTTACTTTTTTTGACAATATGATTTTGATATTTGATAGTTTCCTTGAGGATCAGTCTATTTATTTTGATAAGATGCATCCATAGATATTTTTGACTTTATTTTATGCTTGAGGGAAATCCTAATAGACCATTTTGAGGAGGGAAGAGATATGTGTGCACATACTACACACACATGCCTTTAACATGTCTTTGGTTGGTATACAAGGTGGATGGATGTAATGATTATGGGGTTCTTACTAAGGAGGAACTTTCCATGTGAAATATGTGATGAATAGAGTTATGGTGCTCATCTTTAAGGTTTTGAGGATAGTGATGGAAAACCACATGCTTTCAAATCATTACAATAATGAAGTGAAGGGTTGGTGGTGGAATAAGATATTTTTGATGTGACTACTGTCATGATGGTCGATGTGTTAACAGTAGAAAGGCTACAAGTGCAAGGCATTCAAAGGTTCCTTTTCAGGTGTACCATCAAGGGAGGCTAAGATGATAAGCTCTCCAACCCATACTTGTGAGTGATGACATATGGACCGATCCAATTAGGGAAAACTTTCCACGTTTACTCCTTTCCAGAGTAGTGACATTTTGATTTTCTTTGAGAATGATATCACCTATATTAAATTCACGTTCTTTGACATGTTTTTATATACATGCTTGATGCACTCTTGATAGACATGATGATGTTTGAGAGCTTTAGATGTCATTCATCTAGTAATTCTAATTATGCTAGACATTTCTTGATGATAATCCTCATCAAGGATAAAATATCTTGAGGGATACATGGAGTGATGGGATTTAACTTCAAGGGGTAAGACCACCTCAGAGCCATAGACTAGAGAAAAGTGTAGTGCACCTATAGGAGTATGGATGCTAGTACGATAAGCCTAAAGAGTGAAAATGGATATGAAGGTGCCAATTCTTTCTACTTGCTTGATCAACAATTTTCATGAGAATTTTGTTAAGTGTTTTGTTTAAAGCCTCAATTGTCCATTTTCTTGTGGATAGTATGGTGATGAGAAGCTTAGTTTGATGTTGAATGTGTCACATAATTTCTTAACTTCTTTATTCTTGAAGGATTTTCCATTATCGTGACTAGCTTATGAGGGATGTTGAAGTGACATATGATGTGTTGGTAGATGAAATCAAATTTTGTTAGCTTTAGTAGAGATTAAGGGATAACCTCTACCCATTTAGTGAATTATTCAGTAGTTGTGATGATAGAGTGGTGTCGTTGTGATGAACGTGGGTTGATGAGACCTATGAGGTCTAACCCCCATTGTGAAAAGGCCATAGGTCTTGAGAAGGTTGTAAATCTTGACTAGGAATGTGAGTGAGATTGGAATGTTGTTGACTTTAATGCATTTCTTGACATATGTACAATAATATTGATTGATAGTAGGCAGTAATATCCCATTCAAGGATGTGCTTAGTGACAATTATCCTGTTAAAGTGTCCACCACATATGTCATCATGGACTTCTGAATGGATTTAGTAGATTCATGAGATTTTAGGCATCTTAGCAAGAGACCATCAAATCCATGTTTATATAAAACCACCTATGATGACATATCAGGTAGCACATTAGAGGAAATATCACTTAGCATTTTTAGATAAGGCCATAGGAGGAATTTTTGATTCTGAAAGATAGTCAAATGTTTGAGTATACCAGAGGTCATTGGATTGTTTTTGATGATATTGATAGAAGGAGTTCATTTTTGTGGGATGGTTGATCAAGTTTATGCACAAAAATGAATAATTTAGAATCATCTATTGATAGAGGGATGAGAGATGCAAGAGAAGCCATGGTGTCTATGAATTTGTTAGAGGATCATGGAACTATTTGGATAGTGTAACGGTCAAAGGATTTCTAAGAGGAATTCAACAATGGCTTTATATTTTTGTAGAATCTCATTTTTACATTGATAAATTCCTTTGATTTATTGATGACAAGTTGTGAGTCTCCATATGTCAATATTTGAACACGAGCATGATGGTGGTTTGGAGACCCATGATTAAAGCTTTGTATTTTTCCATGTTGTTGGTACATTCAAATTTTAGTTTGAATGATAAGAGGATAGGATCCCCAGGGAGGTATGATAATGATGTCAAAATCTCCCCCTTGGTGACACTTAGATCCATCAAAAAAAGTGTCATTTTTTGAGAGGGGTGTATTCATGATCAATAATGTTGATAGATTCATCGGGGAATTGTTTGAGGTGGTTGATTGTCAGGTAGAGGGCTTCAGTGAGTTTGATCGGTGATAGCTTGTCCTTTGATAGATTTTTGTGAGATGAACTCAAGGTCAAACTTAGTCATAAGCATAAGCCACCAGTGATGCGGTCACTGTGATATGGTTTGGAGTGCATGGTTTTAAGAGGATTAAAGCTAGTAACAACATAAGTCTTGTGATTAAGTAGATAATGATGAAGTTTGGAAGTTGTGAAGTACAAGGCACAACACAACTTTTTTTTATTCCTGTATAATGAGTCTTGTAGTCATGGAGAGTGGCTTATATAGTAAATGGCATGTTCACGACCTTTTTCTTCTTGATGAGTGAGCATGAACCCAAGGCATGATTAGTAGTAGATATATAAAGGTAGAAGGGCTCCCCTTCACATGGAGGTATGAGCATAGGTGGTGATAGGAGGTATTGTTTGAGGTTTTCAAGGCCTTTTGACAATTGTGATCCCATTTAAAGTTTACATCCTTTCAAAGGAGGTGATGAAAAGGATGAAAAGATCTGAAAGTTGTGAGATAAAGTGACGGATTAATTGAAGCTTACCCTGAAGGCTATGAAGTTGTTTGAGGTTTAATGGAGGGAATCTCGATGATGTATTTGATCTTGGCGGGGTCTACTTCAATGCCCCAAATAGACATGATGAACCCTAAGATTTACTTGAGAACACCAAACACACACTTAGTGGGTTAAGATGAAGGAAATATTGAATAAGATGAGTGAATATTATGTCAAGGATGGTGAGATGATCCTTACGTTGTTTTTATTTTCCTAAAATATCATCAATGTAGTCTTCTATGGTTTTGTGGATAAGATCATGGAATATGTATGTCATAGCGTGTTGATAAGTGGCACTTGGCATTTTTTAAGTTCAAAGGGCATTACCCAGTAATAAAAATTCCCCCAAGGAGTGATGAAGGATTTTTATGTTGAGTCATCGGTGGAAATGAGGATTTGGTTATAGCCAAAGAATCCATCCATATAAGGGAGAGAATTTCATGTCTGAAATTTAGATCGACAAACTAGTCGATGTTTGGAAGAGGAAAGTCATCTTTAGGACAAGCGAGGTTGAGATCTCAAAAGTTAGTGTAGATGCGTAACTTTCTGAGGCCTTGGTTATGGGAATGATATTAGAGACCCATTGTGGATAGTCAATGGGTATAATAAAATTAGCACAAAAAAATGGTGTAACTCTTCTTTGATGAGAAGAGCTATGTGAGGGTGCATCCTACATAGTTTTTGTTTGACAGGTTTGGTGTTAGGATAAGTGACGATATTATGGATGATGATGTTGGGGTTGATGCCTAGAATATCACTATATGACCATGTGAAGGCTTGACTATGTTTGGATAGGAAGGTGGTAAAGTCATTTAACTCTTATGAATCTAAAGATTGACCACTTTAACTATGTGAGGTTCCTATGGAGTCCCTATATTAACATTGATAGTGGATTCATTGAGAAGTGTTGATGTGTCAGGTGGTAAGATTTTTTTGAAGATAATGATCCTCTTCTCCCATGTGTGAGAGGATGGCTTGGTCATCTTGGCATTGAAGAATGTCAATGGTGGATGAATCCTCTTCTATCATTTCGGCCAAATGAGAGGAAGGGTTTTAGTATCATGATTAGTTTGATAAGTCAATGGTCTTAATGTAATAGTATTGACTAAAAAAAATTAGATGGGATGGAAATGGTGTCATTTGTATCCATGGGTTTGTTGTGTGTGTAGATGAGGAAGATGGTTCTGGTTCTATGATGGGTTGGACATGACACTAGTTAAAGACTCGGAGGTTGGTTTTTCAAACCTAACCCATATTTTTCATGTGGTTTATGGGAATAATCAAATATCAAGTCATGGATTCCTTGTTCATAACATCCAAGTTCCAAAGCCTTTCTAGGCACAATAATGAAGATACATTTGTACAAAGACTTGGTTATACAAGAATTTAAAGTTTGATATGAATGGTTTGGCATGACATTGATAAGTAGGACATGTAGAAGGGTGTTTGATCCCTCCATAGAAAATATTCATTTTGAGATGTGGTGGACCATAGGAGATGACATCTCGATGTTAGGTTTGTACATGGGCTATTTTTAGGCCTTCCATATGTCTTTGGTGTAGGAAGTGAATTAAGTGTAAGGAGACGATACTCCCCAGTGAAAGGTGTTGCATGACATCATCAAAGGAAGTGTCATCTAGTAATTTTGATGATGGAATGGATGAGATGGTGGAGGATTTTTAGAAGATCTCAAGTTTGATTTGGGAACAAGCATGTCATTCAAATGATATGTCATGTGACAAGATTTGAAAGGATTTGGATCTACAGGGACTGAAATTTTTACCTTCATGCTCATATTTGATACATCGATGGAGTGTAGATGGGATACAATGCATAGCACGTATCTAGGGTCATCCTAATAGCATGTTATATTGGAACTCTCCTTCTACCAAATAGAAGAGTTCAAGGAGAGTTTTAACACTGATGACTTTGAGTGGTAAGATGATTGTACCCAATGTGGGGCAATGGTGTCATTGAAATCTCAAAGTACAGTGGCTGGTGTTGTAGGGCAAGAATGGTGTTGGGTAATTGAATTTGATTAAAGGTGTGTGATGATATGATGTTGATACTAGGTGCCATTTTTATCATGACCATTTTAACAAGGGTTTCATTGATTTGGGCGGTGATAAAAGTGGGAGGTCATGATACTTTGGTTGTAATGATGGTATTTCTAAGGTGTAAAAGGAGATCATAGTGGACATTTTGAGTATACCAACTAGATTTGCAAAAGGTTGTGGATTTTTAAGGGTATTCACATAGATTAGAGTAATTTGATCATCAATTTTTGATGCTGAGGCAAAGTTTGTACAAGCTCTTAAAGGAACATTTTTATTAGAGTTTGGTGAAGCTGTTTGATGACGGTATTTTTTACTGAGGTGGTGGCTTGTGTATGAGGAGTAATAAGGATGGATACATTAGCCTTAGTTTGAGGTTTCATACTAGATGACTCAAGATCGATCAAGATAGAGACCTTGGATTTTTTTATCATCGATGTTAGGGTCTTGGGTACATGCTCTAGTGGTGATATGTACTACATCAATTTGATGAGGAAGGTATTTCTTAGATGACTCTACTTCATCGAGATTTTGAGGTCAAACATTGGACAAATGAAGGAAAAATAATTACATAGGTTTGTCTTTATAGTAACAAGGACCCAAAATATAAGGCAAGGGGTTCATTTTTTTATTGAGAATTCAAGAATCACATGGTGGTTATATCAAAATGACTCTACTTCATCCACCCAAGGAAAAATAATTCACATAGGTCCTTTATAGACCACCGAGTCTGCATTGGGTGGGTGGTCCTGGCTCTTTCGGATAGAAAATAAAAATATGAAATGAAAACAACCCCAAATTTGAAAGGTTGTCCATGTCTCTTCTCCTCCATGACCTTTCCCATTCTCCAGTGCACGGGAGGACATGAGAAAGGCTATAAATACATGTTTGTAGAAGAGAATAAGATCATCGAAGCATGAAAGCAAGTGAGCAAGAAGTTCTTAGTGTTGGAATTGTGTTTTGTAGAAGAAAGGAGTGTTGAGACAGAGCAAGCAAGTAATTGGGAGGAAGTGTGAGATATTATCTACTTCTCTTTCATACTTATTGTAAATTTTGTACTTATTGTTTTGAATTGGCCAATAAAAGTGGGAAGAAAGAGCAATTTCCCTTCCCGACTGGTTTTCCTCCTCTGGAGGTTTCTAGGATAAAACTTGTTGGTGTTTATGAGTTTATATTCTTTCCTTTCCTACAATTGTGGATTCTAAGCATAAGCAAAAATTCATTCACTAGCTATCTCTGTCATTTTCTAATAGAAAGTAGAACAACAACATTTAATTTGTGATTATGTGGATAATTCCAAAGTTGAAGAGTTTACAGATCATTTTGGTATCAGAGCTAACAAGTATCCAGGAATGTGGTATTCATTCTTGGATTTGTATGATAGTGATGAGATCTAAAGGTGAAGAGGCTTTACCTTGCGATCCAGAAATTTCTACAAAGAAGTGGAAATAGAGAATTCGGGGACAAATGGAGGAAGAGAACTTGGTCCATAGAATCGAGATGTTGGAGACCATGATGGATAGGATGTTTAGAAGGCAAGAAGAACTTGCAGATTTGCAGAAGACAACTTATTTTATCAAGCAAGACTCCATGGACTCAGTGGTTCGAGGCTTAGCTGAAAATTTTGGCATAGGGAAGAGCCACCATGAGGAAGATTATGGGGAAGAGCATGAAGAAGAGACTTCAAATGCAAGAGAAAAGGTAAAATCTGATCATACTCCTTTTAAAGTTGAGACAAAGTTGAGATTAAAATATTTGAAGGACAAGTAGATGCGAGTTGCTTGATAAATGGTTAAAATAGTTAGAAGTCTACTTTAGCATCCATAATGTCACTGAGGCATAGAGGATCACCTTTGCACATCTCAAAATGGAGGGACACACTCTGGTTTGGTGGGAAACCCATCTAACCACTTGTGAAAAGAAGAAGCATCCTATTGTGAAATCTTGGCAAGAATTTAAAGAATTACTTAGAGCTAACTTCTATCCTATTGGCCACAAGACTGACCAAATGATTAAATGGCAGTATTTTAGACAAGGCAGTGGTCAAAGTGTGCAGGACTATACTACGGAGTTTTAGAGGCAGGCCATGTTGCTAAACATGGACTTGGAGGATGAGGATATTCTGACTAAGTACTTGGGAGGACTTCACACTCACCTTCGAAGAAAATTCATCTCCACAAAGCCCAAATATCTCAACGAGGCATGTGTGTAGGCATACTACATAGATGATGAAAAGAAGCAAGGAGAAGCAGAGCCAAGGGAAAGCAATCAAAAAAATCAGCAAAAAAAAGAGTATGGGAAACAAGTAACAAGGGTAAGTGGAAAGGGAAAGGTAAACAAGCTGCCACTACTTTAAATACTTGTAAAGATCCCAAGAATTTTTGTAAGAAATTGTGATATCAATGGTCATACTGATGCTACATGTTGGAAGTTGCATCCGGAGTTACATCCGAAGAACCAAACCAAGGACTCAAAGAAGTCCATGACAAGCTATAAAAATAGAAGGGGAGGTGGAAATCAAAGATGACTCTGATGTAGATGAAAGGCTTGGATGCACGGCCACCAACATGGACAACCAGGAAGAGGAGATGAGTAGACTATTCCAGATCAAAATCCAGATCAAGAGAACTAAGGTAAATGCTTTGGTTGATACCGGTTCTCAGTCTAACTTGATTTCTGAAGTAGTTGTAAAGAAGCTTGGTCTTGAGACTTACGAGCATCCACACCCTTATCCTTTGGGTTGGGTGAAGAAGGGTGTTGAAATTCAAGTAACAAGAAGATGTAAGGTCAAGTTTGGGATAAATTCCCAGTATATTGATGTTTTGGAAGCTGACGTTATTCCACTTGATGCTTTTGATGTTGTATTCGGAGTCCTTACTTGTATATTAGGGATGCTATATTTATGAGAAGGGAAAATTGGTATAGATGGGTCAAGGATGGGATCAACTACAACATCCGGGCACACCAGACGTAAGACAAGACACGGGTTATTATGGTGAGTGCTAACCAAGCAAAATGACTTATTCAGGAAAATCATAATCAGTTTTGTTTACTTTTGTTAAAGGATAAACAAGATGGGGTAGAAGTTTTAGAGATTTCTAACCAGGGAAAGCATGATTTGGATAGTATTATTTAGTCTTTTCAGGAAGTATTTCAGGCCCAGTGGGTTACCACCAAAATGGGAAGTAGAGCATGAGATTCAGCTATTGCCAGAGTCCCCTCTACCGAACATCGGGTTGTATAGGCAATCCTTGCTTGAGAGTACTTGAAGTAAAGAAACAACTCCAGAACTACTAGACCAAGGGTGATACATCCGAGCACCTCACCATGTGGTTCACCTATTGTGATGGTGCGAAGAAGGATGGTTCTTGGAGAATGTGCATCGACTACCGCTTTGAACAAGATCACCATAAAGAACAAATATCCACTTCCCCACATAGATGATCTCTTGGACCAGCTTCAACATGCCAAATTCTTCATGAAGTTGGATCTCAAGTCAGGTTATCACCAAGTCAGAATGAAGGAGGAGGATATATGGAAGACTTCCTTCAAGACAAAATAGGGTTTGTATGAATGGTTAGTACTTCCTTTTGGGTTATGCAATGCACCCACTACATTTATGAGATTGATGAATGATGTATTGTGAGATTTCATAGATTCATGTGTCATTGTATATCTAGATGATATCTTGATTTTTAGTGCCACATGGGAAGAACATCTAACTCATTTACAACAAGTCTTGCAAGTTCTCGGGAGAAACAACTTGCTTTGTAATATGAAGAAATGTGAATTTTCCAAATAGTCACTTGTCTATCTTGGGCACGTGGTTGGAGGAGGAGAGCTATGAGTGGATCCAAAGAAGGTGGAAGCCATCACTAATTGGCCAACACCAACAGGAGCCACAGAGACTAGGAGTTTTGTGGGAGCAGTACAGTACATGTGGAAGTTCATTCCAGGGCTTCTCCACGTGATTGCAACACCTCTACACACAGTGGCCGCAAAGAGTAAGGGTTTTGACTAGGGTAAGGAACAAGACAAATCCTTTGAGTTATTGAAATACAAGATTAGTCATGCTCCAGTACTTTCTCTTCCTAATTTGCAGCAGCCTTTTGAAGTAGAGACAGATGCCAGTGATTACGCTATGGGCGCAGTGTTGCTTCAGGAGGTAAACCCATATGTTATCATTATGAAAACTTTCACTTCAGTAGTTAAAGGATATTCAGTATATGATAAGGAAATGTATGCACTAGTTTAGAAATTAAAAAATGGAAGCATTATTTGTTGGGTAAAGAAACTATTGTGCACACTGACCACAAACCTCTCCAGTATTTGCAAGCACAGTCTAAATTGCAGCAGAGCAAGGCACTACAAATGGATGGGGTTCCTTTAGCAGTTCCATCTAGTGATCAAATACAAGAAGGGTAGTACAAACTTGGTGGCAAACATGTTGTCTAGGCCACCCACACAAGAGAAGTTCTCTGTTTGGCCACTATCTCTCAAATCGAGCCCTTCACGAAGGAAGCTTACGGAGAGGCATATGCCCAGGACAGAGACTTTGGGGTGACATTTCAGCAGTTGCAATCCCAAGGGATTGAAAGGACAGGGATTGAAGATTGTTATCTCAAGGATGGGCTGCTCTACCGATGGGGAAGCTTTGTGTGCCTAAAGAAGAAAGACTTCTATTGATGAGGGAAGCACATACCTCAAAAGTAGTGGGACATTTCGGTGTTGGTAAGACCCTAGCCCACTTGCAAAGGTACGTGTATTGGCCCAATATGCAAGAAGAAGTATCAAAATTTATACGTGGATGTAAACTTTGTTGTACCAGCAAGCCTAAGACTAGGAAGGAGGGTTTGTATATGCCTTTTCCAGTACCTACTCATCCATGGGAGGACATTTCTATGGATTTTGTAGGAGGATTACCTATGTCTAAACATGGCCATGACTATCTCTATGTTGTTGTTGATAGATTTAGTAAGATGTGTATTCTTATGGCATGTAAAAAGATAATAAAAGCACATGAGGCAAGTAGATCTTTTCTTTGCTAATGTATGGGTGCATTTTGGTTTTCCAAAGTCTATTGTTTCTAACAGGGATTCTAGGTTCTTGGGGAAGTTTTGGACTACTTTGTGGGACAAGATGGATACCAAGTTACAGAGGAGCACAAATTTCCATCCACAACAGATGGACAAGATAGAGGTGGTGAATAGGACTTTGGTACAATTGATCAGAGGGTATAACAAAAAATACCCAAGGACTTGGGATGAGTCCTTAGCCTACATTCAACATTCCTATAACCGGGCAGTACACACATCCACTATGAAGTCACCATTTGAAGCATGCTTGGGATATCTACCTACAAATCCATTGGACATAGCAGTTGGGCAAGCAGGATGAGGAGGAGACACAAGACACAGAGGTGACTAGAGAAAACAAATTCATTGAGAGGATCCGAAAAATCCATCTCAAAGTCAAAAACAATAGAGAGAAAATCTCAAGCCAAGTACAAAGCTAGGCACGATCAGCATAGGAGGGAACATAAGCTTCATGTTGGAGATAGAGTTTGGCTTTACTTGAGCAAGGAGAGACTACAAGGTCAAGCACGGAAGCTCAAGCCACTACGATATGGGCCCTTCACCATATTGGAGCAGGTTGGAGAAAATGCCTTTTGACTTGATTTACCATCATTTATGAGGATGTACTCTATAGTAAACTATGAGAACTTGCACCTATATGAGCCATCCATGCTAGATGAAGATGAAGGACTACAGTTGCTACCTTCCATTGAGGATTGCATCTTGGACTCACGAGGTGAATTGGAGGAGGATGTAGTGCTGTAGTAGAAGGTCAGAGAGACTAGGAGAGGTCCACAGGAGTCTTGGCAGATTGGACTAAAAGGAAAGACACCAAGGCAGGCCCGGTGGTACTCGAAGGAGCAAGTGAGGGAATTATTTCCTCATCTACTCCCCCACTAAGCTTTTGTGGGACCAAAATCCTCCTAAGTAGGGGAGGTGTGATCCATAGGGATCCAAAATGACTCTACTTCATCAGATCAATCAACACAAGAAGGAAAAATAATACACGGAGGTTTTGTCTTTATAGTAACAGGACCACCACTGCTGTATGTGAGCGGTTATAGAACTGCCACCCAACCAAGGTTGAAGTCCTAAGACCACCGATGTCTTGCATTGGGTGGTGGTCTGGCTCTTTCGGATAGAAAAAAAAATATGAAATGAACAACCCCAAAATTTGAAAGGTTTTCCATGTCTCTTCTCCTCCATGACCTTTCCCATTCTCCAGTGCATGGGAGGACATGAGAAAGGCTATAAATACATGTTTGTAGAAGAGAATAAGATCATCGAAGCATGAAAGCAAGTGAGCAAGAAGTTCTTAGTGTTGGAATTGTGTTTTGTAGAAGAAAGGAGTGTTGAGATAGAGCAAGCAAGTAATTGGGAGGAAGTGTGAGATATTATCTACTTCTCTTTCATACTTATTGTAAATTTTGTACTTATTGTTTTGAATTGGCCAATAAAAGTGGGAAGAAAGAGCAATTTCCCTTCCCGACTAGTTTTCCTCCTTTGGAGGTTTCGGATAAAACTTGTTGGTGTTTATGAGTTTATATTCTTTCCTTTCCTGTAATTGTGGATTCTAAGCATAAGCAAAATTCATTCACTAGCTATCTCTATCATTTTCTAATAGAAAGTATAACAAGTTAATTTGTGATTTTGTGGATAATTCAAAGTTGAAGAGTTTACATAACATTTTGATTTATGTGGATAAATGGGGTTATGGGTGTTTCATCTATTGTTTTAATGAAAGAGTTACTAGTGGATAATTCTTGAGATGATGACTCGTGGTAGAAGGGTCACATGCTAATGATCAAGTGGTTGATCTTTGATTGTGTTGATGGTGTGATGGGAATGGATGAGATTGGACCATGGTTAATTGGTGATTAAATAAAATAGGGATAAAATTGTAGTTAATCTAACTAGGAACAACAATAAATAAAAAGCGGTAAATAAATATAGAAAGTGACCCAAACAACTAGACTAATGAAAATAGAAACCCTAATATGCAAAGAAGGGTTGGAAGGAGCTTAGTTGATTGAAAAACTTGTTAGACTATGTCACGAGATGACTAGAAACATAGGAGAAATGAATATTCGAGGTTCATAAACTTGCGAGATCTCGGAAATCTGAGTGGACTGGTGTGCCTAGGAGAGGATCAGGGTGCCTATGGGTGCCTAGTCTGATTTCGAGTGCCTTAGTCTATGTAGGAAAGGTCTAAAACCAAACTTGCAGGGTTGTTAAAGATTATATGAATCCCTCTCTTCTGTCACATGTAATTCATTTCACATTGAATGTTGTTGTCAATGATAATTAATGAAGATAGGCCTGAAAAACCCTAAGACAAACATCAAACCCTAAAAAAGAAAGATACATATGAAGGGGTCAAATTATCCTCAACTACCACAATGGTGGACTTACTAACTAAGTGTTGCACTACATCTCATACCCGATGTAGTTCTATGTGTGTGTGTGAATCATGCCATAGGTTGCTCTTGTGTCAGTCACACTTTGTGAAAGTAGTGAGCAATAACTATGTGTAGAAAATGTAATAGAATGGTGGATGGAATAGAATAAACTTCCCTCCTATGTAGTGTGATGTAGATGAACCAACCTTTTTCCTTGTGATGGAGATAGATGGTAAATGATGAGCTTTGATGGATGTAACCTTAGGTGATGATAGTAGTGACTAGTGCTTGGTCCCTCATTATGGTTTCATAACTTTATATTTATATGGTTCTCTTGTTCTAATTTCATAATTAACCCCAAAAAGGCCAACCACAAGAAATATGAAATGTTCAAATGACTAGAAAGTGCCCAAAAAGTGGTGGGAAAGTGGGAAAAGGATCAGGGTGCCTAAATGGGACCAGGGGCTCATCGGCACCCCATTACTAACATAGGGTGCCCTAGTCAAGGCTAAAATGATGGAAAATGATGAAAAATAGACTAGGCAAGTATGTGTTGAAGGTCGAAATGACAACAAAAACAAAGTAAAATGGCCAAAAGATGGGGGTTAATTAGTACTTTCTTCACTCAAAAACCATATGAATAGTATTATGAGACCGAGACTAAATAATGCCTAAAGTGTGTGATTTTGTGACTACATTTTCCCCACTTTATGTTGGTGAGCAAAAAGCTTGGTAACATAAAGTAGATAGAGATGTATACTTGATATCCATGTAGAGTGATGTAGAAAACATTCCAAAGGACTAGAAAAAGTGTGGAGAATGAGAAAATATGTGGAGTATGGAAACTAAAGATGCAAAAAAGGTGTGTAAAAAGTGATGAGAGTGAACCTAGGGTAGAACCGCATGTGTAGTTACCGATGTATGTAATGTACCTGCATGGTTAGTATGGTGTGTGCTGTCACACAATGTTGTTGTTGTTTCCCCCATTGTTGTAGTTGTTTTTGTTGACTGCTTGTTTCTCATACGGATGACTTACAAGGAGAAGATGATCAAGTATTCAAATATGCATGTATATGTAAAAAATACATGTAAAGATGCATGTATATGTATGTAAAAAGTATGTAAATGCAAAATATGCAAAAAAAAATGGAACATGTGCACTTGATCCATGATGAGAGAAAGGGTGTAGAAAGAGGATATCCTGTCCTATTTTTTGGGTGATCCAACACCATAGGCCAAAAGAAATGTAGGGAGAAAGTTGCATTATTCTCTAACCTGTAACTACTTCCCTAAATTTTTATGAAGAGATCTTTGTACTACCTAGTTTTTTGGGTGATCCGATGCCACTTTGGCTGAAGTAGTATAGAGAGGAATTTTTGTATCCTCTAACCTGTAATTCTCCCCCCAAAATGCTAAGGAAACCATGTCCTGTAAAATCCATTGTGTACAAGGTTCGTAGACTGGTTTGAACCCACTCATTGTATAACCCACAATGCCAAGGGTAGAAACTAAACTAAACCAATGTGTAGAAATTTGTATAGTATGTAAACCCCAAATGATGCCCCCTCTTTTTGGGGCATGTGACATCATTGATAGGAGAATGCGGCCCCAAAAGAGGACCAACCACATGAACTCTATAACTCTTCCCTATAGGGGAAAGGAAAGTGCTTGGTAGAAACCAAGGCACACACAAAACAAGAGGCTAGCCAAAAAAAAGTGTTAGTACGAACAAGCATGCATGTAAAGAAAATGTGTGTATGCAAACAATAATGTGTATAAGATACCAAGAAATATAGTAATATAAACATGTAAGAAGAAAAAATAAGCCACACAAAGTGGGATGCAAACATGGGACATCACTCATGATGTCACAAGACACTGCAAGGCCATCATGGCTGCATACAAAAAAACAAGTGTGCACACCAAAAAAGGGCAAGGCCCACATATAATAACAAAAAAAAAACAAAAAAAAAACAATAACCATGGAAGAAATTAATCTTTCAAAAAAATGTATGTACATGAAGCACCTATTAGCATGTTAGAAATATAACCAGTATGTCAAAAATGTGTATAACCATGTAATATAGAGTGTTAAGTACAAAATGAAATAATAACACTTGTGAGAGACAAATGTGGATGCCCCAATGACCAATGTAGGATGGGTAGAAGGAGAGCATTTGTATTGCATGCAAAAGACTTGTATCTACGATCACAACTAAAAAAGGCATGAATGTGCATGTGTGTATGGTATAGATAAATGACATACAAGAGATCTAACTAGCATGTGTAATAAGAGACCATATACAAGAAATGTAAGCAAGAGTAAAAGCAACCAAGATATGCAATATGTTGTGGATGGATGGAATGGAATGCAATATGGATGATAGGAGCCATGTGCCCCCAAGTGAATGGAAATTTATGTAGTGAGGTTCATTTGGTTTTCCCCCTCAACAGTCAAGAATGAATCGTAAATGAGAGTGCATCATCGGGAAATGGTCGAATAGTGTGTGTTGTGTCTAACGCATGTGATGAATGTGTATGTGTGTGATGATATGATGACCTAGAAATGATGTGTGTGTGACCCTTATAGCTGAAGTGTATATCACAAAAAGATGATCGAAAGAGTGATGATGTATCCTAAAGTGTATATCACTACTAGATGAATAGAGGGAGTGGTGATGTAGCCTAAAGCGTATACCACTACAAGATGAAGGAATAGGTGACCATTTAGCCTAAAGCATATGTCACTAACCTAGTAATGTCACATGATAGAAAGGTTGAATGATGATGAACGTGTAATATGATAAGGTCCATTTGATTTGTAAACCCTCGCAATCGAGTATGGACCGAGGAACTAAAGTGCATCATAGGGTAGTGAGTGCAGCACGTAGAAGGTAATGTGTGTATGTGTGATGATAATAAATGACCATATGATGTGTAAGATGTGTAATATGTGATGATAGTATGTATGTGAAATGTGTGTGTGTGTAAGTATAGATAGAAATGTAGATATGTGTGCTACGTAGTATGATGTGTAGTATGAGTATGGATGTAATGTTAGACTGTAGACAAATGTGAAACAATAAGTGTGTATATATGAAAAAGTGTATGATGAAAGAATATGAATATGATGTAGTATGATGATGAAATGTATATGATGATGATGTATGATGGTAGATGTGTAATGATATAGACTAAATGTAATATGTATGATGTAATATGTAAGACATATGACATGAGATGTGTGAATAAACATAATGTGTAGTACCTATTGTGTAGTGTGTGTGGGTTCATGTGTAGTATGTATCCCTCAACAATCAAGTGTGAACCAAGCACAAGAGTGTGTCATCGGGTAATGATGATACTAAAAGTGTGATGATTATTCTTGTGTGATAAGATGATGTATGATATGCAAAGATGAGAGATGTGTTGATGGATGTGAGGGGGGATGTGTGAGTGTTATGCCCCCAAGTGTGTGTGAATGAATGAACTATCCAATGACAATGAAGGATGAAGGTCCTCCATCCAATGCATGTGGTGATGAAAGCATATGACCATGCTCTAATAGTGGTGGTATATGAGATAGACATTGTACATTGGTGAATGAAGTCTATGTGCATGCGATGGATGAATATGATGAAGGTCGTGGTGGAGAAAAAAATGTGTCGGTGATGGAGATCTACATGATGTTGAGTGCAAAGTGATGGAAACCCATGTGGAATAAACCGAGGTGGTGATCTACGTCGAGATGTAGTAATTATCCTAGGAATGGGCCTATACCTATGTGTAGGACTAGCAGAGTGGTGAGGTCATGTAGACAATGCACGAGTAGGTGAACTAGGAGTAGATTGTCTTTTTGAGTAACATAGAGTGTGATGTGTTAGATGATGTAGGTGGTGTGTTAACTAATGATGTGAGGAGATGATGACCATGGAGTAGATGGAGGGACACCATCAATAGAAATAACTTGATTGTTATGGATGAATTTAAGTTGCAAATGATTCATAGAGATGATATATTGAGACTAACGAATCCAATTGAGACCGAGAAGCATGTCACACCCATCAACTATGTTTCCAACAAGGAAAGGCACAAACATAGTAAGAGGACCAATAAACATGTAGTTTGATGATGACACCAAAGGGTTTGTTCATAGGGTATTCAATTTGTGATAGAGGGTAACCAATAGCCTTAAGAAGTGGAATGAACATGCACTAATGGGCCATGATGGGTCAACCTTAGTATTATTGATGGGGATCAAATCAATAGACATATGCCTTAATATGTAAGTGATTAGATGTGAAATTCACATGATAATCATGGTTAGAGAAAGAGATGATTGGTGGTGAAGTGTCAGTATGTGTAACTAAAAATCAAGAGCCCTTGATGCAAGAGAAGGCACTACGTGATATACATGATTAGCTTGATGAGTCAGTTTGCTTTTTATCATGCTTGGGTAGAGGGTTATTAAATATTTTGAGCTTATGATTCTCATTGATAGGTGGAGATTGTGTAGATTTTGGAAGCTCAATTTGACCATTATCAATCAAACCTTGAATGAGAAATCGTAGTCAAAAACAATGATCGGTGGAATTTCCTACACATTGATGATAATCACAATGGGAATTTTCATCAAAGTTACACCTTTTGGTCGAGATGGATCAACTTGAGGGGAAGGTAATGTAATAAGGTTACTATCAACTAGTTTTGGTAACAAAATTCATGGAGGGATGCTAAACCTAGAAAATCTACACCTAAATGGTTGTGATTGTAGTTCCTTAGTGGTAGAGACTGCATTGATGGTAACCTTTGTATCGGAGGATTTAGTTGCAGATGGATTGAATGTTGACTTACCTTGAAATCATGTAGATGATGATGTTTGCTCATGATACTTAAGCTTTCCTATAGCTAATAGTTTGGTTTCATGAAGCTTAAGAGTATGAAAAAGTTAATCAAATGAAGGAGAGGTCTCAAAAAGAACACTCTCTGGAGAGGTGGAAAGAGAATTTAAATGAATAGATCTTGGAGCTCGACATCTACAAGTATATTAGACATCTTAGCTAAGTTGTTTTTATAATGCAAGACATAATCCGACAAGTGTTCATTAGATCCTTGTTTAATTTGTGCAAGTTGAGCATAGGATATCTTAGAGCCAATGTTAATAGAAAAGTGAGTGAGGAAATTATCAGCTAAATGCATGAAAGAGAATACTAAATGAATAGAGGTCAGGTCATAAAACCAATGCATCGCATAATCTTGCAAACTACAGGAAAATCTTAGTTAGTGAGTATAGTGTGATCATCTACATAGTCGAGACATGCTACATGGAAATCTCAAAGATGCTCTTGTGGGTCACCATGGCCTTTAAAAATGGGTAATTTGGGAGAGATGAAGTTAGGTGGAAATGGATAGGTAGATATAGATGGTGTGAAAGGGGTATGCAACAATGAAGTAGAGTATAAAGATGGGGATGCATGAGAAGTAGTGAATTAGAGCTAATGAATTTGATTTTGCAAATCCTGATATAAAGATGTTAAATCAAGAGTGTTCGAGGAAGAGCCAAGTTGCATATTAGGAGTGCTAGGGTGAGTGATGGGAGCGGTAGTTGTAATAATAGGAGTAGAAACATAAGTGGGTGGAGTGGAGACCATGGGAACCAAATAATGAGCAAGCACTGAGGTTGAAGCTTCACGAGTTTTCTTAGTAGATTTAGAGCATGCAAGACATGAGGAAGATGAGTAGGATTTTCATGCAAAGCTTTTCAAAATTCAGTAATAGTGTTGATTTGATCTTGGTCAACATTAGTGTCTTCATCATAGGACTTATCACTATCAGATGCTTCTATTTCATGGAGAGGGACATTGTGTGAATTATCCAAAGGATTGTTAGTAGTAGCTACAAAAGTAGGGATATCAACCATTGGTTTGGAAACCCTACAAGTGAATGAAGGAAGCTCACAATATTGAAAAGACCAAAATGACCACTACGAGTGATGGGCATGCGAAGGAAGGGTATTTGAAGTTCAAGTTCACCAAAATTATTAACTAAAATGTGGATAAAATGGTAGTTAATCTAACTAGGAACAATAGTAAATAACAATAAATAAAATAAGTAAATAAATATATAAAGTGACCCAAGTAAACTAGGCTAATGAAAATAGAAACCCTAATATGAAAAGAAGGGTTGGAAGGAGCTTAGCTGATTTGGTGAACTTGTTGGACTATGTTATAGAGCTGATTGGAGAAATAGGAGGAGGAAACGACTATGCCGAGGTCTAAAAACCTACTAGATCCGAGCATTATGAGTGGACTTGGGCACTGTGGGCACCCTAGTTTGAGTTCTAGCGCCTTCTGGTCTATGTAAGAGGTCAAGAAACCAAACTTGTAGGGTTAGAAGATGATATGAATCCTTCACTTTCTATCATGTGTAATTCACTTCTTTGTGTTGAATGTCATTAATGATCACTGATGAAAGATAGACCTACAAAACCCCAAGATAAGCATCAAACCCCTAAAAAAGGAGAAGGGGTCAGAATGTCCTCAGTTGCCATAATGGTGGACTTACTAACTAAGTGATACACTACATCTCAGATTTGATGTAGTTCTATGTGCAAGTGTGTGATCATGCCCTAGGTTTCTCTTGTGTCATTCACACTTTGTGAAAGTAGTGAGCAATAACTATGTGTAGAAAATGTAATAGAATGGTGGATGGAATAGAATAAACTTCCCTCCTATATAGTGTGATGTAGATGAACCATCCTTATGCCTTGTGATGGAGCTAGATGGATGCAAATGAGATTTAGATGGATGTAACCTTAGATGATGATAGTAGTGCCTAGTGTTTGGTCCCTCATTATGGTTTCATAACTTTATATTTATATGGTTCTCTTGTTCTAATTTTATAATTAACCTCGAAAAGGTTGATCACAAGAAATATGAAATGTTCAAATGGCTAGAAAGTGCCCAAAAGTGGTGGGAAAGTGGGAAAAGAATAGGGGTGCCCCCTTGACTAGGACCAGGGCGCTTGTCGGTGCTCGAAAGACTAGCCTGGGCAACCCAATTATGGTTAAAATGATGAAAAATGACGAAAACACAATGGGAAAGTATGTGTTGAAGGTCGGAAATGATAATACAAAGTAAAGCAAAATGGCCAAAATATGGGGTTTAATTAGTACTTTCTTCACTCAAAAGCATATGAATAGTAGTATTAGGTCGAGGACTAAATAATGTTTAAAGTGTGTGATTTTGTGACTACAACTGGTGGATGGGGAGTTATTTAGAAAGGTCTATTTAAAAACATCATATTTTGATTTGGAGGCACATTCGGTTGTCTAGGCGGAGCACACCTTCATCAATGAGATCTTGAGGGCATTTCTAAATGAACGACACCTCTCGATATCATGGCCCTTGACCTTATGGTACTTATAGTAATCATTATCTCTATACCAAGAGGAATTTGAGATAGATGTATCAATAGGATGAATGGGAGGAAGGGTGATCATATTGAAAGCCATCAAATTTTCAAAGACTATGTAGTAAGATTCACTAATAGGAATGTGATTAGGTTGAGGATGGGTGCATTCGGAGGCCGAACATTCTTTGGAAGTAGTATTTACAACCACTACATTTGTTGATGTTTTTGATTTGTCATGGCTAGAGGATGGATTGAACAAAGAGTCAATTTTAGGCTTCTTTATTCAAGTTTGACTTTACCATCTTTGAAAGTGCGAAGCTCAAGTTTGTGATCCATAATGAAGGCTTTGTCAAACATTTGGAAGGATTGAACTTGTGATGTTGAAATGTGTTTGGCACAAGAGAAAGAAAATAATTTGATTAAATTGGTCTATGGGAGTGAAAATTATAATTGATTGATAAAACCCCTCCAGAGGAAACTAAATCTATGATAGATTCTTCTTCAAATTGCTTTATGGCGTATAGGTTGGTGATAGTGATTTTAATGTTGATTAAGAAGTGTTCTATGAACAGTCGAGCGAATGAGAAAAGTGATCATTGAGGAATGTTGTTATACCAATCTAAGGTAGGATCTGCTTGAGTATATGGGGAATATTCTCAACAAAAGATCTTGGTCGTGTGATGTGAGGTAATAAGCATGTCGGAAGGCCCAGATGTTTTGTTGAGGGTCTTCTTTGATGTAGAATTTTAAGAACTTAGGAAGTTCCCAATGCGGAGGATATGCTTTATATGGTACTTGATGGATGGATGGGTTTGTTATAGATTTGTTCATAGGATAATGTGTTTTTAGGACCCATAGAATCAATTTCGAGACTAGATATTATATTTATTAACGCTTGTAAAGGGTCTTTTTGTAATGGTTGTTGGGGATTGAATGACGAAGGACCTAGTTGATTGTATGTGGATGGAATTGGTTGTTTATATGGATGGTAAGGTAAAGGAATATTGTATGTCGGTTGTGAAGCTATGGATGTGAAGGTTGAACATGCTGATATTGAATGGGTAGGGATGTGTTTAAGAGAGGTTTTAATTGTTTGGTACATATTGAAAGGGCATGGATGTGTGAACGAAAGACTGATTTTGTTGAGGTATGTGTTGGAAATGGATAGAGGTGTGGATGAGAGGTTGATATTTATGAGGTATGTGTTGAAAAGGAATAGAGGAGTGGATGAGAGGCTAGGATAGTTGAGGAGAGAAGGTAGGGATGGTTGATGAGTTTTGTGAGGAGGGTGGATGGTAGAGATGGAACTTTGTTAATGGGCAGTGTTGATGTTGGGATAGACATAACTACATTTTGGATAGTTGATGTAGGTTGTTGAGAGGAGATAGGTTGAGATATGTTTAATGGGATGGATGTTGAAATTATAGGAGGGTTTGGATGGTGGAGTAAACTAAGGGGGCTTGTTTTGGACAAAGTTGTGTTGGTGTTGCTTTGGGACGAGGTCAAACCTGGATGAGGGGTTTGGTGAAGATGATGATGGTTGATTAGTTGTATCCTGTGAGGAGACAACATTGAGGTCAAAAGTGAAATAGGAGTTGAAGACACAACATTGGATGTTTTTGATTCACTTGAAGTGGGATAAGGATGTACTTGTTGGATGACTAGCTCATGGTTAGGATCAAAAATTTGGGATAAGTCATATGTGGTGTTAGAGATAGGGGTTGTGGTTTGGGTGTAGACTATTGAAGAAGAACACCTCGAACAACTAGATAAACATTGAGGGAAATGGGGTTTGAATCCAAAATCTCGGTGAAGACTGGATCCCCACTATCAAATAAATAGGGATTTGATAGATTAGGTATTTCAGATGAGGTAGATTGACTACTAGGGAATGTGGGGGTTCTTGATTGTTTGGTGATGGTGATAAAGACACTCAGTGTTTTTGATTAGAACGTGTAGCATCATCAATACAAGTTTGGAGGTTTTGATAGATTGTTGGAGATGTTTGGCCATAATTTTAGAGTTTTGTTGATAAGAGTGTTGTCATGTAATACCAGGAAAACAAAAATCAATGGAATAAAAACTAAATCTAGAGAGTTGATTACAAGCAAGTAAGTCGCACCATATTTTTTTATCTTGATTAGATTAGAAAAAGGTGAAATGTGAAAAATGGCTTATGGGGTCCTAGGAAATGACAATCTATGGTTGGTTTCAAGAAATGTTAAAGGCTAGAGTCCTTAATATACCCAAAGGTACGTGAGGCCCGAATCTGTGTTGGTGTTGAGCACGAGGCATGGTATCCTACCCCTCACTTCACGGTACCACAGCGATAAGGGTGTCGGGTGCTTAGCCAATATACTTCCCAACAATTATTTATACTCATCCGAACAAGTTGGATGTAATGCGGAAACAAAACAACAACATAACACAAGAATACCATCGACTATGATAAGACAGAATGATGACAAATCTGAAATATCAAAATAAATTATAATATTAACATGAAACTGTTACAATCTCACCCATGAGGTACTTCAAGTGTTATTGACTTCACTTGCCTTTCACCAAGACTATGGGAGAAACTTTACAATTACACCTCTTAATGGCTTCTTGACACACCTTTAAGCGATGGCTTCCTTCGCACACTTCCTACAATATATTTCTCACTACTTCCTTCTATGCTAAATGAGGGGGGTGGCCTCTCTATTTATAGAACTTCCAGGCTTATCCATCTTATCTCTAAGATAGGATAAGAAATCCACTCTGACGAATCATATTCCATACCTTAACTCTTATCTGTACATGTAAGCTTATCTTTTAAGATAAGATAAACCTTATCATTTTACATGGGTTCCACATTTTTAGACTTTTTACAAATAAAATACACAAAATATTTATGACCTCACTCCTTGTCCTTATTACCAATATAATATTTCTAATTCCTAATCATGTAGACCCTACTTCTCTAATTACCCAAACTTTGACATTTTAACATTACCGGACCACTTACGACAAATATTTACTTTTTACAACATTCTATTGTACTTTGGTATTACCGTACTCCACATTATTGGCGGCACCGTCTTGTGGCGCCGTTATCTTCTATCGGATCTACTACTACTAATTATACTTAACAACATCCTATTCTAATACATACATTAATGAAATAGAAATTACGGAGGAAAATTTTAGTGTCGACATCTTCCCCCTTCCTAGCTTCTACTCCGTCCTCGGAGTAGACTATTATGGTGCTTGGAAAATCTTGACTTGTCGTGGTTGACCCATTTCGTAATGGGAGTGCCATCGATTCCTCCGGTCGTGCGTACCATTTTCATGCACAATTTCTTTTTTTAGGGCCCCATCCATTTTGGAAGAAATTTTCTCTGTCTTCTTTTTTTGTATACGGAATCATATACTAGAACCAAGTCATTCACATGAAATGGAGACCACCGGATCTTTTGATCAAAGTATTCCTTCTACTTCATTTTCTTCTTATGGCTTGTATCCTTTGCTATTTCTCTCATTTCCTCTAGAAATGAAGATGTACCAACCTTTCTTTTCTTGAATCACTTTCATCCATCCTTTCATTTTCATAACTCTCACGGTGGGAATATCAAACTCAATAGGAAGAAGCTGGATCAATGCCATAGGCCAGTTGAAATGGGAGTATCATGTTGCTGACTTTGATGTTGCCTATATGCCCACAATCTTTGCATGAATCCTTTTATCCCATTTATGTACTGTGGCTGCATCTTTTGCTAGAATTTGACACAACACAAAATTTGTTCGTTCCACTGTCCATTTGTGCTTGGCTTGTATGTTGTTGCCTTCACTGTGCTTAATAGAAAACTTATTGACTAGGGCTTCTACCACCTCATTAATGAAGTGGCTTCCTTGATCATTACAATTTCTAATGGGCAACCAAATCGGTGACAATGCGTTCATATATGAACCTTGCCACTTCATCCATGGAAGTTGTTTTGATGGCTAGCTTGACCCACTTGGTTAAATAATCATGGCAACTACAATATACTTATTTTGGCGTGATGTAGTTGGAAGTGGACCTCTGATGTCTATTCCCCACTTTTCAAAGGGACCAGGGGAAGAATAGGACATAATGGAGTGATGAAGTCTTACGGTTACCATGTGTTTGACAAATATCACATGTCTTACAATAATTATAACAATCTTTAAAAAGAGTGGGCGGTGATAACTTTGCATCCAAGATCCTTCTTGCTGTAAGTTGTCAGAAAGTGCCCTCCACATGTACCATTGTGGAATTCTTCTAGAGTTCCTTCCCTTGATCACGTCCAACTGCCCTCTTGTATTGTCCATCAGGTCCTATTCGAAATAATACTCCATGCAGAATAGAATATGGACGAGTAGCTTGAGTAATCTTTCTCTTAGTCTTTGCATTGGCACCATCGGAAACTTGAATTCATTGGATAATTCCAAATATCTATGTATTCACTAGGGATTGTGTCGAGGATAACAATCTTGCATCGGGAAATCATCATCATCACAAGATGATCCTAAACCATCATAGGCTCGAGAGAGTGCATCTGCATTGACATGCTTCTTTCCTGGCCTATCTATAATATCAAATTCAAATTCTTGTAGCAAAATTATCCATCTTGCTATCCTCCACGATGGGTTAGGCTTATTTGACAATATATTTTAGAGCACGATGATCTGTTCTGACTAGAAATTTTTTCCCTAGCAAGTAATTTCTAAACTTCTTTACTGACAAAAATGATAGCGAGCCTCTTTTTCGATTCTGATATAATTTACCTCAATGCTTTGCTCATTTATGCTGCTCCCAAAGTAAATTGGATGTTCATTCCCATTTTCATCCTTTTGGCTCAAAGTACTTCCTAGTGCTGCATCGAGGCATCGGTGTACACAATGAATGGCTTGCTCAATCTGGATTCTTCAAAATAGGTGAAGACACCGGGGCTTCCTTGATTGTCCAAAAGCTTCATGCGCCTTATTTCTGGTTCATAAGTAACATCCTTCTTGAGAAGCTGGGTTAGTGGTATGTGATCTTTGAGAAATTCTTGATGAACCTTCTATAGTAACCCACATGGCCTAAAAATGATCTCAACTTACTTCTATTAATAGGAAATGGTAAATCTTTGATTTTGAAACTTTATCGGGATCGATACCATACCATCTCTGGATCTGACATGCCCTAACAAAACACCTTTAGAACATCCAAAGACACACTTTGTAGGGTTTAGTGAGGCTTGTGCTTCATCTAAACCTTTGAAATGTTGTCTCCATTTGGTGCGGTGGTCAACTTGCTCCCATAGATGCAAAAATCATCCGAGAAATACTCGATGAAGGTCCCGATGTAGGGTTCGAACACCTATTCATCAAGCGTTGGAATGTTCTTTGGAGCATTACACACCCAAAGGCATAACTCTATAAGCAAACGTTCCCCAAGGAGTGGTGAACGTGGTCTTCAGCTGATCTTTCTCTGCTATACGAACTTGGTTGTAGCCGCTATATCCATCAGCAAAACTATAGCACTCCTGGCCAGCTACTTCGTCCAAGATCTGATCTGAAAATGGAAGAGGGTAATGATCCTTCTTTGTTGCCTTATTGAGCTTCTGTAATCAACACAAATGCGTAGCTTCCCATTCTTTTTTATTGAGATCACAATGGGAGAAACCCATTACGAATTCTCCATGACAAATATGAATCCTGCATCAAGCAACTTATCTATTTCTTCTTTTACAGTCTTGGAAAAATTAGGATTCATTCTATATGGCATTTGCTTTATGGGCTTAGCACCATCTACCAGCTCAATAGAATGTTCTACCCAACTTACTTGATGGAGTTCCTTGTAATCAAAAGTGAATAGGTGTATGTACCTTCGAAAGAGCTGGAGGTAGGATTCCTTCTCACTCTCCATCACAGCATCACCAATCTTTATTTGTTGGAGACGATCATCAACTTCTTCTTCAGATAATTTTATGGGGTCATGAGTTGGTGTGGTGGAAGGATATCCATGGTGAAACATCCACCTCACTTTCTTCATCTTGATGTCCACTTCACTGGTACTAGAGTAATCAGAGGATGTCCAATCATCAGTTTCATCACTTGAATCCACAGGTTCTGCCTTATGATGTCGAGGGATCACATTTATCTTCACCCTCTCTCTACCACGTCCAAGTGTCATGAAACCTTCATTCCAGTAGTTTCTTGCATGAACTCTCCTTAGCCATGGTCTTCCCAGCAGCATTGGGTATGCATAGCAGTGATACCATTTTCATCACTGAAAGTCTACCACACATACCACACCCATAAGATATTGCCACATTTGAAACTACACCTTACGGTTTAGTTTTCCTTTATTTAATGACCTTAACATAAGTGTTGAAGGGCGATCAATTTTTAAACCCAACATATTCATTACAGACTCGGTCATTACATTAACTGCAGCACCTCCATCAACTAAGACATCATGAATTGAAATACCATTACATAATACCTCAGCTTGTGGAGCATAGGGATCTGCCTCTGCCTCCAAAACAGGGACCTCAACCTCCTTCCTTCTTCGAGCATTGAGTCCACTTCGCAACTCCCGCCTCTTCTCAGAAGACATAGCCAAGAGTTGACCATATGTAATATTTGCAGGCCTTTTGGACAGATCTTCCAAGATGGAGTATGGTCCTTGCCCCTGTGAAATCAGAAAATCCTGCACACCCAACTTTCTTCTCCTATGTTTCTTACTAGTTTCTTCTTTCATCTTCTTAGGATCATTTCCATCTTGATTATCTTTTTCTTTCTTTCTTTTTGTTACAAACACATCTACTTCATTATTTATGCTCTTATCTACTACATCAAAAATTCACGGTGCTTTTCCTTTATCATTATCTCCTTTACCAGATGTAGAAGCTCTATCTGGACAATTATACTTATAATGACCCTTTTATAACAACCATAACATCTGACTTGAAAATATTTCTTTTTGGACCTCTATCTCCTCCTGAGAACTAAATTCCTTTCCTTGAAGAAGATTAATAGTTAAGCGACCCATCTTTTGAGCAGATCTTCATACTCGGTAGATGTACTAGGAGAAATATTTGTGCTCACCGGGAGTGGTTGTGGATTACGGACCAAAGGTGTTTGGTGTAGGCTCTACTTTAGCAACAATTTCTTTGGGCTCCTCTTCCATGCTTTCTTCTTGCCTTCTTGCAATCTCCTTTGCTTGTTCATGGTAGGCTGGCGGTCATACTTCACTCGTTGTCGATCTCGGCTTCATCCCAAGAATGAAGTGCTTACAGAGGAGATTATCCACGCCATTCATCAACCCATCCGCTAATCCTTCCTTAGGATCTGGGCATCGAGCTTCCTCCTTAGCTCTAGAACACGAGCATGATAATCCCTTATCTTCTCCTTCTCTCCTTGGGATAGCTTTGTGATCTCGATCATGAGATCTGCGCATATTTACATTGTTCACCAAATTCTTGAAAACTTTCGGTTAATAAATCCCATGAATTTTCACATTATCACCTAGTGTTTGAACCACCTAAGTGTTGAACCATCCAAAAGGTAGGAAAAATTCAGTCCATTGTTCCCTTCTTATAAGGCCATTACAAATACAAGATCGTTTAAACTCTTGAATGAAAGAAGAAGCATCTTCATTAGATTGAGCTGAAAAAAAAATAGGAATCTTTCCCATTTTCAAAAGTAACCACCGTGAAATACCACCCACAAGTCTGATCAACAAGACTTATGTGCACAAATAATTGGAATCACTATACTAGAAAGTGACTTTACACCTTTCTACGATAAAATAGAAATGACCACGGTAAACTATGGTAAAACTTGACTTACTTTGGTAAAAGCGACTTTCTTGTGGTAAACACTATTCACGGTAAAAGTGAAGTTACTGTGGTAAATACTATTCACGGTAAAAAGTGACTTTACTGCGGTAAATACTATTCCCAGCAAAAATGACTTTACCATGGTAACTACTATTCATGGCAAAAATGACTTTACCATGGTAACTACTATGCACAGTAAAAACAAGGTTACCCTCTAATTGATTTTTGACTAAGTGGGAATATCTCTCCAGAAAATCCACCAACGAGGAATGGTCCCGGCAACGGAACCAAAATGTCATCACCAATCCGGCACTATGATAATTCTTCACCAGGAACTCCTCGTGTTATGATTATTTACTAATGCACAGCCTTTAGTTTGGTGGATGTAATCTGGAAACAAAACAACAACATAACACAAGAATACCATCGACTATGATAAGACGGAATGATGACAAATCTGAAATATCAAAATAAATTATAATATTAACATGAAATTGTTCAATCTCACCCATGAGGTACTTGAGTGTTATTGACTTCACTTGCCTTTCACCAAGACTATGGGAGAAACTTTACAATTACACCTCTTAATGGCTTCTTGACACACCTTTAAGCGATGGCTTCCTTCGCACACTTCCTGAATATTTCTCACTACTTCCTTCTATGCTAAATGAGGGGGTGGCCTCTCTATTTATAGAACTTCCGGCTTATCCATCTTATCTCTAAGATAGGATAAGAAATCCCTCTGACGAATCATATTCCATACCTTAACTCTTATATGTACATGTAAGCTTATCTTTTAAGATAAGATAAACCTTATCATTTACATGGGTTCCACATTTTTAGACTTTTTACAAATAAAATACACAAAATATTTATGACCTCACTCCTTGTCCTTATTACCAATATAATATTTCTAATTCCTAATCATGTAGACCCTACTTCTCTAATTCCCAAACTTTGACATTTTAACATTACCGGACCACTTCACGACAAATATTTACTTTTTACAACATTCCTATTGTACTTTGGTACTCCACATTATTGGCGGCACCATCTTGTGGCGTCGTTATCTTCTATCGAGATCTACTACTAATTCATCGACAATTTGAAGGAATCGTGGGTAATTCACTAAAATCGCAAGCAATTCTATAGAATTTATAGTGATTACTGAGTAGACAACCTAAAACTAGTTATAAGTTAAATTTTAATGAAAAATAAAAGGTGGGGGTCTCACCGTAGTGTCGAGGAATGTATTAGGTAAATTTCATATCTTTACTATTATATGCAGAAAGTACCTAAAACTCAAATAAAGGTAGGGTTTAACAATACACTCCTTGACAATCACAATGTCGGGATGGTTGGATGTAGCAATGGAAAAGTACTCCTTTTTCTAAGTGAAGAGACTTGCAATCGAGACAACTAAATAAAAAATTTAGATAAGATGGGTAAACAAGATGCTCGGTGAAGGCCAATGCCAGAATCCAAAGGACTTCATTGGTAGATGTCAACTCATTTTTAAACAATTAAGTGAATTGATAGGAATGATAAAATGCTAGACAATGATAACAATAAATAAATGATAGATATAGAGCTAGAACTCAAGGTCAAAAGGCAAGTCATGCTATGCTTTGTAGGTAGCCCAAGCTAATGTGGCGGCTATCTAGATGGTTTTGAAGTAATGGTACTAATAGTCTGATTTCTTGTTGGATCTCATGGAGGACCTAAAAGCTGGTCCCTAATATCCCGATGTCGATCCTGATGCAAATTAGATGACACACAGTGTAATCTCATGAAGGATGTTGAATTTATCCCAAAATAAAGGTTTTGGACAATTGAAAGGTCGTAAATGCTTGTGATGGGGTGTGATTGGCCTAGAAACAGTCATCTAAAGAAAAGACATACTTGTAAGAGACAAGTTAAATCCAGAGATATATATATCATTGTGAAATGTTATAATTGATTAAAAGATTCTAAAAGATAGGAATCGTAGGTGATTCAAAGGAATCAGCGACGATTTGCATAATTATGGGTGATTCAAAGGAATCATCAGTGATTGTTGTAAAAATGTTGATTTTCACTAAAAATGAGAAGTTGATATAAACAGAGAGACCTAAATGATTAATTTTGCAAATATTGATAGGATAAAAGCAGTGATGAAGAAAAAAGAGTACTTTGGAGTGTTGGAAAGGTATAGAAGCGGTTGTATATGATGATTTGGGATTGATATGATCGATTGTTGATTGTTGATCTTTTAGGAAGGCCTTTTGAAGACAAGACTAAATAATTTGATGTGTTATAGGATTTTGATGAGGCTTTTAAATTTGTTGTTTGACTTGGAAATCACTAGAGTGGATAAATATTGTTATTTGGCTCAAAAACACGAGATGCATGAATGTCTCGAGGAATTTCTGAAGATCCTTGAAATAGGAGTAGAAGCAGGACTATTTATAATTATTGACAATTTGTTAGAATCATCGGTGACTCGGGAGTTATTGGTAAAAACATTTAGAAGTAGTTCCAACCACTTCCAAAGTGGGATTTTTGGGTATGGGTCAAGGTAAAATGGTTGAGAAGAGATTAGGCAAGTTGGGGAGCTTAGGAGGTTGGGATAAAATGGGTTAGAGGTGGTTTAGAAATGGTTAGGTGGTTTCGAGGGGGTTAAGGTAAGTTTAGATGAGTAAAATGTAATTTACAAGGGGGTAAAAGTTGATTTTATGAGATGAGAGGAATGACTTAGGTAGTTTTTATAATGCTAGGTTTGGATAAAATAATGTGTGTATGCGGGAGTAGGCGGTGTGAAAACCCGATGTATATAAGAGGGAATTACATTGAGCTTTTCTCTCTTTGTAATTTGTTTCTACTTCTAAAATATGGTAGAGTTTGTACCTTCCTAGTATTTTTGATGATTTGTGTCCACCATTTGACTAATTTGTCTTGACATGAAAAATAGATTGAGTCCGATTCTCAAGAATGTTCTTTTAGTTTAACTTTAGCAACTTATATGTTTTGCCTCCTCAACATAAGTTGTCTATCTTAATCTATCACAACATAGTTTCATCTTCACATGTTAACAGGGTTAGGTTCTTTCTAAATTTATTTTATTTGTCTCTATTATATTTGGCATTTATCTTTAATCATTCCATTTTACAACTCGATAAAACACTTAAATCTTTATATACAACACAAGCCTTCATTATCGACTTTGTCATATGGAAAGGATTGGGCCTTAAAACCTCTCCACTCAAATATTGAATATGCCAATTGTTGTCGTGAGTGGTCCCTAATTTTTATGGTTTGATTCCTCCTATCCTTTGTATATTGCTTTTTACTTTCATGTCTATCTTATCACTTTAAGATCATCGTGCGATTTCATGCTTTTATTTGTCTTCCCTTTTGCTAGCATTGTGATATGTTTGTTTGGAAACTTCGAGCCTAATGAATTCAAGTCTTACTACCCCTTAACTTCTATGTGTCACCTCTAAATGAGGTATCTTTGACCACTATGTTTGAACTATCTTCATGTATAATATCGAGTCCTTGATCTTGTTGTGTAGCCTTCCTTCCCAAAATAATTACTTATAATCGTTCCAACAACTAAAAATCATGTTAGATTTGTTCATTTATTTCAATGGTGTAAAATTGTAGTCTCTATAATGGGGCACTCATTGATTATGAATTATCAATCTCATACAATCAACGTTATTTTTAATTATGGACAAGGAAAAATTTAGAGGCAAAAATTTGTAGTTTGGTGAATAGTAGAATTCTTTGATTTTGGCAAATAATACACATTCGGAAGTACCTAAGTTTCACCAAAAAATCCCATAAACAATCATCTATCCCATCTAAATCACCAAGGAATTTCCAATCCCAATGTGGGTAAGTGCACGAAGTTGGTGGACAATTCCGTGGACATAAAAACTGAAATAAAGGTACCGCGATCGCGGTTTTAAACCGCGATCGTGGTTCTTGAATTCTAGGTTTGGTAATTACCGAACCTAAACCGATCGCGGAACTCTGAGACAAAATTTAACAGTCCCGCGGCTCGTTATTTTCCTCATTTTTCATTTCGAACCATGACTTTTCCTAAACGTTTTTCACTCGCGCTTTCAATACTATCTCAAAATTGCTCATCAGACTTCTGGATAGCGATAGATTCAACCATGCCGCCAAGACGAGGAGGTAAGTCCCCGATTGTAATCATTTTTTTGCATTTTAGGTTTTTTTTTTTGCATTTTAGGTTTTTTTTTGCATTTTCATGGGTTTTGTGAAATGTTTGTTTATGTATACAATTTTCTTGTTTTATCAGTTGGTCGGAAAGCTTGAAATCGTGTAAACCATCAAAACATTCCTCAAAACACACCGAATATTCCTCAAAACCCTCAGAACATTCCTCAAAACCCTCCTCCAAACATAGATCCGCCCCTGGCTCCTTCATCCCCCCACAGCCAACGAGAATGCAAGATAATATCATTGGAAGAATCCAAGAAAATAAAATTTTCATTGAGAACCTAATTCAAACTATAAGACAAAATCATGCTGCTGAAATCCATCCCACATGACTTTAGCTTGATACATTGCAAACATTGATTGGTGAAGTCGAATCTGCAACCAACCAAATACATAGATGGAACACCTTTAGAAGTGAGCGTAGGCGGTGGTATGCGGATAAACTATCCCATGCGGCCGTCAAAAAAAAAAAAATTGGAAAAGACCTCATTTGTGCATTATTTACCGACCACTAGAACCAATGCCCCCCTGCGATTACTTACAAATGGTTCCCAATCCATTGGTGCCATGATGATAGAATCAAAAACAATTTTTGGGACCGATGGTGGATGGTTTTGATTATCCACCATGCAACAACAATGAGGTTCCTCTTTATTTTTTTAAAGAAATTATATTGTGAGTTCGTGCTCAATGAGGTCCCGAATTATTTTGACTTTTCGGACTTTTTGGTCGAGGAGGTGGCTCTGCCAGGACTGACACTGGTGCACGCGTAGGTCGACTAGGATCCCCATGCCCCAAAACCCCCACTTTGCCTTGATTATCCCTCCTACTGTGAAGGAGGTTGTGGAGATTGATACATTGCATGCATTAAGGGGAGCTCACGACACTCTCACCTAGCATAGCACCCAGTTGCATCCGGTGATGTTGGTGGAGGCACCGGTTTAGTGCACCACACCACCATGTGATCATGTGGTTCGTATGCCTTTATGCCAGCGAGACATCATTTGTTGGTTCACGGGATTTCTTTTCTATAGATGAGATCTTTGGGAATGTTTTGGAACTAGAGCCAACGATATTGGTCTTTCACGAGTAAATTTTAAATAAATTTAAATAATATATATATATTTGATTGTACATCATGTACATACATGTAAAAAACTAATTTTTTATTTTATTTTAAATAGCAAGAGCCGGTGAAGGAAACATCCGGTGTCGACATGCTAGCTACTACGGTTGGGCGTGTTTCAAATGTAAGTTTCAAGTTGTACAAACTTACATTTTTAATAAATCATTTAATTGCTTTAGATTATTATTATAATTTGTTTCACGTGTATGTTGTACATGTATTAATATTTTTCTCTTTTATACACAGGAGCCTGGCGGGTCATCATCTGCTCAGGGAACTGAGGCTACTGGCACGCCTCACATGAGTTTTATGCAGGTTAGTTACAAATCTCTTTACACTTTGTTTCTAATTCTTGGACCTCTGTACATGAGTTTCACTTTCTTATACTCAACCTATATAAAATACATACAATAGCTATTTGATTGATATTTGTTCTTCCACGTAATATGTAAACATTTCCTACTTTTAGATCCTTCATTATAACTAAGGAACATTTAGACACCTTTACTGACTCTACCTTGACTTGTGAACTTATAACCACTAGTGTCTAATTCACTCAAGGAAATTAAATTTCTTTGTAGTTATGGTACATGTTTTACTTCTTTTACGTCCTTACTATACCATCAAAGATATTTATCTTGATCTTTACCAATCCCTACATCTGTTTTATATGAAACATTGAACTTACCAATAGAATGTAACTACCATCAAGGGGTTAGTAAGAAGAAAACTAACCTCTATGCGGAAAAATGTAATTTTTGTAACACCAGAATTTAACAACCATTCATGTTGATAATAGGAAACGTTACAAACCGATAAAACTTCATCAGTCATACCTTCACTTGTTTATACTTGATTTCCTTCCTTTGTGACATCTTACTTCTTTTCTAATTCTTTCGTCATCCAATAATGCTTTTTAAGATGCTCTGATTTTTCGTAGTCCTGACACCTTGCATTAATCTTCCTCCTTTGTGACTTAGATCTAGATGTACCGCTTTAAATTTGACCTCTTTCTTTAGATCTGGCTCTAGCACACATGGCTTCAAGTGTAGAGATATTTCCAACAAAATTTCTTTCATTTCCGAGCCAAAAATGCTCCAACAACATAAGCATAGTCAAGGTCATCAACAATATGAAAACTAAAAGAAGTTACTATATTATCCCATTAATCTTGTAAAGTACATAAAAAGGTGACTACCTTGTTTTCATTCTCCACTTTCATATAAATACTAGTCAACTGACATAATAAAATATTAAAAATATTTAAATGAAAAACAATTTTCATACCTTCTTTCATCTGCAATTCATGCAAATTCCTTTTCAGGAAAATATAATTTCTTATAGATTTCGTCATGTAAAGACTTTCTGATCTGGTCCATGAACATGTTGATGTCTTTTCTCCAACTATATTGAAGAGAACCTCATATGCTAAACATGTAATCATATTGCACTGAGTGATTTCATATCCAGATCTTCCCATTCATTTTCATCCATCCCTACAGGTTTCTTTACCTTTCAATCCATGTATTTGTGAAGCCCCTATTGCACCAGTGCAACACGTGCTTTGAGTTTCCACATATCAAAGTTTTTCTTATCATTAAACTTCTCCACCTCAAACTTTACACTTGACCTATCCATGGATCAACTCCTTGATGAAATTCTGTGAATCTAGATATGTGTTTGGTCTGGTGATGTTAGATTTAAAAGTCCTTCAAATTTGAATGATGCTCTAATTGTCATAGAAGATGACTATGGGTTACCTTGATTAAATACAAAACTTTGTCAAAATCTTATGAAGATAGATGGCCTTCGTGCTAACATTTATAGATCCTATGTATTTAGCCTAAATAGAAGATAAAATAATAACATTTTTATTCTTTCTTGAGTAACTAAATATTGATTTGTACATGTTTTTTGTATAGCTCTTAAGTAGATTTTAATATTTCAATTTGTACATGTTTTTTGTATAGCTTATGACTGCTAGAGAGACTCCTCCATATATGCAGACTGTGGAGGCTGCTTTGTAGATCTTGCCATATCTGCTGTGAGATCCACTAACTGAGGTACACAATTTTTTAAATTTGTTAAATTTTGGAGGTTCATTATTTCTTATTAAACTTAAATCTACAATATCAAATTTTGTAGGTATATACATGTCAAATATTTAATTTGAAAATTAATTATTTGTATGTAGCTTACCCCTCGTGAGTCTATTGTTGTCCTCACTGCGATGTCGTGCAACAACAAATTGATAGGGATCATGACATTGCGGTAAGATTTCACATACATTTTAACTAAATTGTACAAGTTTCTAAATTTTGAGTGTATTTTAAAATTTTGGGTGTTAAAAACTTGTTGTTTATGAATGTGCAGGTTAGGTTGCAGGCATGCTTAGAGACACCTAGGACCACATAGATGAAATCCGTAGTGGCATCTCCCTCCACTACATCCCCAGGTCGTGGACGTGCTACTTCTAGCAGGGCGAAGAGAGGGAAGATGTTTCATGAGTAGATTTATAGTCCACTTGGATGACACATATATGTGGTCATGAGTAGATTCACAGTCCATTGTATATATATATAGCCTTTTGCGACCGCATGTGGTCCCATATATGTACATTATGACACGTGCTTAGTTCGAGATGTATACATTATGAACTTATGTACATATATATTTTCAGAGACGTGCGCGTCTGGAGCACACTTTGTTTGATTCTTATATATATATATCCATGTGTGTTGGTTAAATCATATTTATTTTGGTTATTTTGGTATTATTGCTAACTCTGAGAAAGTGGGTTTTGATCTCTGTTCGGTGGATTTGATCTCTGTTCGGTGGTTTTGATCTCTGTTCAGTGGATTATTTTTTTGTCTAAAATGAGTTTATTTCAAAAAAGGTGACAATTGGATATTTATTTTAATGTTTATATAGGGGTGTGGTCCAAATTTAAATTCCTATTATTGAATATTTTACGAGTAGTTGTAGTTTTACTCATACAGTGTTTGTAGAAATGAAAAACCAAGGTCGAATTTGTCTTTCTGATGCTCATTGGCACGTGAAATATTTGCATGGTATTCCAACATCTCCAAGGTAGTGGGGGAAGGTTCCTACATTGTTTATTTTGGAATTATTTAAACATTGAGGCCCATTAATTTATGAATAATCATTAAGAAGCCAAACTGGTTTTAAACCCTCTTAAAACCCTAGTTCTAAAGAAATGGGGAAGTTATTTTCCCAATGGCCTAGAATGGATTGTTTTTTATAGAATGATGATTGAAGGTTACGGAGGACTCTCTCAGGTTTCTCTGGATGTGCAAGTTAGGTATTTTAGCTATGTGTGGACCCCACTCAAAAAGGCAAGTTTCTAAAGATTTTCCGTTTTCTCAAAAGTTGTCCATTGGACATGTTAACTAATTGTTTTTTTGAGGAATCATGGGATTATTTACTCATGTTAAATTATGTGGTTTCATATCATTTTTTCCCTAAGGAGGTATGTACAAGCTCATTTTGCAAGACAAGTTTATGGAATTTTTTGGAAGTATCTACTGGTTTGGTTGCAAATGTGTTTTGGTGGCTCTAAAGTCTAATTTATGGAATACTATGCACTTTTTGATTACACTAAGTTCATGATAATTCCATTTATAAATTACAGTTTCATGAATGAGGTCATTTCATGGGGGTTTTAGCTTCATTTCTGAAGACTAGTTTTGGGGCATGTTGATTGTCGTTATTTTCAATTAGCTTAATGAAGTGAGTTTATGGTTTTATGTTTTTCTAGATTTATAAAGTTTTTTTCAAGTCTTAGATAATTTTTATAAGTGGTGTATGTGGTTTGGTGAAGCTGTTGATGGTGCTAGTAATTTGGTATTGGCGAGTAGGCTCTTGTTGTGCATTAAGGGTTCTTAATTCCTAATGGAGTTCTAGATGGTTCTTGATGGTATTACCAACCTATCTGGTTACTTGAGTGATGTTTTTATTATTTAATTATGATATTTGTAAGTTGAATATCTGACATTTTCCTTATGATGGCTGACCTATGGTATTATTATCAAGAGTCATATAAAAGTAAGTTATAAAGATAATTTGAGTTAGTTTAGAGAAATGATGTAAAGTGCGAGTAAGAGAGAAGAATAAAGAAGGTGAAATATGTATTTGTGACCATCAAGAGGGGGAAAAGAGTGTGTGCATATGTTCTTGAGTCTTTTCATGTGTTGCAGAGATTGGTCATTAGACCTAATCAACTTGGTGAAGAATATTTAGACGAGTTGACCTAAAGAGAAAATTTGAAGAAGAAGGAAGGAAAGAGAGGTTCATTGTGTCATCATCATTTTTTGTAGAAATATTTCAGAGGTGGAAAACATATCAGGTGGATTTGGTTGGTAGAGATTCATCTTGGGGGTTTGCGCCTTCTTGTTTAAGGTTGGTGCTTTACTAAATCTAGGGGTTGGTACTTCAATAAACCTAGGGGTTGGCACTCCTTGTTGAGTTAGTTATAAACTAAATTTGATTCATTTCTCTAATAAATATGTGTTTTAGTGGGTTTTCTTCTCCTAGACGGTTTCCCACTTACATCAAGTGCGTTCTTATGTTTATGTTCTCTCTTTTTCTCATTTATGCTTATTTTCTTGTGGATGCATGCTTAATAGATAATTAGATGGTTAATGGATGAAATTATATAATTGGATGAAAAAATTTATCACACACCTATTCACCCAACCCTCGACATTTTTCTTCCAACATACACCTTATATGTAATCTATCCCACAATTATATGAGTTTAAAGTATAATTGGATGAATTTTAAAACAAGTAAGGATAATATTTCTTATTTCTTCATGGAGTGCTTAAGTTTTATTTTTCAAGAAGAAAGAAATAACCATGAGACTATGGAGTGTAAGGTTGTCAAATGCTATATTTTGCAAACGGTGGGTAGTGGTACCCAACCGCCTGTGGCAGACACATCCGGGTGGCCGGTGAACGCTAGATGAAGCGGTGTTTTCGGTCTGCGCTTGAAAGGGTCGTTGCTTATAGGCTACTTCGTTCGGGCATAGTCTCTTAAGAGCCCTGAGACCAAAATATCATTCAACTTTGATGGGTGACTACTCGGACTCCGTGGCACCTAGAGAGGCCCGTCTGATCTGGCACCTCGGCATACGGACCCTCTACTGATAGCCTCTCTCATTTTTTTTTCCTTCTCATTTCGGTGCTCTCCTTGTCCTACTTGTTTGCTGAAACGCGTGAAATAGTGCGGTTGGAGCCGAGTGTAAGGTTGTCAAATGCTATATTTTGCAAACGCAGTGGGTCGTGGCACCGAACCACCTATGCCGACACATCCAGTGGCTAGGTGAACACTAGAGGAGGCGGTGTTTCGGTGCGCGAAAGGGTCGTTGCTTCCGGGCTACTTCGTTCGGGCGTAGTCCCTTAAGAGCCCTGAGACCAAAATATTGTTCAACTTTGTGGTGACTACTCGGACTCAAGTGACACCTAGAGAGGCCCCGTCTAATCGGCACCTCGGCGTATGGACCCTCTATAATAGCCTCTCTCATTTTTTCCTTCTCATTTCGGTGCTCTCTGCTGTCCCTACTTGTTTGCAAACGCGTAAAATAGTGCAGTTGGAGCCAGTGTAAGGTTGTCAAATGCTATATTTTGCAAACGGTGGGTCGTGGCACCAAACACGCTTGTGGCAACACATCCGGTGGCTAGGTGAATGCTAAAGGAGGCGAGTGTTTTGGTGTGCGAAAGAGTCGTTGCTTAGGGCTACTTTGTTTGGGCGTAGTCCCTTAAGAGCCACGAGACCAAAATATTGTTCAACTTTGACGGGTGACTACTCGGACTCCGTGGCACCTAGAGAGGCCCCATCTGATCCAGCACCTCGGCGTATGGACCCTCTACAATAGCCTCTCTCATTTTTTTCCTTCTCATTTCGGTGCTCTCGCTGTCCTACTGTTTGCAAACACGCAAAATAGTGCAGTTGGAGCCAGTGTAAGGTTGTCAAATGCTATATTTTGCAAACGGTGGGTCGTGGCACCAAACCACCTGCCTCGAAACACACGTCAAAGTGGCCAGGTGAACGCTAGAGGAGGTGGTGTTTCGGTGCGTGAAAGGGTCGTTGCTTCCGGGCAACTTCATTAGACTTTTTCAAAATTTACAACTTTTTCAAAATTTACAACATTTTTCAAAATTTACAACATTTTCAAAATTTACAAACTTGACTTTTTCAAAATTTACAACTTTTTCAAACAATGTTCAAGCTTCTCTTAGCTTCGAGAATTTAAAATTCTCTACTAACGATGCCAACCACGTGAAGGTGGAAGCTTTTCTGGCACCACTAACCTAAACATAAAATTGTTAGTCAAAGAAATTTAAGTTTCAAATCATAACCATATATACTAGATCTATATACATGACACACAAAATACACAAATTTAAAATAAAATATATTCAAACTTAAATATAGATCTTTAAACTAAAAAATTATATATATATATATACATACACTATATAAATTGAAACTTGAAATTAAATATATACCGAGACATGAGCATGTTGTAAATTCATTCCAATGAACCATCAGGATCGGATCTACTCTGAATAGCAGACAAGATTGCTTCATGATCTGAATCTCGAACCTTCCAAAGAATCTTGTTATTAGGTCTTCCACGATATCTATACAACTGAATATTTGTCACTAGAACTAGATGTGAATATAAGAGTATTTTCCTGTGTGTCTCAAAGTCTTCAAACACCCAAACAGAGGAGTTTTTAATGGATACCATCGAAGCCAAGTTCCAGTAACTACCACTGACCCTATAGGATACTCAATATCTTCGCCATCTATAATAGGAGAAGTCAACTTCTTTCTTTCCTCGATGCAATGACATAAGAAATAGTTTGTTCCTTCTTCATTGTCTTACATGCAATCTATTGCAAACACATGTCCTACTGAAAAATAACCAAGGTTGAACAACTCAAATTTAAATTACATATTAAAATTTCAATGGACATAACTCAATACAAAAATTAAATAAATAACCATAAATACCTTGTCGCACCAAAATCAAAATTTCGTCAAAGTCCTTGGATGTTGTAACTTCATCTGTAGTAATGCAAGTTGTAATGCTTGTGGAGGTTGATAACTAGGAAGCGGAGTTAGAGGCCTCTGAAATCCATCCTTCCACCCATTCTTGTGAATCACACTCGGTGGTGACAAATTCGATACAAGATGCACAAAAACATGTCAACTTTCTTGTCCATACGGCCCACAGTAGCGTCGAGCTACAAAATGAGTGCATATCACCTGGACCCGGTGAGTGTCATACAATCCTCATAGTTAGCAATATGTTTTCCTCTATCAACCAAAAATATCTGCAAGCCGTGGAATTTTCTTGAGAACCTCGGACCATGTTGTCATTACACCATTCCACTATGCTCTTTGCATCTTTTAATTTAGCACCATCTTTGTACTTGACTCTTCTCTTCCAAGAGCTCTTTTCACACATGCCCCATTGCCGTCATGCTCTCCTTTTCCATGTCCAGCCTCGGTGAAACTCCAAATATGTTGCACACCCATCTTGACATGCATTCTTCTCATCGATAAAACATTCGTGCATTCTTAAATGAGACGTGTAATTATCGACCATATATAATGTTGTTTGAAGTGGATGTCCCTATCGAGATAAGTTTCCATAAAATAACTGGAAACATCCTTGCACAAATTCGATGGGAATGAGTACGATCATCAGCGATATAAAAGTGGTACTCTCTTAAAAATTTCGATCATTCTTTGTCTTATCGGAGAATGTAGAAATGCTATATACACAAAATGGCAACTTGTCTTTGAGTTGTAATATTGCGATTGAACCTCCATTTGTGGTTCGCGATATGTAATTCTCTGCAAAATCGACCCTTTGAAACAATAGTACAAATAGGAAATGTGTTTTTGCATAGCTTGAATTGTTCATCCAACCATCGAGCTCTATGTGTATGCTTCGCATACTCATAAACAATTTCATCCTTAAATTTTCTCATAAATTGAAAAATAGGCATTTGTTACGTAACTAGCTCACACTTGTTTTGACTCTTTTCCATCTTTCAACCGGTATGCAACTGATTTATATTTATCAAATTCAACTAAATTATGTCCTATTGTACCTTGAATTTGCTCATGGATGCAACTTTCCAATTTAGGTAATCCGCCGCATGTCTTCTGAACTTCCATCTAAATAATCCACACTATATAAAAAAATTGTCCAACTTCTTTTCACAAAATATAGTAGGAATGAAATCCTAGAAGATATTGGTGGAACTTGAACACCACATTCGGATAACATAGTTTGAGAATGAAAAATAGAAACGAATACATAAAAATTTAGCATAATGCATCGCAAATTCAACATGTTGCCTCTGACAACAACAAGTGGTGCGAGCATGGTTGATTTTCACATAGAATGGTTTCAACATTTCAAAAAAAGCGTTGACTAATTTTAATTTCCAGATTCTCTTGTTCAAACTTACGAAAAAATTGAGTTTGAGTCATATCTAAGAAATGCTTTGGATGTGGTTCATGATTAGTAGAACCAACTCTCCATTTTATAACATCTCTTGTATTAGGTGAAACTCTAGTGTTATCATGCCAAAATTTAATAACAACTTCTCTTATAGCATCAGAATTATTTTTTTCCTTACGCGGTGCTCTAGCGAAAATGCCCAAAAATTGACATTATTGAGTGATTGAAGGATATTACGTCTTTCAATTGCTTTCATTAGAGTTTTTATTAACTTGCACATTCGACTTGTTTGCGTAATCAAGCGTTGTTTTTATTGATTCACTTACAACACTAATAGCAGTATACGGCGCACAATATTACTATCCCTAGTGTCTCTTGACACCAACAGTGTGATATGCATCATGAAGGTTTTCAACAATTGTAGAGGTTTGACCACGTATGTTAGATGTTGTCAATCCTAAGGTGTTTAATGTAGGTCTCATTTTAATCAATTTCATCAAACTAACCAACAACTGACATCTTTGGGAATCATTTAAAATTTCAAAATGATTATCCCAAATTTCAGTGGCTTTTCTTCGATTTTTCGTTGAGAAAGTTTTCCAGACATTGGTTTCAAAATGTTTTCATCAATTTCAATAAAAAAATTAGGTTTCTTATGTAAAATCCTAGGAGGTGTTTTTGTCAAATTTTGCTTGTCTACAATTTTCAACATGAATTTCCTTATTCACATTTTCATTGTCTCCTTCAATTTCAACATTTGCTACATCATGAGTATTTAATTCTTCTTCAACATTGATGGTAAAAACTTCTTCATCACGAGTATTTAATTCAACTTCAACATTGTGGTAGAAACATTACATAGTTCTTCATTGCTTACATAGTTGGGATTGAAGATGAACCTCTTTTAGATTCACAAAGTTTCCGCATTCAGCTCAACATTTTGAATTTTGTTGGCCTCTAATTCGTTTGGTGTTTTTTTACTTAATGACTTCCTTTTTGACTTTGTTTTTGTCTCCCATGATGTTTTGCTTTCGGTGATAAGAAAAACGTGCACTGAAAAAGATAGAAATTTCGCGATAATTAAATGCGGTAAAATCGAGAGAGTAAAAATCACATAGTAATTCGAGACATTAGGATGTGTGTAAATATGATTTATAAACCGCGAGCACGGTATTGTTAAAAAAACCACGATCGCGGATCTATCTGCCGAACCTAAGCCTCGGAAAATCTTTGTTTTTCCCCAACCAAAGCTATGGAAGGTCATTATGAAGTGCAAAAGGTCAAAAAACCTCAAATCTGCTCTTCCAAAGACTTGAACCATGCTAAAAAACTGAAAACATTTCACAAAAATGGTGCCATCACGTAGGGTAGACTCTTAGCTTTGTAGAAATATTGTTTTTAAAGTGAATAGAATAAGATAAATATCATTTTATAATTTCTTACTAACAATAGGTCTTTAAGACATTTTTTCCCGTGAATGTTCATGTCTACATTTAAGACTGTAACTTTTGTTTCGCTTATCAAAATATGATAAAACTTATACCATCCCAAGCGTGGACAAATTCTATACACCTTAAAAAAAAAAAAATTGATTTCGATATTTTTTGATATAGTTATGGCGGGCAAACGGAAAGCGCTCCATTTTCTAAATATTTTCAGACCACTTTCACGGAAAAAATCATAAAAAAAAATATTGCTAAAAAAATACAAAATAAAATCCATCCCAAAATAGACAACTACATCTAACGTTTCACCAAAGGAAAAAAAAAAAAATAACAAGATTTGGTCATCCAAAATGCGGGCAAACGGACTATAATCTTATAAGTTTTTTCAAAAAAAAAAATAAGTCATATAATTTTAAGTGTTTAATATAGCTAAACTTGTCCGTTTTTACAAAAATTAGTATTTTAGAAACTAGATTCAATGCTATGATTCATATTTATATAAATTTTTCTAATTTAGAGTGCATGTATAGCTAATAATCCCTACAAGTTGAGATTTCACTGTTTTTTGCAATATGACGTCCACGGATGACCCTATATTTGTCCATCAACTTCCTGCACTTACCCATGTATATTTTTATATTAAATCGTCACGTGATCATCGGATCAAGATTTGAAAACATTAATGTTTCACCAAGAAATCAACGCATAAGGATTTGAAAACATTAATTTTTACCAAGACATAAACACGTCGGGATTTGAAAATATTAATGTTTCGCCAAGAAATTGATGCATCGGGATTTGAAAACATTAATGTTTCACCAAGAAATATCGTAACTTATTTGGCCAAGAAAACATTCCCAAAATTTTCCCGATATATACACAAAGGTGATGTTCTCCGTGATTTTCTAATTTGTGTATTTGTGAAGTAGTAGAAAGGGATTTAGTGAATCGACATATTGCAATTTGCTTACAAAATTTCAAATAAATCTAAGTCTTGCAAGGGCCTGACTAATGCATTGTAGTTTACATCCTAGAAGCACTTACTACAAGTGAGTCCTTAGTCTATTTGAGACTTGTTTTCTTTCATGTCACATTGCTTTATTTGTGATTTCACCTTTGTAAGTTATTACAAATCCTAAACATCCTCATCCTCATAACCACTATGATTTTTTATGTCATCTAGAATAGTCCTCCACTTGCAGAGAATCATAACTAGTTTTCCTATCTTAGATACATCTAGATTCTATGTAAATATATATATATATATATATATATATATAATTTAAAATCACTTCATACATCTCCATGAGTTGTTGCTCTGTATATTCCTTACAATGTATCTTATTTGAATATATATAACAAAAATCCTTACTTTATCGATGTATATTATTTGAATCTTTTATATTAATGTTCTCTCTTCTACGGTGTGTGTGTGTGTGTGTGTATATATATATATATATATATATATATATATATATATATATTGTGCGTATCTTATTTGAATATTTCCATTTATTCCATGACCAATACCATGACCGTTTATCATTATCATTGACACCGCCTCATCTCATATCCGCCACGCATCTCAAGGATATATAAAATGTGGTGCATTCATAGGTTTCACATTCATCAAGTCATTTCCTTGGAAGACTAACGCAGAATAACGACATGTGGCATAGACCTCCCATGAGTCGGGACCCCTCCGCACACGAAAACATATTAACTACGGATCATTCTACGAGGTTCACATCCACTCGGAGGATTTGGTCGAGAATGGGAGGTTAACTCGAATGCCGACAAACAATAATGCACGAAATAGAGATCATATAAATATGTCCAAAATGAAAAATTCAAGAAATGCAAAAGGAAAAAAAAGTTACAACAATGAACCAAAATCCGATAATAGCATTTGTGGGAAAAGTACAGACATCTTGTCACAAGCATGCTTTTTGTTACCACCATTTCCTCATTACAGTGTACTTCAAACTTTTTAAACCATGGAAACATAATGTATTGAATGTATCTTTTTTTCTTTCAATTCTATAGGATTCGATGATTCAACAAAATGGCACCTAAAAAGAGAAGTTAAGCCTCAGGAAAAAATTTTATTCCAACCCCTCTTAGTACTGCATCTGGCATTCAAAAAATAACATCTTATTTTGAGAAACCATCTAAGAAAACCCATCCTTCTCCAGCAGGACCATCACAATCAAGGGATGATGATTACATTCCAAATGAAACTCAAAATGATAATGTGTTCATTTTTATTTTCTTGATATTATTAATGACAACAACAATGAAATGCCTCCCCTTGAAGACATTCCATTAAATGATGTTGAGTTTGACACTATACCACCTACCCAATTGAATGAAGATGACATTATGGGTAGAGGTGAAAATCTTGACAGTGGTAGTCAGCAGTATAAATTCCACAAAGGAAAATACTCTGCAAACACTTATTTCTGAAGAAATAGAAAGGAAAGAAAATGGGACTTGGGAAGGAGTTTTATGTTAGAATGGGTTTCAAAGTTTCCATTTACTTGAACCTATTAAAAATGAAAATAAAGTTGAACATTCCAAAGAATGCAAATGTACAATCAGAGTTTGGAGATTGGGCGGGGACAAGACAATGCACTTAAGTTGGATACTATTGAGAAGCATGTGTTATCTCAATTTTTCCCCGGAAAAATGATCAAACACGACCACTGCATAGAAGAAAATTGGAATGGTCGGCTCTGTCCTGTGAGCTCACATTTCAAATCCACTAATCAAGGGTCAGCGGGAATCTACAATGGAGGGGCACGGTCGGCAAGGATCAAACAACGTCAAGGAAACCAAGGGTCACAAGAGGATAGAAGTCAAAAGGGCTCGAAGTTTTCAGACTTAGCCACATACAAGTTGATTCGGGGCCTAATAGTAGACTCACGAAGGCGTCATGTGTCACCTCGAGCAATTCCAAAGGCACATCAAAAAGGTAGGTCCCAAATGTGTGTTGAGCCTCCACATGTCTCAACGACATAACTTCAAAAGCGAGACCCGAAGGATAGTCCCTAAATGAGCGCGAAGCTTCCACATGTCCCAAGAGTCAAAAGGAGACAATCGATAGTTGAAAATTATCAAGGCAGTAAGCGGTCCACGTGTCTCATTGGCACAACTTCAAAGGAAGGATCAAGAGTGGAGGCTCCAAACTTACGCCAGCCCTTCACGTATCCAAAAGTCAAAAAAGGGATAGAGTTGGTCGTAAAATGGACTAAGTATCAAAGGATCAGTGGAAGCCTCCATGCGTCAGCTTGGCATAACTTCAAAAGGAAAATCCAGAGGCGGAGCTCAAATGAGCATGGAGCTGCCACGTGTCCTGCCCAAAAATAAGAATTCAAGGGGCAGAACCAGCCATTGAAAAGTCTAAATAGAGTAGAGCTAGCAGAAGGTGCCATATGCCTCAACAACGCAAATACAAAAGGTGTGACCCAAAGAATGACCCTAAACTATCGCCAATCTACCACGTGGTCAAAGCCTAAAATTTGAACCGCCCAAATCGGCTAAGTATAAGAAACCGGTAGAAGGTGCCACATGTCAACTCGGCGTAACTTCAAAGGTAGAATCTAGAGGGGCAGTCCCAAACAAGCGTTGAGCCTCCACGTGTCTCAAGTCAGACATATGGCCCCACCAAAACAAAGGGACTTAGCCAAAATACAAATAAACAGAGAAAAGCCACGGAAGGAGCCACGTGTTTCTTCGGCACAACTTCAAAAGAAAAATCCAAAAGCGGTCCCCAAATGTGTGTCACTTCACACGTGGCCATGTTTCAAGTCAAAGTGGGAAGGCGGTCGCTAGAGGAAGATTCAATTTTTTGGCTTTTGTTTCGAAAAGGCATAAAGTAAAAAACTGAGCTGCACCTCTGCCAACGCCCAAAGGCGCCACGTGTCAAGCCTAAATTACATGCGGGTCGGCAGACCTAGGGAGGACTTTTCGCCAAAGTGGAAGAAGTGGGCCTTGGAAGCATTTTTGCCAAAAGCGGATGGCGGGCCAGGGAAGACTTTTTGCCAAAGTGGAAAATGTGGGCCGCGGCCCAGGGGATGAATTTTAGGAAATGTGAATATATATGGCCATGGAGGAGATTTTTCCCAAGTATAAATTCAGTTGGTGGGTCGTCAGGGGAAACTTTGGAAATTCTGCAACTTTTGCAAATGGCACAATTTCAATTTCAGGCCCATGAGGCTTTTAGGGAAAAGTGTTTTTCTAGGCTTATGAGGTCATGTGTACAGAGGTTTTTTTATTTTTAAAAGTTGTAGCTTGTATTTTTGGGCCCACGGATCCACTTTGCAAAGGTTATGTTTTTCCATTTTGCATAGCCTCAATGCAGAATCTTCAAACGGCCATATCTTTTGACTGGAAGCTCATATTTGAGCAAGAGAAGACTTTTTGGAAAGGTCTCGACATCCTCTACACCATGAAAGCATAAAAATATTATTTTAGTAGGTTAGGTGGGTGAAAATTAGGAAAACATCTTTCAGGCCATTAATGCAGGATCCGATTGCTTCAACCACCAGATTTGATTTTGATCCACCTTTCTTCCTTCTCCAACACGCCAAATAGGCATGGGGAACTAGAATTGACAAATTGTAGGTATATTTGTAAGGCATTGATGGTTGGTGGTTGCTTTAGGAGTAGAATCAAGTTTCTCTTATTTCTCTCTAATTTTCATCATCTATATATTGTAAACACTTCTCATTTGAGAAGGGAAGACATTCTAGATGTGGGGAAACTCTGTCAAAGTTGTTTCCCAACTCCATTTGACTTTAATCCCTCCCTTACATCGAGCAAGTGGATTTTACACCTCTGAGCATTAATGTAAAAGTCTATACACCTTATAGAGCAATATAATTGTGTTTTTGTGGTGTCTTTCAACCCTTTGCATTGTTTTGTTGTTTCTTTATGCCTCTCTATCTCGTGTTTGCTCCATGTGCATGTATTTCATGTTTGCAGGTGTAGGATGTTGTGCTTCATGGAGTTTTGATGGCATATTTGGATCTGGGTCTATGTCACTTCTATCTGAACCTCCCTCAGTCCCCTTTTCCCTATTTCATTCTCCCTCAGCAGAGTATCTCACCACTTCCTTTTCTAGTGTATCACCGCTTAGTGTAGGCTCTCTTTCCCTCTCTCTCTCTCTCTCTTTGTCTCCTTGGAATGGTTAGATTAGGATAGATAAGTTTTGCCTGCACTAGAGTAGCTTGTGGCAGGTAGATTAGGAAGCAGGAACCAACTTCTCTGGAGGTCCATCTCAGGTTTGCAAGTCCCACAACTTGAGAGATGGTCCAATGTTGTGCAATCACACTGAATGCCCCACTCATAACCAGGCCATTCGAGGGTGTTTTGATTCAACACTAATGCTCGGTGGGACACCGAGGTTAGATTCACTATCTTTCCAAGGTGTCATTATCAACAGTAAATCTTAAGCCACCGTGCGACCACTAACAGTTTTTGGCACGCCCACCGGGACAGTCTCAAGAACCTTACCACTTCATCTCATCATGTTGGTGTGTTCCTATTGAAATTCAGCCTTTGAGGCACATGTAAAGCACATCTGGTGACTCCATCTAGTCAATGACCCATTCTCTAAGTTTCAGACCTTTTCCATCCATTTCCACCCATATTCATTCATCTTTCTTTCCACATCTTTCATATTCTTGCCATTCATGAAGTTGTGCAATCATGACTTCATTCCCCTCATGGAATTCACACCTACAGCAGTGCAGTCCACCTCCAATGTATTTCATGACTCCTCTAGATCAGCATTATGATCAGATCCAGGACCATTATGCCTACCCATATGAGCAGGGTCAAAACTAGTTTAGCCATGAAGCTTATCAAGAACAAGGGGACACATACAATGGTAACAACTACATGGAGGATATTGATTTGCAAGAGGAGATTAAAAAATTGGAGGCACGCATGGTACATTCAAGGGCCACAACACAATGAAAGCATTCAGGATTGGCTATAGGGGCACCTTGTCTATGGGTCGGCCTTATGCAAAGACATTATAGCCCTAAGGAGAAGATCGACTTCATGGTTGAAATGTTACCTCACCTTGCGTAGTGGATTGAGGATATTGAGGCATATGAGAAAAGTGTGAGACAACCTTGTCAATGGGTAAGTCAGTCACCAGCTCCTTGTCCTTCATTTTCTCTTTCTCAAACTCTATCATCGCAGCAGTGTCATGAGTCTAGCTTCCCATCTCGCCCCCTAGCGTTGAATTCCCTTCTCCATCCCCTAGCCTTCCATCTCACCTCAATTCTTCTCCCCTTTTCCCTTCTAGATTCAAGTCCCCTCTACCTAGTTGTACCATAAATGAATAGCCCCTACCAACACCCCTTCCCCAGCCAATGTCATCATGTTCGATGACTACAGGATAGTTGAAGAATGGCGTGACTCATGCAACTCCGACATGGGAGAGGAAATCATATGGGCACCTGTTCTAGAGAAAAATTAGTTAGCTCTAAAGGGCGCAGTTCTGGAGGAGACTGAGTTGCTTGTAGAGGTAAAACCATGTGCGACATAGCTTTGTGTGCCCAACCTACAAGCACTCCCCTTCAGAAGGAGAACCATATAGTTCCAGAGGCTCCAAGTGCGGAGCGGGTCATAGAAGAACCTTCAGTTCTTCCTCCTACTTTGTCCCCTTCAAGCTCTAATTTTGAAGAAGAGTTTGAGATTTCAAACTTCATGTTTGAGAAGAGGGGAACCATGGTGAGAAAGTTTCAGATCAGGAGGACACCATGGAGGAGGTCGAGCACATGCAACAGGACAACAAGGAGGCAGATTGTCTATCAGACTTGGAAGATTGCTTTGATGGAGAGGAGCCCAAGGAGATCACATTATTTTCTCCTCCATCATCCACCTTCCAAGAACATGATCCTACTTTTGCCATGAAGGAGAGCATTCAAGTACAATAACCTGCACTTCATAACAGCCCTCTAGAACCAAGGTTGGAAGATATGAATCTTCCATGTTCTTCATAGGAGAAGGAAGGAAAGAGCAAGAGGATGTCATCATCTCTCCCACACCATCCACCCAGAAGGTCAGAAAAGAAGACTCCATTCTTGGAGTTGAAATTCAGAACCATGGGCACATCCATTGAATCAGACTATGCCTAATCATGTACTTTCCTTCATTAGAGCTAAGGAGAAGCCAAAACTAGTCATGCCCACTTGCATGGCATGAGAATGAGTATCAAAGTACCAAGGATCAGCTGCAATGCCTCTTCAATCCAAATACAAAGCAACTAAAAGAGGTATTTTCTTGTTTCCAGTTGACACCTTGATGATTTGGGTGGAGGATCAGCTTATAGTCATTTTTTCAATCATACAAGTAGCCATATTCAGTATCAAACCATTTGCATGGCTGCTAGTTGTGAGAAAAGGAAGCTACGTCTCCCTGCTAGTTACAAGATTTGTTTGAGTCCCCTTTCTCTCTAGTTAGTGTAGGAGTTAGTTTAGGTTTTTTTCAGCATAAGAAGTGCTTTTGCACACTTTTCATGCTCCACTTGGAGCATGTATCATTTTCAGTTTTGTGCATAGTGTGTGTTTTGGTGTTTTGTTGCTCATACGCAGTCCATCCAGGGACAGGTGAAAGCCCCAGGTAAATACAATTTTCTACTCTCAAAACCACATTTTCAAGACTATCTTATGAAAATTGAGAGTGCGGACAATGGGGCAGGTTTAAGGTCACCAATCAGTAGTAGATCGGGCTCACGATTCAAGGACAAGATCAATACCAGGCTCTCATTCATGACTCCATGCCCAATGGATGCTTCAAGGCCACTGATCTTTTCATCTAGCAGGAAGATGTCCCCATGAGTTGCCAAATTGTTATCTCAATTTTTTCCCCTAGCAAAATTAATCAAACACAACCCTACACAAAAGAAAATCAAAGGGTTGGCTCTTTCCTGTGAGCTCACATTTCAAATCCAACAATCAAGGGTCAGTCGGGACTCTACAGTGGAGGAGGCGGGGGTCAGCGAAGGATCAAACATCATCGAGGAAACTAAAGGCTCACGGGAGGACGAGAATTCAAAAGGGCTCAAGTTTTTGGACTTAGCCACATACGAGTCGACTCGAGGGTGAACAAAGAAACTCATGAAAGGCGTCATGTGTTAGTTTGGTGCAATTCTAAAAGGCGCATCAAAAAGGTAGGTCCCAAATGTGTGCTGAGCCTCCACGTGTCTCAACAGCGGTGCAACTTCAAAAGTGAGAGCCAAGGGTCAGTCCCTAAATGAGCATAAAGCTTCCATGTGTCCCAAGAGTCAAAAGGAGACAGTCGGTGATTGAAAAGTCTCAGGGTAGTGGAAGCCTCCATGTGTCTCATCGAGTGTAACTTCAAAGGAAGGATCAAGAGTGGAGGCTCCAAACTTACGCCAGCCCTTCATGTGCCCAAAATTTAAAAAGGACAGAGTCGATCATAGAATCGACTAAGTATCGAAGGATTAGTGGAAGCCTCCACGTGTTGGCTCGGCAGTAACTTCAAAAGGAAAATCGGAGGCGAGAGTTCAAATAAGCATAGAGATGCCACATGTCCCAGCGCTTAAAAAGAAGAATTCAAGGGGCAAAGCTGGTCGTTGAAAATTCTAAATAGAGCGAGAGCCAACATAAGCTGCCACGTGCCTCAATAACGCAAATCCAAAAGGCGTGACCCAAAGAAGGACCCTGAACTAGTGCCAATCTGCCACGTGGTCAGAGCCCGAAAGTTGAACCAGCCCAAATCGGCTAAGTATAAGAAATTGGCGAAGGTGCCACGTGTCGACTCAACAACTTCAAAGGTAGAATCCAGAGGGGTAGTCCCAAACAAGCACTGAGCCTCCACGTGTCTCGGGTCAGACATATGGCCCCACCAAACAAAAGGCACTTATCCAAAATAAAAAGAAATAGAGCAAAGCCGCAGAAGGAGCCATGTGTCTCTTCGGCACAACTTCAAAAGAAAAATCCAAAAGCGGTCCCCAAATGCGTGTCACTTCACACGTGGCCATGTTTCAAGTCAAAGCGGGAAGGCGGGTCACCGGAGGTAGATTGCATTTTTTAGCTTTTGTTTCGAAAAGGCATAAAGTAAAAAGCGAGCCACACCTCCGCCGACACCCAAAGGTGCCATGTGTTAGGCCTAAATTACATGTGGGCCGGCGCAGACTAGGGAGGACTTTTTGCCAAAGTGGAAGAGGTGGGCCTTGGAAGGATTTTTTGCCAAAAGCGAGTTGGTGGGCACAGGAAGACTTTTTCCAAAGTGTAAAATGTGGGCCAGCGGGCCTGGGATGACTTTTAGGAAAAGTGAATATGCGGGCCACGGAAGAGATTTTTCCCAAGTATAAATTCGGGTTGGCGGTCGTCGGGGAAACTTTGGAAATTTTGTAACTTTTGCAAATGGCATAATTTCAATTTTGGGCCCATGGAGGCTTTTAGGGAAAAGTGTATTTTTGGTCTTACGGGGCTAAGAGAGGTTTTTGATTTTTGTCTTTTTGCAAAAAGTGCAATTTGTATTTTTGGGCCCGTGGATCCGCTTTGCAAAGGTTACGTTTCACCATTTTGCATAGCCTCAATGCAAATCTTCAAACGGCCATATCTTTTGATTGGAAGCTCGGATTTGAGCAAGAGAGGACTTTTGGAAAGGTCTCGACATATTCTACACCATGGAAGCATAAAAATATTATTTTAGCATGTTAGGTGGGTGAAAATTAGGAAATCTTCTTTCATACCATTAATGCAGGATCTAATTGCTTCAACCACCCAGATTTGATTTTGATCCACCTTTCTTCCTTCTCTAACACACCAAACAGGCATGGGGAACCAGAATTGACAAATTGTAGGTAGATTTATAGGGTATTGATGGTTGGTGGTTGAGCTTTAGGATCATAATCGAGTTTCTCTTCTTTTTGTCTAGTTTTCATCATCTATATATTGTAAAAACTTCTCATTTTGAGAAGGGGAGACATTCAGGATGTGGGAAACTCTGTAAAGTTGTTTCCTGACTCCATTTGAGTTGTAAGCCCTCTCTTATGCCATGAAAGTAGATTTTATGCCTCTGAGCATTAATGTAATAGTCTGTGCACCTTATAGAGAAATATAATTGTGTTTTTGTGGTGTCTTTTAACCCTTTGCATTGTTTCTTTGTGCCTCTCTATCTCACATTTTCTCCATGTGCATGTATTTCATGTTTGCAGTGTAGGACATTATGCTTCATGGAGTTTTGATGGCAGATTTGGATCTGGATCTCAGTGTCACTTCGTCTCGACCTCCCTCGGTCCCCTTTTCCCTATTTCATTCTCCCTCAGCAGAGTATCTCACCACTTCCTTTTCTAGTGTATCAGCGCTTAGTGTAGGCTCTCTTTCCCTCTCTCTCTCTCTCCCTATTTCCTTGGAATGGTTAGATTAGGATAGATAAGTTCTTCCTACACTGGAGTAGCTTATGGAAAGTAGATTAGGAAGTAGGAACCAACCTTCTCTAGAGGTCTATCTCAGGTTTACAAGTCCCACAGGTTGAGAGATGGTCCAATGTTGTGTAATCACACCGAATGCCCCACTCATAACCAGGCCATTCGTGGGTATTGTGATTCTCGCACTAACAACATGTAGGCAAGATATATGAAAAGATAATTGTATATGGCGTTGAGAAGAATGTTGCCAAATGGAAAACTACAGATGATTTTTTGCATATTAGGTATGAAAAATAATTTGAAGAGCACAAGAGAAATGAAATAATAGTTGCAACAAATGGAGGGACAATTACCTCTCAATTCAACAAGATCGTTCAAAACAGTATTTTGGGTAAAACAGTTCAGCTAGCTACTATTTTTCACATTTTGAAAAGAGGCCATCCTATAATAGATTTTCCTGAACAAAAGAAGATGTTGTCTTTCCTTGGTATCCCACACTTTCCTCATTCTCACTGGTCAGAAAGTAGTGGTTGGGATTGGGAAAAATGCCTAGATATGGTTGAGAAAGAAGACTTGAAAGAGAAACTGAAGTTTGCACAATACATATCTTTGTCTATTGATGAGGTTACAGTAGTAGATAATATTGCTTGGGTCTATATGCATGTGTATACTATTGAGAATTCTATGAGATAGCCTCACTTACTTTCCATTCACAAGATGAGAGAGAACTCCAATGCTGAAAACCTTTGTGAGTTGGTGATAAATTTTTGAAGGAGATCGGTGACATGGATGATGTTGCAATTGCATCAAAGCTAGTATGTTTGGGAAGATGGGGCATCTGTAATGTAAGGTCATCGTAATGGCCTATGTGTAATACTCCAAACATCTCATTTCCCTTATATGATTGTCATTCATTGTATGGCTCATAGAATGAACCTAGCTTACAAAATAGTTGGCAAATTTAAACTTGTAGCAAAAGTTGAATACCTTGTTCAAGAGGTGCATGTTTATTTTTTCATAGTCCTAAAAGGTTCATGGAATTCCAAATATTTGCAAAAATACTAACAAATGAGCATAAACTATAAAAGATGTCGACACCAGGTGGATCTCATTATACCAACTGGTTCGTAGGATGTATGAAGAGTATCAATCCTTATTAGGAGTGATGTGGCAGAATCATATGGAAGTAGACAAGGCCCAGGATTTAATACATCCTTTAAGTAATATAGAGTCATTATTGATGGTGTGGGGTCTCCTTCCCATGTTGTAATAAATGCATCATTTAATTAAACAAGCACAGAAAGAACTATCTATATTGTTGATTTTTCTAGTTTGAGGAAACGAGTTTGTATAACAATAGAATATTTATATCTCAATGAAACTACTTTTACAGGTCCAACATTTGATGGTTGGAATGATTTGATAAATATTGGAAATGCAAGTAGCTTTTTGAAGCTCAACTTGTTTGGGGAAGTATGTGCTTCTGTATGTGGATATGAGATACCTTGATGTACATGTTTAAAGTAGTACCCGAGTAAGGTTAAGGAGGTAAAAGTCACAAGGCCTCTATTTTATAACATTGTATCATCAACAAGGGCAAGGTTAAGATAAATTTTAGTGTCCCTACTAGAAGAAATAAGGGAGTGATTTAGAAGGGATGTTTTACTTGAAGCAATGGCTATAGTAAATCCGACCTTTTGGAATCCTGTCCAAAATGAAAGACATATGCAGGGAATATTGTTGGTGTGTGGGATCCTACGTGTCCTCCACTCATATGGAGGGTCATCTCACATGGGTTAGGTTTAGGGTCGGAGTTTAGGGTTTGTTTGGGTGTCTTGCACTAGGATTACTCAGCACCCTATATGTATCCCTTCATTTGACATTTATGAGCATGTCAAGACACTCTGTTGTCTTTTCTTGTATGTGTAAGCTTTGTTCTGTTATGCAAGCTCTTCCATTGATTGATCAATTCTTCCTTGTGATTACACCGGAGCTACTTCGATTCCATCAGAGTGCAACTTCATCATGGTGCATCATTTCTAATTCGATTCTCACAGACTCTTTCATGGTATCAGAGCTGAGATCGGGTAAATGTGCACTCATTATTTTTAATTGCGATTACTCTTGGTGTCGTTATTTTACTCCTCGTGCAAGTTTTTTATCGATCATTATATTGTGGATTTTATTGCTAACATTATTAACAAGTTGTTCTTGGAAAGTGTGTCGAGTTTTTGTGTTCTTCGTGCATGTGTAGGTATTCCTGAAGCTTTCAGGGGTTTTGACTAAATTTAGCTGATGCAATAAATTTGGAGATCGATTCTGATAGAGGTTTATTTTCTGGTTTTTTAATTTTTTTATTAAACTCAAAAATTTAGATCTCTAGTTTTTGGTCTCTTCTTTGTGTTGTATGGTGGTTATGCGGTTCGGGTTCAAAATTATAGATTTGAAGTTTGGTGTCTTTGGTATTTTGTTTGAAGTTTGGTGTTTAGCTCCTCTGCTCTCCATCGAGCTCCTAACTGACCTACACCCTCTACAACCCAGGGCTACTCGCTCAGTTGAGCTCCTACCTACCTAGCGAGCTACCTCAACTCTTGCATCGAGCTACTTGGGCTCACTCAAATGAGTCATTTTCTAGCTCATTTCACCTCTAAATCAAGCCACTCCTTGGAGTTTTTTATTTTTGTGGGTGCACGTGTGTTTTTTATTTCTGATTTACATTGAGCCACTGGTGAACAAGTTCTACATGTTGCTGCAAGCCGAGCTTTTCCTCGTGAGCTTCTTCCCTAGCTCACCCGCTCAACCTGTAACCTTGCCTCTTGTTCTCCCCTATGTCTCTACCTCCCCTGGCTCTCCCTCACATTCCTTTCTTGTGCATATCCGTTGGAGCCCCTTTCCTGCTCCCCTACGCGCCACCAACTCGGCCCTCCACCAAACCTCTCGACCCCACCTGCTTCCCACTCATGCAACTGAGCCCTCCTCCACGCCCAGTCTATCAGGCCCTCTGTCTCCCCACTTTTGACCAAGCCCACCTTGCTCACCTTGGTTTCCTCCCCAATGGTTCACCTACAGAGCCACACACCGGTTGGGCCCTCCAACCCAACAATGGGAATTTTTTTTAATTTTTTTGGTGGGTCATTTCTTTTTAAAAGGAGTATTTATTAGATCTAAATTAATAGGTTTTAAATCCTTTAAATTAATTAGATCAAATTTTAATTAAATTTAGGAGTTCTCTTTTTAAATGATTAAGCATTTAAATTAATTTCAAAAACTCCTCATTTGATCCTTCATTACGATTAGTATAAATTAAAATCGTTCTTTGTTTAGACACTTATTGTCATTTTTTAGTCCAATAGCTCTAAAATTAGCAAAATTGGGTGTTTCCAAATGATAAATTTTAGGCGTTATTGTCAAAAAAATTGCTAATCATGCGTTCAAGTGTGCGGTGACACTACGAGCAATCTATTTTCCTTCTAAGCACCTTTTTGGTGTTTTGGCGATTATCTGGACCCTTCTTGTGTCCATTTTCACATAGTATTTTACCCTTATTATTGCTTACGACTAGTGAGAGCATCCACCACAGTCTACAGCAGGGGGTATCCATTGTGACGTGAGACGTTTTTTCTCACAACCAGGATTTGATTTCACCCCTTTTTGTTTTTTTACAAGTTGTGCTTGTATACGGTGTCACTTTGTTGTGCTCCACGAAACACGATTGTGGTCTCCTCTCTTGCGCATTATTACATTGATTGCAAGGTGAGTTACCAATTGTTTCAAGACACACATTCTGACTTGATTATATCTAACACACTAAACTATAAAGTTCCAAGCAGGGGGGTTACTATATTGTCCTGAGTGGTTGTGTTTCTTTTCTACATTCCTTCCTTCTCGCCTCACTATGGATGCTTATTCAATTCCTTTGCTTACGTCGTTCAACTTTTTTGAGTGGAAATAGAAAATAATTATGAAACTAAGGGATAAAGGGTTATTTCGTATCACCATGGGAACTGAGACTAAACTAGATGAAGACCCTAAAAAATCTAAGTGGTTAAATCGTAGTGATGAAGCTTTAGGTCTTCTTTGCATGTCCGTTTCTCTTGACTTTCTCTTCCACATTGAGTCATTCAAAACACCTAACCTTGTGTGGAAAACGTTAGATGGAATTTTTGGACAACAAGATGACATGAGAGCGCATGAGTTGGAAAACGAATTGCTAGGGTTAAATCCTAGTGATTTTGAAAACCTATAACCATTCTTCTCTAATTTTGTCCACACTAGATTATTGTTAAAGGAAAGTCAAGTAGAGAAGAAAGATTCCCAATTGATCTTGTCGATTCTCTCTAAGTTAGGTCTTGAATATTCCGTCTTTGTGTCAAATTTTCACGCTACAAAAGCTACCTTGGGCAATGCTTTGAAAATGCACTCCTTTAACTATTTTTGTCCCAAATCATTCAAGAACATGACAAACTCATTCAAATGGGGTCTCTCAATTCCAAGTCACATGCCCTTGTAGCAAGTACTAGTAAGGAAAAGAAGACTAAAAAGAAGAAAGAAAGAAAGGATCAACATAAGAAGGAAACCAAGACCAAAACTAAAATTAACATGAACACTTCAAATTCTAAGCCTAGAGCACAAAAAAACAAGTATTTGTGTTCCTATTGCAAGAATCTTGGTCATAAAGAGAACACGTGTATGAGAAAACAAATTGATCACCTTACTTAGTTACTTGAGAAAAATCAAATAGGTGTTCTGAGTTTATCAATCAAAATGCTCCAAAGGCCAGTCTTCTACTTAAAAAGTTCAAAATCGATAAGAAGAAAGGAAAGGCCCTTGTAGCCAAAGTTGCTCCTTCATCAACATGGATTATAGATTCCAATGCCTCACACCACATGGCTTCTTTACATGTTGAGTTCACCAACATCGAACCTTGTGATATGTCCCAAATCACGATGGGTAATGACATGACAGTGTCAGTTTCCGGTAGTGGATCGATAGAGATGGATGGGGGAACATTCAACCAAGTGTTGAGTGTTCCTGATATCTCTACCAATCTCCTATTGGTTTACCAAATTAATCACCTTGGTGAAGGAATGTGAGTGGAATTTGGTCCTAACTTGGTGATTATTCATGAGCTTAACAATGACACTACAATGGCTAAGGGAAAGGCAAATCACCGTTCACGGTTGTATACCTTTTCCCACTTTACTTTTGATTCTACGCCCACTACCTTGCTCACTCATGCAAATGAGATTGGTAAGATATGGCATGAGCATTTGGACATCTAAATTATCGCTACCTTGAACAATTGAGCCAAAATGAAATGGTCAATGGGTTACCCCGTGTCAAGTTTTCAAAGGGTCTTTGTGAGGGTTGTACCCTTGGAAAGCATCCTGAAAAGAACTTTGACAAAGGAAAATCCTGAGAGCTACTCGTCCTTTGGATCTTGTTAACAACGATATTTTTGGATCATTTCCATTCCCTTCATTTACTAGAGCTTTTTATGTTCTAACCTTCATTGATGACTATTCGTGATATACTTGGGTATATTTTCTTAAGATTAAGTCTGAAGTCTTTGAACATTTTTAGGACTTTAAGGCTCTTTCTAAGAAACAAGCAGAACGGTCTATTAAGGTTCTTTGAACCGATAATGGAGGTGAATATGTAAATAATAGGTTCATGGATTTTGTACTTCTAAAGGGATCTCCTTGCAGCATACAGTTGCTTATAGCCCTTCGTAGAATGGAGTAGCAGAAAGAAAGAATTGTACTCTTAAGGAGGTGGGCACTTGTATGATTCATTCGAAGTCTCTTCCTCTGCAGTATTGGGCTGAAGTAGTGAATTGTGCTAATTACATTTAGAACCATGTTCCACATAAGGTAGTAAGAGGGATGACACCCTTTGAATCTTGGTTTAGACGCAAGCCTGATGTTTCACACTTTTGAGTCTTCAGATCCAAGGCTATGACTCAGATTCCCAAGAAGAAATGTAAGGCATTGGAACCACAATCCAAACCTTGTATCTTTGTAGGGTATCTTGATGGTGTGAAGGGATATCGATTGTTGAATCCTAATTCTCATGAGATTTATATTGAGAGAAGTGTTAAGTTCGATGAGTTCTTCTTTGACTTCTACTTCTCTACCTATTGAGGTTCTTGACTTGTTATTCAAATTCTGACTCATCAGATGATGATATTGTTGAGCGTTCTCCTCTTCACCCGATCCTCTTGACCATCGAGCCTCAAGTCTTTCAATTCGACAAGCGGTGATGATGAGGACTATTTCCCTTCTCACTTGAGTGATGAAACTTCCAACTCGATCTTGATCCTCCCGGTCCTCTTTGGGTTAGGAAAACTTTGCAAAGTCTTTGGAGATTTAGTTGGAGATACTTTGGATATGAGATGTACTCACTCAGATTTCATTGGACCCCACTCTTTCTTCACCTCTACCTCTAATCCACAGTCATTCCGGAGGCTTCTAGTATTCATGAGTGGGATTCTACCATGGATGAGCAAAGTATTCCTTACTCATGAAGAACAATACTTGGGATCTCACCCCTCTTCCGAAAGAGAGAAAAATTGTTCGGTGTAAGTGGGTGTTCTAAACAAAGTATGGAGTAGATGGAGATGTCAAAAATTTTAAAGCACGATTAGTAGCTACGGGTTTCTCCCGAGATAGCTAGGGTTGATTATCTTTGAAACCTTTACTCTGGTCTCGAAGATGACTTCTATTTGAATGACCCTAGCCATTGCCACAACAAACAGATGGAAAGCCCATCAAATGGACGTTAAGAGTTCCTTCCTTCATGGTGACCTAGAGGAAGAGATATACATGGAACAACCTCTAGGTTATGTCCATGATCCCTCCCTCATTTTTAATTTAAAGAAGTCTCTTTATGGCCTTAAACAAGCCCCTCGGGCTTGGTATGCCAAGATGGAATCCTTTTACTTACATCAGGGTTTACTTGGTGTCACTCGATCCAAATGTTTATATTCTACTGTAAGATGACTCCATACTCTTTCTTGTTCTCTATGTTGATGACTTGTTGATCACAAGCAGCTCATCCTCTATCATTGATTTTGTGAAGATCACCTTGGCCAACAGGTTTTCCATGACTGATTTAGGATTGCTTCATTACTTTCTTGGGATCCAAATTTCACAATCTGACTCGGGAATTTTGATTTCACAACCTAAGTATGATCTTAACTTGCTTTCTCATTTTTAGATGTCTGATTGCAAGTCTTCTCCTACTCCTTTTCTTTTTGGGGTTAAGTTGGTTTCTGATTACTCTACTCCCTTGCTTAATGGTACCCTTTATCAACAATTGGTGGGGAGCTTGATTTACTTGACTCACACTCAACCAAATTTATCTTATGTTGTTGGGATCGTGTCCATATTCATGCGGGAACCACATGAGCTGAATTGGAAAGCATCTAAATAGATCCTTCATTATGTTTATGGCACCTTATCATGGAGGGGGGTGGATATTGAATTGATTGGGTTCACATATTCTGATTGGGTCGGTGACTTAGATCATCAAAAATCTACCTCTGGCTACATTTTCTCTCTTGGTTTGGGTCCTATAAGTTGGTCTAGCAAGAAGCAAGAATGCAATTACAATATCTTCTATAGAGGTAGAATATAGAGGAGTAGTTAACACTGCCACAAAGGTTGTTTGGCTACAGGTATTATGAAAGAGTTTGGCATCCACTTTTAGCGGCCTACCATTATCTATTGTGACAACATGAGCACTATCTCAATTTGCCAAAATCTAGTTCAGCATCAGCGAATGAAGCACATTGAGATCCATATGCACTTCATACGAGAGCTTATTCATGATAGTATCATCGACATTCAGTATATTCATACAACTGATCAGATTGTAGATATATTCACCAAGCCCTTCACTGAGGTGAAGTTTCTTCACTTGTAGTCTCTTCTTAGGGTGAGGTCTTATGTAGCTACTCATCTTCTTTGGGCTATATATTCCTTCTCTTCTTCTTCTTCTTCTAGGAAGATGTTGTTTGTATATGGGCACCTTATCAGGCCTTTAGTTGTTGGGCCCCATTAACACATCTTTCTTAGTTGTTTAGGAGTGTCTTCTTGTTCTTTCTGACTCATCATAGTCACTACCCCAGCTTCGATGAAGGGGGTGTGTTAGTGTGTGGGATCCTACATGTCCTCCACTCATATGGAGGGTCATCTCACATGGGTTAGGTTTAGGGTTTCCTTGGGTATCTTATACTAGGGTTACTCGGTACCTTATATGTATCCCTTCATTTGACATTTATGAGCATGCCAAGACTCTCGTTGTCTTTTCCTATATGTGCAAACTTTGTTCTTATGTAAGCTCTTCTATTGATTAATCGATTCTTCCTTGTGATTATCCGGAGCTACTTTGATTCCATCGTGAGTGCAACTTCATCATGGTGCATCATTTCTATTCGATTCTCGTAGACTCCTTCAAAGACTACTTGAGATTCACTACATTAATTCAACATTTTTATAAGCTTTGTTGATATCAAAAGAATGAATATTACAAGTATTTTAAGCAAGTATAGTTTGACTTATCAATCTCATGAATTTTCCACTACAATGATTTAGAAATTCAAATATTTGGATAATCCCTTACAATGTGGAGCAATAACCCAGCTATGGAAAAAAGTTAGGGTGAGTACTATTTTACAGCAAACCATGTCCGAGTTTTTCTCATTGGCTGATCTATGTCAAATAATGATTTTGGGTTCGGTTGAAGATGAGAGAATTTTTAGTTCCTTGGCCTTTATAAAGTAAAATTTTTGAAACAAGCTTGACAAAAATTTAGAAAATTGTTTGAGAATTTATACATCACGGTACGAAGTGGATAAATTTCCCTATGACGGAGCTCTGCGGTTGGAAGTTGATTACTTTGAAAGGAGAGAGGGGCTGAAAACAATGGCATATAGATAATAGACAACCCTATTGTAGTAGTTAATTGTCGAAAGAGAGTCAGTCTAAGAGATCTGGTGAATCAAATGATAGAGATGATCTAGGTCCATCAAGTTAGAAGCTTCCATTAGTGGATATCCCATGATATAGATGTTCATATAATAATTAACATATTCAAATATTCAGTACATTGTTTTGAATCTCAAACAAGGATTAGCACTCACCCCAAACTTACATGTGCCTAAAGGTAATCATATTGATTCCATTTCCATTTTAATTGCAGAAACATTACAAAGTCATGTTTTAATGATATTTAATATAGTTCACATATAATGTTGTTGATCTCTTTTTTAGAAAGCATACATTACGGTGGTTGGCTATTAAATCACAATGCATTTACATTATTATATACTTTAGGCATATAAGAGTTGTGGTGCTTAATTATAAGATAGAATAAGTGGCTTTTCTTGAATCATTACTAAAACAAAATTTAAAAATAACATTATTCCTCATTCAACTTTCTTGAGACATGCCTTGTATGAAAAAATTGAAGATTGTCATTACAACAAATGGAACAATTTTCAAAATGGATCTAAATACACTAAAGAGTAAATCCATGCACATATATATTTAACTTGTGCACCTCTTTGTAAAAATTTTCTTCAACCACAAGCAACCTAAATATCACATGTTTATTAATACAATAAACATAAAGATAACTCTAGTATATTAATAAGACAATTTACTATTTTTATCCATGACCATGATTTCCTCCCAAATAATAGAAACGACAAAAAACCAAACTATCACTTCAACTTGGAATCAGGCTCCACAACTTTAACAAATTATATCATCTTCTATAACATGCTCCACTCTTCATCTGTTGGAATTGCAATTTGTTGTAAATTAGAGTGACTGACATGTAACTTTGTTAGCAATTCATAACTGATAGTGGATCTTTCCTCTATTGTTGTATGCAAACTTATTGACAAGGTTATCAATGGTTTAACAAAGTCAAAAAAAATTCTCATCTAGCTTCTCAGGAATTTAGTCCTTCTCTTGAGTCATTTTTTCTTTCATCTTCTTCTGGAATGCATCCTTCTTAATGAATTGGTGTGTATTGTCAAAAGGCATTGGAAAACCAAGATTTGTGAACTCATGTACCTTTCCATGCAACTCCTGTAACATTCTTTGACACTTATTCAGCAATTCATATGCTTCACCCAACATCACACACTTCGAATGATAAATGATACCTTTATTGAGGCATCAAACTGGTTCTAAATTCCTCTGGATGTCAGTTCTGTGTCATTGAATTTGTAGATAGCTTCCAAAATTTTCTTTGTTGTATCCTCTCTTAAAGCCATCACTTTTCTACTACATGTTATGTATTCGCGAGCTTATCACAGATTCTCTATAGATCAGTCATGAATTCAAACAATCTAATCAAATCATCAATTTTTTGTTTTATTTTCCTCCAAACATTATTTGTCATATTAATCAATTCCTTTTTATGAAATACAGATAGTTTGATGTTGGAAGACTATATTTCATTTTTTTCTTTCACTAATTCCTATTGCAATTGATTCATTTTATTTTTTCTCATCATCTAGGCTTTGTTCCCATTTTTTTAACTTTTCTTTCTCTTCCTTCACAACCTCTTTCAATTCTCCCAATGATTTTTGTAATATATCATTCTTACTCATTGTTTCCTATAACTTTTTCTTCACCTCTTCTAGTTCTACATGTGCTTGTTCATTCACAAAGAAACTATAATCATAGAGGTAGATGATTTTATCTTCCTCTCTAACTCACATGTCCTATTAACTATTGCTTTTCCTTTTGCTTTCTCATTTTCCAGGTCTACCTCTAACTTTTGAATCTTATTATTCAACTTATATTTCTCCCTCTCTGCCTTTAGTAATGTTGTGTAAACCACATCATTGTTCCTTTTGATACATTAATTTTGTTAGAAGGTTTCATTGCCTTAAGATCCATTGTAAAGGGATATCATCTCGTAGTCACTTTGAAACCATTTCATTCTCTAGTTTGGGATATCATCTATAGTCACTGGAAACCATTTCATTCTCTAGTTTTACAACTTTGTGTTAGGAAATAATAGATAAAATATGCGGAATAATCCCTAACGAGAATCCAACATTAGAAACTAATATGCGAGAAAATATTACAGATCTCAAATAAAAGTGCGAGAATAAATAACACAACATTGAGAGACAAGATTTAACGTGGTTCACCCAATTTGGGCTACATCCACCAAGAATCACTTGCTCAAGTTTTATTACAAGCCTCCACTCTCTTAATACAATACCCGAGATCCGTTTGGGCTATGCTCAACAAACTCTACAAAATTCACACTCGAATTCAAAGCACATCTGCAATACATTTGCTTACTTATCTACCATATGCATAAGACCATATAAATAGGCAATTGTTTAACCAGTTTGATACAAAACCTTGGGTATCAAAACCATGGGAAAAAACCATGGGTATCAAAAACAATGGGCAAAAAAACCATGGGTATCAAAACAATGGGTACCGAAAAAACCATGGACCCAAAAATAGCCCATAACAGTTACCCATTACCCATGGGTTAATAAACCACCCATGAAAATTTGCTTCGGGGGCTTCACCCCTAAGCCCCCATCGATCGAGGGGGCTTCACCCCCCCGAACCCCCTTGACCTGCTCACCGGCGAGTGGGACTGCCATAAAAATACCCGAGTGTAACACATAGAAGGTGTACCACACTCTAACATGAAAACAAGCTCCACAAACATAACAATCTTCCACTTGGAGACTGATTTCCATTGAGCAAGCTTCTCAACCCTTCACTATCATCCACGAAGGCTAACCAAAGCTGAACATAGCTTTAGTTTATCCCTTATGACCACCTTGGTCATCATATCTGCAGGATTTTGACTGGTATGAATCTTCTCCAACTTCAACTTATCTTCTTCCAAAGTTGTCCTGATGAAGTGATATCTCAACTATATATGCTTCATCCTGGAGTGGAAAGCAGAGTTCTTAGCTAGGTGTATAGCACTCTGACTATCACTATGTAGCTTACATTCCTTCTGCTTATGCCCCAACTCCTCAAGCAATTGTTGTAACCAAATCATCTCTTTGCTTGCCTTTGTGGCAATAACATACTCAGCCATGGTTGATAAAGCCACTAGCTTTTGTAGTCATGAAATCTAACTCACTATTGTCCCACCTACAGTGTAAATATAACCTGTCATGCTCCTCCTGCTGTCAACATCTTCAGCCATGTTTGAATCTACATAACCACGTAAAGTGGTGTCTGATCCACTATAGCACAAAATTGTCCCCATGGTCCCTCTCAAATACCAAAGGATCCACTTTACTGCTTGTCAATGCTCTTTACCTGGATCACTCATAAATCTACTCACAACTCCCACTACATGGGAAATATCAGGCCTAGTGCACACCATAGCATATATCAAACTACCAACTGCTGATGAGTAAGGTACCTTGGACATTTGGTTTCTTTCTGCTTTGTCTTGGGACACTGCTCCTTTGATAACTTAAAATGGCATGCCAAAGGAGTCCCAACCGGTTTAGCATCCTGCATGTTAAACCTATCCAATACCTTCTTAATGTACTCTTCCTGAGATAAAGTCAACTTCCATTCCTTCCTATCCCGAGTTATCCTCATACCAAGGATTTGTCTGGCTGCCCCCAAATCCTTCATATCAAAGGATTCACTTAGTTGTTTCTTGAGTACTTTTATTTCCTGCATGTTTTTACCTGCAACCAACATGTCATCAACATACAAACATAGATAATATAACTTCCATCCTCAAATTTCTTTGTATACATGCAATGGTCAGAATGACATCTAATATAACCTTGCTCCATCATGAAGCTATCAAACTTCTTATACCATTGACATGGAGCTTGTTTTAGGCCATACAAGCTCTTCTTCAGTTTTACACACCATCTCCTCTTTACCTTTGACTTCATATCCTTTTGGCTACTGCATATATATCTCCTCCTCCAAATCACCATGGAGAAATGCAGTCTTTACATCTAACTATTCTAAGTGCAAGTCTTCTGCTACCACTATTCCAAGAACAGATTATAGAAGTCATTTTTACTATAGGAGAAAAAATCTCATCAAAATCTATACCTTGTTTCTGTGCAAATCCCTTGACCACCAATCGGCCTTATATCTTTTCTTTCCTCCTTCATCTTTAACTCTGTATACCCACTTGTTCTAGAATGCTCTTTTGCCTTAGGTAGCTTCACTAAATCTCAAGTCTAGGTTCTCCATGAGAGACTTATGCTCCTCATCCATGGCTTGCTCCCACTTCTTACTGGCATCTACCTGCATTGCTTCATCAAATCTCTCTGGCTCTCCACTATCAATGAGTAATAAATAATAAAGAGAAGGAGAAAAACATTCAGGTTCTTTTCTTACCCTAGAAGACCTCCTCACTGTAGGAGTTTGGGGTTCCTGTTGAGTAGGTTCTTGAACTGATTCATGGGTCACTTTCCCATCCGGAAGATCCTCTACCACTGCATATTCTTTCTTGGATTCTTCCCTGTTTTCCTGCAACTGTTGCTTATACATGACTTTCTCATTAAAGACCACATCCTGACCGAATGATTTTCTTGTCTTTAATACTCCAACATTTAAATCCAAAGTCATCACCACCATAACCAATAAAAGTGCATTTTTTGATTTAGCCTCTAGCTTGGTCCTATCATCCTTGTCAATATGAACAAACACCTCACATCCAAAGACTCTAAGAAATGAGTAATCAACTTTCTTACCATACCAAGCCTCCTCAAGTATGCCTCCATCCAAGGCACTTGAGGGTCCTCTGTTTATCAAGTACACAGTTGTGCTCACCACTTCTACCCAAAAATAAAGAGGTAGTCCTGCATGTATCCTCATGCTCCTAGCACGTTCCATTATTGTTCTATTCATCCTTTCTGACACCCCATTCTACTCTGGGGGTTCCTGGAACCATCTTTTTCCTGTGGATTCCATTCTTAGAACAATAATCATCAAATTCATTGCTGTAATACTCCCCTCCATTATCTGACCTAAGACATTTTAACTTAAGGCATGTTTCATTCTCTACCAAGGATTTCCATTTAACAAAAGTATCAAATACATTAGATTTGTTTCTAATACAATAAACCCAAACTTTCCTTGTTGCATCATCAATAAAAGTAACATAATAACTTGAACCCCCAAGAGATGATACCTAAGCCGGCCCCACACATCAGAATGTACCATCTCTAACTTACTCTCTTTCTTCGTAGGTCCAACCTTGAGAAACCTTACTCACTTTTGTTTCCCATATATGTAGTTCTCACATAAATCCAAACATGTTTCTGTATATCCAGAAAAATTCTTCTTTATGATGTCCATGCCTTTATGGCTCATATGACCAAGCCTATAGTGCCATAATGTTGTATCTGCATCTGAAGCCACAAGATTACAATCATTAGTACTATCAGTGGTTAAATACAAGGTTCCAACCTTCTTACCTCTTGCCACCACAAGAGCACCCTTGGTGACCTTCCAAGAGTCAGGATGTAAATATCACAAGATCAACCATCACTTCCCAATTGCCCCGCCCATATCAATTTCTCCTTAATGTAGGCACATGTTTGACATCCTTCAATAGCCATGTATTCACATTCTACATCTTAACCTAAACAAAACCTTTTCCAACTATCTTGTAAGGCTCATCATCACCAAGAAAAACATGCCCAAAATCCCCTTGAACATAATCAACAAAATAATGCCTATGTGGAGTAGCATGAAAAGAAGCCCCTGAATCTAAAACCCAAGATTCATTAATATTATGCAAAGAAAGAATCAAAGCATCCTGGCATACATTACCCGATGCCACATTTGCCTCCTTGTTTTCTTCTTGTTGTTTCTTCTTATCCCGAAGCTCCCAACAGTCCTTCTTTACATGCCCATACTTTCCACAGTGCCAGCATACTATCTTGCTTTTGGATTTTGACCTTGCCCAATCCTTTGATTTTCCACGGTTTCCTTTATTCTTCTGTCTCCCTCTAGTTTCCACTATCAAAGCATTCCCTAAGTAGAAGATTCACCAGAGCTTTTTCTTTGCATTTCCTCACTTAGAATCACCCCTACAACATCCTCAAACTTCAACTTTGAATTAGCCGGGAACCGAGTTTCTTACCACCATTACAAGGCTATTCCAACTTTCGGTAAAGAGCATAAATTAATAAAGCCCTAACTTCTTCATCAAATTCTATTATAACCGAAGCTAGCATATTCACAACCATATTAAATCATTTAAATGATCTCTATCTTGAACCATTCTCGGACATCTTCATATTAAACAACTTTTTCATTAAAAATATCTTATTAGAGGCGAGGGTTTTTCATACAACTTCGTTAATGCATCCATCAATTCTTTTCTAGTCTTTTCCTTTGAAACATTAAATAATACCAAAGATACAAGACACAATGCGATCGTTCCAAGTGCCTTCGGATCCAACAAATCCCATTTTGCATCTGTCATACTCGAGGGTTTGTTCACCTTCTCGATAGCAAAGTATAAAGATCCTTCGATAAAGGTAATCTTCCATCTGCATCTTCCAGGACTAAATTTTACCCGTTGAATTTATCAACCCTAGATCTTCCATCATCTACCATAGCTCCCACTCAAGCTAAAAACTTTCCCTATGCGATTCAACACTTCAAAGAACCAAACTAGGCTCTATACCAATTATTAGGAAATAAGAGATAAAATATGCGAATAATCCCTTACAGAATCGCAATGATGAGAAACTAATATGCGAGAAAATATTACGATCTCAAATAAAAGTGTAGAATAAATAACACAACACGAGAGACAAGATTTAACATGGTTCACCCAATTTGGGCTACGTCCACTAAGAATCACTTGCTCGATTTTATTACAAGCCTCCACTCTCTCAATACAATACCCAGAGATCCATTTGGAGCTATGCTCAACAAACTCTGAGAATTCACACCCGAATTCAAAGCACATATGCAATACATTTGCTTATTATCTACCATATGCATAAGACCATATAAATAGGCAATTGTTTAAGCAGCTTTTGATACAAAACCGTGGGTATCAAAACCATGGGAAAAAACCATGGGTATCGAAACAATGGGCAAAAAACTGTGGGTATCAAAACAATGGGTACCGAAAAAACCATGGGCCCAAAAACAGCCCATAATGGTTACCCATTACCCATGGGTTAATAAATCACCCATGAAAATTTGCTTTGGGGCTTCGCCCGAGCCCCCATCAATTGGGGGTTTCACCCCCTTCTCGACCCACTCACCAAGTGAGCGGGACCACCATAAAAATACCCGAGTGTAACACATAGAAGGTGTACCACACTCTAACATGAAAACAGAGCTCCACAAACATAACACTTTGGGCACAACATACATGTATTCCATGGTATCTGTGTCTAGGTTATATGTAGGCAATACCCTAATTGTGGTTGGTTCTGAAGTTCCAGTAACCTGTAGAATTTTCTTCTTGTTTCTTTTATCTCTTTTTGATTTATTGTCAAACTTAGCTAGGTAATCAATACCTGAGGTGTTCATAGGAATGAATTGTTCCACCTTGAATGGAGAAGGAGTAATTAAAGTTTGGGGAGAATTTCCCTATGGAATGGTAGTTTTTTAGGGGTGGCAGTGGCACCACCGCCTTCTATAAATAGTTTCCTTGAGCCAAGAGTAATTGTACCTGTGTCTGCCTCTGTCTTTTTCCTCTTCTCGTTTCCTTGTTGGACAATAGCCCTAGCAACTTCAACTGTCTCTATTGTCCTCTTTATGTTTCCAATACTTTGTTGACTACTACCATCATCACTAGAACCACCAACATTAGCAATAATAATAGATTCATGGCCAACTTCTCCTCTAGGATTTTTAATGTGTGGCTGAACTATTTGCTGAGGATTTGACTCTAGAGTAAATTGCACTGGATTAGCACTTATAGATGTTGAAGTATGCAGTGGTCCTTTCTCCAAAGTTGAATCTCCAAGGCCTAATCTATCAAAAAAATTCTAGGTTGTGCCTCTGGTGGAACCCAAATGCCTTGTCCTGTTGAACCCAAACCACCACCACTAAAACCCATATTTTCAACAATAACTACTCCTATAGAATATCTTTGTTTCAATCCTTCATTGAGACTTGGTTTATATGTTCCAGGTGGATTGTGTAATTCCTTAGAGTCAGTGTCATCATCACTACTTTTCTCTCTAGGATGCACTTCATTCCACTTCTTGTTGAATGCTTCATCTTCTGGAATAGAATCATACTCTAAAACAGATTTTGGATTGCCTAGTCCCGCCTCGAGACCAAAAGGCGGCAATTTTGACCTTGCCTAATTATTTTCTCACAATTCATTTTGTAACTCCTTTTGCATTCTTTTAGATGACTTTTTATTAGATTTTGCATATACTTTGGCAAATTGAAAATCCTCTGCCTGTTTTTGTGGAAGCTGAGGCAATCCAAAAATTTGTGTTGATAACTCTTGAAAACTAATTCCTTTCTCAACAGTAATTTCATCCATTGTTATTTTTACTTCATCCCAAGAGTTCTTGTTTTTCAATTTTTCTAGCAAGGGTTTTCTTTCATGTTGAATTTTAGTGGCAGAGTTCTTGTTTGCCACTACCTTTGCTTTAATCACTTCACATGCATCATATAACTAGTGAGAGTCAACATCAAATTTAAAAATCAGAAGATTTCATGTTCCACATAGAATGTTTTTCTTTCAAATGTGAACCCTCCACATGAGAATGATAAGGAAGGAAATATGCTCTTCTTTACTTGAAACAAAATAGAGATTATTTGTGATTTCCATTTTCCGTATATATTCCAAGGCAAAAACTATCTCTATCACATGTATTGGAAATTTATGTAGGTTGTACTCTAATCCATAAAACCTTAGCACAAAGATAATCCTCCGTGAAGTATCGATCTGTAACCGTATTTCGATCCTAGTTGAATGCAATCTCTACATTTCACAGGAAATCTAGGCAATGTACTTTTTGTAATTGCTTCATAAAATGGACCCCAAAACTAATTCCCAAATTAACTGTAGTCCCTTCTATGATCATACATCCTTATCTTGGGGTCCACTCGCTTAATGGATGCACGGCTTGGTCTCGATCTCAGCAAAATAGTGCTCAATTGCAAGTTTTTTTTATCAAACCATCCAGCAAACTACCATAGAATTAAATATCACAAGTAGGTAGTGAACCTAAATGTCTTAGTGTTAGAGCCTTCTTTGATTGTTAATAATTGTTTATGCATAGATTTTGTAATGTACCCAACAAATTTGTATTAACAAGGTGGATTAATGTAATGGATATTGTAAACCATTTCCATAAGGGTTTCATCCACTATCTCATCGTTATCGAAGCCAAGGAAAATATTAGCCTAGAAATGGTATCTCGTGACCCACTATTTATATGTGTGAATTGCATATGGATCCTTCCTTTTGGTACCCCTGCATCAAATGTTAATTTTCATAAAAAAACATCTCTAGTCTTTTTATTTGTGGCATGATAATCACTAGTAAATTTTCTAGGTTTATGTGGATAGTTCCTAAATATTTTCTTTCAAACCCCAACGCACTACCAAGATTTGCCTTTGTAATGTAAAAAATTTCTTGTCTATTTCCCTTTGCAACAATTGCTTTTTTTCTCATTGTAATTTTGGGCACATATATTGACAAATTCAGGGTAGGGAAAACCTCGTGGAACATCATGTGTCCCAATCCAGACCCCCATGTTATCTAACCTAAACCTTTAGGTCTACCTAATTTCTCTAAAGTCTACTTTCCCTCATCTTCATCTCAAATGTGTATCTAAGTTGTGAAGATCTTGTGCCAATTACATGATCATAAATATCATGATATTCATTAGTAAAACTAGGGTTTTACTTTTAAGCAGTTTGGCATATGGGATTTGGGTTTTTTTGTTACTTTGGGATCCTGTGGAAGTAGACATGCTTGGAATTTTGGATTATGTAAACCCTCAACCCTAATTTCTCAACCCTTATATTGAAATATTTGAAAGTAAAGGCTTATACAATGCTACTTATAAAAAGATAATATTTAAAGAATCAAGACTCAAATGTAGGATGACACTTACTCGAAATATGAAAATTTTGAGTCTTACACGGTCCACAACTTCTATGAATCTATTCTACCTTCTGTTGCAATATGCCTTTCGAAACATAATTTCAAATGTCAACATCACTATAAATGATTAGGTCTTTCACTATACTTTGTAGACATCAAATTTAGTCTTTAATCAAATTCCATTCGGTGGATGACAATTGTCACTTAAGGGAGAGGAGCCACTGTTGTGCACCCTAAGTTGAGGGTTGTACAACACCCACATAAATATCATAAAATTTGAAAAAAAAACCCTTTGATAGATTTTATTTTTATTTTTAATGTACATTTTTTTAGCATTTATATTAAATGGAAAGTGGGTTTTTAAGGTATTTAAATCAAGTAGTTTTCCATAAAAATAAATCTAATGTGGACCATTTGTTAGGCATTATGTCATGCATATTTTTTCACTTATGTGGCATCATTTGATTGGGTGATTGTTTGATGTGATTTGATGTGACTCATTTTATTGGCTACTTTTTTTTCAAATTTTAAGTGGGAAATGTACATTTACTAATCCTTGACTTTACATATACCCTACCAATTATTGGCCCATGCTCCACTATTGACTCCTCTCCTCCCTTAGTTAGGCCTATTCTGGAACTTCCATTCAAATGTGAGTGTGTCGGACCTTTTCGTCCTAAATAGAACCTATGTCATTGATCTTAATATATCGAATGATGAAGATTATTTATCAGATGGCCATGTGGCAAGATTTCGGGCCTCCTCGAGGCAAAGGCATTCCCAAACTCCAAGCCCACAGAATGAACTAATTCAATAATAAAGTTTCAGGTCCACGGTGACAGGTGTGGGCATTTAATGACTTGTCGTTGAAATTTTTGGGGGCCATTGAAACATTTTAAAAAATATACCCCTGCTTTTTCCCATGCCATGTGGAAGAATTCCATGGATTTATTTTGTCGTGCCCCCACGGACATGAATCTCCCAGATTTAGGCGAGATGAATTATAATTTTGGGTCCGGACTCGGGATTAATTGTTCATTGTTGGTCATGGACATTGGAATTGGAATATATGATGGGCCCCAACATATTATATATTTATATATATTATTATATAAATATATATTTATAGTATTTACATTATTGATTTCTTAAATAAGATTCTTTCTTTCTTAAATTAATTTAAAGTTTTGATTCGCAAGTAATCGTTCATGCGATTACTAAGGGCTCTACCCTTTCTTGAACCTTAATTTCTATATCTCCAATATCCTTTTCTGGCTTGGAAAATTGCATAGCTGGAGTATTAATCATGTTTATAGCGAGGCCAACTATCTTGCCGATCATCTAGCTAACGAGGCACTTGATGGAACGACTTGAAGATATTATCATTTATGATGGGTGGTGCACACAAAGCTTGAAGAATTAATGGTGGCATGTGCCACACTTTGGGCCTTTATTATTGTTGGCCACTCGCATTCCTCTCTCCCTACCTCTGTTTGTTCATGTTTTTGGGTTGGCAAGAGAATGTTTTTTTGGGGTTTCCTTTTATTTCTCTATGCGGGAAAGAAGGGAAATGGCCTTTACTTCACCATTTCTTGTAGGCGCTTCAAGAGGTGCTTCTCTATGATTTTGTGCTCGAGGCCAAGGACATTGAGCATGTGATAGGATATTCCTATATGTAGGACTCTCACAATGCCATAGTCAACTCTAAACTTGCTTTGCATCATTTGTTTCTAATTACCTCTTGCTTCATCCATTCAAGGATGATTTCGTGGTTATCACGGAGTTCTTTATTTACCATGTCCATCGAGTCAGTTTGCATGAAGAAATGGACATGTGCCACATCCCAGACCCTCTTCTCTGGGTGGAGGAGGTGGATGCTCAGGCGAATGGCACTAAGCACAAGGGAGATTGGCTTAGCAAGTGGTATATGGAGTTGTTACTCTACACACAGGTTATTCATGTTTTGTTCTAGCATGGTGGTCCTGGACCCTAACAAATAGCCTCCTCTAGATCTCACCGATGCTCGCTCACCTATCGACTCATCCATTGACCACCTCAATGAGTTTTGGGATAATGTCAAGGAGGCCTTTCTTCTTCTGATTAGGTGAGGCCAAACAACCGGAAGGCGGTGTTTTCGGCGACAGTGGTTGGGGTGGGGCGAGAGGCAAGCGAGATGTGATGGATACAAAGACTCAGTAATATAGAGGGGGAAGCGGGTCTCCGCTTTCAAAATTAAGGGGTGGTGGTTATTTCAAATGAGGATTAATTCTCTTTTCTAGCTTGTTTTTTTTGGTTATGTGGCCATGTGTATTCATTGTCTTGAAGCCACTTCTATTTGTTCAAATGGTGATTCCTTCTTCTTTGTGCATGCCATTCAAATGTATATATATATATATATATATATATATATATATATATATATATATATACATTATATTATATTATATATGTGGGTAAGTGCACCAAGTTATACCAAAAAGTGGACAAAAACTGAAAATGAACAAAACGTGACGTGTTTTCAATAATGCAATCATGTTATGTTTTCTTAGGTTTAGGAATTCACAAACCTAAAATACATATGTGTTATAACATGTTCACATTTCTAATGTCATGGAGTGCGTACGCGTTTTTATCTATATGAAGTTTAGGAGGGAGAAGGAGACATATTTAGTAAAGTAAATGTTAAGTATAATATTTATTTTAATCTTATACTTTAAATTTATTTTAGTAAATATAAGAAGTTAGGGTCACTCTACACTTTGATGGAAGTTGGTCCAAAGACTCGATGCTTATAATCTAGAAGATAGTTTTTCAAAATCTAATCTAGTTAGTACTTACTCATTTTCAGAATTTTGGTAATGACCTAAAACTTTCAGGCCATATATATTGTAGTTGGTCTTTTTTTTTATGAAAACATATAGTAATTTTGTAGGTTTTTGACCTTCCTGGATTGGAATTTTCCCTACCACTACTTGAATTGGTACTAATTTTAAAATTTGGTCCATAATTCACTTTAGTGACCATGAATCAGCTCTATGATGCTTGTCTACTTCTTACTAAAATGAGATCCTCACTTTGTAGATAGAGGATTACTCCCTGAATGGGATTCTTGTCCTATGGCAAAAATGAGGTGATTGTAATGTGCCTCCTCCTTAGGGATCAAGGCTCAAGGTTGAGGGTTTAGGGTTTAGGATTTCAAAGGGTTTAGGGTTTAGGATTTAGTGTTTAGGGTTTAGGGTTTAGGTTTTTGGGCTCAGGGTTCGAGGTTTAGGTTTATGGTTTAGGGCTCATGGTTTAGGGTTTAGGGTTTAGGGTTTATGGCTCAGGGTTTAGGGTTTAGGGGTTCAAGGTTTAGGGTTCAGGGTTTAGGGTTTAGGGCTCAAGGTTTTGGGTTTAGTGTTTGGGTTTAAGTTTGAAGGTTCAAGTTTAAGGGTTCAAGGTTTAGGGTTTAGACTTAGGGCTTAGGGCTCAAGGATCGAGGTTTAGGTTTTAGGGTTTATGGCTAATGGTTTAGAGATGAGGGTTTAGGGTTTAGATTTTAGGGTTTAGGGCTCGAGGTTTAGGGTTTAGGGTTTAGGTTTACCACTCGGGGTTTAGGGTTTAAAGATTAGGGCTTAGGGTTTTGATTAGTAAAAATAGGGTTTAGAATTTAGGGTTTAGGGTTTAGGTTTAGGGTTTAGAGTTTAGGGTTTAGGGTTTAGGGTGTAAATTTTAGGGTTTAGGGTTTAGGGTTTTAGGTTTTAGGGTTTAAGGTTTAGAGTTTAGGGTTGAGGGTTTAGGGTTTATATTTTAGGGCTCAAGGTTTAGGGTTTAGGGCTCAAGGTTTAGGGTTTAGGGTTTTTAGGGTTTAAGGCTTAAGGTTTAGGTTTCAAGGCTCGGGGTTTAAGGTTTAGGGTTGAGGGTTTAGGGTTTATGGATTAGGGATTAGGTTTTAAGGTTTAAGGGTCAAGGTTTAGGGTTTAGGGATAAAGTTTAGGATTTAGGGTTTAAGGCTCAGGGTTTAGGGGTTAAACTTTAGGGTTTAGGGCTCAGGGTTTAAGGCTTAGGGTTTAGGGCTTAGGGTTTAGGCTCACCCATTCACTCACTGTAATGTTATGTGTCTTAGCCATTAGATTATTAGTATTGACAAAGATTATTGTACTAAAAATGGTTCATCTGCTTTGTAGGCAGAACATTCGAAGGAGTCATCACAATTTGATGCCTTTCATCTACTGATATTTTGAAGGAGGGAAATGCCAAATATCCAAGAACAATTCGATACAAAGAAATGTTACCCAATACAGCTATCTTCTTTTTCCCATCACATGGGAACTATTTCACTCACTGTAATGTTATGTGTCTTACCCATTCTTATTAGTATTGACAGAGAGTATTCAACTAAAAAGGGTTCATCTACTTCATAGGTAGAACATTCAAAGAGATTCATCACAATTTGATTCCTTTCATTTGTTGATATTTTGAAGGAGGGAAATGCCAACTATCCAAGAATAATTTGGTAAAAATATTTATTTTGTACACTCTTTTGAATAATTAGTTTGGTTGCAAATCACAAGAACAAAGGTTTCATTCGAAGAAAAAATCTTGATATGTCCAGTGCTTATGTAAGATGGCAATTTGAGAGGATTTATGAGGTTCAATTTTATTTTCCAAGATGCATTACTCCAATCTTTTAAAAAAATTCTCCATATGCAATGACATTCTGATTCAAACACTCAATGATTCTTGAATGTAAAATCCTGCCACAGACCTCAGTAGTCCTCGATCCTTGGATACATGGAGACACCATTACTTGGCTTCCATTTATAATGATAGAGATATTTGTAAATTCATGTTATGACCTCTAAATCTATATGAATTTCAAGTTGTTTGGAAATCACATCACACCCTTCACTAGGCTTGATGACTACCCCTATCTTTTTGAAGGCGCTTTTGAAAGCATCCATGGGTTTATCATAAAAGGAATTATCAATAAATAGAAGTTCACTAAGTCGTAAGTAAGCCGGAACTCCTATTCAAAACTAAAAAAGAAAGATTTACTAGGTGATTGATAACCCATTTGTGTTCTTAGTCATTCCCTTGTTGTTATGCTTATTTTGAAAACTTCAGGAAGTTTTGTCAAATTCACTATCCATTCTAATAAAGAAAAGAGCTTTCTCTTTCTTCGGAGGAGAGGATATCGTAGGAAATTTGGTTTTGATCCTACACCTCAACATTGGTATATTATCTATGTAGGAAATTTGGTTTAATCCTACACCTCCATGTTGTGATGGTTATTTTTTCCATCTTCCAATGGGTCATCCTAGCTTGCATAATACATACATGGAAATATCATAAATTTGAAATTTATTTCAGAGTGTGAAGAAATTGACATTTAAGAGTGCAAGTATATGTGGGGAGAAACAATTTTGGCATATATGTGTAATATGCATTGCAAGAAGGCACAAGGTAGATGTCATATCCATTTAGTTACTTGTCCCTCCTCTCATAAATAAGGTAGTTGTACAAGCAGACTCAATGATGGTTCTAAGACGAGACTAGGAAATATTGATGAAATATGGTTCGAGGTTTAGGGTTTAGGGTTTAAGGCTTATGGTTCAAGGTTCAAGTTCAAGGTTCAGGTTAATGGTTTAGAATTTAAGGTTTCGGTTTTGGGTTTTGGTTTTGGGTTTAGGTTTAAGGGTTAAGGGTTTAGGGTTTAGGTTTTAGGGTTTATGGTTAGGGTTTAGGGATCAAGTTTAATGGTTTAGGGTTCAAGGTTTAGGGTTTAGGGTTTAGGGTTGAGGATTTAGTGTTTAGGTTTTAGGGTTGAGGATTTAGTGTTTAGTGTTTAGGGTTTAGGGATTAGGGATTAGGGTTCAGGGTTGATGATTTAGTGTTTAGGGTTTATGCTTTAGGGTTTAGTGTTTAGCGTTAAAGATTTAACATTTAAGGATTAAGGTTTTGGGTTTATGTTTTAGGGCTCAGGGTTTAGGGTTTAGGGATTATGGTACATGGTTTAGGGTTTAGTGTTTAGGGCTCAGGGATCAAGGTGTAGGCTTCAAGGCTTAGGGTTTAGGCTTAGGGTTTAGGGTTCATGGTTCATGGTTTATGGTTCAAGGTTTGGGGTTCATATCTATGGCTTTAAGGTTCAGAGTTTAGATCTTAGGGATTTGGATTTAGGGTTTAGGATTTAGGTTTCAGGGTTTAGGGTTCAAGGTTTAGGGTTTAGGATTTAGGGTTTAGGGTTTAGGATTTATTATTTTGGTTTTAGGGCTGAGGTAAGGGTTTAGGAATATGGTTAAGGGTTTAGGGTTTAGGTCATAGATTTTAGAGTTTAGGGTTTAGTTTTTAGGGCACAAGGTTTAGGGTTTAGGGTTTAAGGCTCATGATTTAGGGTTTAGGATTCAATGTTCGTGGGTTTAGGGATTAGGGATTAGGGGTCAGGGTTTAGGGTTTATGATTTATTTTTTATGGTTTATGGTTTAGGGTTTATCATTTAGGGCTCATGGTTCATGGTTTAGGGCTTAGGGATTAGGGCTTATGGTTCGGGTTTAGGACTCACATGTAAGGGTTGAATGTTTACGCTTTAGGGTTTAGAGCTTAGGGTTTAGGGTTTAGGGATCATGGTTCAAGGTTTAGGTTTATGGTTAAGGGCTCAATGTTTAGGGTTTAGGGTTTCAATTGTAGAATTTAAATGCTAAAAGCTTTAGACTGAATGTTGAAATCCTAAAAATTGCCTATGTACAGACCAGATTATACTATAAAAACTATCTCCTAAACCGTGACTCATGGAGTCAGTAAGACTAGTTCCATAAGGTGCGAGTGACCCTAATTTCTTATATTTACTAAAATGATTTAAATTATAAGAAATAATAAAATATAAATAATAATAAATGAAAAACTTATACTAACATTTTTGTAAATAAAAGCACACCAAAAGCACATATTATGTCTATACTATGTAAAACATGTAAAGCATTAAACACATTTTGTGTTTTTCCTTTTACAATGCATGCATCTAGGCTTGTATCTGGTTTAGATCCTCAAGCCCGAGGCATGACTCAAGACAAACATAGCAAATAATGTGTTTTTTCAGGAAAATGTAAAAATGCCACTTCATTCATGATAAATTAACATAAAACGATTGATTCGTTTAAAAACATTATACCACGATGTAGAGGAGAGTTCCTTCTTTCTAAAAATATAATTTTTCAAATTCTCTGACTAATATAAGGTTCCCATATTATTTATTTTCTAACTATGCCTTTTTATAGATTGTTTTTGAAGTTTAAACATGTTTATCTTTCATCATGTATCTTTTTTTGGCTCATCGAAATTGAAAAAAAATATATACTAACACGAACTAGGCCTAATTCTATACATATTAAAAAAACTAATTTTTGATATTTTTTGAAGTAGTTGGGGCACGATCGAGCTTCATTATTTTTCAAATTTAAAATTTCTTTACTCAAAAATCATTAAAAAAATTGCTAAAAAAATCTAAAAAATCTAGCACAAACTAGATGCTCTTAACTATATTTGTACCAAGGGTTTTCAAAAATACTAAATGGTGCTCAAAAATGGTGGGGGCACGAAAGTCACTCTATTATGTTTTTTAACAAAAACAAGAGCACATGTTGGTATTTTAGTTATTTGACCCACTTAAACTTATTTGTTTTCAATAAAATTTAGTAGCTTAGAAACTAGACTCAAAATGTTATGATTCATGTTTATACAACATCTTCCAATTTTGAGTGTAACTATTTCAAAAAAACTTGTACAAGTTGAAGTTTTTATTTTTCAAAAAAATGTGTCCACTTAAGACCCCCTTTTGGCCCCCACTTGGTGCACACACACACACACACACACACACACACACACACACACACACACACACACACACACACACACACACACACACACACACACATACACATATGTGTGTATATACATATGTGTGTACACACACACACATACATATGTATATACATATATGTGTGTGTATATATATATATATATATACATATACATACATATATATATATATATATGTGTGTATATACACACACATATGTATGTATATATGTATGTATATATATATACATACATATATATACATATACATACATGTGTGTGTGTGTGTGTGTGTGTGTATATATATGTGTGTGTATGTGTGTGTGTGTGTGTGTTAATTTAAAGTTTTCAATAAATTAAAAAGCTATCACAAGTTCAATTTTCAAAATACAAAACCAAATATCCATAGATGAGAATAGATCAAAGGAAGTCTTTCTAAAGAAAATGAATATGAATAAAATCAAATGTTGCTTAATATTATTTACTATTTGAATTGAAATAACTAATGAAAATGTTGTTTTTAAATAGAATTCAGAATTGTTGATGTCATTACTGATGAAATATAGTGTTTTCACATTTATATAGTGTTTACATTATTGATTTCTTAAATTAGATTATTTATTTCTTAAATTAATTTAAAATTTTCAATAAATTAAAAATCTATCACCCCCACTTTCACCCATGCCATGCGGATGAATAAATATAATTTAAATACATTATATATATTACTATTTTTGTATTGTTAAAGCGGGTTGAAGGGTCTCATTCCCTTTATAAAAGAGAGAGGTCGAACCTCAAATACAACATGAAGATGCAAAAAACTTCGTCAATCATGATGCAAGGTATATCGAGCAAAATCCAGCCAGAAGGAAGGAATACTATAGCTATACTATACTATAGACATTACAACATATATTTGATTGAGGATTAATCCTCTGAATCAGAAGACATAGACAAAATTACAACTAGAGATCCTGCCTCTTAACCACACCCTCCTCACAGTCCTTAGCAGAAATTTCATTGGCCCAACCACGCCAAAGATGATTATAAGCTTCCCCTGCAGTTTCATGGATTTCCATCCACCAAAGTGGCATTGGCTCGATGGGAGAATTGAGGGCAGCCAAATTAGGGAGTTTGAAGTGTGTCCTTCTAGCATTCTTGTCACGGCTAACACCGCCAGCTTCTCTGTGAAGGCCATTAGCTCCCCATGGCAATGTTCCACCCCCCCGAATATGCCAAGTCCACGCCACCCCGCAGCCTTGCCTCCTCCCACGCTTCTGAAAGCAACATTACACGTTTGCACTTTTGTAACCAAATTTCTGCAGAAAGATGGTCGAACCCGAGTGGAGAGAAAAGTTGGATCGCATCAAGCTTTGATGGCTCAATTATCAGAATATTTTCCATAAAAATTAAGGCCACACTGCTATTAACCCTACACCATCCATCCTCAAACAAATATTTTTCCCCCAAAACCAATTTAATTGCCTCCAGATCGCTACCATTACCAATTTTGAAGATCCGCCATCGCAGATGATTATTAGATATAGACAACTTGAAATCCATTTCCCTTTTATTGAAAAATAAAGACAACATGGGAACTCGAGGGGAATCCATAGGTGCTCACCAACAAAAAAGATGAAAATGAAAAAAACTAACCCACAATAAATAGGCAAAAACAAGGCCCTTCACATGCTTGAAAAGATTGGTGACAACATATATTTAAGGCCCTTCCGTATATAATTTGTAATTGTTGATATCATTACTGATGAAATATAGTGTTTTCACATTTATATAGTGTTTTCAAAATTATTATTAGATGTTATATATTTCATAATTTTGACCTTTTCATATTTATTTTATTCAAAATAATCAAATATATATTGAAAGAAAATTAACATTTTCATTTTTTTCTATTGAAGGGTAATGTGTTTTCTAATATCTCATTTACTGACGGGTAAAGCTTAACCTAGCCAGTCAAATTAAAGTATGGGGAGCCCTTCAAATTTGATCATTGAATGCAATGATGGTCGTTTCAATATATTTTGTAGGCAAGTGCCCTTTTCATAAAGCTTAGTAACTTTTGAATATACATATTTATTAAATATGTCACTTTTATGAAATAAGTCTTTTCCATATTTATTAAATATGTCACTTTTATGAAATAAGTCTTTTCCATATTTATTAAATATCTCATTTCTGGACCTTCATGCTAGAAAATATAACGTCACCAAGAATTAAAATTGATAAGACATTTATTAACTACGAGGGTATCGATTAAATCTCTAGTGGCACACTTTACATGTGTCATGAATAGGTAAATTGTAATTAATTTCAATTAAAACTTAGGTTGAGGGTGAGGTTATCGATAATTTCTCACCGGCGTCACTATCATGATGAAAGGACATTTAATATAAAGGTGGAGGAATTTGGGATAGTGATGCCGGTTTCAATGTGATTTTTTTGCCACGATTTGCATTTAATATTAACCGTCAATTCATACCCGGGTTTGGTTGACACATGTAAAGGTCTAGTTGAAGAACTCACTCGAAATTATAAATTCAAGGCCCATGGTCATTTTCTGACACTTGCTTTCTTTTGCAAAATCATGGGGGACCAAATTGAGTGCATCAAACCAGTATCAAGCCATAAATACATCATGGTTTCTTCTAGTTCTGATACGGACTCAGATGAGGTTACTGTTGGGAAATCCTTTGCCCTCTCTAGCTTCTAGTTCTCCTCTTGATGGTGCTTCCACCCCCCCTCTCCTGGCCAATCAACTGCTACCATTGTTCCCTTCATTCTCTTGGAACTTCTTCTACAGAGCTCCAACTGGATTCCATGTCTAAGAAACCGATTCCTGAAGTATTATTGGAACTCTCTGTTGTTTATCTAGAATCCCCAAACTTGAAACCTATGGATTATCCACATGTTACTATAAACGATGTGGATATGGAAATTGATGGCAATCAATCCCTAACGACCCCTCAGATGGACAATCAAGTCGAAACGATGTCTTCCATCCTTGCAAGTCTACAACGATCTTTTGAGGTGATTAAAACCTAATAAGACTTAACAGACACCTACAAAGCTATTGTTGATAAATAATGTGTCTTGATACTAACCCTAGCCAACACTCTAGCAGAGAAGATCGATACCGATGCAGTTAGGAAAGCGGCACAAGAACTGAGAAATATATTATGATATGTAATATTTATGTTATAATATAGTTATAGGCTAAGGGATTATAGATTTTTTGGTATGCCTATGTTATGATATGTAATGTTTATGTTTCAACAAATATATGAGATACTCTTGTGGAACTGGATGCTCTTGTTTCTGGATCTCAACAAATATATGAGATACTCTTGTTTATGTTTCAACAAATATATTTTTCCTTGTCAGACACCTATTCTTGTGGATACTCTTACATTGCTACAATGTCGCACCTTTTGATTTGTCTTCTCCTTCTTGAAACACCAGAATTTGTTCTTCATTCTAGGTTATTTCCAATGTAAGTGATGAAACCCTACTTAGCCATTTAGCCTATAACCCCGAACCCCCGCTCGTATCATGTGCTTCTGCTTGTCAGTCCGTGGTGTAGGTGAGGAAGGTAGATTGGGTAGTGAGTAATCAAAAGATACCACGTGTCATTTTCCTGTTCCTCTGAGTGGCCAAGTGTCACACATTCCAGGAACTTGAGTGTAAAGGTAAGGCATGCAAAAGAAATGAAAATTTTTGGGCCTCATTACAGTCAAATTTGACAAAGGGTACTTACCAAAAAAAGTTACAGGAGATTCACCATTCAATTTCCAACTATTTTTAATATTTTTACCATTTTCGTCAAAAGAATGAAACAGTTAAAGATATATTCTCCAAAACCACGAAACTAGTTACAGGTATATTTGTCAAAACCATGAAACTAGTTATAGGTATATTCACCACGATTTCTATAAGTTTTTTCAGGGGGGTTCCTTAAAATTTTCCCTGATTGTGGATTGTGTTTGTTTCAATTTTTTTGATTGGGTGAAATAAATTCACTTCCATGGATGCTCGTCTTGAGCTACTAAGTCATTAGTAAATTAATCAAAACTAAACAATTATCCTTTCTTAGAACTCGTCATTCACTAGCACCATTGATAAGCTTCACATTCTAAATGTAGGGAGACTCTATGTCAACCATTTTATTCTATAGTATATTTTGAAGCCTAAAATATTGTTCCATGAGACTTATCCATGAGGTTACATCCATACCATCAAACTTGTGGATGCCTAACTATGGTATGTTCAATTTTTGCCCTCGAATAGTTTCCATATGTTTGGTTTGTTGTACCCTCTAAGGTGGCACGTATATATGTGGGGATGCTTAATTAGGTTATTCCATATGACACTTGATTATGTTTAAGCCTAACTAAACCCTCATTCAAAGATGTTGCAAATGGGTAAAATAAATTATCTTGGATAAAATTTAGCACTATTTCACATCTAACGAGAATAATACCCTCAATTTTAGGTGGTGGACAATAAAGGAAGTTATTGGGGTTAGAGGTTGAGGAGAAGGAATCTATTTCGAAAGGCACAAGTACTTATTTAGTTTTTTTATAGCTCTATATTTATGCTCAATCCAGGGATGTAAGTATACGAGTGAGTGGTAGCTACAAACAATCAAAACATGGGATAAATCTGAAATAGATGCTCCACCATCAACCAAATTTTACTAGAAAATTTTCAAATTAAAAATTCCTAAAATGAGGAAATGAAAATAATGGAACCCGATTAAATTGAATGAGCGTAGTGAAAATTTAATGAACTAAAAAAAGTCCAACAATTGTGGCCTATCAAAAAAATTTATAAAAAAATATTTTTTTGTAATTTGAGCAAAACTAATATAAAAAGGATGCAATTTAGAGTGAATCTTCTTTCTCACAATAGAATTTTTCATCAAGGAAATTGTTAAACAATTGCATACATTTGTTAAATATAGTGGAAAATAATTTACTAGGGTTTGGAAGAAGGTGCAAGATATAATAATAGAGTCGGGTTCACCATTTATTTACACCCTAATTAAATCTATGTTATGGAAAGTGCACAACATTAAAAAGGATATAGGTTTGTAATACGAAACTATTTTGATCAATTAACTTCCAACATTAACCATTCACAATAAAAATAATGTTTTTATACTTGTAATGATTGATAAAATGATAATAACTACTCAAATACACAATAGGAGAAAGAAACTTAGTTGTACAAGGCAAAACAAGGAGGATCTAGATGTGCATAATAGTATAATAAGTAGATTAGAGATTGGAAATAATTCGATGTTGATTTAGGGAATGGAAATTGAGTAGGGGCATAATCGTAAAACTAATGTACAGCTTTAGACCATATTTATACAATCATGACCTATATTTGTATGGTCTTGGACCCTTTGAAAATTTGGATCTAAAATTATGTGTGTTCCACTTGCCTAGAAATGACATTCGTTGTATGTTGTTCTTACTTGCACAACTTCGGATGAATTGCAATCACTTGCAACAAAATGGAAATCCTAAAAACATGTCAAACTCTTTCATTAGAGTATTAACAAATCAAAAGGAGAAACCATGTGTGTGTGGTGAGGCTGGACTACCCTTAGCGAGCTAGACTCCTAGCTGTTAAACCAATCCAAGTGTTGTAATACATGTGCACTACATGCCCTCGTTGGGGTCAAGCCTCACGTGTTCTCCTAGCTACTTATACAAGTTTGAACAACTAACCAACCCCCTAGGGGTGCTCTTGTGTCCCTTGACACCAAGATAGCAGACTAATTGTATAGTATAGAATGTATAGTGTGGTATTAGTGTGATGTGGTGTGCCTCAACTACGTGACCTAACCCTTTGTTTATTAAAACCCTTGAGGAATGACTTTGCGTTTGTTAAGACTTGGCTTTATGACCTTTGCATGCTTGGAAATTGAGGAAACTAGACTCTTTGACCTAGTTGAGTGCTTTAGACCTATAGTAGGGGTTGTTCTAATTGATGTGTAGCTGATTTGGGGACCCTTTGAGTGCTTTAGGAATGATATTTTGTGATAGGAGCTTGTAAGAGTGTTACATGAGTTATAAAGTGATAATGACTTGCTTATATAACCTTTTGTATGTGAAATGCTTTGATAAGGTTGACCCTAGGAAGATGAAATGACCCTAAGCAGATATTTAAATTGAAAATAGAGTCAAAAAACTTGAAGAGTTTTGACCGTACATGTCGCCTAAGACTGACCCACATCCCGACCCATTTGTATGAACTTGGACAAAGAAGAAGAAAAGTAAAACAATAATTTTGGACATGAAGCACAAACATTATTTATTGCTTTGATCAAATAATATTATCAAAATTGATGACATAGCAGAATGTAGAGACAAACAAGTCATGAAAGAGCTAGAGATATTTATTAATTGGATTCCAAATGTGAGCATTTGTCTTACCAAGGGAGCATAGTCAAACTTGGCAATGCTAAAGGACAAGTTACCAAATGTTAGTGTCTACACCAATATCTCAAAAGTGTCATTCAATTTAAGTTAGGGACATTCACAAAACAAATGTCCATAATAATGTCATTCCTTAGATCTAAAAGAGGTGGCTTCATAATTTAGAGTTTGATGTCAAACAAAACCCCCACCTAAATATTAAGAGCTTTGGGCAAGGGTCTATTTAAATCTAGTTCAATACAAATTCAAGCAAAGGTAGAAAAAGTATATATGCGCTAATCTTTGAAGTGCCCAAATAAGATCCCAACAAGTCACCCAAAACTTTTAAGGATCCGTATTTAGAAAAAAATTAGCGACGACAGAGAGACAAATTGAACCGAGATTTTGGAAGGTAATTTCTCTATCGGGATGAAATCTAGATGCCAAGATTTCATGAAAATCCATACATGTTTGAACAAATAAGAGCCTCCTTTAAATATATGAACACAATTAGAAACATTATTAGAAGTCACCAAAAAACCAACCACACCAAGGTTATTTCCATGTCGCCTTAGCCATGATCTTAATTCAAATTATTTTTGTTGTTCTTTTTTTTTTTTATGATTAAACTCTTTTAACCATAAATATGAACCAAAGGGTTAGGGGCCCCACCCTTACAATAGAAATGATGAAGAGAGAGAGGGGGAAGAGGAAAACAAGAATCGAGAGGGAAGGGAAAAGCACTCGAAAAATAGAAGAACACAAAGAAAGGAGACCAATAGAATGGAAGAGAACATTGGAACATAATAAACCGAGAAGAAGTGTGAGGAGCCGAAGACCAAGAAAGGACGATGGCCAACATGCACCCGAAAATCACCAAGTACCAACCTAAGTATGAGAGCTTTATCGTTAGAAGCACCAACTCGAGAATTAACTTCCCGAGCAGGATTCGAAATCGGCGCTAGCGTGGTCGCGTAGATAGTTCAAATTATCGGTCGTTAAATGAACTGGAAATCACGCCGCATCGATGTCAACAAGGGGAAGAAGCCTATGTTCGAGATGGCCATACACAAAAAGAGAATCCACATTTTCTGCATAATGCAACAAATCCCGATATCGACCACTTGAGCCATTGGATTCCACGACCAAACCCCAAAGCCAATTTGTCGACCTCTTCAACCCACAGAAGAGGATCGAGGAGATGGAAATCCACCAATTCATCATGAAGGCCCTCATGATGGACCGGATAGATTAAATCAACAACAACAAACTCGACAACAGATGAAACAGGGTCGATCAAAAGACAAAAAGAAATGAAAGCCACAACAATATCCGATTCAATGCATGCACGATGAGAGATGAACCAATACGAATCACCCGGGATGTTTTGATGGCTTCCACTTCGCAGTAGATGAATACTTGAAGATCTCAGAGAGGCGGTAGCAGTCAATTTTGGTTGAAAGATCTCGACTCTGGTTGGGCTCCATGGAGGGAGATGAACGGAAAGCCCAAGAAAGCCAAAAGAGCTTCCTAAGTGACTGTAGGAGAGATGAGAAGAAAAGACCGAAGACGACTTTAAGAGCTCAAGCATGAAGGGCCATCAATTGAATTGCTGCGAGCCATACATCCCTTTGTGTGAAATGATTAATGAGAATCTTATCCAATCTTTTGGGTTGTTTGAAGTTTTGACAGCGGTAGGGTAATCAATGGTGTAGTTGGCAAGAAAATTGGCGGTAGAATTGGCTTCTCGGAACGAGTGGGTGATGTTCCACTTGCTTATTTTTCCGAGCCAGAAGAGAATGTTGGAGATGTAGAAGTTTAAATGCCATGAAAGGGCCGACCCTTTGACAATGGCATGTATGATAATTTGCGAGTCCCCTTCAATGTGAAGAGAGTCACACCCCAAGTGAACCGCCAATTTGACACCTTCTAAAAGAGCTTGAGCTTCGGCCAGATTGCAAGAGCAATCTCGAAGCGGAAAGGAACTCGAAGGGAGCCGCTTTCACTTCTAATTAAACAACCAATATGGGACTTACCGGGATTACCTCTTAAGGCTTCATCAAAGTTCATTTTCACTTAATCAGGGGGTGGAGGCCTCCATCTAATATTTTTCCTTCTCAATATCTTTTCCAATTGAGACAGACAGTGTCAAATAATCAATCCACGATTCAGAATTTTGATAAGCGGTCACGCTTTCCGATTTCAACATCACGAGAAGAGAAGTTAGGATTGTTGATGTTATGTTTACTGACATTTTTGAAATAGCCACTTCCAATTTGGATAAAAAAGTTGGAAGATCCGAAACTTGATCTCTAAAAATACGAAGATTCTATTCCCACCAAATATGCCAAATCAAGAAGAAGGGGGCGATTGACCATATGGAACTCGAGGGAACTCTGATTACCCAACTTAGGCTAGGAAAGAAGGGAATATTTAATGTTGTTACAAGGAACCCAAGCTAAGTTAAGCTTACCTAGGAGCTAATTCCACCCTTGAACAACGAAGGAGCAAAAAAGAAGGAGGTGATCAATGTCTTCTTCTTCATTGCCACAGTACACACTTAGATGGACCAGCATAACCCCAAGATCTCCTATGGAGTTGCATGATAATTTTTCTTTTAAAGACCAACCAACCAAAAAATCCACTTTAGGAAGGAGCTTAGAATTCCAAAGAACTCCGTCCAACTGGGGGACCCTTTTCCTGACAAGGAGATGAGTTTTGAGTAACCAACTTGAACATTGTAGATGCCTGAAGGAGAACCTAACCAAATTATATGATCCTCGTTATCCTTGAATAAGATTTTGTGAGAGGAGCCAAAAAGATGGAAACTTCGAAGAAGTTGCACCAATGGAGGTGATATCCTTCCAAATCCAAGAAGGAGAGCCGTCAGGATGTGGAAAACCATAATCTTCAACTTTACTACCCCAAATAGCCTTTGAGATGTTCATGACCCAGTTAAGATTTGGATTGAGATTGAGAGGCGCGTGGCCATTCCAGCTGTCCTCCCAAAAATTTGCATTACAACCATTATTGATGTGCCAAGAAACAAAGTTGGCAATAAGGTGTCTCATATTTGCAAAGAAAGTTCCAAATATGAGAGCCTTTAGGAAGATCTTTGCTAGAAAGCAAAAGAGCAGAGTTATGCTCTTTCCAAATATTTATGAGAAAGAACCTGGAAGGATAACCACTTGGGATCGGAGATGAATTGCCAGACAAGTTTAGCGCCAAGAGTAGAATTCTAAAAATCCAAATCAGCTTATCCCCAAGTTGCTCAAGATTTAGGTGATTTGACATCATCCCATTTAACCAAGTGAAATTTTCTCTCTTCGTTATTCCCTTGCCATAGGAAGGATCTAAAATTTTCTCAAATTTGTTGAGGACTAATTTAGGAATTGACAGAACCGAGAGCATATAGATAGGAAGTGCACAAAGAACCATTTTTATAAGAAGAGCTCTACCAGCAAGAGAGAGCCATTTCCCTTTCCAAGATTGCAAACACTGAGAAAGAGAATGAAGGAGATCATCCCAAAGGGTGGCTTTACCATTGCCATAAAAAAGAGGGATTCCAAGATATTTATGAGGGAGGGAACCAACAACAAAACCCAGAACCTCCCTTATTCTTTGCACTGATGACGAGGGAAACGCTAAAAAAGAAGATGACAGATTTGTGAAAGTTGATTACACTCGGCTCGCAACTTTAGAGTAAGAATCTAAAATATTGTCCATAGTGCTACCTTCCAAAATAGTGGAGGAGCCAAATATGAAGGTATCATATGCAAACTAATGGTGAGTGAGAGGAGGAAGATTAGTCAGTTAGGATTAAACCAGATAAAGAACCTAGAGCGATCACAAATTTGATTCCTCTGCTCAGAGCCTCAGCAACAAGAATGAAAAGGAAGGAAGACAGGGGTCACCTTGCCTTAAGCCCCGACTACTGGAGAAGAAACCTTCCACCGATCCATTGACCAGAACGGAGAAACTGGAGGAGGAGATGCAATTAAAAATCCAATTACAAAAGTGATTACGAAACCCATATGCTGGAGGGATTTGAGCAAAAATATCCAATTGATCGATCATAAGCTTTGCTAAAGTCCAGTTTAATCATCATTCCAGGACGAGAGGACAAATGTAGGGAGTGAATAATCTCGTGAGAAATGATTATGCCATCAACAATAGATCTACCAGAATAAAACCACTTTTCTCTTGAGCTATGAGCTTATTCAAAATAGGACTCAACCTGAAACAATAGCCTTAGAGATGATTTTATAAGAGGTATTACAAAGAGAAATAGGACGGTAATCATCAAGCTTTTCAAACAGGTTTTTTTGAAACATACAAATAAAGGTGTGATTCAGAACACCTAAGATCTTCCCGATTCTTCTAGATTCTTCAACAGCTTGCCAAACATCGTTTCCAATAATGCTCCAAAATTCTTGAAAGAAAGCGACTAGAAATCCATCGGGGCCTGGGCTTGGTCTCTTTCCATGGAAAAAGTTATACTTAAATTTCTTCTTTGGAGAAGGGAGAAAGAAGAAAAGCATTGTCGGCATCATGCACAATTTTATTGATTTGGGACAATAAAGGATGTTGAGAGGCCAAAGATGAACTGAGTTCATCATTCAACAACTTATGGAAAAAGGATACAACTTCTTCTTTAATAAGAGATTGAGTGGAGATATGTGAATCATCATCCAATTTTAGAGAAGAGATATAGTTTTGATTTCTTCTAGCCTTAATCGAGGCATGAAAGAACTTTGTGTTTGTGTCACCGTATTTAAGCTAGATTTCTCTAGATTTTTGTCTACATAAGGTTTCTTCTTTCAAGAGAAGATCTCCTAGTTCACTAAGGAGCATTTTTTCTTTCTTCAATTCCTCTTGACTCATACCTTTTCGAAGACTAATTCATTAGATCACGAATCTCTTTTTCTACTCTTAATTTCTCCTAAAAATATTCTTGAAGGAAGAAGCATTCCAAGCAAGCATTGTGCTTTAAGCAAAGAGAGTTTTTTAGAGAGGATAAACATTTTGGTACCTGACATAGAGAAAGAGGCCCACTAGTTTTTGACTAGATCACGAAAAGTGGGGTCCTGCATCCACATTGATTCAAACTTGAAGGGGGATTGACATGGGGAGTGTCAAACTTGATGTTGAGAGAGATGGGGAAATGATTTGAACCCGACAAAGGAATAAAAAATAGTTTAGAAGAAAATATTGCTAAAGCCAAGCCTCAGAAACTAGAAAGCGATCTAATATGACCACCATGTATCCAAACCCAAGACGTTTGTTATTCCATGAGAACCATCCATTACTCGGTTCGATGTCCAACAATCTAACATCTTCGACAAAAGAAATAAAGTCCATTTGAGAATGTGGCTACGAAGAAATCCCATCGCACTTGTCTTTATCAGAGAGAGTGGTGTTAAAATCCCCAACAATGATTATTTTGGAATCATTTAGAGATCGAAGAACAACTGTTAACTTAGACCAAATTTTATGTTTTTTGAAGGATTATTCGGACCATAAACATTATAGAGGAGAAATGAATCATCAAAATATTTCAATTGAACCTTACACCATTGATAGCTAGAGAAATCCGAGAGGGGATCAATAATAATTTTACTAACCTTCCAAATAATACCCATACCGCCAGAGGCACCTTCCGAATCAACAAAAAGACCATCCCAACCTTTCCAACTATGAAACCAACCTGAAAGGCAATCAACTCTGGACATCTTGGTCTCTTGAATTAAACAAATATCCGTGTCTAAATCTGTAACATAGCACCTGAGCAGACGCTTCTTGTTAGGGGCATTAAGGCCCCTAACGTTCCAGGATAGGATTTTCATCCTTTCTTCAGAGAGGACTCACCTCTCCTACTTGAAGATGAAAATAAGGAACAAAGTTGATGTTGTTTACCTGTGGTAATCTCCTTCAGGAAAGATGTGCTTTAGAGGGTCTTTCAGGAGGAAACTTGGGACTCAGATCTGAACTACGAATGGCAGGAGTTGGGAGAATAGAGCCATGTAAGCAGATTTGGTCACTTTTGGGTTCATGATCTAACTCAGAATTGCTAGAGTTGTCCACCACTCCTTCTAGTCTTTAAGTGGTTTCAGCTTCTTTTTCACTTACCCACTACTCCAAAGAGGCAACGTTAGAGCCATGTCCTAAGGTGAGGCCTTCTTGAAAGAGAGATAAAATTCGGGTTGAGTCTTGAACCACTGACACCATTTCCTTTACTAGGGAAATGGTATCTGGATCAAGAGACAGAGGTTCACAGGCTAAAGCAATGCAAGGCTTGACTAGCTTGGTGCCAAGAGCCTGAGGAGGAGCTATGGCCTCAGTGACGAGCTGAGAATTAATTTTCTTCTTCCAAATAACGTTACTTGGGGCAAGTCTATTCTTGCAAGCCTTTTGGAAATGACCCTTTTGTTTGCACCAAAACAACTTGCAAAGATCGTTTCATATTCGACCTTTTGAACCCATTTCCCACTGGAAGAGGAGATCACAATGAAATCCTACAAATTTTGGACGTATCAATGGATACGCAAATTCGAGTGAAAGAGGAGAGAGTACCTTCTAAAGTGATAGGGTCAATATAAACAACTCTACCTGGGCTAGAACAAATTTTATTGAGGATATTAGGATTCCAATACTCACTAGGCAGAGAGTATAACCGGACCCAAACTTGAAGATCATCCATTTCAACTCAGCATGGATCAAAGTGAGCACTCCATCGATGAATATGGACCCCTGAATCGAAGAACAAGAAGTCTTTCCTCTCAAGGGTGTCGTCTCATTGCTGAGCTTCACTTTGGAAAATAACCAAGAAGAAACTTTTGGCCAGGAAGTGAATTCTAAGACCGTTGCCCCATTGGGTATCGCACTTGCTCTCGAATCCCATCCGTTGACAGTGGTGTCCCATGAATTTAGTGAAAATCACTCAAGACTGAGAAGTTGAAGCTAGGAGGAAAGATCATTGTTTGCCGCAGAGAGACCGACACAAACTCAACAGAAGAACATCTTTTTGAACTTGAACACTCCCGTGATTGCCGACAAAAGCAGAACCGAAGCGCTTACCCCAGGACCCGACACCTAAGTAAAGCATGTGGGAGATTGCACCCAAAGAAGACGCCCTTGAACCCCTACTTGGGATCGCCAAGAGGGGTACTCACCTGCGTTCCATCGCAACTCTTATTAAATCTCTATTATTTTTGTTGTTCTTAATTAAAAGAGAATAAATATTAAATGAATATCAAAATTTTCAAAAAAACATAGATATTAATAAAAAAATAAAAATCATAAATGTTTATGTAAAATTATCTATTATGAAGTATAATTATTCGTTCGAATAGGCTTTATTTGGTATGTTTTGAGGGGCAAATACAAACTCCATGGAAGGTTAGTTGTCACACCATAAACTAGAATCGCATGTATACAATGCAATGTGAACGTCGTATGCGGTATATGTTATTAGATTTTGAAATATAGTTATTACTTTTGTAGTTGTTGTTAATAAGGGGTGTGATTGACAATACTGATTTTCTATGAAATGTACAAAGCTTTGGATGGAAACAATTATAAATTGCATGGTTATTTCTAAGCATTTTAAAATTGTAGGTATTTGTGTGCAGATGGAGACATTATAAATGTGTTGTTGTTGGTTAACATAAAGAAACATGCAACAATAAAAAGGCAAAATCGAACATGTATGTTGAAAAGTGTATTTGTGTGCAGATGAGGACATTAAAAATGTGGTGTTGTTGGTTAACATAAAGGAACGAGCTACAATAAAAAGGAAAAATCAAACATTTATGTTGAAACGTGTAATTATGTAATTGAAGATATATAGAGCAACCACTTCATTTAAAGGTTTTGTCTCTTCATTTCAAACTTGTTACAAAGTCGTACATATACATTTTTAAATCTCATATCATGAGTGGTATCATTTTGTGGACTATTTTATTTGAAATCGTCTAGGATAGAAGAAGTGTTGAGTAATGTAGTAGCGGAGGAGCTATCAAAGTAGAGTGTAGTATTTACGATGGGTTGAGTGATAATAGTCTTGCTTCCTCCTTTCTTCTTGCTCCAAGTGTTGCTACATGTGCCATTTTTGAGTACCTTTTGAATGAAAAAGGAGGTGTAATGCGCAGATTTGCAAGCGAGGCAACTCTGGAGAAAGTTGTGAATGTCAGACCCTACCTTTCATTGGTTCCAATGTCGATAGTTGCTCTATGCATAGTAAGTCCCTGGGACTTGTGGATAGTTAATGCCCAAGCCATTTTAAGCGGCAATTGTCTTCGATTCCCTCTCAAAATAGGGGTATCGGAATATGTAACGGGTTGGAGGGATCCCAACATGGGCCATTGTATCTATCAAATTTGACAACAACAAATAAAGGTAATGTTGGTGGTGGCATTGATGCGTCATAGACAATGTCGATGATTGTTCCTGTAGCACCATTTACGAGTCCAGCAGTCAACCCATAAATTTGCAATAAGCATGATTTTTTGTTGTTTGCATAGCAGAAATTTGTGCTCCAACTGATCATCATCAACATTTCTTGGTCCAACCCGCCTTGTTACTTTCTGCAATGGATTGGGCGATCGGAACGTTCAATGCCTTCAACATTGAAGGTTGTGGGAGTCCATGAGGTCATTTTTTGCAAACAAATGTGGTGCATCCTTAAAAATTTTGAGCTCTTGCTGAGTTAGGTGTGTGTCTATGTGCAAGACATTAGGAGTTCTCAGTCCTCAATAATAGGGGTTGAATCTCGCATGTTGAGCAGTAAATGGCGAAATGAAACTTGTGCATCAATTGTTCCTTGTTACTGAAATATAGTTTGTAATGTAATGGAAGAATGAAATCCCTTCCAAAGGGTGGCTCCATAGGATTTACTTGCATAAAGAGGACTGTCCATAACTGGTGGTAATTGCCCGAGGTCACCGAGGAGGATGACTGATCTATTTCCAAATTCAGATGTTTTTGAGTGTGGGAAAGCCTCGCATAGCCTACTGTCAATTTTTCCTAGCAACTTTGGGCCGATGAAACTCATTTCATCAATAAGAACATATTCTATATGTTTTAGCGACTCTTGAAAAGATGATAATGCTTGGCCTTCAAGGGGTTTTAATTCTTTGATTGGAATACGAAGGGCTACATGGATTGTGGGTGCGGAGATGTTGAATGTTGAAACACTAGTAGGGGCGAGCAGAAGGAGCGGCGAGGGAGATGTGGTTGATGCTGTATGTAAATGAATTTTGGATTTTATTTATCAGAAATGATTTTCCTGTGCTAGCTATTCCTTGAATTATCAATCTTAATGGAGGTAGAAGTGTTTTGTTTGTTGAATGGTGCAGTATGGTATCAAGAGCTAGTTGTTGTTCTGAAGACAAAGGTAGTGTGGTAGATGGTGGTGTGGCTTGCATGTTGGTGTTATTTGTGTCTTCCTTTTCTCTCTCGATGAATGATGAACCAATTATCTGCAAATCATGTGGAATGCCATGTATGTTCCAATTATTGTGTATGTCAAAATCTCGTTTCCCCAACATTTCAAGATTGTCAAGACCCGTGTTGTTTCCTAGATGAAGTTGTGTGAAGACTTGTCATTCTTGCAATGGTTCATGTTGAATACTGCATTTGGCCTCTGAGTTAGAACTAACATCTGTTTCATATCTTGTGTCTGCGGTAGTGCGTAAAACATGCCATGGTCTATAGTTGTGTTTGAACATGTCCCAAGTGTTGTTTATGTCATGTGGGCTTGTGCCAAATTCGATGCAATATTTCTGAAAGGCTTGTATAAAAGGAGTTCTGACCAACAAAAAGGTCATATGATGTTGAATCCTAAGTTGGGACATCCACAAATCTCGGGTGGACCCGAACAATTGCTTTAGTCAACCACAGTTTCCATTTATCTCCTTTACGGTTCCTATTGTAGCTCTAATCTCTAGCAACTTGAATAAGTGGTAGGTGTTCCATGGTTAGGGGTGAATTCTATATGCATCCAAGAAAGCGGTTGTTTCTTGTACATCGGCGTCACTTTCAACGACATGTCTCAAGATTTTTTTGCCAACATTTAATGATACAAATGAACGATTGCACATAACAAGTGGCAATTTTTGCAGCATGTGGCATGTTTCTTGTGCGCTTATGTCATGTTCAACAATGCTCTCTGTGAGCATTTTTGAATCACAATGTGTGCTGGTGAATCTGCATCAACATCTCTTGAAAATCTAGATAACATTTGGTGATAGGTTTCTGAACGTTGCTCTCGCTTTTGAAGCATATTTTGCAATATACTTCAAAACTACATGACGGGAAAGTACTGGTTGGCAATCGACATTTGCTCTCTCCATATGGATATCATAGTTTGATTGTGTATGTTTAGTCTATCATCATTTCTCGAAGGGAGGTACTTAATTTTCCCATCACTTTCTATGAGCAAGGATGAAGTAGGTTACGTGGCCCATGGTGCGTTATACCTGCACTGCATCACTATGATTGCTTTCTACGCAAGCATGTCTGTTTTAAACATTTTGTGTGGTGTTGAACATGATTAAGCAATTCTTCAAGGTCTGCATGTGGGGAGGAGGATAGTATTTGTGTTGTATCTAGCAAACAAGGGTCATCTAGCAGTGACTTATGAACAAAATCCAAGTGGTTGCAAGTCGGACGGGGGTTCCAGGCAAACACAAACTTATCAAAGTATTGTTTTGTTGCCTCAATAATAGTTGTATCCTCCCAGTCCATTGCGTCAACTTTAGGTGCATTCTCGAGCCATAATAAACCGTGGACATGTGTGGAGCCTCTATGTTGCCATTCATACCTGTGAGACGAGAGAACATAAATATTAGCTATGTAGTCTAGAAAAAACTTATTAAATAATAGATTTTATTACCTGTACCAATAGTCTACTTGCTCCAAGTTCCTTCTGCAATATTTCTTCATGAAATATTGTGAATCTGTGATGCAGGTATGTTGATACTCGATGAGGGTTTGAGATAATGTTAAGTGTTCTCTAATGTTGTGTGCTCGAGGATCAATAGGGCATTCACCATACATAATACTTGTGGAGATCTGGCCATTTAGTGTCTGCAGCACTTAGAGTGAAGAATAAGGTTGGTGTCCCCAATTGTTCCACCATATCTGAAAGCTCACTCCTACTTTTTTGCCCAGAATGAACGTGTCCCTCGAAGGCTCGATCCAAACCGCATTAAACTATCTGGGAGGTTATCTTTGGGGCATTCCAATAGTTGTCTTTGCAAATCTCCAATTGTTGTAGGGATTCTAGATTCGATGTTTTGTTTCATGAAAATTACAACTATGGACTGACTTTTGTGCCACATTATGAGGTTTAGAAGGAAGTAGTGAAATCGTGGGTGTGAACCGAAACGACCATCGTGGTAGCGCATCAAATGAAGAGCATATTCATGCATTGGAACTTCTTTTATGCGGGGTTGTTGCCACATTGCTTTTGCCACCGGAAACAAAGTTGGGAAGGCCATTGAGAACAGTCCCTCAGTATTGTATTCATTTATAGGTGACAGGCCAAGCTCTGGCCATGGCATGGTAAATGGGGTGTTACCATCATGGTTGAGCAAGAAATTTTTGATTTCCTCTTCTTCTGTTCCTGAATTATGGGGTGTTGGCACGAAAGACGATGAGTGGTCATACATTTCCTCAGCGTCAGTGGAAGCATCACTACCATGAGTTGTAGAGCCAGTTTGCATTTGGGGAAATTTGACTGTGGTTGTGTTAAGAGATGAGGAAATATTTGATGACTCAGATGGTAGGGAGGAAAGGGCGTCATGGTCGATTAAGACATCTTTGTAGTATGGATCGTGTTGGATTTTATATTGCAAGGCTACCCAAACACGAGATCTACTGACGTAGAAATCATACTTTTGTAAATTATATCCTTCCCTTTGTATGAGTACTATGTCCAAATCTCCAAGGCGGTGTGGTAGGTGGTTTTCTATTGAAGTAATGTTTTGCGGGAAACTTATGGTGTGTCCTGAGTATTTGTATTGTCCTCCACGTACTTGGGTGACCTGCAGTAATGGGTTGACCCGTGTTATAAGCATCTCCTCTATTTGGGTTAAAGACGCAAAAATGGTTGGTTGTTTTTCAGGGTCCATGTTGTTCCACGAAGAGAAGTGATGGCCATGTTTTTCAGATTTGCATCTGCTACAGGAGGGAAAGCCTTCAAAGGAAATTGTTTTAATTCCAGGGTAATTTTCCAAATAGATTGAGCAAGTTTGGATTTTTGCCAACAAATCTATTCTTTTGCGAAACCGGCGTTGGGCTTCAATAGTCTGCGATGAGTGCGGCAATATAGGAAGTCTATGTGTATGGGGAGGGGTGGCGTGTTCTATTTTGGGTGGATTGTGGATTGCAAGGTGGAAAGCAGACAGAAGGAAAGGATGAATTGGTTGTACATGTGTGAGGAACTGAAGAAAAGTCGGTACTTGAGACACTTTCTTGTGGTGGCACAAGAAAATGGGGAGGCATGGCAGTAGTTAGCAAATATGGGTTCAGTACGGAAGGAATTGGTATGGGCGTGTAAATTTGTTTCCATGGAAGTTACTTGCGGAATGTTGGCTGGAAATCCTTCAGTAGTTGTATTTGTTGGTAAGTTTTGAATGATAGGGAATGGTAGGTTGTTGGTCGATGTAAGTTGATAGATATTTGAGATTTTCGTTGTTCTACGCTCTAGGTAACAACGTCTTTGCTCAGAATTTATGTGAACTTTATTTTTGCGTAGTTCTCTCTTCGTCGTGCTCATTTTGCAGGAGTTGACATGATTGTGAAGTGACACACCTATGGAGAACCACCTGTTGGGAAAAAAATGTTTGATCAGTAATGAATGTTACATTATATAATAAACTATATACAATTGTAATGCATGTGGAGTTCAATGGGAACTATGTGTAAGAGGTATCATTTCAAGGATTAAAAATTGCATTTGTTGCTTAAGGAAATTAATATTAATTATATGGATCCAATAGTATACAATGATGCAAATACGTACATAATATAAGTGCAAGTAATTATCATTTATTTTCTTAAAAGATATTTCAATCCAAATAGTAGTAGGAGGCAATAGTATGTCAGAATCAATAAACTATATACATTTGAAATGCATGTGGAGTTCTAATGGGAACTAATCATAAGAGGTAACAATTTGAGGATAAAAAACTTTTATGTGTTGCCTAAGGAAAATATTTTTGTTATATGGAAAGTTACAATATGTTCTAATACTATACAAGGATGAAAATACGTACATAATAAAAGTGCAAGTTAAATGCATTTATTTTCTTAAAATTACTTACAATCCACATAGTAGTAGGTGACAATAGTATGTCAATTTATAAGGAACTACATAAGTTTTCTTTTGAAGCATGGGAAAAGGGCGAAACATAGATATGAAATATGCAACATAGCGGTGATAGTTCAAAGTATAGAATGGGATGGGTGAGGGTGTTAAGTTTGAAGGCATGGATACATTAGAAGTATTTGCATGTAAAGAAGGTTATGGAGGAGTTGCAATGTTATCCACTTTCTTAGAACTGAGGATGACACATTTCAATCTGTTGTTTCTGCAGTATGTCTCTTTTTTCAGGGAAAGTGTGAAACAATATTCGTTTGATGACATTGCTTGTAATTTCACTGGTTGCATCTTCGTCTATAGACAATAGGTGGAGATCGCTAGCTTCAACACCCATGATTGACTCAGCTTGTCTCATCAAAAGCGATGAATCGAACGCGAGTTCTCTGTTGGGTCCTTTAGATCGATCCTGAGTGCATATCTATAATCATAGTTATGAACTTGTACGTTGCAACTTAAACAAAACCATGAACCATTACCATTCTCTCTCACCTTTTTCCTGCATTTTTTTCACCTTTTTGAAGAGGACATGCCTTGTAAAAAAAGTTTTCCATGTTGATATTTGTGATTTCTGCAGTAACCATGGCCCATTCATTTCTCTCTGTGTTCCCCATATGTAGTACCTCCAAAATCGTTGTTACAGAGGTCAAGCTCTTTGGAGGGCCCATAAATTGGCTTGTGATAGAGGGTGCTGGAAGGGAGTAGTCATCGGAATCTACCTAGCTATGAAGTGTATTGGTTTCTGAAATTAGAGGGTTGACGTAACATTTGGTACTTGAAATAGTGTCGATTGAGTTCCCATTGAAACTGGAGACGCGAGCAACTTTCAAGGCAAGGACCGAAGAGGTGGTATAGAAAGCATGTCTTCAAGTTCTTTGCTTATATCATCTAAGTGTTGTCCCCACAATGTGACACTTACACTGAATCCCGACATGTCCTTTAATTGTAGTGTTCTTCTCTTTGTTTCAGACTTGTCATGCTGACAAATTGTTGAGCATGGTGACATCGTAACAACAATGCCAATCAAATCAACTATAGAACCTTTAGTGCTTGCAGGTAAGTCCTTGATTTTGGTGAAGTGAAAGTGATGGGAAGGTATTGTATCCTCATTTGTTATGAGTGGAGATATGGTTGAGGAAGGTTGTAGGAAAATCTCCAAAGCATTGTTCAAATGGTTGTAACATAGCTTTGCATCAACAATCCTCATAATCCTCCCATTGGAAATTGTATATAGCTTCCCATTTTCAATCTGCTCATAGAATGCTTCCGGCCTCATTGAAACAAGTGATGTGGATTTCCCCTCCTTCCTGATCAACAAAATCAAACCCAAACATGAAACCATCTCCCCTTTGCATTGTGATATTGGCGAAGGGTTGTTTTTGCTAGGGCACGACCCTCTACGGACCACATGCGCATAGATGTATTCAATCCACTTATTTTAGTTGGTGTTCTCACAAAATATTTGTTAACCTGACTGGAACTTGCATCTGTTTGAGGCAACTGACTGTCTTGGAGAGAAATTGTTGGTACTCGGGTTGGGGCACCGATTATGAAATGTTTTTCGACAACAATATCCATTTCAATGATAAGAATAATCCTGCAATGAAAAAGAAAATCATGATAGAATTAGAATTGAGCAACGGATGGAAAAAAACATAAAGAAATTATAATTAATATAGGGAGTTTATATACATTGGTAATCGAAGCAGGAGATGAAGCTTACAGTTCACTTTTGATCATTCTAACACGAGATTTGTGTAAGCACACAATGGAGCCTTCTTGTATTGATTTTTTAGTTACACGACTTGCAAATTTGGAGGGTAGAAGTGTTGTCTGAAAATGTATCCCATCTGAAAGGTCAACACGATGTTGGGCACCCATGTTGAGAATGGACCTTAGGGAGGACAAGTGCAATATCTAAAATGTGGGGTCAACAATGGAACCACCCTCAATCAATTGAGAAATTCCTTCGTGTGTCAAAGTTATTTCCATGACAACTAAAAGATGCTCGAGATAGTGGGAGTTCTACAAATGTATGGTGGAAAATGTAAACTTGTAGTGCAATCAAAGATGAAATGAAGGATGTGTTCTGGAAAGCATGCATTTGTAAGCAATGAGAACCTTTAAATTTTGCTTCCTTTTTCATTTATATTTTCTAAAAATCACAAACATGAGGTCTAACCCTTTAACAATTCAATATGCAAAAACATGATATAATGTAAAAAGCTTTGCATGAAAATAACTAAAATTTGCATGATTCTTTCTTGGCATTTTAAAACTATATGTATTTGTGTGCAGATATAATGAGGAACACACCAAAAATGTGTTGTTGTTGGTTTACATAAAAAAGTGAGCAATTGTATAAAGGAAAGACATAATGAAGAACACATTAAAAATGCATTGTTGTTGGTTTACATAAAGTAGCTTGCAATTGTATAAAGGAAAAATTGAACACGTTTGTTGAAAAGTTAGATTCTATGTTCCATATGTTCCACCGGAATATATACATGCATTTATTTGAAACGAATTATAGATTATTATGTTAAGCAAATAGATTGAAAAACAATAAGAACAATATGTACACTTGAAGTGAGAAAACTATAGGTATTTGTATGGAGACACAATGATAAAGAAATTAGGAATGCATAGTTGTTGGATAACAAAAAATGAACATGTGTTTGATAAGTTTGATTCTCTATTTGATATATACTGCCATAATACATACATGGAATTATTTGGAATGAGTTACAATTTGTTTTGAAAACACTTATAGACAAACACTTATAAACTAACCACTACAAGCTATTTTTTAAAATCAATTTTTTTGCTTTTTGCTTGTGTAATTTTTTTGCATATTTCTTGTATTTTTGTCCAGTTGCAGATGCCTCGATTGGTATTCCCATTCTCCTCAATTTGTGGGGTGGTTCATATTTCAGTGCATCTTCGTTAGAATCATAAATCAAGCAGAAGCCTCGTGAATGATCTCCAATCATTCGGATTTTGGAGAGAAAAATTGGGGATGTTGGCATCAGGTGCAGGCGATCTCTGATCATTTTGGCTATCACTGTTTTAGGTGGTTTCGGTTGCTTGCAATGCAAAACATTAACAACACATTGAAGATGTTTAAAATCTTCTTCCCTCTGCAAGTGAGGCATAGTTAATGTCACCCCATTGTAGGGAGGGGAATTGTGTTTCTAGTCTACATCATATTAAACTGGAGAGGGAAAATAAATATGTTAGTTATAGAAGTTGTTTTTAGGTATGACGGGCAACTTAAAAGCCTTGTCAATGATCAGTCTAACGTCCAACTTGGGACGCTTCGAAATGGCCTCATTGGGGAACAAGCCCTCAAAGACATAACGAATCCTATCATTGATGAAGGCACATGCCCCCACATGTCACTTCGGAAAAAGGATTGGAGTCTAAATATAAATGTAACAATTAAAAGAAAATAACATGAAAGTACTCTACAATAATTTTTTAATCCATAGCATGCAATAAACAAAACAAATGAATAAATACTTCAATCAATATTGAAACTCGCCTAAGGTTCATTTAGAGATGACCCTCTTTTCTTTACCATGCGGAGAATGTGAATCACAAATACCCTACAAAAAAGTGAAAAAGAAGTTAATAAAACTAAATCTCCTCCATTACATGATGGGAACTAAACTTGAATTCTGGAATCATTCTACATCAGTATAATATATGTGGTTCATGGATATACATACTTCAAACATGTAGTTAAGAGTCAAAACCCAAATCAAATTCCATGAATACTCTTTTCCAAATACAGACATTATATTAAAACTATTTCCAAACAAAATACATAGTTTCTACTTTTATGTATATAACTTACCCACAATAGATTATTTTAATATTTAATTTGGAGAGAGTGGATTGCTATTTATGAGTTTCAAATTTGACGATGAACTTGTAAAGCTTGTAGTCCAAGATGTTTTCAAGCCCTTAGAACAAAAGGTAATGAAGTTCGGCCCAAGCCCTCATAAGAGGATTCCTAAAAGCAATACTCCAAGAGATCATACATATAAATATAAATATAAATATAAATCTAAAAACTGACACAATTAACCAAGGTCTTGTAACTAGCCTCGTTTGTTGTTTGTTTGATACTCACAGAAATGGCAGTTTACTGAATTTCAACAGTTAACATCCATACATTTTTATCTTCTAACATGTGTCGCCGTGGCTTGAACACTTAAATCTTTATGAAATTCTTGATGACTCACCACTGGAGCTCATTCCATTTGACATGTATGTTGTTTGTCTTTTTTTGTGTCTAGAACCTCAAAAATTGTTCTTTAATTACCCTGCTTAGTGATTATATTATAATGTAATATAGCTTTCATTTTTGTGCACTCTCGTAGCCTATTTTGACCACATTTTCTGGTGACTAACATTTACATTTGTTGACGGTGTCCTGTTGACTTCTATTTATGCTCCTTGATGTAATGGATAAGACTGGTAGTAATCTCAAAACGTGATTTGAAGTCCTTGTGATAGAAGGTGGTCAAGGATGAACGCAATGATGCAGTGAGTGTAACATACTTGGTTTGAGTGTCAACTAATTTTGTTATTAACATAGCAACAAATCTTTATATGATTCCAGTAACATAGCAGCAGATCTTTCTATGATTCCAGTAAATTAGTAACAGAGCTTTCTATAATCAATACACCCTGTGCATAACACACATCTTAAGCCTCTAGTAAAGGGTTAAGAACAAAATAGGTGCACTCAAACCATAACAACATTTCAATACCCTATTTAAGTGTTCCTTGATAATAGATCAAAAGAGTAATGAGATCAGTCTTGTTTAAGTGTTCATTATCAGTAGCGATGAAAGAGCAATGGATAAATATAGCTTTAAACTAATAGATAATATATAGTGTCTTATATTTATAATAGACAATATTTATTTATATAAATAATTAAAATATTTTATACATATAATTCACACTTTTTTGCTAATTTGTTACAATGAATGAAGAATTAAATCAGTAACTATTAAATATACATTAATTAGAATAAAAATTAAGTTTGTACAAACGTGAGCACGTTACATAATAGAATTTAGCTCAACACAAATAATACAAAATATCGAATAAAATTACATATTTGACTATGTCAAATAGCATTAACTAGCAATTTAATCTTAAAATAGAGAATTGTGGAAAAAATAGATAGCAATTTAATCTTAAAAATAGGATCATGGGAAAAATAGATAACAATTTAATCTTAAAAATAGATCGGATCTCATATTTAAAAATAGGAAAACTAACAAATTTAAAACTAACAAATTATTTTTTTAATGAGTGGTGCAATCTCTTGGGCAAATAGATTCCATAGATTTTAAAATATCAATATTTTAAAAATAAATAATAAATAAATTCAGAGTAAATAGCAGCGTTTACATAAAAATAAGTGGATTCAGATTTTGCTTGATTTAAATTGTGTTTACATGATAATCAACGTGTAATAGATTGATTGCTACACTATTATTTTTAAGTGGAAAGAGAATTCAATTCTCACTAATTGCTTTTTTTCCTAAATATAACTTTTAACCTAAAAAACATAATTCCTTATTTAAAAAAGCAAATGGAAAACAAAGGCAGTTAACATTTAAACACTGCTCATAAAGATATACAATGTAATGGTAACAATATTATTTTTTAAATATTATAATATTAAATAATAATATTATTATTATTACAGTATTAATTATATTATTTTATATATTAAATAATAATAATAATAATAATTATTATTAATTACGCTAAAGCGTTACCCCTATGGGAAAAGGTTTTGCGAAAAATTCTACACAAACAAGACAAAATATCAATAAAATTACATATTTGAGTCAAATAGCGCTTCTAGCAGCTTAATCTTAAAATAAAGATTGTGGAAAAAATAAATAGCAATTTAATCTTAAAAATAGGATTGCGGGAAAAATAGATAACAATTTAATCTTAAAAATAGATTGCAAATCTCATATTTAAAAATAGACAATGACAACATAAGAAAACTAACAAATTTAAAACTAACAAATATTTTTAATGAGTGGTGCAAATCTTGGGCAAGATTCCATAGATTTTAAAATATCATATTTTAAAAATAAATAATAAATAAATTTAGAGTAAATAGCAACATTTACATAAAAATAAGTGGATTCATATTTTGCTTGATTTAAATTGTGTTTACATGGTAATCAACGTGTAATAGATTGATTGCTACACTATTATTTTTAAGTGGAAAGAGAATTCAATTCTCACTACTTGCTTTTTTTTCCTAAATACAACTTTTAACCTAAAAACATAATTCTTTATTTTAAAAAAGCAAATGGAAAACAAAGGTAGTTAACATTTAAACACTGCTCATAAAGATATACAACGTAATGGTAACAATATTATTTTTTAAATATTATAATATTAAATAATAATATTATTATTATTACGAAATATTAATTATATTATTTTATATATTAAATAATAAAAATAATAATTATTAATTACGTCGAAGGCATTACCCTTATGGGAAAAGGCTTTGTAGACATTCATGGATTGTGTCAAATTTGACCGCTTAAATGACTTTTTTGCTATTTTTAAAATTTTGCTTTTAATATTTTTAACAATTTTGCTTTTAATATTTTTAACAATTTTGCTTTTCTGATTTTGCATGTTGCTTTGGCTTTACTATTTTAAATTTTATTTTATAGCTTTTTGCATGCATTAACCTTTAAATACTAATCACTAACACTATAATTTCATTATCTAGGCTCTCCAAGTCCCAGTCACTCCCCTGCGTTAAATTGAATTCTACAGGTATACATTTAAATTTGCTTTATACGTGTATGTAGCAGTAGAACTACATTTCCTTGTCATAGTCATCCCCATTTTAAAAATTCTAATAAATTTTAATTGTGATATTACCATTAATTCCATCCAAAGTAATTGTTGCATGCGAATCTGACAGTGCAACCTATGTTTTAAGCTATTAATTTAATAATGGCTCGGATATGTAACTGCCAGAAAACATAGCCTAGAAATCTCAACACTGAGTAACGGATTCAATTTAATGACACCTTGGTTTTTAAGGCGGGGTATTTGTCTCGTTCGTCTGCTCGTGTTGTTGTTGGGAATTCTCTCATAACAGTTCAGATACCAAACCTTAAATACAATCCATTTGAATTCTCTAATCTCTCAGATTTTTTCTGTGAATTTACATGTTTAGTAAAGCTTTCTTATTTCGAATGTGCGATTCCACATTAAATCTGTAGCATAAGCTATTTATTTCTGCCTTCGCCAAATTTGACACATCTATGTAAACTATTAATCTTTTTTTCCAGATCAAAGACATGGAGTTGAAGTTTTCGAGAGCGTATAAGCACTCTATAAATCGTGCACGATGTCGAGTTGCATATCGTGAAGGAGTGTCGTAGTGTTCTTTAAAACGTACTAAGCACAAAAGATTGATCCGAAATAATACCCATCTAAAACAAAAATCTATGTAGGAATAAAAAGAGAAAGGGAAGGCAAGGGAACAAAATTCAATTTAATAGAAGAAAAACATAATGCATTCAGGCACCTGGTATATAATCTTCATGTGCTTTTGGCTCAATGCTACAACTGATCGGTGAAACCTTCGAAGAAACTGGTGGTCAAATATATGGATTGAAGATCTGCGCATATGAAATAAAAACCCAAATTGGAGAACCTGAAGAATGAAATTATAGTATTAAAGCCCAGTATTTAAAGGTTAATGCATGTAAAAGCTATTAAAAATATATAAAAATAGCAAAAGAAAAATTGTTAAAAAAGTAAAATTGTTAAAAGTAAAATTATTAAAAATAGCAAAACTGTCATTTAAACCGTCAAATTTGACATAGTCCCATGAATGTCCGCAAAACCTTTTCCCATAGAGATAACGCCTTCGGCATAACAAGAAACAACATCATCATCGAATAAATATTATAGGCCATAACTATCAAAGTCCACACATTCAAGTAAATGATGATTGGTTGATCGACAGGGAAAAGGAAGACAGATCATAATAATACTCATTATCCTTGTTTTTCTCCGTATCATTGATGTTGGCGAAGAATCCAGCAAAATATGAAAATTATTGTTTTTCCCCAAATCTCTGTACCGACAGAGTTTATGTGGTGTTTCTTTGAAAATAAAAGTTAAAGTTTGCCTCCTTCACATTTGCAATTTCTCGAGATTATTTAATGTCAACATCGTACTTTAATCTAAGTATCCTATTACAAAAGATTAGTTTAGATGTGTGCAACTCTTTCCAGTTTAGAAAAGAGATGGATGAATTTACAATTGCTGTTCCTCATCAAGTTAGGGATGATTGGCAATCGAGCCAATCGACAGTGATAAAAAAACCATTTTTAGGTGGATCGTGCTCCAAGAAGAGGGAACCCAACATGGCAATTTTTACAGTTTAAAAAGAAGTAATTTAATGCGGAAAGCTTTGGAGAACGGTCCTTTTCAAAGTCGCTTCTGCTGATATGGATTCCCCAACAAGACACCCCATTAGCATTTAGTAGCTTTTGGCTCCAAAGGAAGACTAGCTTTTGTTCATCTCAAGGCTCTTGAGGTTTCTGAACAGTCAAGGCTCCAGATTCGTATTCATGGCGCTCAATGTGTTATCACCGGCCATTTAACTGCTGGGTAGTAATGGCTGGGCCATGATTTAGCTTTGAAGCTCCTTAATCCAAGTGGGTATAAGTATCAGAGAACAAAAACGATCAGGCAGAGCTTGGGCCTTGTTTTCCCAGATTCGGATTGCCTATGAGCAGCTGTACAGTGGCTAGAGAATTGGATTGGCATTGGAGGTTGCAAGTCTGGATAAAATGAACCTATGCCTGTTCGTTCGTTAGGCCACATCAATGGCAAAAGCTGAAACAGATAAAACTCTGTTTTTGTATTCGAAATGGGTAGTGACAGTTCTGTTCCTCTTTTTGTTTCTACTTCCTGGTTCCCAACAGTTCCAGTCCTCCAATGTTCAGACCTTGCTGAGGATTCGAAGCCTCCTGGAGTTCCCAGTGCATTGAAAGCCTGGAGTAATGAGACGGACTTCTGCAACCTGTCTTCTTCTCCATCTGTTGCCATTGTCTGCTATGAGGACACTATAACCCAACTGAGAATTGTTGGTGACAAGGGATCTAGTTCAAAGGGCAATAATGGTAACTTCTTTGTTTCAAACAAGACTTTGTCTTCAGCTTTTTCAGTAGATTCATTTATGACTACCGTTTACAAGCTTTCAAGTCTCAAAGTACTGTCCTTAGTGTCTCTGGGATTGTGGGGTCCTCTGCCAGGCAAGATAGGCCGTCTATCCTCCCTTGACATACTGAATGTAAGTTCAAACTATTTCTACGGAAACATCCCTCAGGAGCTCTCTCTTCTGAGGAACCTCCATACCTTAATTTTGGACAATAATATGTTCAATGGCACAGTCCCTGATTGGTTAAGTGCCTTTCCTAGTTTAACCTCCTTGAGCTTAAAGAACAACTTTTTCATTGGCCCTCTTCCCTCTTCCCTGAGTACACTACAGAGCCTCAGAGTGTTGTATCTTTCGGGAAATCAGTTATCTGGAAACTTGCCGGATTTGACAAGCTTGATAAACCTTCAAGAACTTGATTTGCAAGGCAATAGTCTCGGACCTTTGTTCCCCGCTCTTGGAAAGAAACTTGTGATCATTATATTGAGGAAAAACAATTTTAGGTTTCATATTCCCATGGATCTTGAATCATTTAATCAATTGCAGCAGCTTGATCTGTCTTTCAATGACCTGATTGGGCTACCTCCATCTTATTTGTTTTCTTTGCCAAGCATTCGGTTCTTGAATTTGGCCTCAAATTCGTTCACTGGAACACTTCCTCAGAATCTCACTTGCAACAGTAGGCTCACTTCTGTGGATCTATCATTAAATTTTTTAACTGGAAACTTGCCCCCGTGTCTTGCCTCCCTGGTAAACCAAAAAGAACTGTTATGTTTGCCCAAAATTGCTTAGCCACCGGGTTGCAGCATCAGCACCCAATTTCATTTTGCAAAAATGCAGCTACTGCAACTGGTGTTCATCCGAAAAAGTCAAAGAAAGAATCAAGAACTATAACTGTAGCTATTGTGTTGGGCATTGTTGGTGGTGTTGTGGGATTTTTGCAGTATTGGGACTTCTGTTGTTAGTGTTACTTAGAAGATCAGAGCGCAAAAACTAACAAAGAAGCCACCAAGGAAATTAGTGGCAAAAATGTTTCTACAGGTTTCTCCTCGGATCTGCTAGCTAATGCAAGTAAGCTCTGTCTCCTTTGTTTTCCTCGTCTTTTACATCTTCTCAAGCAAATTTATGTAAGGGATAAGTATGTCCAACAAAACTTATTTCATTCACTGTGTATACATGATTTGTAGATGATTCATTGTTTGGTAGCTTGGAATGGCTAGGGTTTAATGAGAACTGCTAGAATCACAGAGGAAGATAGGCATAGATACTGTTGTAGAATGTATATGACATTTCCTTTAATGCGAGGAGCAGGACTACTTTCCTGGATTATTAAGATTTCTCTTTCCTTTCATCATTATTCAATTCAATAAAGTTAGAGTTGGCACATTAATCTTCAATCAATTCTTGGAACTGTTACCCTTCCATTGTGTCTCAGTATGTAGCTCTTTTGAATGCGAAGAGATTTGTAGAATGTTAGCATAGTATCACATTACAAAACATTTGAGCTATGTTTGTTAGGTAGGAAGAAAGAATTGTGTAGAATAGAGATCTTTGTGTATGAATTTCCTTTTAACTATTTTTATTTTTCATGAAAGGATATATATCTCAAACAATGAGACTGGGTGCGCTGGGCCTCCCACAGTACCGACCATTTGCTATGGAGGAACTTGAAGAAGCAACACATAAATTCAATCCATCTTCTCTGATGGGCGCAGGCTCTCATGGAAAGGTATGGCCACTCTCAAGGGACACTTTTGTTTTCAGATACAAACAATCTCAATGGTTATGATTTATATTATCTATGGATACGAGTTTCTGACATTGAAACTTGATCCATTACCATCTTTGTTTGGGTTCTCTTCTCTCTAAATTTTTGTATCTAAGCTATATAGCAATATTGACTTTCCCATTCTTCAACGTTCTCTAGGATTCCCTTTGAGCAAGACGTGCTTAATTTCCATGTCAGCAATATTCTGGCAAAACAGGTCCTTATTGAAATGTCAGCAGTGAGGGGGCCAACACTAGTTCACCATCCAAGTCAGGGAAGACTGTATGGTTCAGAATAAGGCTACCCATACATTAGCCACATTAAAGAATCCTTCAATGGAGTTTTAGGATCTTACCTTTTGAAAACTATCTCGTTTGTGTGATTTACCAAAGAGCTAAGCTGGAGTATATGTTACTTGTATATTGTTGAGAATATGCCATGAGCACAAGATACATATCCAAAATGAGTCTCTTTAGTTTAGAGGGTGTGCATCAGTTTCAGCCTTCATAAGTACAAGTAGAACATTGAGATTTCCTAATTCTAGTATGGTGGAACCTTCAGCCAATCATGGCCAGAAAATCTCTTTACAATCATTAGTTTCTGAGTTCTAAGTCTAGCTTATTCAATATAGTCAGGACTAGATTATGGAAAGTAATGTCATACAAACTGCTTAGGAATAAAGATTTGGGCATTCTATTCCATAAATTGTAAATGCAAATCAGTGCTTGTCATGCAAACTGCTTTGAGAGAAGAGACAGACGTACTATTCACCATTATCACCAATGTACATAAGTTGAAATTTCATGACTATTCATGGAAAATAGTCGTCAAAGTGATGACTTGAGTATTAAAAATACTCCAACATGGTGAAAATCCTTGCTATGGTGTTCAATGCGATGACCGCATTGAAGATTTTGTGGGAGTTTACAAGATATGGTGCTCAACGTTTGCACAAGTATCCTGCTAGAGCAATTTACATATGGCAACAATAAGGAGATGTGGTAAGAAATATAAAAAGCATCTTTTCAAAGCAGAGAGACTATTTTATCATAGCAATCTCTTCAGGAAAAATATTAGCTCTGAACTTAAAAAAAAAGTGTCAGTCAATGGAAGGATTCTTCAGAATTATGTTGGAAGAATAAGCAGGTTTCTACTTCAGTCATAAAATAAGTTCCTAAATCTCCCGAGTCTTAGGCACTCATTCAGTAACTTCTTTTGTGCCTATTGATTGTAGGAGACTGGAGGTGCTTATTCCTCAATTTTAAAGCATCACAACTCTAATATACACGAAATCATTAACATTGTGGAAAACGGTTGAACAAGAAAAATAGCAACATAAAGAAATGCAAACTTAACAATATCTGGCCCAACACCACTGTTAATAGTATCCATCTAAGGATCTTAATGCCAGAGCTTATGAATGATATTAATTTCAGTAGTTAATAGCAGATATTTCCACAACGAAATATTTTTGTCATATCTCAACTGGATTTAAGTGTTTATATTAAAGCAAGGCCATATTAAACTCTTCAGTAGCTTGACAGTATCTTTGAGTTTTCTTCATTTTTGCATCAATATTTCAGATTCTCAATAGGTAAATTGGTAGATACCGCAGAAAAAGTACTGGCCAAACTGATTTTCCCTGCTGTCCTTTTAGAAACGAGAGCTTGCAAAGGGATTGCTTTACTTGACGAAGCATTTCACATCTTTGGTAACATATTCTTGTGCTTTGAGCTACATGAAACAAACTGTAACATAAATCACAAGAAAAACTGACTAACATTAGTATTTAAGGAAGGTCCCTCAAAAGAAGTAATTGCAATTTGCATTATAGGTTGAAAAATTATGTAACAATCAGCTATTAACTAGCAAACATCAGCCAAGTATGCAACATTATCTCAACCACAAGAAAGGGGATAAACAAATTAAAAACTCAGTGCATAGATTCAGTAGCGGAGGAAAGAAAATCAGCATTGAAAGGAGCAAGTCAACTGCCCTAATATCCATAAAAGAATTCAACATAAAGGGAGACAAAGCAGTACACTTCACCCTCCAAGTCTCCACCAGTTATCCTTAAAAAAATACGGCCATCATGGAGATCCTATAACATTTCCAAGTGAGGAAATATGATCACCAAAGGCCCCCCTTCCTTTAGTCTGTTTGAACTAGAAACTTGAGCCACCAAAGGTTTTGTGTCTCTGGTTAGTCTGTTTAAAAGAGAAACTTGAGCCACCAAAGGTTTTCTGTCTCTGGTTGGCCTTTTTGAAAGAGGAACTATAGCCACCAAAGGTTTTCACCCTCCCATGGCCTGTCCAAGAAAATGATAATGGCATATGTATGATCAAATGGCCAAATGGCATTAAATAAAGCAGCACTCCTTTACTAGCTCGCCAGATAACTGCAAAACCATCACTCCTCAACCTTCTCCATCTTACATATTCGCCAATCCATTTCACAAAAGTGGAATGGGCACCAACAGGAAATGACTTGCACACAAAATAAACATGCTCAATGATAAAATCAGAGAAGTATGCAAAATCTTAATCAACAAGGAAGACTCCACCAGGGTAGGTCACTAAGGATTCTCACAATCCAAAAACAACAAACTACAATGCAGGGGAAAACATCGGGATTACTAAAACCTGTAGTCCAGAAAATTCGACCATTGAAAGAGAAACTGCAGCCACCAAAGGTTTTCCTCTCTTTGGCCTATTTGAAAGAGGAACTATAGTCACCAAAGGTTTTCCTCACCCTCCCATGGCCTGTCCAAAAACATGATAATGGCATATGCATGATCAAATGACCAAATGGCATTAAATAAATCAGCACCTCTTTATCTAGATAACTGTAAACCTTTACTCCTCAACCTTCCCCATCTTATACATTTGCCAATCCAGTACACAAAAGTGGAATGGGCACCGACAGAAAATGACACATGCACAAAATAAAAGACCTCTATTATACAATCAGAGAAGGATGCAAACTGTCAATCAACAAGGAATACTCCATAAGGGGAGGTCACTCAGGGATTCTCACAATCCAAAAAGAACAAACTATAATGAAGAGGAAAAACATAGGGATTACTAAAACCTGTAATCCAGAAAATTCTGCCATTGAAATAATCTCAAACCAAGTTCAAAGTGTAGGAAATTATCAGCTAGCATTTTCCAGTAGGCATTTTTGAAGTGCTCATTTGTTGTTTGTAGTGAGCTGCACATGTGGCCCCTCAGCTCACCTTCAAGGACACAAATGGAAGTGAAGTCTTGGTTGACCTGAACATGGACACTGGGTGAAATCCTGAGCAACTGAAGGATACATCAATATGCCCTCATGTGTAATAAATAAAAAAGTGTCAATGGTAAGAAAATAATAATGATGGTAAAATGTTTGGGCCTGCAACATGTTCCAATCAAGTTTTACTCAACCCTTTAATAGGGTCTTATATACCACGACCTCCATGGTTGTCCCGCGTTGGTGCCTGCAGTAGCTAGATTGGATTTAAAGATTGCAGGAGTCAAGTGTCAGCAAAGGGGCATTGCACATACCTGCTAAAATCATCAAATAACTAGTTTGAAAACTACAACACTTGCTGACAATGTCTAACATTATTCCAGAAATATAAAACACAAGTAGCATTTCTCAGTATTGCACTTTTTCTTTCTTATCCTGATGTTTTGCAATCAAATCTATTTTTCTGACTGAATCTGGAATATTGTCGATGGTAATTCCAGCTATACAGGGGTAGGCTGGAGGATGGAACTTTGATTGTCATAAGGAGCTTGAAATTCGAGTGGAGACATACCATTCAAAATTTGAAGATTCACTTGGAGCTGCTTTCAAAGCTAAGACACCGTCATTTGGTCAGTCTTCTTGGACATTGCATTGACTATGATCAAGATGGGTTAACTGTGAAAAGGATTTTTCTTATCTTTGAATACGTATCTAACGGGACATTGCGGAACAATCTCTTGGGTAAGTATGACTTAACATTTGTTGCATGTTTCTGAATCTCTATCAAGTATCAACACATCTTATATGTGACTTGCTTTTGCAGGTCGATTGACTGAAAAAGTGCTGACCTGGCCACAAAGGTTAGCTGCTGCAATTGGAGTGGCAAGGGGCATTCATTTCTTGCATACAGGGGTGGTGCCTGGAATTTTTAATAATAACTTGAAAATCACAAATGTTCTGTTAGACCAAAATTGTCTGTCAAAACTGAAGGGATATAACTTGCCAATAATTACAGATGGTACAGATGATTTTGAGGTGAGTTTACCACCATGAAGCTTTTACATTAAAACAATGGCTGAACACTATCTCAAGGCTAGCTATGATGCTTTTCATGTTTCTAATCTTCTGGCATCAATTTGGCTTTCATATTTTTCACGCGAATGGATAAGTACATTCAACTAAAACATTCTGTCTGATCATCTTCCAGGTCAAAGCAGAAAGCTATAAATTAGTGCAAAAAGAGGCAGAAATTCGGAGCAGGTACCAATTGTAGATTCAATTTTTGTACATTGCTAGTTCTGGCTCTACAATGACTGTCATTATTAGTGTGTATGTACTACAGATTGCTGTGCTGTGTTGTCATCGAATAAGTCATTGTAGATTCATGCAGTTAATTGAATTTGTATAACATAAAAAATAGTTTGCCTGAGATCCTCTGGTAAATTCTTATCCTGGTGGCTCCATATCATTTTGATAAATAGTACAACAGTAGCCAAAACTTTGGAAGTGCATATTTATAGCCATTAACTGGAACAATAATTGTGACAAGAATGGTAATATCAGGTTGACACCAAATTCCAGTTAATTCTAAGCATTTAAGTTACAAAGGCCTATTTTTCATGAAATTTCTTTGGTGTCCTTTGAAAGAGTAAAACAAGGACTCAGCAAACTGAACCAGCAAGCCAAGCTAGATGCCAGAACGGTGTGTGCCACTCCCATTGTGAAAGCCCATAAGGGAATTTCTTTCCATTCACCTTATGTATTTTTTCAAGATTCGCCACCCCTGTTGTGAAAGCCTGTAAGGGGATTTTTTTCTATTCACCTTATGTTCATTCAAGTTTTATATCTCTCTGTTTTGATCTCATGACCAAGCTCAGGAGTAAACCGAACCATGCCAATCCATCTACATCCTCTGACATAATTATAATGTTTGATTTCATCAAGGAATATTCTTGATGAACCTCCCATATTTTTGGAGAAATGAAGGAAATCCAAACTTCAGGAAAATCAACCTACTATGCATGGTTGCATGAATGTACTCTGTTGTTTAGGAAAGTAAGCCCGATGAATGGGGTAATTGTTACCTTGTAAAACTTATAAAGTTACTTTGTTATATTTGATATGGCTGCAAAGGAGGATTGTAATTTTCAATGACTAAAAACGAACTCCAAACTGCTAAATGCTACTGGACTATATCATCAAGGATTGATATTTGGATAATACCATATAATTTTGGAAGGGTTTTAACATGTGCCAACTTTAAATGTTATCATCCAAGCTTGTGTTGTCTGCATATTGCTTGTAACCCTCATAAAAATAAAATCAGAGGAAAGAGTCCAGTTTGCTATAAAGATGCAGCTATTGTTAAGACATGTTTATGGGAACTCCCAATTTCCATCAATAGTGAAAAAAATAGTAAAGAAAATGACTTTGAAATGTAATTTGCCTTCAGATTTTTTGAACTTCTACAAAGAAATCTCATGGCAGAAATGTTTATAGGAGAAGGAACAGAAATTCCTGGACACCTCAAACATTTTGTCATGCAAATTGAACATTAAGATGATTCGACTCGAAGAAATTGTATGGATGCAACTTCAATGCATCACCTAGAATTCCTGATTTGATAAATATTAATGTTAGGTTGAATTCATCTTTAGCAACAAAGATTGAGTTGGAAGAAGATTAGACTGAAAAAAACATTTCAGTGTGAAAGATGATGTTTGAGCTGGACTTCAAATTTGATAAGAAAAGCATGTGATGACATTATTGCCATCCTCCAGTGGATTTTCATATAGACCGTGGTAAACTTTACCTCATTGGTCTATCAAAGGTAAACTGTGTGTGTGAAAACGATTGTAAGCAAGTATGATGTCCTCAACACTGCAGGAGATGGCAGCTTGGTAATAATTCTATAGACTGCTATGCTTTCAAGCCACTTGAATATAGAGTTAGCTCTATGGAACTTGATAGACATAAGATGCTGTGTTTGACATCAATGCAACTGCAATCTATATACCTGGTATATCTTAAACTGTATACGTACCACTACAAGATGAGGGTTTCCAAAAGCTTTCCAACAATACAGCATGCCTATGTTTAAACTAAACATTTAAGCCTAGCATATTAAGAAGTCCCATGGTCTGGTCCTGGAATGAAAGTCGTAGAATGACTTGTAATGGAAGGTTGCATGATGATCCAAGCTGGTAAATGAAATTTAAGAATATATAGAGTTAGACAAATACCCCTATGAAGAACGTTTTTTCACACCTTGTCGTCATCTGCATATAACAATTTGATTCATACCACAATAACTTGTCTTATGCAATAAGATTATTTGCCTTTGAGGTTCATTCTCTCTGTATAGGTTGCATTAAAGACTTGTATATGCAAAGAAGTAGATCGACACTGCTGGTATGAACCAAGTTTTATGAAGGAATATTGCCTGAGATGTCATCCTATCAACTCTAAAATGTGATATCTATTTCACATTAGTTTCATGGTAAATTACTCTTCTTATCATGTACAAGATATTTATTATATCATTATGAATCCCTGTCTTGGCTCTCGGGGGGTAGTTAATATTTTACATTTCTCTCATATCATTTTATTATATCCAGTCAGAGGGAATTTTCGAACACTGATACTCCTATGTCTAATGAAGAGAACTATTATGGGATATAGAAGTGTCTGATTAATCTCATAGTTGAGAGAGCATAGGTGAGTGAAATTCAGCTGGAGTATCATTAATCTCTGAGTGTAGAGAGCACCCGGTGACTTATTAATAAGGTCAGTTTTTGTTAAAATAATGTTTTCTATTAATCTAATATAACAGGTACTTAATTTTAGTATACTAGGAGAATGGGAGCGTAAGAAGAAATGAAGGTATAGGAATTTTTATGGAAGTAGGTGGGAGGGTTTAAAACCTATATTAATGTTTTCTTAATGGTTTGATAAGGATTGCCAAGTTTTGTTAAGAGTAAGATGCTATGTGGAGCATATAGACAGTAAAATTTAAATGCTGTAGTGAAAATGGGCTGTAACAATCATTTCAGTAATCAATGATGGAGGCACTTAGCTGACTAAACATTTTTGTTTAGAGAAAGCAAATTGTTGATAATTTTATGTAATCAGAAAAAGAGGAAGAAATTTGTATGGTACAGGATAGTTTCTTGAATTAGAAGCTCTTCTAATAGATCAGGCCTTTGTCATGGATGCAATTTTTCTGGTCAAAAATGCCCGAGGATTGTACTCACAATCCCCATTTATTTGCAAATATGCTATCATGGGTAACTTAATGATTGGTCAACAAGTAAAGTTCAGACATTTTTATAGATTAAAAATATGTGATGAAACGCACATTTTTTCTGTTTCTTGCAGGAAGAAATTTGTCGACAAAGGTGATATTTACAACTTTGGTCTTATTCTACTAGAGACCATTATTGGGAGCACACCTACAATGCAGAATCAAGAAATGGATAAAATTCAAGAGCTGGTAAGCATTTTAATCCTTCAAAATTCAACATTCTGTATTTGCATTTAGAGTATGGCGATGATTTTGTTAATATACCCATTAAAAAAATTCTACGAGACTTTATGGAACATTGTTGTGGCTGTATAGTAAAAACAATCAGCTTATAAGTCACATTGACGGTAAGTAAAGATTTGGTGCATAAGATATTTTTAATTTTATTTATTGGTACATTTTCTTAGTTTTTGCAGTGGTTTATATAATTATTGTTATTTTTTTCCAATTTTGTCTGTTTTCAACCAACATTGCAAGTTTCTTTGCACAAAGTGCATTATTTCTTTCTTATGGAATACATTTAACACTTATTTGCAGGTGAATGTAATGAGTGAACAAGAGACTAGAAGCCAGATTGTTGATCCTATTATTTTAAGAACAAGCATTGATGAATCACTTGCAACAGTCATAGAAATAACCAATAAATGTCTTTCAAAAGAACCAGCATCTCGTCCTTCAATGGAGGATGTGCTCTGGAATTTGCAGTATGCAGCTCAAGTACAAGATACATCAGTTGGCGACTTAGAGAGTGGTGATGATTCACCTGACAATTTTCCTATCGGTTTAAAATCTGGTCATACTTAAGAAACTAGCACATCTGGGACCATGGAGGAAAACCTTGATTTTTGAGAAAGCAGGAACGATGAGGTGATTAAATGTTTTGAAATTTTTGTTACAGAAGATTTGGTATTGGAAAATGTGTTCAAATTTGCAGAAGGTGTTAACACTCTCAAGAATGAGAGGGAAATGCATTGCATGTCAAAGTGATCAATTCGAAGACATCATGGTGGGAATCCTAAGTGCATTAGAGGAGGAAATATGGTGCATGCTTTGTATAACGTCAGGAAACCAGATGTGACAAAAGCCTTTTTATTGTAGATGATGTAAATCATTCTATTTATTACTCGATTCTATTTATCTTTCATTCATTGGTTTTTTGTATAAATTATAACACATTATACCGTACAAAATTAAAACTAAGATGCATCTTGTTTAGATCAGTTTTAAAGAGCATTCACATCTGTGAAGATGCATTGAAAATGCTCCAGTTTGGAGTGCATTATTGACCAAATTGTGCAGATAATTTTTTCCTTCAAGTTTGAACCCGTGATGTCCCTATTGTTTTATGTTTTTTCCCTCAACGATGAACATTAATTCTGCAAATACCATTCATTCATATATAAAGTATTTGGTTGAATTTACTTCTCATTGCAAAAACTTCTTGGAGTACATTATTTGTCCACTCCATTGTACTTGTTTCTATGGATCAACTTGTTCTAGCTGTATTCCATCAATAAAGCCAGTCAATTAATTGACTGGACATATTCCTCTAAAGAAGGGTACTTAAATAATTTGAAGTAATACCTATTGAGGGTAGGCTCAGACGATACAGTCATTATATGTGCTCAAATTCTAAACTCCCACTTGTAACAAATGTCTAACCTTTGTGTTTATAATGGACTGGGTGTGATAAAATTTGAGGTAAGAGGTCCTTTTGATTAGGATATCGAATTTATTTGGTGCCATGAACAATAGGGCCTTGCAAATATGGTTGACTACAATATCTAATGTGGGTTTGATATCAATTATCTGGCATAGATAACAACAAATTTGAAAAAAACTGTGTACTTGAGGTAATCTCATTACACCTACTCTTCATCTTCATCTTTTGACATTCGTCTTACAATATGACCAAACATTTTCCATTGGCAGCCACTCTTGCTGAATTTCCTTCATAGGTTGGATATGTTTCTTCTATGCTCGAGTCCATCCTTAGCCCACAAAGTCAGCAACTATAGGTTTGCTAACTTTTTCTTAACAAGGCTAATAGTTTTCTTTTGCATGGGGCCTACTTTATAGGGCCTGGTTTTTATCAAGTAAATTTTAAGCCTTTTTGATCAAACGTTTGCCATTGCTTCAAAGGAAATAAACTCATGATGTCCATTAGTATCACTAATGCCAAGTGCACTGCAAGGTCATACAACTGATTCAAAGAGAACTCATTAATAGCTGTGATGCAATTGATATGTTTATTAGGATATCAATTGCACAATTGATTTGCTGTGGTTAGTAGAAGCATACCAAAAATACACCAATTAAAGTGTAACAATAATTGTACTAACTACTAATCATCTTTAAAGGATATGGGAGCATATCCCTACCAAATTGAAAACAAAAATAGGGTGCACACTGGCTGAACCAAAAACCAGGAATAAAAACTGTGTGTTGTTTCAAATGTGTGTGGAGACAAAATTATTGTAAGGGTGTGGAAAGCTTACTAGTGTGAATGGATGCATAAAATCCATGAATTTCAACACTGAGGACTGGGTTTTCAGGATAGTCATGTTTCCCAAGGGATATGTGCAGAATCCTAAAGACATAGTAACGGGCTATACTCATGAAGGCTGGCAAAATATACAACTGATAAGGACGGTCATGTTCCTTAAGGGATGTGTGTATAATCCTTAAAACATGGTAATGAGATATATTTGTCAAGCTCTACTGCTGAGACTTACAAACTGGTACTTCTATGCTATTTTGCTTTGCTCAGTTATGCCTAATGCAACTATAGATACATGTAATATGTATAACTATGCCAGTTGAGGAAAACAATTGTAGTAGAAGAAATTTTTTTCTCAAGAATCTAAAGGCTCAAGCAGAGGCTCATTTACTGGTGAAAATGCTCACATGGCATGCTGTGCATTGCACATATGTTTAAAGCAAACTCTTTTTTTTTTTTTTTTTTTTTTAATTATGAGGAATCATTACATTTTACATTTTAAGCTCAGTCTCCCAGCCTCGGTAAACTTTAGCCTGGTGTGAGGAAGGGACCACTAGGTGCACAAGTTTCATACTGCCTTCGTACAGCTGGAGCCTAGGTTTCATACCACCTTCGTACAACTAGCACACACTTAGGGACGTTGGTCGGACTACTTCCATAGCACACAGGGACTCCGGTCAGATTACTCCTCATGCTTGGGCCTGCCAATGGGGTTAAATTTTGTGGCTGGTGTTAAAAGCTTTGATTGTGCATTTGCCATGTACATTGTGAAGGAAACATCTCTAATATACTGATGAGGGGGATGTGAATACGGTTATGTTCCACAAGGGATGCGTATAAATTTTTTATGTGTAGATAGGTGTCATACAGCCGGCCCCACTCAGCTGGTACAGGCTAATGGACAGCCAGATGCTCATCCAGATGCAAGACGAACATCAGAGTGATCCTAGCCATCCGTACCTTTCTATACTTATTATTTCATTTTCTTTACTCTGTTGTAGCAGTTTTCAACTGGAAAGGAGCTCCTGTTGTAGTGCATACCTGCTTCTTCACCTCATTATGTTCGAGTTTGTGAAGCCATCTTCTGTCTTTGGTAGGAAGATTTTTTTTTGGAAAGTGAAGTTGTAGATCTGCTAAATAATTTTGTTGTTCAACTATATTGCCGAGTTGAAAGAGGGTAGGAAACAAGGGTGTGTAGAGGGCATTTTTCCTGCTAGAAATTGCTTGAGAAGTGATTTTTTCTTTTCTATTTGCTTTATGGATTGTTAACAGTTCATTCGACTTCATTGTACAGGCACCGAAAGGGTGAAGACTGGTTTTTCCCAGTGGGCAGTAAATGTTATTGGTTCGGTCTGATACCCATGGCCCACCCGAACCGGTGACTCACTCAAACCATTAAATGAGATTTTTCAAAGCCGCCACACAAAGGCGATGAAATATTGTTGAAGTTATATGCATTTTTGGCCTTCTGCAATTGTTTTGATTGAAAATCTAGACACCCTTTATTTTATTTTGGTTTTTTTTTTAATGAAGAGAGACCCGAGAGACAATAGATATGCATGCATGTCCATGATATCTTAAGTATGCACTCATTGTTGAGAATAATAAATATGCAAACTTCTAACTGACATAATATTGGTTTGATTTGTACATTCTCAGTCCATTAGTCTCTACTCGAGGGATTCTAGCAATGATAGAATTGTTTGAGGTGTAGCTTATACATGATTGTGGCGTGCTATAAGTGTAATCTATAGCTGGTTTTTTGCTGTCATACTTTCAATTTGCACCCATTTTACATGGAATTTTTGTTTGGATTATGAACCATATTCATTTGGAAATGTTTGAGGAATTTCTTTGAATTTTCTACCTGTGAACAACTACAAATTGGGATTTAAACAAATCCATTGATCATCACTGACCTTCAAAAGAATAAAGAAAATGCTCAAAAGTGTTTGGACTAGGTCTATTACTTTGCATTGGGAGACCCCAGTTTTTAATCTTCAAAAGACAAAAGAAAATGCACAAAAGTGTCAGGACTAAGTCTATTCCTTAGCATTGGGAGACCCCAGTTTTGAGAATCAGTCCTAGCAGATCGAAGCCATTAGATTCCCCAAGAAAATCATATGCTTTGCATGAGAATAAAATGTTTTGGCATATCTCTCATAGCCGCTTTAAAAAAAATGCATACAAAAGGCTAAATCAGGGGATCTAAAGCCAAGGAGCTTCTAAAGAAATAAAAAAAGACTTCCACCAAAAAAGTAAAACATCTACAAATGGGAATCCAAAGACCAAACATTATCTATAGAGATAATAAATGTCACTTGTAAATAGATCTTATGGATGAAAAAATCACGAGTATTAAAAAAGCGATAGATATGTACCACTGAGTTCAGGATCTAAAAAAACCTGCTAACAAGATAAAAAAATAAAAGGATCTACAAAAAACCCACGAACGAGATCAAAAAGAAGGTGAAAAGTGGTTTTGCCTCCCAATACCCCATTCACTCAAAGAAGTATCTGTAAATTAGATAATCGTCAAACACAAGATCATAATAAAAAATAACTAAAAATAGGGGAGGGCAGTGTATTGCTTGTTCCCCATCAAAGTTCTAGAAATTACCCGATGTATTACAGTCTAACAACAATAGCCACCATGGTTCAACAAGGGTAATGTATATTTGACTGATTAGTAATAGAATCTTTTTTGTTTTGCATCCTGTCAAAAGGGATTTGTTTTTTTTAGTTGGATTTATCAACCAATATACAGTACTGGCTCGTGAAAGAAAGGTAAAATAGACATGATGATTGAGATAGAAGGCATTTTCTTAATGCATATCTAATTTTATGCTCCTCAACAGAAAACAGCCATGTTGGTTGAGAGAAAATATACAAAAGGAAGAATCATAATGCTGGAAATTTGAAGATCTTGATCTCCTATTCAAGAATGTAAATAAACACAACTTTTATAGGATCGTGCATACCTTAAAATAAAATTTTCTCTGTAACGTAAAAGTTGGTTGTTCACATGTTTCTTGTGATAACTTGTGCAATGGAAATGACTCTGGTCTCCACCCATTTCATTTGGGAAATTAAACTGTTTTCAATAAAACTAGATAAATGGAAAGTTTTAAAATAGCTTTGTAGTTGGAATAATAAACAATAAATAGAGTTTTGAAATGGATTGAAGGGTGGAACACGAGACTAAATTCTTTTTAATTTTTGCATAAATGTAATGCAATTTAATTGTTTTCTCATAACTATTGAGATGAATTCAGTTGCCACATCATTGCGATGATATGCTTCAGTCTGCCGGCCGCGTACTTGCTTTACTATATCAGAATTGTCTTCTATCTGATGTTTTGCTATTCTACAACCTTTGATCAATTTGCAGGTTGCTTTAAGAGAATTAGTGTGTGGGACAGTTTAAAGTATTGGTGGTGTTGATATGGTGCAGTATAGATGTATGTTAGGTCCCTGAATCCCAAACTTTATGCTCTTTAATTAATTTCTCTTATATTGGGTGCAATAGCAGTCCACCTTCTTTAATTATTTAAGGTTCAGAGAGGTAATTAACCACAAACGTTTAGCCATAAATCATTTCCATATTACTTTGCCATGTTTATCAGTTTATGTTGTACCAAATCCTAAGTGATTATCTTGCCAACCATTGGTGAGAAATTCATTTGTTGTCCCTCAATCAGTTACTTATAACTTGTAATGTCCAATTATAAAGAAGCAACAGAATTGTGTAGCTCAAATATCTGTAGTAATTTTAAATAAAAAATTCATCCATGTGTCATAGGAATGTCTCTCTGTTTTTGGTTGTTTCATGGCTGTGTATATAGATTCTGACGGTTCATTGATTTCAGGAAAATTCTTTGATTTGTGATAGTAGCAGTGGCAGCAGTTCCATACTATTTATTAATAACATTGCTTGAAGATTGATTATATTTAGGTTGGATCATTCCCAATTACATTCTCTTTGGGCTTTATCCTACTCTTGATATTGTATCTGATACTCCAAAGCTTAGAGTCAATTCTATACAGTAGCAAGCCTTAGTACACCTTTTTGTACTCGGAATTCTTGAGGCATGAACTTGATTTTCAAGTAGAAAGACTAAATCAAGCCTTATATATATCAAGAGAGTTTGAGAATCCTTGTTTCCCAAGTGGGTCATTAACACATGTCAGAGACCTTGAAAGCCACTAAATATCAAGTGGGTTTTCAGTTAATACATGATCCAAGATACTGACATGGTCGGTGTTGAAGATATAGATACATCGAGTATTTATACTTGAGAGGACAAAACATTTAAAGACCTTGAGCAAGGAGAATTGCCCTCTAAGACATGCCGCAAGCTCTTCGGAGCAAGGGATGTCAGTCTAAACCTAAGGGCAGTTAGGGACATACATGTCAAGGGAAGAGGTATTGGCTCTTGTGTAATTGAAGCAGCACTAAAGGCCTCCAATCCAATAGCAATAACAGTTGCAATAACAATAGTAACATATTCACGAGTCGGTTGGGAGGACCGGTTACCTTTGTATTTACACACTTTGGTTGGGAGGACCGGTTATCTTTGTATTTACACAATCGGTTGGGAGGACCGGAATATATTTATCATAGGCATCACTACTAGGCTCACTTTGAAATTAATTCATGTGGTGTATCACCTATAAGAATTTGTACTCTTGCAAACATATTGTATATATATAAAAATGGATGGTTGAAAAGATATGCTTTGCAATGGATTGTCCTGATCTGATCTTGAAATTGGGCACCATGGGATTGGTATAATACACATAATCCATTCAATGCAGATTTTCATTAGCAATTCAGCGGATTGCATGGCTTTAAAAAAGAATGAGTAGCCTATTATATTTACTAATATCCCACTTAAAGGAATGATATGGGTTTACAAAACATTGGCAAAGTGTGCCAATATGCTAAAACATGTTAGCATCCTAGGAAGAAGGGTATGGGGAGAGCTTGCAAGCATCTTGGAAAGGAGGGTATGGGGAGAGCTTGCAAGATTAGAGTAACAAGATTAGCAATATAATTTTTAGCTATTTCATATTCTAATTGCTAAAAGAAAGCTACTATGAATAACACTAATGTAATCACTAATACAAGGGGAAAACATTAATGAAATTCGAATATAATACATTTGCAATCCAAAGGCACTGCAATAAACAAAGATCTATCAAGACATAAATGCATTGCTTTCCTTTCAAATTTGTTCGGTTCAAACCTCTATCCCTATCGGTGTATCCAATGCACCTTCCAGTGTATTTGCTAGTATAAAATGAAATGAAGGAGACATCATTTTTAAGATAATGTTGATGGGGTGGAAACAATTGATTTCTCTCAAAGATTATAGAAGCCTCTCTCTCCACTGGATGATATTGCAACACTTTATTCAACGATAATGATATCCTCAATTAAAAGAGAAGAAATTATTTGGGTAAACATTCAACAATAACAAGTGCCGCTAGCCCCTTCCTTTGTATTGTAAATTGTGTCAATGATTGAATTGTAGATAATAGTATTAAATATAAATATCCCCTTATTTTCATCTAATCGCATTGGAAGTTTCCTATAAATCCTATAAAAAGTAAATTTCGTTATTTATTCCTTATTGATCTATACGAATAAATACGACAAAAATTGCCATGTAGTTTTGTTAATTATATCCCGTAAAATTCTACCCATAGGGTGTGTCCACAATAAATCATATAATTTAGTTTTAAGTTAGATAATCATTTATATGTTTTTGCATTTTTAAGAGTATAAATTTCTAAATTTTTGAAATGAAAGTTATCTCACTTGCAAATTTAAATTATGACCATCATTTTTTAAATAAAAACTTATATACAATTTATATTGATGTGCATACACATATTTATTACAAATTGCTAAAATAAATAGAAGTTTTTTTTTAATAAATTTTTATAGCATTATTTTAATTATACTATTTTGTACAATTTGAATTGACAATATTAAAAAATCACTCACTAGAAAATTGTTTAGTAAGTATGTGGAAGCATAAAAAAATAAATAGATTATAATAATAGCTTTTAAAATTAAAAAAATCAAAATCAAGGAAAAGTAGTAGTATGCAAAGTCAATATATATTTAAAGAAATGTGCTCTTAGTCATAGAAAATGTTAACTCATCCATCTTGGGAAACAAGATCTAAAATTGATTAATCTAATCAATGAGTAGAAAAATCATTTGTTTCATTTATATTAATAAATCTAAAGTCTTGGACAGCAAAGAGTGTAAGTTATAAAAGTCAAACTAACTAAAACTTTTAATTGGTTGAAAATTCTGCAATTTAATCAATTTTTATGTCGGGTTGATAAGTTTTTGTAAATCTTTTTTGTTTTCATTGGTTCATTGACTTATTGTTATTATTGTTTGACCTACCGATTGTTAGAGTCCTTGCTTTCCTTGAGAGGAACTAATAATATCCTCAAAGAATAAAGACATGCATTGACCATTATTGACATGGTTTGTTTGACTGTGTACAAGGGAGGGCCCTGTTGTCACCCAGAAGTGCACCCTGATAGAGAATGGTGTGTGTACTCTCTCTTGTTGACAAAATTGGAACACCTCAAGGTTGTGGGTAACCTATGACTGAGGTGAACCTCCAGAGTGGGTTGGTTCCCTTGTGAATCACCTAAAACTAATAAAATTGACAAGGAAAAGGGAGAAGGAATGCGGGAAATGTAAAATTGAGGTGATACACCAATGATTTGACACACACACGTACTACTACATGCAAAAATATAGAGATCCACACACATGCACAACTCTAGGCTAATTTGCAAAATTAATTCAAAGGTTTAGGTAAGGGACAACAATATAGGGAAGAAATTCCACAACAAAGCAATACAATACCTTGATAAACATGATGAATACTCATAAAACCAATGATATTTGAAGGCAAAAATGAAGCTTTTATATTCAGAGATGCAAGTACAAGCTAGGATTGCCAGAGCAAAACAACTGGAAGAGTGTGTATATCTGATTTCTTCATAAAAAACATCCTTTAAAGACTGTTGTGATATATTTTAGAACCGATGTTGTGCATGCAATAATAAAATGCATTATTTTATTCCACCCCATAATGCCCCAAGCTTGCAAGTGTCATAAAATAATTAAAAACTCCTTTAATACCATCTTGTGTTGAAAATGGGCACATTCTTGTGTTAGAAAACATTAAAATTGTTCGTTAAGGTCATTATGCGTTGAATTTTGCATGATATGTTGTCTTTTTGTGCTTTTAAACTTTTGTCCTTTTGTGCTTTTTAAACTTTTGTCCTTTTGTGCTTTTTTTTACTTTTGCTGCTTTTTATTTAGCCACCATCTATTTTAGCAAAGCTTTAATTATGGACCAAACTTTTCTTAATATTTTAATGCTCCAAATTCTTCTCCTTTGGCATCATATCTAGACATGGTAGCATGAACTCTTAATAAATCATTTTAGCCCCCAACATGGCATCTTTAACTAAAGTAGAACAATTGTTATTTTGGGCTTTAAACATGCAACCTTACTCCTTATTTTGGCGCCAACTCGAGTATACTTACTGTTGCTTTTAATTAATAAATCTTCCATCACCGTTATATTTAAGCCTGCTTTTTCATGCAACCTTTGGCACCAAGATTCCTCTATTTTAGCAACTACCTTTTCCCTATTGTTAGCGGTGTTTGAGCATGCACTTGCGCTCTATTTTTAGAAGCTCGTTATTTTTAGCGAATGCTAAAAATAGAAATTTTTACCATCCACCCAATTTTCATCTAGAATACATTATTTTTGGCAAATGCCAAAAATAAAAAATGCTAAAAATAGACTTTTCCGCCAAAAAATAGCCAACTTCTTAAAAATACCTTTGTTTGATCTTGCATGGAAAAATATGGTAACATTTTGGCGACATCACGGGATTGTTTGCCTGCTAAACAAAAGATTAGTAGCCTTCTGCATCCATTGGGCTATGGAGTCACATACTTTGTCAATAACTTGCATCCTCTGAACAAAAAGAACCGAATTACCTTCTTCATCAAAAGGAAAACATGTGCATGCAAGCACTTCTTGGAAAGGAAACTAACTAAGAAAATCTGAAAACAATGTGCATGCAAGCACTTATTGAATTGAAATCCTACTCTAATGATGTTAAATCCTCAAAAGCAAGCTTTGAGGAAAATCCCATTAACCAGGATTGGTAGTTCTTCTCCATCCAAACGTGATAACTGAAAAGCATTGTGAGGCTTACATGCTGAAATAACATAAGGACCACTCCAAATAACATCAAATTTGGTGTGATTTCCCGGTTTTGCTCTGTTTGCATCCCACTTAAGAACAAGATCACCTTCTGAAATACCCTTGCAACTACTTTCTTGTCAAAAGTCCTCTTTACCTGTGCTTGATGAGCTTCCATGGTGAGCATGGCTTCATGCCTTGATTCTTCCAACTGCATAAGCTCTGCATATCTTACCTCCATAGGTCCTGATTCCATGAATTCCATCTGATGAATAAGATCTAAAGCAGGTAACTCAAGAGAAATTGGAAGTCTAGCTTCCTTACCATAAACCAACATGTATGGAGAGTTACCAATAGACCTTTTTGGAGTAATTCTGTCAGCCCATAAAGCTGATTTGAGTTTAGTGTGCCATGACCTTTGATTCTCATCCAAAAGCCTTATGATAATCTTCAACAAATTCTTGTTTGTAGATTCTGCAAGCCCATTACCTTGTGGGTAATAATTTGATGAAGTACTCAAATAAACACCATTCCAAACAGCCCACTCTGTAATTTTAGCACCAACAAAAGCAAGAGCATTATCTGAAATAATAGTAGCAGGAACTCCAAATCTAGTAACAATACCTTCATAGAAGTCAAGCACACTAGTCTCATTTGCTTCTTTCAACACAACTGCTTTTGTCCATCTTGTAAAATAATCAGTAGCTGTAAGAATCCACTTGTGTCCCAAACTGGATGGTGGATTGATCATACCAATGAAGTCCAAACCCCACTGCATAAAAGGCTGATCTACTGAAATAGGATGAAGAGGAAGGGCTGCAAGCTTTTCCTTACCCATGAAGAAAGCACACTTCTGACATCTTTTGACCCATGCATAACAATATTTGAAAATACTTGGCCAATAATAACCTGCTTTCATGATTTTGAGAGCAGTAGTCCTTGGAGAAAAGTGACCACCTGATAAACCTTCATGAAATTCTTGCAACAATCTGTCAACTTGTGTAGGCTCTACACATCTGAGAAGAACACCATTAATATCCCTCTTAAATAAAATACCATCAATGAGTGCATAAGGAATAGCTTGTAACCGAAAATACCTCCTTTTAGTTTTATCCAAACCTTGGGGTATAATACCCGCATGCAAGTACTGAAACATGTCATGAGTCCAACTCACAGAAGAGTATTTTTCAGCTGCATGTGGCTGATTTATAAGTGCAAAACCAACAACTTTCTTTTCCTTCCAGATCTGAAACTAGATGCTCACATAACCCTTTTCCACGTATCAACTTTGTCACTTTGAAGTCTACGTCATATTCCATGACTTTGGTGATCCAACCAACCCTCTTTTCGTTCAGATCCTTGCTCAACAAAAATTCTTTCACACTTGGGTGAGTAACCATAACATGAATTCTATTATTAGAGAGCATATATCTGAAAATTTTAACCCTCTAATAACGAAAGAACTTGCTTTTCCACGAAAGTATACTTCACCTCATAGTCATGTAATCCTTTGCTAAAGAAAGCAATAGGTTGTTCCAAATCATCCTGATTTAACTGAATTAAGATAGCTGAAATAGTTTCAACTCCTACAAATGCATACAATATGAAATCCTTTGAGAAATCTGGATTTGCAAGTGTTGGAGCTTGAGCAATAGCTTCTTTAATGGCCTCAAAACTGATTTTTCCTTCTTCTGTCCATCTGAAACTCGTATTCTTCTTCAACATAGCAGTTAGAGGCTTAGACATATTAGCAAAATCAACAATAAATCTTCGTACAAAATTGATTTTACCTAAAAGATTTGAAGTGCTTTCTTGTGTTGAGGCAAGGACAAAGCTAGAATTGAGCTTACTCTTTCCGGATCTATGGCCAAACCTTCTTTTGAGACCATGTGGCCCAAAAGTTTGCCTTCATGCACTAAAAATATGCACTTCTTTGGGTTGAGTGAAACCCCATACTATCTGCACCTTTCAAAAACTTGCCTCAGATGGCCCAAATGATCATTAACACACTTAGAAAATATAGTAATGTCATCTAGATAAATCAAAACGTTGACATTGATCAAACCTTGGAAAGCCATGTCCATGGCTCTCTGAAAAGTGGCTCCAACATTAGATAACCCAAAAGGCATCCTTTTGTAAGCATATGTTCCCCACTTAGTAGTGAAGGTTGTCTTGTATCTATCCTCTTCTTTCACCAATATCTGGTTGTAACCATTGTAGCCATCTAAAAGAGAGAACCTTTCTGCACCTGATACAGTTCTTAGAATTTGATCCATTGATGGTAAAGGATAATGATCCTTTAGTGAAGCCCTGTTAAGATCCCTGAAATCAACACACAACCTTATTTCTCCATTCTTCTTCCTCACAGGTACAAGATTTGCAACCCATGAGGAATGCTTAATAGGAAAAATGATACAAGAATCAATAAGCTTTGTTAGTTCATTCTTCATCAAAATTTCAATCTTAGGATTAACAGGTCTTTGTTTTTGCCTTACCGGTTTGGAGTTAGGCTCTAGCTCAATGGTATGTTGAGCTAATTTTGGATCAAACCCTTTCAGATCTTCATACTTCCAAGCAAAAACATCAATGAATTCATTGCATAATTGAACAAAAGCTTGTTTCTCTTTTAAATCACACAATTTACCATGCTTTAAAAACTTCCCTTCGCTGATTTCTATGTCTCCATAGTTTTCTTGCTTGGTAGACATCCTGATTTTGTCTCCCTTCAGCTGATCATCACTGTTAAAAATACTCTCAAGGGTTACCAATCCTTGGGGCAGCCTGTTTGTCTTTAATTGCAAGATCTCGACACTATCTCGCTCTTTACGCAATTTAGAATGATTTTTGATGAAAATTCGAGTCTCTTCTTGAATAAAGCGTATAATTTGTTCATTATTCTCAAACACTTTCTGATTAGTATCGTCATCGTGGAATTGAAGGTCTTACTACCACCTTAATATGTTGTTGATTATTCTTTCTTTTCATCTCATTAGGAATGTCAAAATCAGCCCCTATAGCTGCCAATCTATCACTTGTTTATTCTCAGATCTAGGAATTGACTGAATATTGAAAGCATCAAAATCTTCTACAAAATCCCATACTCTATGCTTATATGACTTCATTGAAGGATTCTTTGCAATGTTTAGATTTCTCACCTGATTTATAACCAACTCACTGTCACCAAATACCTTTAGATACTTAATTCTCTTCTTCTTAGCCCACTGTAAACCATGGATTAGTGCTTCATACTCAGCTGCATTGCATGAACAACTAAACTGAAAATGAATAGAAGAGAAATACTTTTGACCTTTTGGTGAAACCAAAACATTACCTCCACCTGATCCATTCTTGCTTCTAGAGCCATCAAAGTACAAACTCCATAACCCTGCATCAATCTCATCATTTTTGACTAACAATGGTAAAAAAGTATCTTTCTGATGCATGCAATAAACTCCTAAACCAGCCTCTCTGATATATGTTTCTTCTGCATGCTTATAAGGATCAAAGCCATGATGATCAATTCCCCACTCATCCAATTGTAGATCTGGTAAACTCTCATAGTGGGGATCTGAATCATGATCATCTGGATGATCTCCTTGGTAAAAAATAATACAATTCACATTGCATGCGTTAGGTACAAAAGGCTCAATATGAAATTTAGCAAGAGGCTCAGAATTGATTGTTACCTTTGTGCCATACCTTGTTCTGAAAAACAAATAAGACCAATCTGATGATAAATAACCTCCAATCTTAGTAGTAAAATCTCTAGATAAACACAAAGCAAAATATGGAGGTAGATCTACAACCACAATATCCTGAAGGATTGGAAGACTTGGACATGCATGCAAGCTCAACTTCTGATCTCTGATAATACCAACTGTTTTAGTAGTTGTACCATCCAACTGCAAAACCCCTTGGTTATGTGGCTCATATGTGAGTCCCAACTTATCTGCAACTTGCTTTGGCATAACTGTACTACTAGCACCACTGTCAACCATGCAATTATGAACCAAATAATCACCAATAATCAAAGAAAGGTAAAAGGAGGAGGTTTACCAACTCTTTTAACCTGAAAATCAGCCTTAGAGGGTTGATCTGAATTGGCAAGTATTGCATTAGATTTATCTGAATGACCCTCTGAAAGTGATAGCTTAGCCAACTCATCTTGTAACATGCTCTTTTGACTGGAATGGTCAATGTATCCCACATGGATATGTTCACGTGAGCCTTCTTCATCTGATCTATGATATTGAGGAAGAGTTGCCCCCTTTTGCTTGACCCTTTTGCACACTTTTAGCCTCTTTCTCTTAACTCTTTTGTGCTTCCAAGCTGCCCTTATGAATCTGATTTTTTTATATTTTTTCCACATTAGGGGCAACAACAACCTTGTTAGCATTATTAGAAAATAAAGGAGATGAACCATGCAAACTATTTACCTCTTTGGGCTCTTCCACTGCTCTTCTTTTGTACACCCTTGTATGTTGATCCTCTTGTTGCCAATTTACCGATTTTCCTCTGGTGGCTTTGGTGCTTCTGTAGAACCCTCTTGAGGAGGAGCCTCAATTGCTGTAAGTGTGGAATCATCCCTTGTGCAACCAAAACTTGATTTAACATTCCATTAGCACAAGAAAAGGGATCATGAGACTGATTGCATGGAGCACACCAAAATGGTTCCTGAATTAAATTCGTCTGAACTGGAACTAGAGCCATAGATGTAGGAGCATTAGGATCAACTTTAATGGCTGGAGGTCTGCTTGTAGGATATCTTGGATATGAAGGTCTAGAAGACTGAAAAGGAGCCTGATATGGTCTGTAAGAATTTGTAATGCAAGTTGTCTCTCAATAGACACAAACTTATTTCCAAAAGCTTGCAAGATTCCTTTTATCTCACTCCACTCTGAAGGTTGATTTGGATTAGCAATTGTTGGGATAGCCACTACTGGAATTGAGGGTGTAGCTGAAACTGGTGGCTGAATATTTGGAAAGATAGGCATGGGAGGTCTAGGTGCTATCTTGCCAGCTTGTATGAGGTTATTTTCAGCTCTAATAGCTAGATCAAAAGCATCAGGAATTGAATTACCCCCCATGGATTGAACTAGGACAAAGTGACATCACTATTCAAAGACCTCAAATAATATAAGAAAACATGCTCTGTTGAAGGCTTGATGGTACGAGGAATTCTTTCCCAGGTTCTTTGGAATCTCAAATTAAAATCAACCATAAACTCTTGAGGGGCTCTTTTAATTGTGCTCAATTTCTCAATTAAGGAAAGATGGTCAGATTTATCCTCAAATTGGTTACAAAAGGATTTTCCTAAGTCATCCCAAGTACGAAGAGAATTGATAGGCGATTTCGGTACCACTGCAAGGCTTTGTCTTTGAAGGAAACTGTAAGAAGTCTCATGGCTACATTCTCTAAGTAATATTATAGACAAAGCAAAGATTTGCAATGTCTCTGATGTGCTCTACGGGAGTGGTTTGAGTTAAACCGGTAAAGAATGGTAAACTCTTCAATGCAGAAGCATGAATATCATTATACACAGTAAGATTCAAGGGACTGCCATCATTAAAAGTCACAAAAGCTTCATTTCTAGGAACAACCATTAGGAAGTTTAGGATGGGAAACTTTGGGGTTTTAGGCAATTGATTTGGCTTATCAGATCTGGAAAAATATGGAGAAGATCTATGAAATCTGCTTCTTCTATAAGAATATAAAGGTAACTGAATAAATTCAAATGGTATACCTTTAGCTTTTGACCTGGTGGTCACCTTTGGCATTAGCTTTTACAGTCTACAACCAAGATTAGTGTGTCCAGTAGAAATCTTCTGAGTTGTTAGATGCTAAACCAAAATCAATTCTTTGAATACTTTGTCCCATCGAGCATACCAAAAATTGTTGTCACCCGAATGCACCCTGATAGAGAATGGTGTGTCTCCTCTCTCTTTTGTTGACAAAATTGGAACACCTTAAGGTTGTGGGTAACATATGACTGAGGTGAACCTCTATAGTGGACTAGTTTCCTTGTGAATCACCTAAAACTAATAAAATTGACAAGGAAAAGGGAGAAGGAATGTGGGAAATGTAAAATTGAGGTGATACACCAATGATTTGACACACATATGTACTACTGCATACATAAAATATAGAGATCCACACACATGCACAACTCTAGGCTAATCTGTAAAATTAATTCAAAGGTTTAGGTAAGGGACAATAGTATAGGGAAGAAATTCCACAACAAAGCAATACAATACCCTGATAAACACGATGAATACTCAGAAAACCAACAATATGAGAAGGCAAGAATGAAGCTTTTCTATTCAGATATGCAAATACAAGCTAGGATTGTTAGAGCAAAACAACTGGAAGAGTGTGTATATCTCGATTTCTTCATAAAAATCAATCTTTAAAGACTGATGCTATCTATTTTAGACCCCTATTGTGCATGCAATAATAAAATGCATTATTTTATTCCACCCCCTAATGCCCCCGGAAGCATGCAAGTGTGATAAAATAATTTTAAAAACTCCTCTAATACCCCACTACATTGAAAATGGGTTTGTTGGTGTGTTAGAAAACAACTAAAATTGTACTTTAAGGCTCAGCTGCATTGAATTCAATTAAAATTGTACTTTAAGGTTGTTGCATTGAATTCTACATGCTATTTTGTCTTTTTGTGCTTTTAAACTTTTGTCCTTTTGTGCTTTTTAAACTTTTGTCCTTTTGTGCTTTTATTCCTTTTACTACGCCACCATCTATTTTAGCAAAGCTTTAATTATGGACCAAGATTTTCTTAATATTTTAATGCTCCAAATTCTTCTCCTTTGGCGTCATATCTGGACATGACAGCATGCAACTCTTAATAAATCATTTTAGCCCCCAACATGGCATTTTTAACTGAAGTAGAACAGTTGCTATTTTTGGCTTTAAACATGCAACCTTACTCCTTATTTTGGCGCCAACTCTGAGTATACTTAATTGTTGCTTTTAATTAATAAATCTTCAATCGACTGTTATTTTTAAGCCTTCTTTTTCATGCAACCTTTGGCACCAAGATTCCTCTATTTTTAGCATTTGCCTTTTCCCTATTGTTTGCACCTTTGAGCATGCACTTGCACTCTATTTTTAGAAACTCGTTATTTTTAGCGAATGTTAAAAACAACAATTTTTACCATCGACCCAATTTTGATCTAGAACACATTATTTTTGGCAAATGCTAAAAAATAGACTTTTCCGCCAAAAAATAGTCAACTTCCTAAAAACACTTTTGTTCAATCTTGGATGGAAAAATATGGTAACAGGGCCAATAGGTGAACATGGTCCAATAGTTGACATGAGTCTTGATCACACAATACCCAATAGTTGTTATAGTACCACTTCATAGTTGTCATAGTACTATCTAGTGGTTATTTATTTTGACATAATAATTATGTAGAGTAGCCAATCACATCATGACATGTAAGACCTCTCACCCATGTACAAGTATTAAAAATTCAATGTTCAATCATTATCACCCATGTTCAAGTATTGGTTTCCACCATGGTTGTAGTGTAACTCAAATTTACTATTTTAAATCAATTCAAAATATGGTTTTCCCTCCAATTAAACATTCCAAAGAACAAATATAAGTTAAGACAAATATGAACTACATATTGGTGAAAAATCACGACCCCACATGATAAACAATTGATTTTGTGGACCCCTTAACTTAGGGTGTACCACTACTAGCCCCTCTCCCCTATGCTGCTTATATGAAAACTTGATTTTACCTCACAAGCAAAATATATCATCTTAGTAGTTCATGCACAACAAATACTAATGTAATCGATGTTCTTTATTTAATGATTACTCTCTCTACCTTACTATGAATCAAATTTTATATTTTTGAATTTTATCATGTTGGTACCTTTAAGATTACAAGTTTTTAATGATTTAAATATAGAAAATGATTTTATAGAATATTGATTGGTTACAAAAATTGACATCTTATTCTTGACTTTGCGTTATTGTAGTCAAATAATTATAGAAACATATAATTATGACTATAATATTTTATATTTAAAGTTGAAAATGACATAAAGGTGCAATCAAATCATTATAAAGACATGACTATGACTAATATATTTTTAGTTTAATGTTATTCCAAGCTATAGAAGTGAATTTCAAATAGATTATTTGTTGTTTTGAAACTAATGAGAGCTTGTTAAATTCTTCTTTTTCTTATGACTACAAATGAAATAGACTTTAATAATTTATATTTTTAAAAAAGTGTCTTCATATCAATTTTACTATTTAAAATAAACTTCATGATTGTTTTTCAATTTACTTTGCACTTCAAATGTTATAGTAGCTCATGGTTAATGAAATATTAAAGACTATATTTACCATAATATAATTATTTTACCATCCCTAATATTTTCTATTCAATTCATATGACCTCTAAAAAACCATCACATATTGACTTAAACATAGGTCAAATATATTTTCAATTTATTGGTTAGAACTAATTGCTAGCACCCCTTATTTTTTAGGTTATTTGTCCCAAAATACAAACTCCTCTTGGGTTTGAGTCATATTGTCTAGGTTCGATGCACACTTGTATATACTTTTATCCGGATCACAAATCGTAGGTTTCACAACCCTTGTTTTCTTGTTTGTGTCGTGATTGATCTTTGATGGTCTTTCGGTCTCTATGCCATTCATTTATACATAAAGTGTAGGTTTCACAACCCATGTTTTCTTGTTTGTGTCATGATTAACCTTTGATGGTCTTTCGGTCTCTATACCATTCACCTATTCATAAAGTGTTGGTGAATCACAACCCTTGTTTTCTTGCTTGTTTCATGATTGACCTTTGATGGTCTTTCGGTCTCTATGACATTCACCTATCCATAATAAATTTATGGATATCTCGGTGAAATACCTTTGTCAATATCACATCATAACCAATTAATTGTCTTTTTAGTTATCAACATGTATGTATTGAAATGGTTATTTCGCTTTTCCCTGGTCCATGGATGTCTACCAAATTAGAACTATGCTCTAATATATTGAATATATGACAACTTTAATAAACAAAATAAATCTTATTATGTCAAAAATAATATATACATTAAGATTTGGTTGCTTACAAGATTCCACCCTTCTATTGCATCACCAACCACCATAAAGACCATAAACCTTGATAAAGAGGTTAAGGCTTCAATGCTTAGTTTACATTGCTCAAATTCCTCTTTGCATTGTGTCAAATTGTTGTTTCTTTCATTGTTGAGTTGGCTCATTAACATGCCACCACTAGACCAACACTTGACCGAAAGGAGGTGTAATGGTTACAACAATAACAAAATATGAGGAATTTTAAAGTTGTCAAAGCAATTCCAAGCTGCACTAAAGAGACATATCCAACCCGGGTAATAAGGCATGTACCAAGAGGTGATTGTAGAGAGGATGTTTTTGGATTTTTAAACCCACCGGGGGGGAGAGGGGAAGACCAAGGAAGCAAACATACTAATCTCACAACCAATCAACCATTATGTTGGTAAGAGGGCCACTTCTATTAGGGTGTCACCCCTACTTTGGAACAAGGACCATGATGTATTGGGGTGTATATGTTACCACGACAGCCAACCAACCAACCAATGTGGGATTACTTTGTTGATTGAATGATGATTTTAGAGTCATAGAAGCAATCCTGAGATACATTGAAGAGGCATATTCAAACTTGGTAGCAAAGCAACAAACATAATTATTCAAACTAATCAATTGTTATGTTAGTGAGAGGACCACTTCCATCATGGCCTCACCCCTATTGGCATAAGGATAATGATATATTGGGGTTTATATGTTACCACATGGACCATGTTGACCAACCATCGCAAGATTGATTTTTTGATTGAATGCAAAATTTTAGAGTCGTAGAAGCAATTCCGAGAGGCACCAAAGGGGCATATCCGACTTGGGTAAAGAGCAGGCAATAAACATACTTATCCCATAAAGTAGTCAAATATTATGTTAGTGAGGGGCGCTTCCATCGTCCCTCACCCCTATTGGCATAAGGATCATGATATATTGGGGTTTATATGTTACTGCAAACCATAGAAACCAACCAATGCGAGATTTATTTTTTGATTTGAATGCATAATTTTAGAGTTGTAGAAGCAATTCCCGAGATGCACTGAAAAGGCATGTCCAACTTGGGTGGTAAGGCATGTCCAACATGGCTAGTAAGCCATGTTTTTAAAGGCAAATTTATATGATGTTTTTAATTTTTGAAACCACAAAGGAGGAGAGGGAAAGGTCAAGCAAGCACACATATACATCCCACAACTAATTGCAAAATCTACCATCCATTCTCGCTTTGATTAATGTCCATATCGTGTTCAAAACTCCCATTTTAGTGTAGCTAGGAGGATGTTGACACAAATTTGGAATGACCGGATAAAATCACATTCATTTTTCAAACAAGGGGGCTTCCCATAGAGCTACTCACCCTACTCCCTTCACAACATTCCCCACCGAAATGAAGCCCAAAAAGTGATGTCAATCTTTTGTTCCACACAAGTACATGTTAGGAAGGCATCGAAGAGGGACACTTGATTGAAACATAACTACCTTATTCCAAACCCAAGATCCTTGTTAACTACTATTGTAGTTGTAATGTTGGCTACTATTTGGGTAGAGCCATTTGAGGAAAACCCTTACCCATAAGCATCAAAGTCATAAGGCATGTCATGTGTTTAATAAGAGGCCGAAGGAAAATCATGTTCATTTCAAAAGTGTGAGTTCCTTCCATAACACGCCGCTACATTTCCGCATAAGAAGAATTGGGATGCCAAATATTTTGTTCCCGTCCAAGCACAAGATTATGATGGAGCATGCAAAGGCAATTCACCCGCCACACTACGCAAAATAGCGAGCACAAACCAAAGAATGAAGAGCCTATCGTTGAGCTACAAGGAGAGCTTGTGTGCCACCATACTCACTGGAGCAAGACCAAGCTTCTCGCTACGTTGCTCACTAATAGTGCCTTCAAAGCAAAACTAAGATGTTAGTCTGTATAGAACTTTCATATGAATTGGTAAGAAAAAAACCCAAATATACTAAAAGAAAAGCAAATAAGACCAATCATTTGCATAACGTCTAAATCCTTCATACTTGATTATTTCCCCACCATCTCCTACAAACCAAAACTATAAAAGTCTGTGATATCCATGAAAGAGTGGGCTACCTATATAAATGGTAGCCATTGAGAAAATGTCCGACGTGATGCAACTATCCGGACATCATGCAACTACACAAGACTAACTCAAAGAGTAAGCTTTCCCACATAAAATAGCTCATTGGCTAATTAGGCAAAATACATTATTCGAATTATATGATGCTTCATTTAAAGCGAGGTCTACTAATTATTAAGCGGGTTGGTAACCCTAATAATTAGTACAAACATCTTAAATACATTTTAAGGTATCAATCTCAAAGCTCTTATCTTAGATTTTTTTGTATACCATATTGATTAACAACTCCATTATTTTCTCTAAAAATTTATGACCAATCAATGATAAATGGTATCAATATAGCGAGAACACCAATGTGTCCCACTCGAAAAATTCTTTTCTCGGACACAAAGAAGGTTCTAAACTCCACCACGTGGCCAAAATCTTAAAGAAGAAAAAAGTTTTAAATGATAGTCACATGAATATCAAATTTAAGGTTGAAATCACTCTATGATAATTAAATAGATATCAAACTTATAGTTGAAATCCTCATTATTGTCAAATGAATATCAAATTTAATAATTTATTTGAATTCTTCTATTGCATTGTGTAAAATTGTTGTTTATGCGAATTTGTTCTTAATGATGGATATACTTCATTGGTAAGATATCCTTTTAAGTGGACACAATTTGTACATTTATAACTTCAAGGATTGATTAAAATTATTTGTCATAAAAGGAATCTATTCAAAGTGGACAATGTTTTAATTTTCTAGATTTGCGTTGCGAATACATTTTTCTTACCGAATGATATGAGAGCGACTTCTCATAGGTTCCTCAATCAAGCATAGCTTTAAAACTATTGAATCAAAGTACATTGGAGAGAATCCAAATATTTATATATTTATTTTGGCATAGGAGAAAATAATATTTACCAGAAAAAATCTACTTGAAAAACATTGCTGCATTTTGACACTTTTCGCAAAAACAACTTCAAAGATGGACAAATTATAGAGTGCAGTTTTTCCCATAACTTTCATTGGAGAATTTTTGCTGTCTTTTTTAATAGTTTTTTTGGTTAGAATTAGTTGTAGACGTTGTTTACATTGATATTTTGTTTTATTTTTTTGTATCAGAAGTGCTGGCAAAAGGTGATATACACGGCAACAATTGTTTTTTTGCCCTGGTTTGGAAAACGCCTCCCTTGTTTAACTCTTCATTGCTTTTTCCCTACTTTCTCTTGGTATTATGCAATGTTTTCTAGAATCAGTATTGCAACTGTTACCTACCTTTAGAATCTCGGTATCCTGTTTAGTTTTTCTAATATAAACATTCTTGCCTATATGTAAATAAAATGTTTTGCTGGCAATGCCAAAGAATTAATCATTGCAGCCACAAAGTATTTAACTTATTTTTCAATACTTCAACCAAATTTGAGATGCACTTCCATATAATTTTCAATTCATTTACAGAATCGCTAACTAATTTTTTTGGTCTTATCTTTAGGACTAGAGCATGCACATTACAACCACTAAAATACCTAAGTAATCCTTGTATGGCTGGGAGAAAACCAAGATATATATTGGTTGAATAATTTCAAATTGTTATTTTTGAAAACTGTTGCCTTATATTTAAATATAGGGCTGGAGTTGTAACACGAATGCATGTAAATTTATTTTTCACCTTTCCTGAGGTCTCATCTCATATTTTACATTGAAATCACTTTTTTATGTTCTGCTTTTATCTTAAAAATACCAATGGTAATCTTCAAAATGTTCACAAATTATGATCCATACACATAAACCAGGATCTACGTTGACTTAATTGTAGATGCTTTTCTATTTTTCAAGATTGTATGTTGCACCAATTCAATTACCCACCCGATTGCACGCATCTGGTGCAATTGCTAGTGGAGTAGCAGCATACTGAGATACACGAAGAAGTAAACAAGCACAAATTGCCACACTAAAAATTTCACAAGAAAAAAAAGTGGACATTGTCATTGTGATTATTTATTGGTTTGTACCAAAAGAAAACCGATGTGACAGGTTTGTACCAGAAAAAGCAGGTTGTTATAAGCAAAAAAACAAGTCTTGTTCGCTATTTGGCTCCAATATTTGTTCTCTTAACTTTAATGCAAGTTGCTGGATTTTAGATATTTTCCTACAATCCTAGATATTTACTATGGTAGATATCCACAAATTTTAGATATTTCCTATAATAATATCTAACAATATGATTGTATCTACTTTTTGGATTGTATGATCACAAATTTTAGATATTTCCTATAATAATATCTAACATTATGATTGTATCTACTTTTTGGACTATATGATCGTGTGCTAAAGAAAATATTAAATCTGCTCTCTTTGTGAATGTTGTGATTTATTTATTTATTTATTGTTCATTAAAGAGGATGACGGGTTGTTAAGGTTAGAAAATATTTCTTATATGACACAACAACAGGAAATATGATTCAGTGTTACCCATGAATTGCAATTGAAAAGGATGGAAGAAGGGATCACGTGGCAGCTGGTAAAGATGCGACCCCTCATGTGACCAGGGGCCTATTTCTTCGACATAAGTGTTTATAGTTGTTTTGTAGTTTACCATCAGCTGACTGGCGTTTGTAGTAATAATGAGGAGCATAGGCCAGCTCAAAGATAGAGTGAATTGTTTGGCTTCCTTATCAGTTGGCTAATCTACAAAAATATCATTTGAAAGGAATGTTGTTACACAGTAATGACAATGGTCTGTAATGTTTACGAAAGGCCATAACAGATTAAAGGCTATTTGGATGCTTGGATAGCAAGTTAGCGCATGTCAACCCATGCAAATCAATTTAAATTGGAACATTCTGCAATATTCTATGCACCCAAGAAAAGGCTAATTGGGTTTGCAGTGCCAAGTTGGATATGTTGTATGGCAAATCTCTGGGCACTCAACTTGGATTATTGTGATTGTAGTAATTATCCAGAATTATAAACATTGCCAAATTCAATGAGTTGGAACTTTTATGGTGATCAATTTTGTAAAGCGCTGCCAAAGTCATTTGGAAATTCGAGAGGATTTTCAAAGCTCCTGGGGAGAACTGCATCAAAACTGGAGTGCCCGTTGGAACGACCAAAACCAATCTCCCATCGATATATTGGTGATTATTGAAATATTGATTTTTGTGATTATTGAAATATTTTGGTGATGCACAATCAAATAAAATGGACAAGCAGCAGCGGTAGTATTGAAATAGAGGGGGAAATATACAGGCTTAACCAAGGCCACTAGCACACCCCCGCTGAGCACACCATCAACGACAAAAGGTATTGTTCTAAAAAGTAAAACTTTTATATTTGTGATAAGTGCACCTCTAATATTTGCCAATAAAACAATAAAACAAATATGAATATAATGCACAATACAAATATTTGTGATACAGGGCTACTGCAAGTTTGGGGCGTAAACAGTACAAATTTGTATGCTCCATTAGCCCCACTGCATATTTACATTCCTCCCGGCGTAACTTGCGACTCATGTGCAATTGCTAGTCATAAATTAGTGGAGAATACTTGTCAATAGAGTCGCCAGTGTCAACCAGGGTTGGTCTTAAAATTTGTTTCTTCTAATAGTGCTTTGTACAACCATGAAGACAGCAGTATTAACTATCAAGTGGTTCGTGCCAATCCAACGCAATTATGTTTTACTACAAAGGATAAATCACTTATGAACCTATGACTGACAATGGAAAGCGAAAAAAACTCGAAAAGATAAGACAGATTGTGTATGATAGATCTATGCTTTCAGAGATAGTTTACAATAGCTACCAAAAATTATCAGAATCGTATACTATACAGAAGATAGAAAATTTATCGACAGATATGAAGCAACAAAATGTTGGGTAACAAGCAGATAACAAATTTAAGCATGGGCCAAAACAATTGTTGAAAATACAGGAGCATATTAATCATGTGCTAATACAATAGTTGAAAATAGACGAATTTGACAAATAAATGACACATTCTATCAAAATTATCTAACGTTTACCTCCCTTTACTTAAATCAATTTATTCCCTCAAAATTGAAACAAAAATCAAGAAATCCATGATATTCACAATACCAATCTTTAGTAGCAAAACCGTCCTCCACTTCTTGCTAATGTTTTTTTTATGCGGATTACATTCATTACAAAGAGAGGTGGCAGATATCATGCATACAAATCATATACCACAATCAACAAATGAAGCACTCGTACTAATAGGTCTGTATCAACAAGTTCAATAATGACAAGAAAGCGCTCAGTCTTCAATAGCCTCATCTGCCTGGCCTTGACTTACGTATGAAACTTCTGATTCCTCATATTCCTCTTTTCCCAATCCCTTGTAGACAGAGTTCTTAATCTTTTCAGCAGGGACCAAAGGAAGGTAAGTCGCCACTCGGTATTCCCCATTGGCCAAATACTTAACACCAGAATTGTACTTCTCAAAACAGTAAGTGCTTGGCGGTAATAGGGACTCTACAATTATGGGAACCATAGGAAATTGAAGCAGCTTGTACCAAGCCATGAGAGACCATTGCTCTGCTACAGGTTCATACTTATTATATAAATTCTTGGCTCTGGGTTCAGAGATGGCATACACAGTCTTCCCAACCTCCTTTGCCTTCCCCACAACACCCACCTCTCGAACATCGGCCACAACTGACCTGGCAACTTCAGGTGCCTTCTTTGCAGCCCCATACATTTGACAAGTCTTGGACTTGAGCGTTGGAGAGACATAGCCGTCTGCCTTAGAAATAACATCTTCCACCTGAAAGAACATGGAAAAGTCACTTAACCAGGAAAAAGCCCCTATCCAATTAAACTTTAATATTCAGTTTTTACTATTGCCATTTATCTGGAACGGATTGGCATGACTCTGTGTTCCGGATTGGCATTGTGTGCTGTAAAATAAGGATATAAAACTTTCCCTGCTACAATTGCAAACCGTTCTACTGCATATACTTCAGCATAAATGGAACTTTATTTTTGTATTTCAGATAGAATTTATCCTGTTTTGTTCTACGTCAGTGGATATTTACCTATTTCCAAATATTTCAAGATTGTACACATGCCTAAGGACTTGTAGTTCTACTGTAGGCAGAGGGATTTATTCACAGAGTTGGCTCCCCAATAAACTAAGCATCCAGGCGATGACCATAACTATTATCTTAGGAAAGAAAAAACCAAGATTAATTAGGTTAAATTTTTTGCATTACATTAAAATAAAACCCTTACTTTCGCCCTAGCAAAAATTGTTCTTTGCAATTGTAAATTTTAATGGCTGTGTTCCCATGGGGGATTTAAATAAACCCCTTAGTTTCGCCCTAGCAAAAATTGTTCTTTGCACTTGGTAAATTTTAAGGCTGTGTACCCATGGAGGGGACTACAGCCATACTTTTCTGGTAAATTGATTAAAAAAAAATCCCACCAAAATCACTACGGGAATGCAAAATACATGTCAGGTGAACAAAATAATCCCTAAACTGTAGAAGGAAACATGCAGCCGCTCTCCAGTTTAACAAGCCAAAAAAATGGAACTCCTGTTTTCCAAGATTCATTCCTTTCCTGTAGCTCAGCTGGCTTCGAAAAAAATTATGGGGCCTTCGACTGCAACAAAATAGGAGCGGCAGCCCTCCATGGAGAGGGGCACAGCCTAAAGGCAAATGAAAGTGACGTAACATTTTAGGCATTATACTTGGAACAAAAATGTAACCCTAACCCTAGCCTGACACAAATTGCACTTTGCATAGAAACAAAATAAGGCAAAGTGAAGTTGCCCTCAGATATTTGTTCATTACATTTGCATCAAAACCCTAACCCTAACACTGGCTAAAAATGAATATCGCACACGAGTAGAATTTAAGATCAACTGAAAATGAGAGCCATTAGAAGAGGGTAAAGCGAGAGTTATGTACCTTTCTATCAAGAAATTGTATCAGACTGTAAGGCTTGCCCTCGATCTGCCGGTAGAGGGGTCCAACAACGACCTTCACGCTTCCTTCCACTGCATCCACCCCTTCTTTCAGAGGCCCTGAATTTTCTTTTGCATAATCATAAAAACGAGACAGCTGAGCCTTCGTCTTCACAGCGGCCTTGACGAAAAACCCTAAGTACTTGATTTGGGTCTCTCCCTCGTCGTTCTGCAATGCAAAACAGCACCAAATTCAATCGAAATGCATTTAAAAACAACAGAAAAAATGCAATGCATTACAAATTCATAAGCTAAAGCGAACCTGGCGATCCGGCTGAGCCATGGCCGAATGTAATTAATCAACCGAGATGATATTTCTTCCTGTTGTGTAAACTAAACAAGGAAAACAAATTATACGCCAAATGAGGTTTCTGAAACTCTGTGAATACTGAAGTATGGAGAAGAATGTGTAGTTATGTATAGGGAAGCATTTAGAAAGCTTTGGAATGAAGGAATCTAAACGGAAGACGTGTGAGAAAAGGCAACCTGTCTTGGGTATTGGTTAAACGCGTGTCACCGCCATGAAATGTCCACATGGATGCCGACCATTGGTGCTAATGTCCTTCAGCTGAACTGGACCAACATTCTAAATGTCGGCGACGGTCTGGAAATTGACAGGCTGTGGGCCGTTTTTTGTGATTTTATTTGTATATTATCCGTGAAAATTTTAAGAAACACTAAATAAATGATTAATTGAAAATTTAGAAATGTGCGCGCGCGCGCATGTGAAAATATAAAACTTATTTATGTATGTGAGTAATCTATATAAAAAGATTGGAATTTATAGTTACTGGAAAGAGCTAAACTGCCAACAAATTTTGATTTGACAGGTACTAATAATTTGAAATTCTAGGTTTGCTCGGAGAGGCTTTGCAATTTTCGTTAGTCGATGGTTGGACATTTCAATCATTATGTCATATTTCAGTTATTAAATGACCCCAAGAAGTTGTGTTGCACGTAACTTAACTAGCAATTGCACATGAGTTGCAAATTACGCCAGAGAGGATAACAATGTTAAGTTTGTTGGATTGTAATTTAGAGGGAAGTGTATGCAAACTTAAAACTAAAAAAATGGACCACTTCATTTTTGGTGCGGTAATAATGTGCGATCATGGATGCCATGATCGCAGGATACACCAAAAATGAGTTTGTTGAAATGGCCTTGGAAATTTTCGAGGCAAATGCAATCGGGTGGTGTGAAGTCGAGGCCACAATCTTGTCTAGCATCCTTTCAGTAATGTCCTATTAAAATGGGAGATTTAAAACAGGGCATTTTTGTCCTCCTCTATTTGTGTTGTGAAATGCATGGTATCCTTTTCATTGTCCTTTTATGCGATTTTGTGCATCTTCGCAATCATTTCATCGGTGAGACCAAATTTCTTGCGGGCATTTTGTCAAACACTTGATGTGCCTCTTGTATGCTTTCACATTTTGCAAAGACACCTACAATTACAACAAACAATTATGGATACAACAACAAATGCCAAATTTGACCCCTTTCTAACATTTTATGAGCTGAAATTTAGCCAGACATACTAAATATTTATCTCGCACGTATCCAACTATGTAGATGGTGATTACCTTCGATTTTGTTTCACCTACTTTTCTCCTTGCTGAGCTAAAAAAATCTCTGCCACAGGCACCAATTTTTTATTTAGCAAGTACCCTCAAATATTATCCATTTTTTCACAATTTTCATGTTAAATTAATTATCTACCCACACACATGATTCTCGATGCGTGAATAAATGCCAAGTTTTACCCTCTTTTTTAATTTACCTTACTATAAATTCGTCTTCTCTGCATATTTTGCCTTTGGAGGAAACATTGGAACAACAACGGGATTGCAATTTTTTAACTTATTATCACCGTTGGTTTGAAGTTGTTTATGATTGTATGAAGTCCATATTTTTTCATATGGAGGTGCCTTGTCATTTAAAGTCGTTCGGTGGAAGCAGATTCAAAGATATGTTGACAGACAACCTAAAACCATTGTCCCAGATCTGGATCTACATACTCTGCGCTCAGCCAAAATTGTGCCTTGTACCTTCCAGATTAATGATCTGTGGTGGAGATGGCATTCCATCCATAAGATAATCCTATTCCATGAGAAGTTGTCTCGTTCTGTCATTTGGTCAAACACTTTCTTTATTTGGAAAAGGGCAATTTAAAATACGCAATCTGGACGGTGTGACGGAAATTGTCTCTTGGAAAAGGTTGTCGAATTTGACACTTTCCAAAAAGGGCATCTTCAAAGGTGGGCGCCTTCCGATGAATAATTTTTTTCTTTCTTTAAATTGATGATGGTGCATTTTTTTTGTAATCTAGAGGGATCGGTGAATATCTAGTTGTAGACACCCTAAAATCACTCACTCGTTCCCTGTATTGTCCTAGTACATCCTAGTTCATCTCTTTTTGATCGATTAATTAAATTTATTAATCATGTGTTGCACCCTTTGGATTAATTAAATTAATCGTTAGTACCCCTTTAACTAGCTTAATTATCATTTATTAAATAAATGATTAATTGTGTGCACATTATACTTAATTAAATTAGTTATTTAAATGGGAAAGTACACCTATTTCCCTAGTCAACAACTACTTAGACTTCACTTCCTCGTACCACTCAACTCCACTTGGACTCTGCTTCACCGCTCAATCAACTGCACTTCTAGAATCCTAGAAAGGTGGGGGCAATTCAATTACACATACAACCACCTTTTCGAATGTAACTTTTGCCAATTAATTCTTTTACTACCCCTCAATGGCATTTATCTTCCTGGAACTGTTGCAACTTCCTCAACTGCTAAAAATAGCATGTGCATTCAACTATTTGTAACCAACTTCCAACCACCACATAGCCTTATAAAACATAGGCTTATCCTCTCACAAATCCTCTTGGATTCACAACACAATTACTTTGTCCATTTTGCTATTCAACTTCTGTTATTTTGGAAGCAATAATCCAAGCTAAATCTGCTCGTAGCATGGTCACAATCCACGTTTGGAGGTCATTTCCAAGAGCACCCACTGACAAGGGATACACAAGCTCAAAGCTTCATACAACCTTACTTGAGGTTTGCATTGGAAAGCTACAGGAAGGTTTGCACTTGTTTTATTTCTCCTCCATTTTAGTTTAGTTTTTCATTGTTAACACTTTAACACGCCTAATGGGACCATACCCATCTTCGTTTGTTTTTGTGTTTCATATGCATTCATTTGTTGTGTTTAATTGGTTTCATACTAAATCTCTTATTTGTCAACCTTTACAAGTGTTTGTAGGTGTTATGGGAAGCGAGAATAAATTTTACAACTAAAACAATTTTTTTTGCTTCTCTATTGTCTTTTGATTTTTGTGTCCTTCTTATAGGTGTTTGTAAGTGTTTTTGGGTACGAAACCAATTTCAAATTTTTTGATTTAAAAAAATCATTTTCAGTACATTTGGCTCTACATTTAGTGGATTGTTTAGTTATAGTTAAGTTGGGAAAATTGTTTTTCTGTTCATGTTGTTTTTCAAGTTTTTAACAAGAAAATATTTTTCTTTTTTATAGGGCCCTGTCACAGATCTTTCGTTCTGTTGTAATCTTGTAACAAAACAAATTAGATTTCAAAAAAATTAGCAACACAAATCATGAAAAAAAAATAGAAACATTTTTTTTTTGCTAAACCCTAGGCTACCCAAACCCCTTTTCTTTCCCTTACCCTTACCAACTCATTTGAGTTGGGGCCGAGCCGAGCCCCTCTTTCCCCTCACAAGCTTGCGAGCAAGCAACCCCTATCCCGAGCTAGCTAACTCTTATCTACCCAAGCTCCCCAACCTACACACCTAGGTGACTCCTAACTACCAAGCTTTACCCCTACCCATTACCCCGGACTCATCTTGAGTTCCAGATCCCACCTCCCGACCCCTACCCATTCCCCCGGACTCACCCCGAGCCCGGATACCATTCCCCGACAATCCCCACATCCGATACAACTAGCCCTTTGTCCATGACCCCAACTCCCACGCTGGCTCGCCTTTGCCTCTCATTGTTACTCGGCGCTCCCCACACACATCATCCAACACCCCCTCCTCTCGCACCGAACCTCGTAAAAAAACAAAACAAACAACACCCTCCTGTTTTCTCTTTGTTCCCTATAACACTTTTTTTAGGGTTTAGTGTTTTTCTTTACTTTTTAACAAGATAACTTTTGTCTACTATTGTTTAACTACACATTGGTTTGTTTACATATATCTCTATCACCTTAGTTTCGATAGCACTCTCCCCAGTGCACATAGGTTTTAGGGTTCACTAGTTTTTCTAGGTTTAACGACAGGATAAGATATTTACTACTTAAGTTTAACATTGTTTTGTTTTTATTTCATTGTTATCTCTAGTTTAAAACTTGGAGTTCGGTTTTTTCATTTAATTTCTTACTTGTAATTTGTCAATTAGATTGTTTTAATTGATTCATTGGTGTCATTAATCAAACTTTTGTCTTTTCATTTACTTAGGCCCTTTTTATCCCAACTAACTAATTGTACTTCATTAGTTTAATTAAATTGCATTTAGGTCTTTTTCAATAAATTAGGACCTTTAAATTTTTTTCTTGTCTTTTCGACCACATGAACTAATTGTTTAACTTGATCATGCAGGGGCTCTTAGAGATTTTCGGTCCCTTTAATTCATCGTTTAGAGACTTTTTATCAACGTGTACTCGCTTAGGACCCTTTTAACTCACTTTTCCCTTATTTTCTTCAATTCGCTTAATCAAGAAGATTGTTGATATAGTGTTATTAGACATTTTGTCCAATTTTTGTCATTTTTATCCATTTATTCAATGTCTAACCGTTTTGCAACGTAAACTAATGCTTTGTGGTAGTTTTTTTCTCGCATTTTTGTTGTTGTTTTTCTTTTTTAAAGCTAATCGCAACACATTTCACGCATACGCTCTTCTCTCGCTTGCTTATTCTGTGAGCTTGATAATAAAAAATGCAATTGTGTTGTTTGTTATTGTTTCCTCTTTATACCTCGGAAAATTATTAACAATTTTATGCGAAGACTCGTATTCAAGACCACATTAAAACTACTAACTGCAAGATGCCTCGCTCATGAGCTAATCAAACTACTAATTCATTATGTGCAGAGAATATTTTTAAATAAAATAAACCATTCACACTATATTTACAGGTGCGATTGACAAGGCTATTTCCCAACTGTTATAATTGTGGGAAGTACTTTGGCTTAAACCATAAAACTCACTTGAGGAGTACCACAGAACCCCACATTAGTCAACAAATTGAGGGAACTGGTTGACGAAACGAGTACCCCATCCCAACTGCTGACTAATGCACCTTGTGAGATTAGAGTCACAAATATCCTTAGTGGAAACCCTAATGCGATTCATTTGAGCAAGATATTTTCTCAAGGTTTCAAAGGGGGTAAAGTAAAGCCGACAGTTAACAATAACATCACACTCGCTTGGGTATACTGTTGACACCTAGTTAAGTGAACCACCTAGGAAGCCATGCCTTGACCAAGCCAATCTAAGGTAGAGGCCAAATTTCACTACATCATTTTTCATTTTTCTCACGTGTTACACACTTGTGTTTCACTCTTGTCATTCACATTTTCTCTCTCATCCACCTTGTCACTTTGTAAACGTGTCTAAGTCTTGGGTTGCGAAATCCATATCCGAACTTGAATATGCTTACCATCCATTTGAGATTCTTTGATATGCTTTGTTTGCACATGTAGATTGTGAGCTACATCCATATTGTGAAGTTATATTTGTTCTTTAGGGTTTATGGAAACAATTACCTTTTTCATTGAATGTACCCTTCAAATTGAAATATTGAAGCTTCTTTCCGTGGAGATGCACAATCACAGCAAGCGACTTCATCATCAACATTTTCTTCTTCTTTCATCATCATCAACATTTTCTTCTTCTTGTTCTTCTTTTCTTTGCTTCTTTTGATGCTTCTTCTTCTTCTTCTTTAACAAAATTGTGTTTCTTTTTTGTTTCCCATCTAGCTAAGAAAATATCCTCCATTTCCTCCCAATCCCAATCCAATAGATCTATATCCAAATAAGAATACCAATGTCGCGCTTTCCCACCAAGATGAAGATAAAAACTAACCCATACTAAACATTCTTCAAAATACATTTGTTTAAATTGTATCCACCGTTTTTTGCATCAATTTCCCCATTACCATATAAAATTGGTATAACCATGATGCATAAAAATTAGGGTTTCACAAACTTACTCCTTTGACCAATATTTGACCTGATGATTTCGTAAATCATTTAGCCTCAAATCTAAAACCACAAAGAATTAACCCCTGCTAAAATTTTGAGAGATTTCTGAAAATGTAAGAAATTCAGGAAAATTCCTCAAATTACGGCACTGTGAGCAAAATAGTGAAAAAAAAACTGAAATATCTCTCACAAATAGATCCACCAATTCTGAAATTTCAGTGGTATCACCGTTTAATATATTACCAACAACCCAAAAAAATTATTTCCTAATTCGTCATTATTCAGAAGATATAGACGAAACCTTAGAATTAGGGTTTCAACCCTAAAACAAACACATCTTTTGCAAAACAACTCCAAAAAATCTGAAATTCGGAGGGAAGATCACTTGAACTATGTATCCACTCCCCACAAAAATATCTGAAAAATTCCAAGTCGATCTCAAGATATAGATGAATCACCAACATTAGGGTTTCATCCCACAAATTGCCTCGGATCACTGCTCTGATACCACTTGATAAGAACCTTGCATATAATAAATCAATAAATTGTAGAAGATAACTCAACACAAGATATATGGGAGGCCAATATGCCCTAATATGCAATAAATTTAGAATAATACCCTTAAGGTAGGGCAACACCATACAATGTTACTTAAGGAGTAACTCCACAATCTCCCAAGATGGGAATCCACTTTGAGGGGGACACCTCCAATACACCTCTACCAAGTAGAAGAATCAACTCATACATACATTACTCATAATGATAGTCACATCCTTTAAATAGGATGGGTAACACCTAATCCCAATGTAGGCCGACCCATTACCCAATATAATTAATTCCTATGTGAGCCCATATAACTAACTAAGGGGATGTGTGCCACATGTCGACATCTCCATCAACCCATATACATTATAATATATATCCCATGTGAACCCATACATATAACTAAGGGGATGTGTGCCACATGTCGGCATCTCCATTAACCCATATATATTATATTATCATATCCCAAGGTACGTAACATACATATGTTAAAGTCCTTGAATCTTCATGTCGCTCGTTCCATAGCCCAAACAACTAGTTGAAGCCCTTTAGGGGAACCTAATGATGATCAATTGCAACACACAATTTTTCTCTCGCAAAAATAAAAGCATTATGCTTATAACTAACTTGTGGGTGGAGGTTGGTCTCGTAAATGGTTCTACAGTGTAATTATCGACATTGTTTACGACCTTTCATTACAGACTCTGACTTGCCTTTATTTGTCATTATCATGTTTGATAGATACATTGGTATATGTTGGGATCCAAATAAAACCTCCCATGTCCCTATACTGCCTATTTCTAAGGGGAGTCACATATAATTATTGATAAAAATGGCTTGGGATTTGATCATACATAAGTCTCAAGGACTTACTTTGCAAAAAGCCACTATTGACATTAGTTGAACAAAAAGAAGGTCTTACATTCATTGCCATCTTGAGAGTCCCCTCCCTTGCAGATCTACGCAATTCTCCTACTTTCTCCTTCGAAATGTTCACAAAGATGTCTTGATGCCCAATGTTGCTTGCTAGAAAAAAAGAGGAAAGCGGACTCAATGCCCTCGCCCCCTTTCCCCATGAATTACAAAATATATGTCCCCTCATAACAAATAAGCTCCTCGTCTTTAATTTTAATCTCTTATAGAATTTTCACATGTTTTTTTGCATCAACGTATTTATGTTTTAGGTGGCTCTATTGCATATACTTGCTTGAAAATATTGTTTTTTGCTTTGGAATTTGAAAGAGAGGTTTCACGCATTCTAACTTGGTATTTAATCTAAAATGATTACTCGTCGTTTATCAACAAGCAATTACTTGTATTTTGATTATTAATGACAACTACGATGATAAAACCAATATTTCTCTAAGTTTTAATGGTTGTGAATGGCTATGCATGTTCCCCCATTCAATATTTGGTGATGTTCACATTTTAATTTTGTTAATATTTCTTTAGAGCATTTTTAAATGGTTGTTTTTAAGTTAACGTGTACATATAGTTCCTTTTAATATTACTTCAAGTAATAACATTTGTTGTCACCCTTCCAATATATGTTTAAATCTATAATTTGTAATCTATACTTTTTGTTGCATAGTTTTTGAAAAAATTGCGTGTGTTTGCAAAAAAATCAAACTTTTCCCTTTGAGATATTGATGACTTCAAAACAAATTTTACTTCCATTACGTTGACCTAGTGCACTTGATTTCCTTCTTCCTCGCTAGTTTACTTTGTACGCTTCTCTGATGATGATAAGTACCACAACCCTTTCCAACTTCTTACATATATTCTTTTATTGACCTCCTCCTCTTCTACTCCCCTTTCGTTAAACCTTTCGACGTTGTCATCAAGTTGCTTGTGTTTGATTGCTAGTTATATGTCGAATTTAATTTCAAAGTATATATCACAAGACACGTTTGACAACTTTAAATCTAAAAGTATACACAAAGATCCAAAAACAAATTTTCTAAGTATATAAAATATTGTATTTAAAAAATGATTATATCTACTACTTCATTTTGATAGTGCAAATAAAATGTCTACTTTCCACTAATTGAAAATTAAATGACATAGTTATGAAATTGTTTTCTTGGTAATAACTATAACCAATCTATGAAAATGAACAAATGTCATATGATCATTGGAGGAGTAAAAGAGATAAAATATTTGAATGAAAGTCATATAACCACTCGGTAGAATAATAAACATGCAAATACACTAATACCACAATAATGAACTTTAATGAATAATAATAACATTAGATTTAGCAAAATTTTATGCAAAATGTGAATAAGTGACAAATATAGCCAACACAACCTCCAATTCAAAATGCATAAATTGTTATAACACGCGTTCATTGATTATTTGATAATATATTATAATTTTTTGACAAGATTAGTTATTCCGATATGAGTGTATTTATGTATCTCATTAATTATTGACAAAACTATTTATTAATATGGTATTAGTATGCGTCCGTTTATAGATTATTGTTAATGTATTGTAAAATTTTGAAATTAGAAATGAAATATTCCACGATAAGACCTTAAGGATTATTCCACTTTTTGGGGTCAATTTTTAGAGCTTTCAGGAAATAAAAATAAACATGGATTTTGTTTTAAAAGTAATTAATGTAAGATTTATTTACAAGGAAAAGGCAAGACAAAGTAAGCAAACATATTGATCTCGCAATCAATCAACCACTATGTTAATGAGAGAGCCACTTTCACCGTGGCATCACACTAAATGTAGCATAAATATCATAGTCTATTGAGTTTACATGTTACCTAAACCAAGTAAAGGAGGGCCACTTCCATCATGACATCATGGTCTATTACGTTTATATGTTGCCACAAAAAACACACACCCATTAATCCCGCCAACCAATGTGGAATAACGTTTATGAATGAATGGAGATTTTTAGAGTGTCAAAAACAATTCCAAGATGCATTGAAAAGGCATCTCCAACTTGGAGTAGTAAGGCAGATGAATAGGATATATATTTTTAATCATGAAGCCACAGAGCGGAGAGGGAACTCGAGCTCAACAAGGAATCATACTCATCCCACAACCAATCAACCATTGCGCTAGTAGGACAATCACTTCCATTGTGGCATCAACTCTCGTTAACATAAGAATCATGGCCTATTGGGTTTATACGTTGTCAAATACAAGGTTAGTTTTTTGAATAAGTAAAGATTTTAGAGTCGTAAAAGTATTTCCAAAGTGCACCAAAGAGGCATATATGACTTGGGGTCGGGGTTAAATTTGACGGCCGTTTAGATGTTTTTCATGATTTTAGCCGTAAAATACTTGCAAATATTTGACATAACCGTCACATGTGACTTGCATATTTTGAGTATGACCGTAATTTTTTCTATAGATTTATATATAAACTATGCTAATATATATTAAAAATAATTAAATATGTATAAAATATTTGTAAATATAATTGATTAAGAGTGTAAAAATAACACTATTTTACATTTTTGAAGGGCAATATTTAAAAATTACCATCACCTAAAATTTATGTGACAGGCATAGGTGGCCATCAAATTTAACCCCCTTGGGGTGGTAAAACATATATTTAGAAATCACAGAGTCATGATTGCTTAAGTTTTTTCATGTCCAATGTATATAGTTTGTTGCTACCTCCTTATCACAAAGGAGGAGAGCGGAAGGCCGAGAAAGCAAAAAAACTCATACCTTAACCAATCAATCATTATTTTAGGACGAGGTTCACTTACATTATAACGTCACTTGTATTAACATATATTGGGGTTTACATGTTACTACAAACCAAACATATCAACCGATATAAAATCAGAACTTTTAAATAAATGAAGATTCTTAAATTCCTACGCTTGCTAGGTTGTGCCACATATGTAGGACTTAAAATAGTGTCAATGAGAATACAATGACGATCTTCCACGAAACGTGATGACCCGGTACATTCAAATTTCGATCACAGTCGAAATACACATACATGCATGTGTGGAGAAAGTGAGTCCTCCCACAACGTACCGGCAAGTTACGCTCAAGTGTCTATAGTTCAATATTATATTCAATATCCACTCTATACCTTTTAAGTATTACAACTTCAATATTAATATCATAAAACAAAAGAAACTAGCAATCACATCCAAAATTATTTCATGCCCACAGAAACACTGAATCCAGAGCATTAGTCTCAACCTCTGGTTTTGCCCAGCAAAATTCCAAACCAACTGGTAGAAACGACAGGAAAAACAATGCAGGCGCTGGGCCCACACCTACTGATCGGATCTTTCGTGTTCGGATCCTCCCACATTTTGTACGCAGTTTAAATCCCAAATGGATGCCAGCCACCAACTTTTCAACCGAATAAATGTCTGACCTGTGGATCGAACACTCGCCCTCCTAAACCGCATCGCTTTCTGTTTCAGAATCTATTTCGCGCTGGGAGAAGCGGTCATATGCCATACGACCGCGCCGCTTATCATGCTTCCACTCAGAAACCCTCCACAAAAGTTGTTGATCCGCCCCGAGCCTTCCCATTCTGCTTATTCGGAAGGCCACGGCTACGCGACAAGACAAATAATCGACCAGGTTTCGAGTCTCCAATGCCGACTGGTACAGTTCAGAAATTATACGAAGCCTGCAATGAGACCTTCTCTTCTTCTTCTGCCGCGGCGGCGGCGGCTGTCGAGCTTTCCTCCCGCTCTATTCAAAGATTGAACTCTATTTTAGGTCAGCTGCTATCAATTATAACATTATTCTTTGCATTACTAAGAAATATCAAGAAGTTCTTTTGTTTTATTTTAAGAATTTCAGTTGTTAAATCGTTTGTAAAAACTCTTTCAGTTGTCTTTGTTTTCTCGAAACCGCCTTAGAAGGAATCGTCAGAATTTTTCACTGTTTTTCACTTTTAAACTTGATTAAATAGACACCCGAGAGCGGGATGTGTCACAGTGTTTGTAAGGACTTACAATTATACGACTTTTATTTTATGAAATTGCAAATTTGTATATATTTATAAACAAGCTTTAATTCAACCTGAAAAAATATGTACGGGGAGGGTACCTTAAACGCTCAAACCATTTAGGGTACCTTAGGGCACGTAGTGTGAGCAAAAATATCAAAATTTAATTACATTTCAGGTTCATGTGGCTGTCCTCCAGAGCTAAAATCTCATCAAAACTACAATCAAATTGCTAAATTCAAACCTATGTAGAGTTTCAGATAAAATCTCTATGGGGATCTTGACTATAATTGTAGACATCCAAACTGCACTGTGGCTCTGGATCTGTAGTTGCATGCCATTGTACATTTTAGAGGCACCTTTTTTTGATCCTCATTCACGCCTACCTGGGGCTGAATAGACATCGGGGAAATGGCAAGGTCAGTGCGAGCCCTCGCATGCCTTGGAAGAGTTGGTTTCCGCCAAGAAGGCATCCACCCAGTAAACCAATTTCGCTCTGCAAACATATACAATTGGCACGGGAGTGAGACCTCCAATATCTATAACAGATAGCATTTTAGTATTTGAATATCTTAGAACTGCAAGATATAATAGATACCTCTTGACTCAAAGTATGTTCGACACCTGGCCTCCACAGGGCCATGCGTGTACCAACTATTCAGGAAACTGTAACTATATTCTTTGCAAATATTCTTTTTCTAGTTCTCTTTTCTTTTCAGAAATGCTCCATGACGGGAATGTGTGGCTTCGTAATGATATGATTCCAAAAACCGCTTTTGGTCGCATAGCCTTAATTAAAAATTTGAAATCATTTCAATTGAAATTACTTTTCAGAGAAAATACGAGTTTAACAGTGTCTTTAAGGTGGATTTATTGAGATCACTTTCTCAATTTTAGGTTTTATTTTTCAAAAGCATGTCAATTATATTTTATTTATGAACATGCTTTGATACAACCTAAAAACAAAACTGAAAGGTGGATATTATTACACTGCAAAGGCTCAAACCACAGGGCATGTAGTCTGAATAAATAAATAAAAATTCAAGAATATTTCAGGTTTAGGTTGACTTACAGTTATACAAGTCCTTTATATCTAAATTCTCATGAAAACCAAATGACAGTTATCTACAAAGTTGTGGCATTCAAAGCTATCTAGATTGTTACTAAAAGTTGCATACTAAAGAGGTAACACAGGTATCAAAAGAGGGGCTTGATTATTATTTCAAACATGGCAACCACTCTGTGGCTCTGGTGTGGAGGTGTGTTCCATCTTAGAGGCACCTTGATTTTCATCTTCTTTTGCTTTTTCCTGTTGCTGATTACGCATGGGGAAATGTCAAGGTTCAGATGAGGGAATCACATGTCACTGTGAGCCTGTGCATACCATGAAGGAATTGGTTGTCACTGAGAAAGCAACCACATAATATACCAATCTCTGCTCCTGGAATGGCTACGCTCAACATGGGAGTGAGACCTCTTATATCCATTTAAGATATAATAGATAACATTTTAGTATTTAAATATCTTATAACTGCAAAATGCAATAGATACCTCTTGGACCCAAAGTATGTCCCACCTCCTGGCCTCCAGTGGTTTTTGCGTATCCCTGGAATAGAGTTTCTTAGTAATGGAGCTTTAAACACTACTGTGCTGGTGAAAGTATAGGAGGCATTTTGAGGAAAAGCTAAAACAGGGGGTTGCAGTTAGTTAGTTTTGAATTTGTTATAAATACTAATGACTTTCAGCAATAGGTTTCTGTTGACGACCATCCTTGGCAGATCGTGCCGTCAGAGTCGTGGGAATCCTTAGGTTAGTGGGATGTGCGCCCTAAGGAGACCTCCAGATTTTTAAAAAGCTGGCTCTTCTCTGCGGGGTGAGATAAGGGTTAGAAAAACAAAACAAAAACATAAAATAAGCTAAGGCGATGCGCCGAACGAGCCTACTAAGAGATCAATCGAGACCGCAACTACCTAAGAAGGGAAACGGTGAATAACTGAAAAAGGGTGGACAAAATGCACCACAGGTCAGAAAGGGTCACATAGAACACTACCTCAAACTACTTAAGCACAACTTCAAAGATAGTAACAACATTCAAAGATGCACAATTTCTACATGAAAATAAAGGCGATCAGAGACAATAAGGATATGCAGATGATGAATAGAAAGCACCATAAGCCATATATATTACTCCAATAGTTGTGCACAGTATTACATTTAGAAAAGAGGCAAGATTGTTGTTACAAAACCCAGGTAGAAGGCTAGAGTTCCAAGACCTTTGTCTTTTACAAAAGAGAGACTTGTGACAGAGAAGAAAAGATTAACTCTCCTAGTATCTATCTAAAAAGATCCGAAAGAATGAGAGCCATGCCTATTTAATGCATCTTTAATTATCCTACAACCGACTCCCTTGAGATGGACTCGCCTTTTGAGAAAAAAACCCTTTCGGCTATTTATTACATAACCAGATATTTCGACCCTTTGTGCATTGGTTCCCGGCCTCTTGATTCAAACGGCGCGTATTTTGTAATGAAATGACCCTTTGAATGCAAATGAATAACTCTAGTTTTTACAGTTGACGCTCTTCACACGAGGCTACGCATTAACTTATTACCGAAATGACAAGTCAGACGACCCTTTACCTTCGATCTTTTGAAAAAGTCTCGAACATTTAGGATCTTACAGATAAGACCCTAAATCACTTATACGTGGCGGATGGCTTGTCATCTTTTTATGGCCCGCTTTGAAACTAGAGTCCGCCATTGCAAGATCCACGTGGAAGGCCCGCGCATCCTTATGACTCTGCTTTTCTTTATGGTTCTTGGGGATGCGTTGGGTGGACACTTGGCACCATCTCGTGGGCTTGCTACTTTATTCCCTTTGGTAAGTAAAGGACTCGCGGTATATAAATGTGAAAATCATTCCCCGGTGGGACCCCTTTGTTGACTCCACGTGTCACCTGCGGGAGTTTGAGACTTCGTCCCCTCCTTTGACTTTTGAAGTTGTGCCTGCTTGACACTTGGCATTTTCTGGCTTGCCCGACTCTCTTTGTGATTTAGCTAAGTCCCCCTTTTCTTTCGGTGAAGACTCGGCTCCAAAATGGGTTTTGAAAATACAAGAAAACTCCTAGCTGCGGAAATTTAAATAACAGTTTCCATTATAAGAAGCACTTGCATCAAGTTGTTATAAGTACATCACGAGTGGCTTGATGGTGAAGATTTTGTGCTCTACAAAGGGAGCTCAAAAGTTCACTTCTCGAGGGGGATAGGGTATTTATGCCTTGTATAATGGTAGCACAATTAGGGTCCTCCCCGACTACGCACAATTAGGCCCATAGGGAGTACCTAGTGGTCCCATATGCGGCGCTCTTGTGGACTCCGAAAAGGAACTTCCTTTTTTTTCTATATATACTTTGATGATATTACTATTTGTCATGCGAGTTCCATAGTGCAATTTATTTGCCTTGTAATACATTGGTTGGAACACGGATCCCCAACTAGCAAGTGCGCATATAGAATAAATATCACACGTATAAATCAATGTGTTTTTCTTGTTGAAAAATTGTTCTTTTTACATCTTCTCTTTTACTCAACTTGTTTGTTTTTTGGAACTAGCTATCAATCCCTTGAGCTCATTTTCCATGGTAGTGAAGAATTGTTACTTGTTTTGCCCTCTTCTACTACATTCACAAGTTTAGGGTTGGCAGCCCTTCTAGTGTACTAACCATTGATGCGAAAAATATAAATATTATTATCCTATATCTTTTCCAAATATTTTGAGCACGTATTCAAGTCATAGCCACAATCCTCATCTAGATTGGCAGAGTACTCATACTCACTATTTTGACTTTAATCTCTGGGAAAATGAGTTGAGTCAACTCTTTGGTGAGTTGTTCCCAAGTTTTTCTCCATGTGCTAAGTATACTAAAACCAAGTTGAGTCAACTCTTTGCGTAGTTATTCCCAAGTTTCTCCAAGCGACTGTTAGAAAATACGAGAGAAGAATAAAATGCAGATGGAGACAAGAAGCAAAACTGCACTTGTCCAAATGATATAGGCAGAGGTTTATTTATTGAGAGAGAGGTGGTTGAACAATTACCAACCGAACACTACATAACGTTTATACATTCTATATAAAGTGTTATATTTTAACACCCCCTCTTAATGACTAAACCGAAACAAGACAAAGTTTGTCCCGAAATTTTACAAATTTCCTAAAGCCCATATGTTTAGTCATTACATTTACAGATCATGCCATAAGTTGTACTTTAAAATCATCAGTCCTTAATCGTGATGCATTTGTCGAATGAAGACGAACCGCAACACAAAAATCTGGTTCCATGAACAAAAGATATGGCAAGTGGTCCACTTTGGTTCTCCGTTTCGTGATTCATTGACCGGTGATGAATCACCAATGGTGAGAGTGTCACCCCATCTCCGAGTGCTGAAATTAGAACCTCGAAGATGTGGATTAAAAAATCTATTCTAGGCTTGTGTAGCTCTGCTGAGTCTGTCATAAAAGACTCAATTATCCTGTGTCGAAGTCACCTCGATCACATCCTTGCACCACCATGTAGTGCTTATCCAACTTTTGCAAGAAGAGGAATGTGACCATCTAGTGCAGGAGTTAGAACCAACTCCTCAATAGTAGGAGAAATAACCATCTCCGTCTCAAAGCAAGTGGTCTCCGTTTCAAAAGGAGAAATAACCATCTCCATCTTATCTATTTGCTCATCTATCCCCCTCTGTTGGGAAAGATCGTTCACAACACAATGAGCAAACTGGGTATGCTCTATTGTCCTTCGAGCAAGGACCTCTGAGTGAGTGGCTGGGCATGCCATCTCACCATGCACCGTCAATGCATTTGGAATAGTGGAGTCTCCGTCCACAACAAATTGTTCTTCAGAATGAGGAAATCCATCCTCCCAAGGCATGTCCGCCTTCCGTACACCTAGTAGGTTGGATATTCCTCCACATCCAAGTCAACAAATTTGTGAGGAATGGCTTCCTCCCAAGGTTTTACAACCACTCGGCACATCCTGAATGGTGGAGCTGTCCTCCACACGTGCATTCATGTTGATCGCAGCCGGATCAACAAGCCGATACTGACCACCTTCCCCAATACCAAGGGCAATTATCCGTCTCTGTTTCACATCAGAGACAACACACTTCTTTCCACATAAATCCACAGAAATATTGGGATTTTCAGTCAATTGACGAATAGATAGAAGATTCTTTTGTAAAGAAGGTACATATCTAACATTCCGTACCAACAATTTATGAGCATTATTCAATACAATGCATATATCTCCTATCCCTTCTACTGCAAGTGATTCTCCATCAGCTAGTACTACTGATTCAAAACATATATTTGCAGTAAATGAAACATACCAATCCCTACGACATGAAAAGTGTGCAGACGCACTAGAGTCAATGATCCAACAACTGGTACCACTTTGTCATTCGAGCATGATGTCGTAAGACAATAAAGAGCATGCCCGTCATCCGAATCCCGTTCTTCTGCAACTGCTGCCACATGTTCCTCATCACATGGCTTTTTGTTCTGCTTGAAAGATCATACATCCGCTTCCGGCAATCCTTCTTGAGGTGCCCAACCTTGTGACAGTAATAACATGTGACCTGATACCGAGTGGAAGATTCACCAGATTGACGTTTCCACTTTCCCTTTGATTGAGTGACAAGAGCACTCTCTGCATGGTCACAATTAGATTCTGCCTGAAGTTGTCTCCGTTCCTTTTGCAATAGGTAGGAACTCACCTTGTCAAACGTGAGTGTTTGACTTTCAGCCATTAAATGGAGTGCCTCCACAAATGACTCATACGAAGAAGGTAAGCTGTTCAAAACCAGAGCCACCATATCATCGTTGTCCACCTTTTTATTGATGGAAGATAACTGGTCTTGGAGATCTTTCATCCGAAGTAGGTGCTCAGACAACGATCCACCTTCTTGTAACTTTACGGAAAAGAGCATATTTTTCAGGTATAAAACCCGACTCTTTTCTGACGTCTGATATTTATCCTCGATTGGTCCGAGCGTGCTTGCTTGCCACAGTGGCATTTTGCACTTACGGTATCAAATCATCCGACACCGATAACTTGAGAAGCAATAACACTTCCTTATGACGTTTGTCATAATCCTTGAAGTTCATTCATTGGTCGACTTTCATCACCCTTGATTATTTTATCACAATCACGAAACTCCGCGACTGTTAAAATCTTATGACTCCATACATTAAAATTAGTGCCTGTTAATTTTTGTGTCTTTGGCAACGTCAAGTGTGATATATTTGCCATTTTATTATTCCAAAGTAACGGAAAATAATAAAATAATAATTTGCCTCACACTTAATAAAATATCCTTTTCCAGCAAATAATATTAAATGAATTACTCCAGCAATATACGTGGCTGTGGGAAAATATTTTATGCAAATACGTGGCAGGAAAATATTAAAACACTTTATAAAATCTTTTGCTTTGCCTTGCTCTGGATTTTTACCTCTGCCTTATTCGATTTTGCACCTCTGACACGATTTCAAAAATGGTCTGTAACCCACGATTTTTGCAGGTGCGACCACGATTTTGCCCACGTTTTTCGACCACGATTTTGCCCACGTTTTTCCTCCAGCGATTCTACTGTTTGTTCCGCGATTTTGCTGTTTGCAGGTGCTGTGACCCACGATTTTGTTCTCCTTCTCCACGAGTTTGCTGTCATTTCCCTTTCTCCCCACGAAGGTTCAGAAACTCCTCAATTTCCTCCAGCGACTCAGGATTCACGATGGGTATTTTCGTTCTGAACAAATGATTTATGACCAACAATGATGCCCACGAAAATCAGTAAGAAGTGCCCTCGTGTAACCACAACCCTTCAGACCCTTCGTGAAACAGGCTTTCTTTGTCCTCGCGACTGGTTCAACTTTGCCCACGACAACACAAATTTTCTCTGCCCTCGTCGTATTTGCTTGCGACTGTATTTCCGTCGAAAAATGTGACTTTGTGATACGAAAAACGTGACTGTTTTTGCGACTGTGTTGTGTATTCTTTCACACGATTTGCGACTGTGTCTCCTGGACACAACTCCTTGCTTCTGCCCCTGCGTCGACCGTACCTTTCGTCGACCTCACCTCTTCACGACTTCAAACTTCTTCTCAACAGTTCGTACCCATGTCGGGGCTTCCTCGAACCTCATACGACACTCCCGTGCTCGTCCAAGAGCTTCCTCGGGCAAGTCGCTCTGATACCAATGTTAGAAAATACAGAGAGAAGAATAAAATGCAGATGGAGACAAGAAGCAAAACTGCACTGTCCAAATGATACAGGCAGAGGTTTATTTATTGAGAGAGAGGTGGTTGAACAGTTACCAACCGAACAACTACATAACTGTTTATACATTCTATATAATGTGTTATATTTTAACAGTGACAAGTCTACTGAAAACAAGTTGTGTCAGCCTTTTTTTGAGTTATTCCAAAGTGCCAAGTTTACTGATGTTCTCAAAATTATTGAGTTCTTGAGCCCAAGTTGTGTGGCTATGTTTTTAAGACATCAAAATAACATAATAATGCACACATGAAGGAGGCAAGTGCTTCTATATTGACAATGCACATCCTATTTCATTTATATTTTCCTATATGATACATGTTTTTATGTTCAATTTGATGTATAATTAGTGTATTTGTCTTGGGTATATACAGTGAAAATTATTATTTCTTTCTCGTTTTATTCGACAAGGTTTTTTCCAAGCAGTCGTTGATTGAGATTGGTATTCTTACACCTCAGCTTCCCTCTACAACATAGCTTTAAAACTTGGACTTGTGAAAAACTCTGCAGCCCAACATTTTGACTCTTAACTTGGGGCTTGGGATTTTTTTGGCAAATTAAAAGATTCTTAGACATAAGTACATTTATGTTGACAATGTGCATCCTATTTCTTTGATAGTTTCCTATATAATACATGCTTTTTATGTTAAATTTGATGTATACTGAGTGGATTTGTCATGGTTATATATAGTGAAAACTATTAATTTTTTGCTTGTTTTATTTGACAAGATTTTTTTGAGCAATTGTTGACTGAGATTGGTGTTCTTACACATCAGCTTCCCTCTGCAGCATAGCTTTAAAACAAAGACTCGAAAAAAACTCTGCAAGCCAAAAATTTGACTCAGACTTGGGGCTTGAGAAAAAAAGTCAGAAAATTAAAAACCATATAAATCCAGAAAATAAACATAAATATCATGTAAAATACTGTTAAAAAGGACAAGGAATAAATGTAGATAATGCATGCATAAGTATATTTTTTAATTAGTTTTAGTCTTTAGACCAAAAAAAGAATACAATGCTCATCTATGTACCATAATATCATATGATGATTGATCATCATTGTAGAAAGTTACAAATCCATAGACCATAAAATGTTCTACAAATTCCTTTGCCCTGCCCAGCTCCTTGTAGTTATCGACAATACCATGGAAGTGGAAGGTAACAATTCCCCCAAGGAACAAAATCATCCTCAAACATGCCATTATCCTGACCAACGCCTCCTTATGCTTCTTCTTTTGTTTTTGCCTCTACTGATTGTGCATTGGGTTCTTTTCAGCATCCACCAAACATAGAGCATTGACCAAAGGCTCCGTCACCTAAAACAAAATAATATGAAATTTTAAAGATTGAAATTAGGAGAAATTTGAACCAAAAATATGAATAAAGATAAATGAAAAATCAGAAATCCAACTTCCATGGCATGAATATTTATAAGTTGTACATCTTACAAAGTAATGGATTTTATCACTTTGCAAGCCCGTAATTGTCAAATTTAATTTTAAAAGTTATCTTAAGGATTGTTTGTGCTCTTTGCGAATGCATAATCTGAAAAGATTGTCAGTCACCTTCCCCCTCAACCTACCGACATTAGGGAGACTCCAACCATCGAGTGCTTAAAAATATCTGCTCAAGAGGCATTAGTGAGGTTGCAACGCTATGCAACGTGACAAAGTTTGTGGTAAATCACGTGACTCCCGATTGCACAAGCTTCTTTCCAGTGGCATACTCTCTTACCAAGCTTAGCATTTAGGGGTGATTGTAGATGTATTTGGTTGTATTTTTGACTTCAACAATCATATTCCTTACCCATCCAATATTTCCTCTTCCTCAAGTAGGAGATCAATGCAAAAGGATGCGCAAGGACTCCAAAAACGGGTAGGGTGCCTCTCCTTAAGAAGTTTCCTTATTGTTATGTATGTTGTTGCATTTTCGGTCACAACTTGGATGTATTCTTTACTCCCACTTCCATGACTACCTCCAACATATCACACAAAGTCTTTGCATTTTTTCACTTGACAGAGACATCAATAGACTTTAAGACCGCCAACTATTCCCGTGAAGCTAGTAGAAAGTTTATCAAAGTGTGATTCCTTCCGTTCATCCATCCATCGGACAAAATACTATTCAACCCTTTTTGTGCCAAATTCTTTTTGATCATCTACCATTACTTGTTCATATTTTATGGCTTCATTCAATAAGGGCCCACTCAAATCATAAGGACTAGGTGCCTTGATCCCTTTCCCAACAATGGTTAATGCTGTCATTAATGTCTCCCAATATGGGCTTCTCGCCACATTGAATTGTATGGTATTATCTTAAATACATCTATTTGAAAAATGCCGATAGATATCAAAGTTTTTATCTTGGATTTTATGCATATCACATTGATTAATACTTTTATTTCATTCTCTTCATATTTCCCTCTTACTAATGAGAAAAAAATCTTTCCAAAAAAGGGCCCCAAACTCTACCATATAGTCAAGATATTACTATTTTTTTGATTGATTTCTCAAAGTTGAAAAAGAAAATTTTAAGTGATGGTCAAATGGACATCAAATTTAATGTAGAAAATAGAGTTTACACGGTCACACCATTAGGTGCCACCCCTTGCTGCCATTGTAGAATGCCTATCAGCATAATACTACCGAACAATTGCAATAGGCATCCTTGCTTCATTATGTTTCTTTTGGTTCCAAGCAGTACCCTTGAGCGAAGGTTGTGCACTAAGATTATAGCGAGGAATAAAGACACTTTGTGAAGCCAAAGTCATTCGTTTTGAAATGTCTCCAATTGATAGGCCTCAAATTCACAAGCCAATACAAGAGTTTACTAATTCATCTAAATCAAGGTAGAATTCATCACAAATGCAACTACGACAGCTGTTCTTGTCTTTTCTATTTTTTTCTGGACAAAGGAAGAAAGGAGAGCATTCATATCTTGTGTAACTTCAGGTTACACTCTGAGGCACACTTATCTTGGCCAGTGATATGTGCAAGGCAGTATTTGAGGTGATTGATACTTCTTCTCATCATAAAACCACAATAGTTGCATATCACAGATCCGTGCTCTAGACCCTTTGTGCCATGCTTCTGAGTAGGGTCATCAAACCTTGGATTCTTACGAGCGCTACTTGAGGTTGAGGATGATATTCTTGTTTTCACAACGTGTCCCTATCAAACAAAGGAAAAAAGTGAATATTCAAATCCTGGCTGCCTACGAAAGAAAGAGAAGAAAATTGGAGAAAAAGAACAAAACAAAAGTATTCAAGCACTATAACAAATATAAAATGGAAGAATACAACTTTAAAAACCTCAGAGTAAAAAGAAGGAGCTTTTGCCTCTCAAATCGAACCCCACACATTAAAATCCTTCAAATCTGATTGAAATCACTTCACGGCAACTGGAAAATGATCAAATGTGTTTTAGTAAAAACAACAGAAAAGTGCTTGTCAAAGTGAAAAATGACCTTTTTGGTTGCTTCTGACTGATTTGTTTTTGAAATTTGTTAACAAGGGTTGTAAGAGTTCCTTTCCCAATATATTAATTAATATAATTATACATTTGCAGTAGCATCTAACCAAAGGGAAGTTTTTGCTTTCACTTTGGGCCAACAATGTACGCATGGTCATCATTTTGAAGCCTTCCTTCCCCATTGACCCTCTTTGCCTACGAGAAACAAGGCCTTGAATGTTAGGTTTTGCTGAGACTGAAGGAGTATTTTCCACATGTCAAGTGAGATCATTATTTATAAGGCTGGCCGCAGAGGGCCGCCCTTGTTTAGGATGTTGGACTTTGAGACCCTTCTTCAAATCCAATTGAACAGGGAGCCGCTTCTTGATGTGCCTTCGCTGATGGAAGAAGAAGCATCTGACTACGGGCTTCTCAATATTCACCTTTTGACACCACAACCCATCCATGGATTGGATTACAATTTCCAGCGGAATCGTTTTAGCTAGATCCTTGGATATGCAGAGTCTTGCATAAGAAGCCATAGTGCCATCTAGGGTTTTCCTGTCAATTTCCTCAACCTTCCTAATATAACTTTCCAATCTTTCGCATTGAGCTTTCCTCCCGAAATTCCACTTGGGAGAGCATTTTCCTTGGAACTTCTGTAGGATTTAAAAATTAAGAAGAGGGATTAAATTTTTGAAGGAAAAGTGTAAGCAGTTGTGACAAAAGAACAAGAAGTTGAACAGAAATATAAAAAGATAAATAATTTTATAAGAAATCCCCATAGTACAATCCAAAGATATTGCTAGTACAGGTAGATAAACCTTCCAGAAGGCAGCTTAATCAAAGATAAAACAAGAAATATCATCACATTGAGATATTGCAAAGATGATAATGGGAACTCCAAGATAAATAAGAAAGGGGCAATCTTTTCAAGGATAAGCAGTTGGTTGGATGATGAATGAGAAATACCGACCATTGTTATATTAATCTACCTAACCATGATTATGATGAACTTGAGCTGCAAGATCACGTGTCTTGGTCTGTTTTTCACAAGTGGCCATTCTAATTCAATAACATCCTTTCTATTGGGGAGGAAGGGAGGCATTTTAGGTCATATTGCATTGTGTAATGCAGCACCAGAGTTTTAGTTTGAAGTCAAAGAGAAGCAATCAATAGTGAGGCATTGTTTATCCAAATTATGATCCACATTATGGGTAGAGGATATTAAGATGAAATATAAACTTGATCAAAAAAATAATGGTAAAGTTTCACTTTTTCATTAAGTATATACTATATATGTAATAGCTGAGGATTAATAAGTAATTCACCAAAAGAAGCTATGGCAACACAAAAGAATCTTCATTTACATTTAGATATCTCTATGTGGAGTTCTTTCATTCTCAAGTCATCACCATGACATCTATTTCCGTTAATACCAATTACCTTGATGAACTTAAAAATCACGTATCTTGCTAATAATCACAATACAAGGGGACCCACAAAGCACACAAACACCTCTAAGCATTTGTTAGTAGGGGAGGAATGGTGATGATAATCCATTGGTTTGGGCTTTTCACACTATAGCCTCTTTCCTCATTGGCAAAGCTTTTGGGCGAGTGTGCGACTTATAGTCCTTTTCTCACACTTACTGACAATGCAAGATTATACCAGGTTAAAAAAGGGCTCCAAACTCCACTATATGCCCAACATATCGTGATTTTTCGACTCCACCATATGCCCAACATATCGTGATTTTTGACTCCACCATATGCCCAACATATCGTAATTTTTCGATCATCTTCTTCAAGTGAGAAGGAAAAGTTAAAGCTTCCTATGACAGTCAAATGGACATCAAAGTTAAGGTCAGACACTTTTATTGACATCTCACACTATCATACTTGCTCCTTCCACCCCACTTGGCTGCCCTTGTAGGTTATGGCTATGAGTGTGGCTATTATTTTTAATTTTTTTATTTGTTATTAAATATTTTAATAGCCACCCCTTGTCGTCCCCAAACTCTGGGATATTTTTTGCTGTTTTGGAAACCTTGTTCCTCCTGGTCCCCCTGTCATGGGTAACTATGGTTTATACAAATTGCTGTCATAAATTGTGGTGCCTATAGCTTCACAATTCAATGTTCAACTGTTGTAAGTGGTAAAGGAACATCTATATACGTCATATTTATCTATTATAAGCATGTTACGATTTTTGTTGACAAGTTAGGATTGGAATACCTATCCGACTTACATATCATGTGCACATTACACATACATACATGACACATAAACGTACGTGCATAATTGTACACACAGGTATGCATATATATATAGTTTATAATAATACATATATGCACGTACACAATTATGGATAGCTATCCTGATTCTCGCTAAGCTTTACATCACAAACACTGTCACATCTATACATGTAAAGCATAGAAAACATAAGCATATACGTAAAGTGCAGCGAGCATAAGTGTGTGTGTGTGTGTGTGTGTGTCTCTCTCTCTTTTATATATAAATATAAATTTTAAAGAGTATACTATTATATAAACACACGTAGGACAATTTAAAATATGAAATAGTGAGCATACACTATATTATATATATAATACCAAAGTACCTTTACTAAAAATTATAAATTCATAGAATATGTATATATCCAAAGTGCCTTTTGTGAAAAATATACATTCACATAATAAGAATAATAAAAATATCACCATTTTAACTCAAGTATTTGCTTCTTCTACAAGTTGTTCAGAGTATTCATAATTGCTAGAGGCCACTTGGTCATATTTCTTTGCTTATCCAAGCAAAGGGTAGTATCAACTGGCTTGTTCGTGTTTTTTAAAATGATAGGTACACTGACAAGAAGAGCCATATCAATTGGTGATCCTCTTTTGTGTTGCAGATACTATTAAACCTGTTGATGTTGGGCTAAATGAGGAATTATTTGAAACTGATTATGGCTATGAGTTTTTGAATCAAATTTATCCGATGCTGGACAGTCAACAATTGCAGCCCGGTGGGCAGCACCTATCTCTTACTTGCACGTTTATGAGTGTGATAGATTTTCGGTGAGTAAAAACACTTATTATCAATGAGCTATGATTTAGCTTCTAGTTTCTCAGAATGCTTTATTTTTCCCAATGTCAACAAATATGTATATATCACTGTATAAGACAGATCAAAGACTATTCACATTCCTTAGGAGAAAAAGTTAGATGTTAGGAACAATGGGAATAGTCAAACAATTCACCTTTTAATAACTTTCTTGAAGGATATTATAAAGTTTAATAATTGGAGCAATTATAATCTTTCACCTTTCATCATTATTTACCAAATAAAAACATCTTGTTGCAGTCCTTGTCTTTCTCAAATGTACTATGTAGCATATAAGTACATGATAGACATTGCTAGTTTACATTCTTAATTATGGCTACATATATGAGATTGCAAGCATAAAAGATTAACCTCTTCAATAATAAACTCATCATCTTGCAATATAATTAGATGCACTGGATGAATAAAATTCAGAGTGCCATGTAGGATTTTCTGTATGTACGCTCCTTCATTCATACGAATTTAACTAGATCATCATTATGTGACTCTTTCTATGGAAAAATGTGTGTAAGATTAAGAAGATGCTTTTCATTAAATGGTTGCAAGTTGGAGGTTGAAGTGATTTTGTACGTATTTTCATAAATATTGTTGGAGGTTCTAATCAATGAAATTCCCTCCCTAATCCATATCAATGATAACATTTATAGAATCAATTACGAATGAATCTCCTTGAGTCTCACCATGAGCTCAGATTATTATACACATGGTTTCATTGCAAGAGTAGAGATAAATTTAGCATGGAATTGTTGTTAACTAATATTTGTGAAGGTAACTAGATAGAGTCCTATTAGTGTTATGGCTATATAAATAGATATGTATGTATATTTCTATTAATGTTACAATCATAGTTACCTAAGTCTCAGTGTACGTGGGGATAGGGGAACAAAGGGATGGGGTTTCGGAGATGTAATTTTTTTCCCAAAATTTGGGGACGGCTATTAAAATAATATATAAAAATTAATATTTAAATATTTTAACTTTATTCAATGAAATTTAGGATTTAAATTGTATTTAATGTATTTTAGGTACTTTCAAGATTATAATTCAATGTTTTTGGTAAAAGTTACAGTTTTTTAAAAGTAAACATCTGAAAACCTTAGTAAGATTTTTAAAAAATAGGTGACATCCTCCAAGTCCCTGAAATGTTTGGGACGTCACCAAAATCTAGGGGACATGTCCCCGTGTAACACTAGCTACAATAAAGTACACAAAAAAACAATAGTGGCACTAGAATGATTGCCTCTCAAATGAAGTTCGACAGGGCACTAAGCTCACTAGTAAATAACTCAAAAACATTATTAATGAATCCAATAATTGGTGAAATGAAAGGTAAATAATTTTGAGATTAACATCAATAACTCCCCTCTTATGCAAATGACACAAGAAACCACATGGCATCTACATTTGAAACCAAAATAGGTCATGATCAAATCCTTATACAGCTAAGATCCCCAGGAAATTGGGGCTGAGGTGGGTCATCTTTTAAATTATATTGCCCCAACTTTGTGGATCGCTTTTGGTGGACTATTAACTTCCCATTCGCCTCCCACATTGAGCTGTTTTCCATCTTTTGATATAGTGAGCAGTATTTTGGGACACTTCATTGAGTAGTGATGAGGCCCTCATGTAACCCCATTGCTATTGGAAGAAATTATGGCAGCTCTCTTGTGCCAACTAACAAATTGGCCCCCACATGGCCTAGAATGCTCATCTTGAGGCATTAGGAAGCATCTAGCGGGTCCCCTTATAGGGGCTCTTCAGATCATGCAAGGAGCATTGTACAGTGTACAATAAGCTTTTTGTCATGATCTAAATTTGTTTGTTACTTTCTGTGTTGAAGCTGGATTAAAAAGATATCAACTGTAGAAATATTATAATTAATCAAAGTCTGATTTTGATTGATTCTTTATAAAAGTTAAAAGTTCAACAATAGCTATCCCCTACTGTAACTTGGGATGAAATTGAGACTCTTGAAATAGGCTCACAAAAAGCTTTTGTTTCATACCAAGCTAGACAAGGTTTATTAGATTCATAGGGTCTTTACAAATGCCATGTAATCTTAATAACCAAGTGGTAAGCTTAAACATGAGCTTCCATAACCCATTTGGCTTGCCCTCCAATGGGAAGGTTGCATCATTGATTGCTAGGCATCTTTGAAGGAGTATGGCAAGTTAAAGGTCTGTCAAAAATTCCATCTCCAATCTCATTAGAAATACGTGGGAGAGAGCTATTTCATGTCTGCAACAAGTATTCTAGAATTAAACATTGGTTTAGTCAATGGTAATTTTATTAGCATTGAGTGCTTTGAATCTCTCTGCTATGCCCTTGATCTGCTGTCATATATCGGGATATGTATCGCCGACCTGTGGCTAACATAATCTTTTATCATGTCATATCTCATTTATTTATGCTTTCATATGCTTAGTAGGTGGTTTACATAACATAGTAGGGTATATATAGGAGTTAGTAACTCATAGATGATCATCATATTGAGCACTTGAGTCTTATTGTATGGTTTGGAGGTTGCCCCCTCAAAGTGGCTAAGTCATTCTACTTGCATATTGTGATATTTTCTCTCTATTTTGGTGTTCTTTGGTGTTCTATTGCTGCTGATATCCACATCTATCTAAGTAATTTCTTTACACTTTCTTTCGCTTGACTAAGACCATATGTTCTTTGCACAAAGTTTCTTATACACTGTAAGTAATGGAGTTCACCATTAAATATGTCATGAATCATCATCTCTGTAGTTCTGCCTTTAACATGAAAATACCGATAATTGTAATGTCTTAGATACATCTCTCAAATACAGTCTAAACATTACGATAACTTTGGAAGGAATGTAAGATATCCCTTCGGCCTTTGGACGTAGAGGAATGTGGTGGATTTCCCTTTAGACCTTTTTAGGGGCATTTATCGGGTCTCCTTGTTGATCCTTGTGGCGGGATCTCCCTCTAGACCATTGTAGGGGAATTTTTTGGGTCTCCTTTCACAAGTCATGCAAAGCATGAAGAAAAGCTTATAGATCATGATAATCCATGGATAGGTGCCACTCTACATTCATAGATGACTAGAGTTGTTGACGTCTAAATATAACTTATTTATCAGTTTTAATCTTAAATAAAACCTCATTTTTCCAAAATTTTCCTTAACACCCATGAGGTCTATTCCCAGAGTGGCCTTGTAAAATTTTCTAATATTTGAAATTTCTATATTTAAAAAGTTCCCCTTCGACATCTCTAATTTTAGAAAGTTAATTCTTAGCAACTCTGTCTATTTTCAGCAGGTTGAATCTTCTTCACTCATTTGGTAAGTCCTTCATTTCCTTTGAACACTTCAGCATATGGGCATCATTCTGACACGCATCATATCATTTGGGTGGTTGTTTGATTTACTTAGAATACTCGTTATCTCTTCCAGTGAAGACTGCTTAAAATAAGCTGGGGTCAAGCTCCTTGTTTTGAGTTTTAAAGGTTTGAGTTTAGATCCATTGGCCACAATTTTTAAAGCTTCTTTGTCCAATGTCTCTAGTACAACTTCTACCTTATCTTTTATTTCATGTACCTTGTCCAGTTCTAACTATTATAATTTAAAATTTCCAGGCTTGGTTTCTTGGTGCTCAACATAATTGACTCTTGAGCACCAAAAAGTCTGGCTTAAAACTAATTCTCTGCAAGTGTCAACCATTCTATTGCTTCCTTTGTATCTGTGAACTTCAATCAGCCATTGTGAAGTCAGCCTCTTCTCATTTTACTTTTTCAACTTTTATTGAGCCTGTAAGCTAACCTATTCACCAATCGTCTTTGTAGCTACATTGTCCTGTATACCCATATTGCATGAAGTCTCCCCTTCTGGTCATTGCGATCTGGAACCCAGGGGTAATTCTGGGGACAACATAGCAAAAGAAGATCTATTGTGTAATTAACAGAAACAGTTTGTATTTGCTTTGGATGAACCATAATTTGATTACCTTGACAAAGAGAGCATACAAACATGTTAATAAAGAAACCTCTAAAAAATATATTAGAACTGTATTGATAGATTTGATCTGCATAGGATCCGAGAGGTCAGATGTATAACAACCAAAAACTGGAAACCAATTCCAAAAATAGAAACCTTCGTAATGAATAGCTATAATAAATATTCATACTGATATGAAGGAAGATGAATTTGGGTAGTTATACTGTGTAAACATTCTCATGTCATTTGGCCTTCCTGGCAGGAGTGTCCAAGTCTGTGCAATTTCTATTGGCTTTCGGCCATATCATATGGATTAGGCCCCGAAGTTGGAACCATAAGTGGCCGAGTACACAACAAAGCTAATGGTGGTTGGCACACGACATTTGGTGAATCCATGACATGGTGCACCCTGATCGAACTCCCAAACTCTCCTATATCACACTGCCATCATTAACACTGTATTTCTGGATTATTCTCATGAACTTTGTTTATCATTTTTTATTTGTCTATAATCCTGTGGTAAAACGAGCTCAACAATGATTGAAAGGCCTATCTCCTCTATCAGATGTTGAATGCTCTTGTTTAAAAAATGCCCTGTCACTTGTCAGGTATAGAGATATAGCAAACTGAGTAATGATTTGTTCATAAAGAAGCTTAGTCGTTGATCTTGGAGCATCTGGGCATTTGACAATACTACGGAAACCAACAGAGTCTCCAAATGATTTGTGCCAACCACCTCTAGGTTTGCCATTTGAAAAGCCACTTATAGACATTGATGCAGGGCAATTCTCTTACTCTTGGTTGATGCCAGTCCCAGTAGAGACCAAGATTCCTATCAGGAGTTAAATGAAACTTCTGCCTAGGAGACCAAGTGACAAAAGACAAATGGTTACTCTCTAACTGCCCAGCTTCACCTTCCTTCTCCACATTTATTTAGATATATATTACAGTTGTTCCATGAGGTTCAACCTCCAGTTTTCTTGACATAATACATCTGACCTCATGGATTTGTATAGAATTTGCAGATCAATGAATAAATTATAATATATTATTACAGTTCTTATATGGTGCTTTGTGGTTTCCTTAATGTGTTTTTGCTCTCTTTGGCATGATGGTACTCTGATTGTAGTTCAAACGAAATCAAGAAACAGTTTTCAGACGTAACAGTTCTTATAGGATGTTTTGCGGTTTTCTTGGTGAGTGAGTTTTTTTTCTTTTTTGTCATGATGGTACTCTGAGCGTAGTTCATAAGTAACTCAAAAACAGTTTCCAGACATAACACATTGAAACCATCATTTTGGTGTGTTGCCCCTGGCTCACCCACGAGTGCTGCATTAGAAGCATCAAAACAATAAACTCTCGTATCTCACCATTCCTAGTCACTCTTCATCTCTAAATGCCCCCTCATATGAGGTCTGGTTATAGGAAGCTTGGTATCAAAGCTCACGACCCTTCGTCTTTGAACCGTGTGGAATCATAGTATCTTGTACACAAGAAAAATGACACGGGTTTTCCTTTGCAATTGACTTCTCAAGGTCAGGCCGAGACAACCGAAATATGAGAGATATGATGGATGTGAATAGGTATATAATGCTAAATACAAAATAGGTGGGGATGGCTAATTGTCTAGATTCAAAGGTTGAGCAACTCGTAATCGATCAACTTGCAAGTATGAAACTTGCTTGTCAAGGACAGTGAAAACTCTTCTGATCTCTATGCGTGGGATGCTACGATCAAGGATAATTGCTACGCGTGAATTGAGATATGTCTGTTAGACCGAAGATACTTTGTCCTGGTTGGTAGACTTGTGGAAAGTGTCCGTTCATCTCTAAATATTCCTCTCCAAAGAGGGTCATACAAGAACATAGATGATTCACGAAACAAAGCAAACTATGAGTTTGGATTTCTAACTCGGTTTGCTTGATTGGCCCAAAACTGCTCAGCTATGGATAATTGTTCGTTTAACGCGTCAAGCTAGTTGACAATCTATGGGGGCAAGGGAGTAGATCAAAAACCTAATACACACAATCCTAAGTCTATATCTCCCGATATTGGGTGATGCCTAGTGGGTGGATGATTGTTGCGAAAATCCTCCTACAAGGTTGAGCCAGACCAGAAATGCTCATGTATGGTCGTCAACTTGTGAGTGACAATAAAGGAGACTGGATAAACAATCAAAGGACAGTCAGAGGCTATGAATAGGTAGCGTGAATTCCTAATGACTAGGTTTATTGTTTTGATTTGGATTCCTAGATTACGTTAAATCCTAACATTAAATAAACAACATAAAGAAATCTAATTTAAACAAAAGACAAGTAAACTTAATCTTTTAATTTATCAAATTCCTTCCTAGTTAATAAAATAAAATAAATGCAATTACTTTATTCTATCTTTTTGTATTTTGGAAAGCTTTTGAAAGAAAGAATTAAAACTAATTATCTAACTAATATTTTTTATCTTTTCCAGATTATTTTAAAAGAAAATAGAAATATAGTTTCTATATAAACAAACAAATGATTTAAACTAGATTTATTACTTCTAATTAAAATGAAACTAAAACAATGAATAACTGGATGTGGTTATTCCCTCTGTTTGCAGGTTGTTTTGTAAAACTAATATAAAGAGGGAGTATTTAAAATGTTATTAATTTGATAAAATGAAACTTCTTGTAACATAGATCTTGCCTCCGGTTTGCTGGGAATGAAAGCTTCTCAAAAGCAATTTCTTCTTTACCGGACAGACTTTACTGGCAAGATTAATATTTTTTAAACTAATTGGAGGAAATGACAAAATAAAAGAAGATGCGGAGATTTCTTTACTTCTTACTCCAATCGATTTCCCAAGTAGATCCGCAAGGATAAGTTGGGAAGAAGCTTTATCGAAGAAATATTTTGAAAGAAATACAAGAATAACAGACATATGTAGGAAATGATGACATCTTTCTCTTTTAATAATATTAAAACTAGCTTTGTTGATTTCAAAAGATAATGCCTCTACTAAAACTTTGAAAGAAATGAATCACTTCAACCTGGTCACTACAAATCTTACTGTGGTAGCTTGATGATGTATCCAATGTCTCCTCAGCTTCAGACTCCTTCCAATGTGCGAGTTCCAAATGATCCGGGTGAGCAAGACAATAGTTGACAACATGAAATCAAGAAAACTGGATGGCTGGCCTAGTACAAAGAATATAGCTGGAATGTGAGCAGCAGGGAAGCAAGATAGAGAATTGGCTATTGATGCAAAGACCTCTCCAAAATTCGGCAACATAACACTTCTCAAAATTAAAATTGCCAACCCATGATACAAACAAATGTGTTATATTTATAAGTTGTTGGAGAAGAAAAAGTCAGGAACACATGTCGAACAAGAAAGGATGACTCAGCCAAATGGGAAGAATTCAATGGACTATTTTTAGCAAGAAGGGAGGAGAAAGCCAAGACCATTCCAATGAGCCTATTTTTAGCCAATTTGACCAAGTGAACTGGGAGAAAATCAAATCGCAATCAAAACATGCTTTCAAAAACTTGTGTTTTAATTTTTGATTACGCGGTGACAAGACCGACCCTATTACCGGAGGGGCAGTTGCGCAACTGCTGTTGAAGGGCATTGCAAGAAGTCGGAAAAATGATATCGCAAGCAAATTGAGGGTCAAGAAGTGGGGCAAAGAAACTAAACTTAGTCAAGATAAAAATGCAAAGGAGAGGGGAGGGATCTGGATCTTGTTCTTGTTTTGGAAGTAGCTTTGTCATCATTGGAGACGTGTCGCATTCAAATGTTGCACCATGTAATTTTTGGGTGCGGACAAGTACCTCAATGATCTGCATGTTACTGCTTTGCAGTTGTCCACTCATACGAGATTTTGCTTAGAGGAAGCTCTGTATCAAAGTTTGCAACCCTTTGTCTTTGAACCATGTGGAACCATAGTACCAAAATGATCCACATATTATTGCTTTGTAGTTGTTTTGTGGTTGAGGCTTGAGAGTATTCAATGGTACTGACCTCTAGAAGGTCAAACCACCAATAGGAACGTGTGGAAATGGCTAATTGATCCCATCAATGGTAAATTAACACACTAAGGGTGTCCATCATGTCCTAGATACCTCTAATGTACTTTATTATAGTTGTAACTTGTAGGCAATAGGTTCTAGTGAGATTTGATCGAGTTGCAACAATGTTCACTAAGGTCTGGCCTATATGGTGTAATTACACACCCTCAAGTCCTAGGACAAGCTAGTGGTTAGGAATGAAGGAGAAAAGGAATGCTTTTAGAGGTGCAAAGATAGGCAGCAAGATGCCAGGACCAAGGTGGCTGGGCAGAAAAAATGCCTTATAAGGGTAAACTAGGATCAATGAGTGCATTAAAAGGGTGTGTCAAACACCATACCGATGTGCAGTGTCACATCATTATGATGTTCAAACTTTCATTGCTATAATGTTGTCAATTTGTTGATAACAGCTTATGCATTTTTTTTTATTATTGAACTGCTTCTCTGAATTTGAGTAACTGTTATTTTTTCAAATATATGTTCTTGTCTTCCTTCCTACAAAAGGAGGAATTTCTGCTCTTGTACAAGTTTAGGTGTTTAAGTTTAGCAGAATACATGGTCAGATAATCCTGAAATCATCTACACAAGAAGTTGAATTAACACAGAGAGAAACATTCAGACAGTTTGACTGCAGGAAGCAGAAAATTCTCCTTGAAGGAGCATAACAATCTCAAAGTCAGGATTGAGTGAATATTCATAATCCATTACTCTCAGCCATTTTAAAGCGATACATGAGTTGAGCTAGTTTTTATACTGATCGTAATATACACATCACTTGTATCAGGAGGTGAGATCCACTTTGATCGAACATGCATAAGTAACCAGGGATGAGAATTGGGATCATTATATAAAATACTGTTTGATTAGACCTAAGGAAGTCCAAATGTATAAGAACATCACCATCTAGATCTGCAGGTGTTCAAATCTTATAATTGGAAATATATAATATATTAAGCATGAAAATTATTTGCGTACTTAGAGGGAGGTTGTAAGAACCTTTTACAAGATTCCTACAGGTCATTACTGCAGATGTTCAGAGAAATTAATAATGACCACAACAAGGAAATTGGAAATAGATTAACTCATTGGCCATTGAGGCAAGGTCCAAGTTCAAAGTTGCATCTTCGCTAGTCCTATTATGATTGATATTTATTTAAAAAAGTTGGAGTATGGGAAAGAACTATTCACCAAATCTTGCAAGACGGGGAAGCTAAATTAAAGCCATGAAGAAGCAGTTTTCTGGATAGCTTGTCCTATTAAGTTATTAACTCTACTAAAACTCTAAAACCATTGACAAATTTGGAAAGCATATCCTTTGAATGTTTGGTTATAGAAGCTTCCTATGCCATTGTATTGCTTTTGATTTATGTGGTGTGTAATAGCCATGAGTGCTTCAGGGTATAACTAGTAATGTTCATGGTTATCTGGTCTCGATTTATATTGAATGAAACTACTAAACCAACTTCTTAGAAAGTTGTATTTCTTAGTTTTTCTTTGTCAGCATTTGAAAGTATTTTTGAGGTATTATTGTAGTATACAGGTAAAACTGACTTGTCAGTTTTGGTTCAGATAGGTATATTTTGTCTTCCGGCATCAGCAGTCATTCCATATCATGACCATCCTAGAATGACAGTTTTTAGTAAGCTTCTTTTTGGATCAATGCACATAAAAGCTTACGATTGGGTTTATCCCAGGGATACAGAACCAAATCCTTCACAGGGTGAGTCCTCATGGCCATTACTTTAATACTTTTGCTGTTGTGTTATATTTTGAAATGTACACTACCTAAAGCTGTGCCTGTAGTATTGTTGGACACATCATTAATCACTGTCAGAATTTTCATTTTGTATGTGCATCGTCACCGAGAACCTTTAGTTTTCTGCTTAGCATTTTCTATGTTCTAAAATATTCGAGACATCCAAAGTGTGGTGCATCTGATATTTTCCAACAGAGGAAAGTAAGTTGCATTTTCAGCTGCTTGTTAGAAGGATTAACCAACATTTTCTTTATTCTTTTGTGCAGTAAGGTTAGCAAAATTGAAGATTGACAATGTTTATACAGCTCCGTGCAATACATCAATATTATATCCTACATCTGGAGGCAATATACATTCATTCCGAGCCGTGACATCATGTGCAGTACTTGATGTTCTTGTTCCTCCATATTCAGATACAGCTGGGAGGAATTGCATGTATTTATTGTGAATACCCTTACTCGAGTCTTCCGGGTAACTTAACCTGCTATTAGCTTTTTCAGGAAGCTGTATGAATATGAGTACGTAGGTTCCTATAGATAGTTTTCAATGAGGTAACATATTGGTATTCTTGTTGATGACACAAATTTGTTTGTATGCTATTTGTGTTTCAGAGGATGGCAATGCAATAACTGATGTTGACAGTGATGGAGGTTATGCATGGTTGGAAGAGATAGAAAAACCAAATGACTTTATTGTTCAAGGAGCAGAATACAAAGGCCAGCTAATTGAAGCTTGATAACCTTTGTCTTTGTAAATCACATTTGCGTTTATGCCTTGTATTAGAGAGTTAATGCTTGTTTCTCTTTTCTAGAGTGGCTTTACGAAAGCATAAAACCTACTTGAAAGTATGAAAAGTACAAACGCAATTGCAAGCAGTTAGTAGGCTGTGTGAGATGTATTTTCAGACCCAAATTTATAATGAAATGAACTGACATAAAAGCTACGATTCAACTGTCAAAAATTGTATTAATGTTTTTGATCCATTGGTAAAACCAAGCAAATTGCCAAATCAGGTTCCCATTTTGTTGGGATCGGAAGCAAACTGCAATAAGCATGTTTGCAAAAATTTGGTTCTTTTTGTTCCATTGATAAATGCTAGAATCTCTTTTGCAACTAATTTAGACTACACACAAAATTAGCCCCTGCACCGTTAGGGGGTGCAAGGGAATCACCAATTGGCAATTCTCTGGCAGAGATTTTCTGTTGGAGGTTTTAATGACATAGGTTTTCTGATCCAATTTTCTGGCTGGTTTTCCTGTAGATGTTTCCCTACTGGATTTTTCTGGCAGATGTTTCATGACAGAGGTCTTCCAGTACGAGACAAATTTTCTGGGCACTTTTTGGTGGTTTACCGGTGTGAGACAACTTTTCCGTCCTTTTTTGGGAATGCATTCCCACAATAAAAGCCTTTCGGCAATAAGATGGAAAATGCGCAAGAGAAAAAAATATTGTATAAACTAAGAAAATGAATACACAAAGGATTGTGAGCTCTCATGCTCAAACAACAAAAATCTCCTAACCTCACAAGCAGGATGACAGCCTCTCATGGCTATGTAACCTCTTCTCTACCCCATGAAAAATCTCTTTAAGGTCTCCCATGAAAAATCGTGAGAAGTATTAATTTCTTTTTCTAAACGGATGAGGGAATGGTGCAACTCTATTGGTCAAAGGAAGTAGTGCATTCCTATTGGCCCATGAAAGGGTGCCTTTTTCTAATTTTAAAATAGTTAAAATGGGAAAATGGAAACTTAGGTTTAAAATTATAACCCCGATATGCTATAAAACATAGGCGCGACAAAATGTTTATACCAACACCCCCTTGAGTGCAACTTAGGGATTACAAAAAGATGTCTCAACCTTAGATATGGATTCTCCCATGAAAAACTCACGTACTAGAGAAGTATGAAGTATTAATAGAAAGGATTAAGTATCCATTCCTTTTTCTAAAGGGATGAGGGAATGGTGCAACCCTATTGGTCAAAGGAAGTAGTGCATTCTTATTGGCGCATGAAAGGGTGCCTTTTTCTAATTTTCAATAGCTAAAATAGGAAAAGGAAACTCAGGGTTTAAAATTATAAACCCGATATGCTAAAACATAGGTGTGACAAAATGTTTACACCAACACCCCCTTAAGTGCAACTTAGGGACGACAAAAAGATGTCTCAACCTTAGAAATGGATTCTTTAGGACAATGAGATAGGCTGCAAAGTTCTTTCCTAAAAGGCGAAATGCATTTTCTGCAAGGATAACCCAAGAAAGCTATGTACAAACACCGGAAGTAGTAAAACACTGAAGTAGCAGAACACAACCCTCCCAATTTTGAATTGGGGTAAGGTTAATAAAAATCCCACAAAAGATAGTAGAAGGTGAATTCATTGCATGGTTGCTAAAGTACACTCATTGAAGAATGCTCTCAAGGAATGCACAAAAACATGAGATATGTCACAAGGGTCTCGTTGTGTCGCCATGAACTCTATTGCATGGAATTCAAAAGAACACCAAAATAGTTGAATAGATGCTTTGAGACGATTAGAAATCATTCTCAATTGGAGATGGTTGGTTTATTGAAGGAAGCTATTACAATGACAAGATTTGCTCTAGGGAGGGAGCATGCTAGGCAAGATGATTGGTACAAGAGTGAAGTCGGAAACCACACAAGCAACATTGATGACACAAATCACACAAGAAACACCACGATGCCACCACAATGATTTGATATCCATCCAAGTTGAATGGGAATGGTCAAGATAACACAACTCAAACAATAGAAGATGATGTTAATGCAATTAGGTGCCATGTGTACAATAGATGAATGCAACGAAGCATCAAAGGGATTCACTAATGAAGTCTTGAGACTCTCATGCCTAAACAAAGTCTAAAGGAGATGTAGAAGAACTCACATGGCTTGCATGTTTGAAGGAGTGTAAAACAAGATTAGGCATCTCATGCCTAAGTGAAGCAAGATCAAGTGTCTCATGCCTAAATGCATCTAGATGCAAGTTAGGAGTCACATACTTGTGTGAAGTGAGATCATGCATTGCATGTCCAAACATGCTTGAAACAAGGCCAAATGTCGCATGCCTAAAAATGTTTGAATGCGAACAAAAAGGAGCTCAAATGGATGTGGTGCAATGAGGTCATGTTGCTCAAAGTCACTACGAAGAGTGAATTGTACAAAAATAGGGATTGAGCTCATGTGAAAAGGTCTTTGAAATGAAGTATGTGCACGATAACCAATGTCAAATCGAGTAGTCAATTGAATAAGCTATATGGGCATTAAGAGTGCTTATCATAGCCTCCGTTTGAGTACTTGTGTAATAGAGTAAAAGGAACTGATACTATTATTGTGTTGCTAAAATTTTGCAATCACATCTACATGATGCTTTGAAGGGTGTGCTTTGAAGATTGATATGTACACCAAGATTTGGTAGTAGTCCTTGCAATCTAGTATTGCATTGAGTGGATGTGTGTAAGAGTTTGTTTAAAGTGTCACATGATGGACCGTGTTGTGGTGATGGAGTCTATAACGATAATTTTTTGTTATAAGTGTGCAACGGTGTCCAACAATGACACAATAATGGCATTTTTCCGGGAAGTTGTGAGAAAAATAAGGTGGTTCGTTATTTAATTGACATATTCTCTTCAACAAAAGTGATCACATATCTTTTCTCGACAACATATTATTGTCTTGCGTGAATGTTTGACGCTGTGGCATGAAACCATTACAATGGGTAAGGTTACGTGATACCCTACAAAGAACCGCACAATGAATTAAAAATGCTCGAGAGATGAGAAACCACCCCATCGCTTATAATAGTGCAATTTTATATGAATTTAGCTCCTAACCACTAAATAATCAAGATGGAAACAAAACAAATCTTTATTTCCATATAACGAAAGAAATTTGACAACATATTTGGAATGTGCTAAAAACTTAAGCATGGTAAAAAATGTTTTCTCAAATCTGAGTTGGGAGTGAAAAGTTATGGCTACGTGAAGATGCATGCCAAACAGGGTCGAAGGCTTGTGAGATGCTATAGTGAATTCCACAATTTGAAGAAAAAGTGATCTCAAATTTAGAATTATCTTGTGAAAACATGCAAATTCAAAAAAGCGACACAAAGATTTGATGCACCATATGCAAGATATGAACTATGGAAGATGAATACATTACATGAGGGCACTAGAGGTCAGCAGTGTCGAGTTTTTGTGGGGTGCATGATGACTATTGTAGAGGGGGAGCTGCTCATGGAGGTAGAGTAAATTTTTTTGAAAAACCCTTGAAAATCTTGGAAATTTTTGGAAGCGATCATTTTTCGCACCAATATAGTAGAAAATGTCGGAATACTCTTATCCTCTCACAAGTTGAAGAAACAACTCTCCCATGGAAACTCTCTTAGAAACTTTGAAAGCTTGTTTTAATTTTAATTGTTTGCAAATTGCGCACAACCCATTAACTAATAGAGAAACATTTTTACAAAGAATAACCCGAAAACTTCGAATTTTTTTGGTGGTGGTGATTTTTGTCCAAAAATGGCCAAAATTTCTAGATAAATCCCTTAAAATCGTAGAACCCCTAAACCTTGTTGAGCGTAAATCTTGTGTGGATTGAAAAAAGTAAACCGTAGGTTGTAAATACTTGATTTTAAAGAAAATTCAGATTTTTTTGTAAAACTATATTTGTACCATGCAAAAAAATCCTATAACCTCTTGAAAAATTACAAAAATTCTCAAAACATTTTCTTTAATCACCAAATGTGTCCCTAAATTGCGTTAGACTCTTTTTCCTCAAAACCCATATTAGAAAATTGGTTTCCCCTACGCTTTGAATCCTTTGAAGTCATGAAAAATTTATATGTTCTCAAAACTCAAAATTAGTTTTCAACCCGTAGCATGTTGAAAAAGTGTAAGAAACTAGCTCTAATGCCATGTGGGAATAATCAAGGCTCATAAACAACAAAGTTTAGATTACCTTAGAATCTGCATTTCTTCATTTTTTCCGACTATGCACAATATAGAAAAGAAAAAAATCAGAAAAACATAAAATATTGTATAAATTAACATGAATATACATAAATGTTTGTGATCTCTCACAATCAAACAACACAATCCCCTATTCTCACAAGCAAGATAACCATCTCATGTCTCCGGGAAGCTTCACCTAAAAAATTCTCAATAAACTCCTCTCCCATGAATAACTTACAACTAAGATATCCATTCTTTTTGGATTGCACTAAGGTACAATTTTATTAATAAGAGGAAGTAGTGTATTTTTATTGGTCCATCAAATGGTGCCTTTTTCTAATTTTAAAATAGCGGAAATATGAAAATAGAAACTTAAGGTAAAATAATAATCTTAAGTTGAAACATATGTGTGACATAATGTCTACACCAACAAAAGTCACATTTGCACTTCGAAAACTTCATTGCATGTTAATAAGAGGTGGGAATTATATTGTCTTGGAGAAAAGACGATGAATCTTTCTCAAGGCTATCCCACACAAAAGATGGGATGATTTTATAGAGGCTTTATGAGAGGAATACTACTCGGTGAAGAGTTAAGACAAGGTATAAAATGTTGCATTAATTGTGTAAAGACCAAAGCATGCATGATAATACCCATACTTTGTGTGTCTTGTTGAAGAATGGGTATATTGTTAGGAATTTAAGTTATCTCATATCCCTAGAGGGTAAGAAAGGCTTAAATGGTTGTTTATATCTATTGGTAAATAATATGTTAAAGTTTAATAGTTAGTATGTTGGGTGGTTATAACACCCACTTCTATATTAGTAGTAGTAGTTAGATGGTAACAAGAGTATGAGAGATTAGAGGGATATGAGCTAAGAGGCACATTCTAGAAAATAAACCGATGAATTGCGTATAAATGATGTGTGTGATTATTATTGTGTTGCATATTTTTTAAAATCTTTGGAAAGTGTGCAGTCTTTAATCAAATATTAAGTTTAGTATAAAAAAATGCCACTCATGTGAGAACCAAAGCCAAGATTATGTGTAAAATGGAAAGAAAAAATTCTAGCGAAGGCACAAAATGCATGTTAAAATTGTATAACAAGAAGTAGGTAAATTTTTTTGTTAGATTGAATTTTAAAAGTTATTAGGGAATAAGGAATGTTGTAGCAAAATATGAAGCAAACAATTCTACATTTTTGTCGAATGTTTCATTTACCTTTGTGTTGCATTTCTTCTTCTTCACCACTACCCGTGTTCAATGAAAGGTTTTGCAAGAGCTATTGAAATGGGGTAAGAAACACTCAAGAACCCCAAAGCTTTGTGCAAAAGCCCCTCAATGGACCATATGATAAGAAATGAGCAAGGAATCCTATTTGCATGCATTAACTTGAAGTAAACAAGCAATTTAAACAAATGAAGTTAACCTCTATTCTTGAAAGCTTAAAGTAAATGAACCTAAAATGATCTAAGCAATCAGTTTATGCTTCAAGAGAATGGGATCTCACCATTAATGGCTTCAAGACCAATGGTTCTTCCCATTTACTCCATGTTGTGTGATAGAAATGCAAAAGCAAAGCAAATAGCTCAATAAAAACTCCTAATCCTAGCAATAATACTATAGTTTAGGTTAGAGGGAAGAAGTGTTCTTAGAAATGAGAGGGGGGTAGTGGGCTATTTATAGTTTTCCATTTGGGAAATGGGAGCCTTTTTGGTGCATGTGGGACTAAAAGGGAGTCAACAAGTTAATTAACAAGTCAAAGTAAGATTTGACTAGGTTATGAGAGAGGTTGATCATGGTTAAGACTAGCTAACCATGTTTAGAGGGTAATTAATCCTATTTAGAGAGAAATTAGGTTTCTGGGAGGGTTCTGAAAGGCCTAATCAATCCAATGAAGTGGATTGATATTCCAGGGAGCTAATAGAGGTGGTAAAGAAGAGGATATTAGCCAAGAAGAGGTTATTATAACCTATTTAATTGACTAATGAGAGGAAAAAGACCATAAAAGTGTCGAACAAGGGGAATTAGATAGATCTAATTGACGAGGTGTTGTCAACTTGCAGGAAGAGGACTAGTTAGGGCAATATTAGGGATAATGGTGCCTTGATCAAACTACAGGTGTCTACATTACCCTCCCTTTGTGTGCCCTTTGTTTTATAAATCAACTTGTCTCCTACGTGTAGACACCAAATTTGGGTCACACTCCCCTTGGTCCCCTTCAATCAATTAATGTAATATATTTAATTAATCATGACCCCTTCATCCTATACTAATATTCATCCTCACATTATTAATTAATTTAATTAATTTAATTTCACCCTCACACCTCCACCTCATCGTTACACCTCACCTTGGACCCATTCCAGGCATTTAACTCACAATGACCGAGTCATCACTCTCAACACTGAGTCATCACTCCCAGTGCTGAGTCACCACTTAACCTAACTAACTAAGACTTCTTCCTAAACCTAATTGGACTTCTTCTATGACCTTCCTGCCTTCTCTCACGTGAACTCCACTTCCCTAAGTGGACTCAATCAAAATCACACCAAAAATAGTAAAGATCTAGCCTATTTTTGGTAAACCTAGACTTTCCCGCCTTAATCGACACCGGTTATCCTCAACCGACGTCGGTCACCTAACCACCATTGGTTACCTTATATACACTTTCACAACTCTTTACACGGGTTGGTCATTCAATTATTGGAGCCTAATTGCATTCAAGCACGAATCTTCAAGCCCTCCTGCATCTAGACAATGAACACACACAACTACAATGCAAGACAAATAGCCATTTCTCTTTCCAGCGTTAGAATACTTACGGAAGAACATATGCCGACCGCCACCAGGTATTAGACTCAAGCACTTCTTCTCCGATCAACCATCAACCATCCCAACTCCCAAGATTTGTAAGACATCAAGTAAGTATTGTGATTCTAATCATTTTTATTCCTTTTGTATATCTCTTGCTCCTTTCAATAGTTGATTTCCTCTATTGCATGTACATCACCTTCCTCCCACCAACCCACTATTCAACCATCCCAAGCATTTTCACCATTCTAAACCTCCTCCTTAGTATCCTCGAGTCTTCTCAGTCATATTACGACCCAAACCATACTACCCTCACTCTTTATGCAATCACAGAGAGCCTAAAACCTCTTGTTTAATAATTTACTATCAAATTGCCCCTACGACGTCGAGTCACCTTAACCATCGTCGGTCTCCCCTCTCTACCGACATCGGTCACTAGACCGATATCGGTCACTGTGTTTTCTGTTAACCTTCACCAAACTACCTCTAACATCACCTAAACTCCACCCAAACCTTACCAGATACCTCTGTGACCTTACCTAACACCCCTGTGACCTGTCCCAACCAGAAACATACCTTGCCTGATGCTAGATTAGTTTATATTTTAATACTTTTCTTAATCTAGTTTGTTGATAACGTTTTGAGATACCTAAATCAAAGTGTTAGCAATAGGACCTTTATTTCTCATATTTACTTTCATTGATTTGATAAAAAACAAAGTGGATTGATAACCATCTAGGAAGTATCACACTTCCTAGAACTAGCAAATCGCTAGGTAGTCCACTGTCATTTGCTATTTAATATCATTTAGTGGTCTTGCTTTGTATCTATAAGTAGTCCTAAGACAAAAAAGAGTTCTCTACGAGCAACTTGGATAAAAGTCGAATGTGCGTGCATTCAACTTGTTTCGCACAGAATGCTTCCGTTCCTGGAATAGAGTTGCTTCTATCCTTTCATTCCTTTGAGAAACAGATAAGGGTTAGGGCTAGGAGGAATACCTGTTGAATGTTGAGAGGGTGTGCGCGTACCGTAGAGAGAGATCAGATCGATTGCAAAGAACTCCTTTTTGTCTGGGAAGGACTACCTGCAAGTAAGAATACAAGACCACCAGATTCTAATTAGACAATAAATGAGGGAACTGCCTTGGGCCCAGGAAATATTAGACTTCCTTTCGAAGGTGGTCAGTTCCCCTGCTAATATGAATTAACACAAATTCTAACAAAGAAGTTATTGCAAAATTACAATTTAATTACCTTGTTAAAACAATAGAGGAAAGGGCTAGTTTTGGTTTTGAATCACAATGACCGATGCCTTGTCACACTATCGGTTTCGCTAACCGATATCGGTAGGGGCAATGGTTTAGAGGCTTTTAGTGAGGGTTGGCTATAAGGTGGCTATGGTGTTTATAAGGCTAGTAAATGATTGGGGATAGGTAATGGGGTGATGGAGAAGGCTCAGAGGGTATGGGAGCTATTCTTGGGGCAGTGTAGGGGTAGAGGAATGATAGTTAGATGTAGGGTGTTACCGGGTAGTAGATCTAGGAATAGACTTATAATTGTTGTGATTCAGAAGTTCAAGAAATGTTATCAAAAGAACATACAAGATACTACTTACTAGTTCCTCATGAAGATACAGGTCCAAAGACTGTGATAACGAAGGCAGGGCTCAGGTAGGATGATCGGATAATCAAAGATGAGCTATCTTCTCTCCCAATGCTTGGATGAGTGTCACTGGGCTCTGGTTACTCAGTTGCAGTCTTGGGCTTGATGTCCTTCTCTGCAAACTCCTTTCTTTCCTTCACTTGTCTCTGCTCGGCCAAGTGAATTCCCGATCTTTCCAATGAATTTCCCGATTCCAGATTCTAGGTCCTATGAAAAATCCCGCCCCTTGTTTTTGGTTGGGAGGTCATTTACAGGGAACCGATGGCGGTTACGTAACCGACGGCGGTCGAGTAGGAACCGATGTCGGTTAAGTCAAAGTGGGCTATTTTTAGTAAAATAGCCAACTTTCCCTCCTTTTCTCCCGAGGAATTAGTTGTGGGCTTGGTCAAGTCATTATTAGGTTGATTTTGGTGTGGGTGAGGAGTAATTAGTCATGGGTGTGGATGTAGACCAAGTTATAGGTCTTAATTAGGTTAGTTTAGGATTAGGACTAGGTCATGATGAGGTGGCGAAATGAGGTGGCAGGTTTGGAGATGTGGATTTATTAATTATAAGGTAATTAATAAATAATTGTGCAAGGTTTAGGTGGTGAGACTAGGTTGCGAAATGAGATGCAGGGCACAGGGTGTCGTAAGACACAAATTTGGTGTCTACACAACCTTCAACCTACATATCACAGGTATTCCTCCTTGACCTTTTACCCTATTTGTTTTATCGCACAATTAATCGGTAAAACATTATGTTTCATTGAAGTGCCTTTCTATATATTTAAAATAGTAATTGCATTTCTTCTCACTATGTGTGGTCTACTCGATTATTTTTGAGTTCTCGCTTCATAGAGTGAAAGCTTGTTATTTTTTTAGTTTAAGGCATTAAAGATCCCAACAAATAACATAAATAAGGGCATGACCCTCTATTTAAGCATAACCATCATTCCATGCGCAACCCATATACATCTAAATATGTGCCATTAAATGAGGATGTCCTTACAAGAGCATGGTATCAAGCATAGAAACATGGATGCGGTTTTTAGAAGTGAGAGAACGACGTGGAGTATATATTTAGGCATAACCCGAGAGGTAGAAAAAGTTGGCAACAAATGTGAAGGTAATTACAATGCAAGGAAGGGAGAACAATAAAGGTAGACGAGCAACAACCCATGTATGCAACACCAACCCATATTACAATCTCAGAACAACCATACACTCTTTGTGAAGAGCTCAATAAGACATTAAGTATTTAAGTTTTAACATACGCTTTCTTAGAAATATATAATTTTAGGGTTTCCCTTAGTATTTTTGTAAGTTGTGTAGTTATTTAAAATTTTCAATATTGAAAAAATAATTATATGGTAAACTACACATTTTTTCCGCCTTCAATGTACTTGAGAAGCAAATTAATTTTATAGCTTCCAAAATGGGAGCTGGTTCAAGTGAAATTTTGCCACATATTGTAAAAAATATTTTTCATTTTGGTAGAAGGTTTTCAAATGAAACCTTATTATTTTGCGTAAAACAAATTTTTTTCTATAAAAATTGAACAAAAGGACTTATTTGTACATGGGTGCATTCTCTATTGTATGCGACACCCGCACAAGTGTTTTTTCTTGTGAAGGAAAAGAATATGGAAAAAGAACATAACACTTATACTTTGTTGGTGCACATCAAGGAGAAATCTATGGTCCACGTAACCACAAGGTTCAATCTGGCTAAGTGAGATGAGTTAACAAAAGGTTGGAGGATGACATGAAGTTAGAGGATAATCTCTAGTCTTGAGCACATTATTAGCTTAGGGAGTGAAAAAGTTGTTTCATAGAAATTTTAGAGAACAAAAGATGAGGATGGTGATTAGTGGCAGTGATAACCACAATTTTTCTAGTCATTAATGACAATGGTTGCATACACGATGATTAGTGAGGTGGCTAACATCTAATACAAAAGCATAGTGATGACCTATTTTAAACTAATTAAGACTGCAAAAACAAGAAGGAAAATGCATGAGAGAGAAAATAATGTATAAACTAAGAAAATGAATATAAAAATTGTTGTGAGCTCTTATTCTCAAACAATAGAATTTCCTAATCTCGAAGAAAGTTAACAACCTCTCACGAAAATATCTCTCGTAAGGTCCTCTCCCATGAAAAACTCATGTACTAATGAAGTTTTAAAAGAAAGGCTAAAGTATCAATTCCTTTTATGAGAGGATGAAGGAATGGTGTAATTCTATTAATGGTCAAATGACGTAGTGCATTCCTATTGGCCCATGAAAGGGCACATGTTTGAAGGAGTGTACAACAAGATCATGCATAGAAAATATAAGGATTTCTATAAGATCATGCATCTCATGCTTGAGTGAAGCAATATGAAGTGTCTCATGCATGAATGCATCTAGATGCAAGTCGGGGTTGCATACCCGTGTGAAACAAGATCATGCAATCTAAGAGTGCATTGAGTAGAGGCGTGTTAGAGTTTGTTTAAAGTCTCACATGGTGTAGTGGTGGTGGAGTCCATAGTAACAATTTATTGTTATAATTTTGCAACGGTGGTATTGTAATGACATGTTGATGGCTTCTTTTCTGCAAAAGTGGAAGAGAAATAAGGTGGTTTGCTTTTTAAGTGATTTATTCTCTTTAACAAAAGTGATCACATCCTCCTGAAGTGCAGTGACCTCAAAGAATAAAAAATATTTTTTTTACTACATGATATTATTGGCATGTGTGAGTGCTTGGAATTTGTGGAACAAAACTATTACAATGAACAAGGTGACACAATACCCTCGTGAAAAACCTCATTATGAATTAAAAACCACCCCGACTACTTATAATTGTGTAGTTTTATATTAATTTATCCACCGAGTACAAAACAATTTAAGATGAGAAACAAATCAAATTTTTGTTTCTATATAGCAAAAGAAATATGAAAACAAATTTTGGAAGTGCTAAAAACATAAGCATGGTAAAAAATGTTTTCCCAAATATGAGTTACAAGATAAAAATTATGGCTAAGTGAAGATGCGTGCTAAATATAGTTAGGAAGGCCAATAAGATACTATAATGAACTCCATATAGTTTGAAGAAAATTGATCTCAAATTCAAAAAATGACACGAATATTCGATGCATTGTTTACAAGATATGAACCATGGAAGATGAGGAGTGCACTACAAGAGGTCACCAAAGTGAGTTTTCGGAAGGAATTTTGCGGGGGGCATGACGATTACTATAAAGGGGATTTGCTTCTCAAGCAACCGAGTTAAAATTTTGAAAAACCTCAAAAAACCCAATTTTTTTTTTTAAGTGATAATTTCCCTTGCAAATGTAGAAAAATAATAGAATACTCTCATCCTCTCACAAGATGGAGAAAAAAATCTCCCATGGAAACTCTCTTAGAAACTTTGAAAACTCATTTAATTTTTTTGCAAATCTTGGAGATTCCATAACTAATAGGAATTTTTTTGGCCAAAACCCTAAACTTGCAAAAATCATGCTAGTGCTATTTTTGGTCCAAAAACGACCAAAATTTGTAGAAAATCCCTTCAAACCATAGAATCCTTGAACCTCATTGGCTTGGTTGTAAAACGTAAACCGTATGTCCTAAATACTGAAAGTTTTTTTGAATTTTCACAAAATTTGCAAATGTTTGTAGAACAACATTTTTACAATGTTTATTTTGTAATGCCCCAAAAAGTACATTTTTTTCAAAACATTTATTAAATCACCAAATTTGGCCTTGAAATTGAAAACTCGCTTTTCCCCACAAAACCCTTATTAGAAAAATGGTTTCCCTATATTTTGAAATATTAAAAGTTACAAAAATTATATATTCTCAAAACACAAAAATAGTTTTAAGTTTGTAACATGTTGAAAAAGTGCAAGAAATTGGCTTTAATGCCATGTGGGAATAATATGAAGGATCATAAATTTGATCCCAATTTAGAATTTTCGAATCTATTATTCAATTAATTCAAAATATGCACAAAATAGGAAATACAATATTTAGGAAAGTTAAAAACATTGTATAAACTAACATGAATACACATAAATGGTTGTGATCTCTTATGATAAATAAAAATCACTATTATCACAAGTAAGATAACAACCTCTCATATCTCTCGTAAACTAGGCCTAGGAAGAACAAACTTACATTAGAAGAATTAGTAGAAAAACTATGATATCCATCTCTATTATGATTGGACAAAGGTACAATTTTATTAGTGTGAGGAAGTGGTGCATTCTTATTGGCCCATGAAAATGTGCATTTTTATAATTTTAAAATAATTAAATTAGGAAAATAAGAACTTAGGTTAAAATAATAATGCTAAGTTAGCTAAAACATAGGTGTGACATAATGTCTACACAAACAAAAATCACATTTGTACTTTTAAAAGCTTCATTGCATGTTAAGAAATGGTGTGGATTATATTGTCTTGGAGAAAATACAATGATGAAATATCAATCAAGATATCCCAAACAAAAATATGTTGATTTTGTAGAGGCCTTCGAGAGGAGTACCATGCGGTGAAGAATTATGAAAATATTACACAATCTTGCATTAATTCGGTCAAGGTCGAGACCAAAACATGCTTGATTATACCAATGCTCTGCATGTGTCTTTGTTGCAAAATAAGAATATTTTTGGTAATTTAAGAAAATTTCATATAGTTATAGGGTAATATAGGTTTGAATGGTTATTTATACCTATTGGTTAATATTATATTAAAGTTAATAGTTAGTATGTTGGGTGGTTATAACACACACTTCTATGTCGATAGTAGTTGTTAGATGACAATGCCATCATGAGAGATTGAAGGGACATGTGATAAGAGGCACATCTTAGAAAATAGGCCGATGAACTATGTATAAACATTTTGTGCGAGTATTATTTTGTTGCTTTATTTTTCATATTTGTCAAGTGTGTAGTCTTTGACAAAATATTAGGTTTGGTATTAAAATAGGTCATTCCTATGGGAGCCAAAGCCAAGAACATGTGCAAAATTGCAAGATAACATACTAGTGAAGACACACATTTGTTGTTTTATTTATATGGATTGACGAAAACCCTAATTTAAAATTCTATAAGAATGAGTAGACAATTTTGTTATTAGATTAAGTTTTAAAAACTATTAAGGAATATGATTGTTGCAACAAAATATGAAGCAAAGATTCCATGTTTTCCTATAATGTATCATTTACCTTGGACACCGCATTTCTTCTTTTTGTCCCATTACCCTCCCTTTGTGTTATTAAAATTCTCTTTTATACTTCATCGGATGTACCTTTCTATATATTTTAAAGAGTAATTGCATTTCTTTTCATTGTGTGTGGTTTACTCATTATTCTTGAGTGCCATTTCTAAGAGTGAAAGCTTGTTATTGTATGAGTCTAAGGAATTAATTATTCCAACAATAAACATAAATAAAGGAACAACTCTCTATTGAAGCACAACCATCATTTTATGTGTAACCCATATAAATCTCGAAAAATGCCATGGAAGGAGGACATCCTTATGAGATTGTGGAAAAATGTATAGAAACATGAATGCAGTCTTGATAAGTGTGAGAACAATGTGGCATGTATATTTAGACATAGCCCAAAGGTAGAATATGTTGAAAACAATGAGGTGTGAAGGTAGCAACAATGTGAGGAAGGGAGAACAATCAAGGTAGAAAAACAATGAATCATAAATACAATACCAAACCATACCATATCCCCTAGAACAATCGTATGATCTTTGTAAAGAGTTCAATAAAAAATTAAGTAGTTAAATTTTAACATTTGGTTTTTAGAAATTTGTAATTTTGGGGATTCCCTTAGTATTTTGTAAGTTTTGAATAGTTATTTAAAAATTTCAATATTGAAAACAAAAAATTATATGGTAAGCAATTACAAAATTTACATATATTTTCCTTTAGTATACTTGAGAAGCAAATTAATTTAATAACTTCTAAACAAATATCCAGTTTGAAGAAAAATCATTCCGCATAATTTAAAACAATATTTTTGTTTTGGTAAAGGGATTTTGCATGAAACCTTACAATTTGCATGAAACAATTATTTTTCTATAAAAATGTACAAAAAATATGTGTACATGGGTGCATTATTGATTGTATTCGACACTCATACAAGTGTTTTTCCTTTTGAGGGGAAAATATGGAAAAAACATAACACTTATATTGTTTGTGCACATTTTGGAGAAATATGTACTCCACATGACCATTAGGTTCAATATGGATGAGTGAGGCAAGTTAACATGAGGTTGGAGGATGATATGAGGTTAAAGGATAATCTTGTGTCTTGAGCACACTAATAGCTTAGGGAATGGAAATGTGGGTCTATAGCAAATATGTAGAAACAACACTGAAGACAAGGATGGTGATTAGTGGTAGTGATAACCATAATTCTACTAGTGATTGTTAGCGTGGTGGCCAACACCCACTAAGAAAGCATAGTGAGGCTCCAATCCCACTATCTTTGGTTTATAACTACTCTATGATGCCTATTCCAACTAGAGGAAAAAAAGTGAAGATTAAGTGGAGGCTCGAACCATACTGATTGTGAATAGTATGTTTTTATATATTCACTCATTGTGCAAATCAGTAAGGCATAACTTGCATATCTTATTATGAACAATTGTGTCTGCAACCCCTATTCATAGTTTTGATGATTAGATAACATGCATGTCCTTGTTCTTGATAAAAATATTTATGACGAGGAATCATAAAATAAATCCTCTCAAATGTGCAAGGATTCATAGTGGAGAGGGTTCTACACACCACTAATGTGACATATTTCTTCCTTATGAGGTCTACATTAAGATGTGTGACACTCTTTTTGTTGTGATACTACATGATTAAAAATGGAAGAAATTTAAGAATGTTCACAATGATTTATATTCACAATGGATTAATTTTCATGAGGCATTTTCTAGTAAACAAAATTCCCATAGTCAAGGAAGTCATAAATATCCCTTTGTTGGGATTTTTAATGTGAGAAAGAGAAGTTGAATTTTTTTTATTAGGTAAATGGTTATGGTTTTGAAAGGCCCTCAATACCTTGTACAAATAAAAATAGAAACCAAGTAATATCACTAACAAAAGAAACCAAATAGGATCAAAACAAATTGATCCAACTGGAAACAAACAATAGACTGTAAAAAGTTAGCACAAAGACCGGGAAAAGAGTATGGGCTGATTCCCAAATCAACATTATTTTTTTCCCTTTTCCCCTTTTTTATTTCAACTTCATGCCACTTTATGACTATCTAAAAATATGAATCCTTATTACCAAGAGGAGAGTATGAGATCAAGTATTCAGGATTTGATTGAGTCATTAGCTACATATCCGAATCAAAATTATTTGATATGTGACCTCTCTTCAACCCTACTGACTACGAATCCATCAAATTCATCTCCAATGAGGTCATATGATCCTCTCATCTTTCCAATTTTTCAAGCCCACTAGCTTCTTCCTGATGGTCAAGTTCACCCGGATAAGTCTCTTATGGTTCTTTGGAATATTGTTCACCTACATCGTGATCATCATCTTCATAATCAACTTCTAGTAGTGGATAAGTCCATTTTTTTGGGATTTGGTTGTCCCTTTTTCTATGTGGATGACCTCTATTATGGTGACATGTATCTTGTATATTTTCTAAGAGTCTACATGTATGCCATTAAAAAAGCTATATTTTTATAATCCAACACCTGAATGTGTTGAGATCTACCCCATTTGAGTATTGGTTTATCCGATAGACCCATACTGAGATCTACCTCTGCACAAATGCAAGTCAAAGTACACAATCATGCTTTAAATATCTTCTCATCATGCTTGATGAAGGTTCCCAAAGCATCACCTATTGTGTTGAGAGCAAGAAAGAGATGCAGAGGCAAGATGGGAAGCCAAACCCATACATGCATTTTAGTCACTGAGAGAAAATTCAAGTCAAAATTTGGAATCCATGGAGTGATGAACAACCCCACACTACCCAAAAAATAGGGTACATTTTTCAGATCTCTTTGACAATCCTCCTTGTTCCCGAATAGAGTAAAAACCTTTTGAGCATAGATAAATCTCACATTTTTGTCCATGTTGAATGTATCCATTGATATAGGGCCTATTTGGATGGCCAAATCCCAATAAATTTTCTTATAACCATTGATTTTTCTAAATTCTTATGGACATTCTCCACCACCTGCTTAGGAAATTATACTAACGGAGCCTCTTCCTCATGCTCTATGATGTATGATAAATAAGGCTTATAAATGTATGCTGAATAAGGCTTCTAAATGTTTGGAGCGGACACCGAATATTTTTCCACCGCTTATTTTAAGGAATCATGTTTTAGGGAGGAGGGATCCTACATGTAGACACATCACCATGATGATGTTGGACTCCTTACCAATATTGTAGGATGTCTAAGGAATATGTTCCCTCAGTAGTTTTCCCTCATAAAGGAAACAATCAAAGTTACATGGGATCCCAAGTTTCTACTCCATTTTTGCTTGAGATGAACCACCTGATATGTTTTATCAACTTATAGACAAATGGTATTTCCATAGGGGAAAATACCATAATCTAGAGCTCAATATTATGCTCGACTGAGGAATTATGACTTTTAAATTTGTCAAACAATTTACACCCGAGAGTTTTGTCAAATATTTGGACTCACTCTCATGGCACTAGATTAGTGATCCACCGCAGACAGATGGAAAGATCCATCCTCACTCACTCCCCCTCATGAAAAACACCCACCCTAGAGTGTATACACCCTTATAACCTTGTCTCATTTTTCCATTTATATAACCAATGAACAATGTACTTCCATCTGAAATCCAACTCAAACTTGTGCAATGCGGACTCTGGGATTTATTGGTGAGAACAAAATTAGGATGAAGATTAACATCAATGATTTTAATCCCAAAATACAAAACCTTAAGTTGATATCTATATGAGATAGTGGAGTGCTTAAGTTGATCTCCTACAATGTAAGAAATAATATGAATATTAGTGGAATTCTTTTATAAGAATTGTGTGAGGTGATATGCCATATCTTCATGTACATAATGAGAGTGAAGATTAGGGTTATTATTGAGGCTTACCTTGTAGAGGATCAATGTTGATAGTGAAAATGACATTAGAAAATGTATCAACAATAGAATAAGGATGAATATTAGGAACTCCATTCATAGGAGTAGAGAGGGATGAGAAAAGGGGTTTCCTTTGTAACCCAAAGAATGAGTATATGGGACTACGAGATTGATGAAAATACCATAGAACATTGGAAATGATGACATGATGAGGTAGAATAAGAAGATAGATACAACACAAAAAGAAAAGAGAAAGAGCATAGAAAAGATCTAGTCATGAGTCGGCTTCACCAAAATGTTTACACCTTTATTAGATTATGTGAAATCTAAGAATTAGGGAATTAAGTACACTAAAGGATTCAAGGGGAGCTACGTGGGATTATTATGATTAATTAAATTACAACATTAATCATACAATATCAAAACAATGCATTCAATGTTTGAAAATTTGCTACAAACTTGAAAACAAAAGAGGATGAGTTCACTTAGATGATTACAAATTAATTTGGGAGGATATTGGAGGGTGCAATGCTAAAACAAGAAGATCTCAATATGATAATGCTTTGTTTTGGGAAATGTGACTAGAAAATGATATAGGGAAAGACCATACACTTTTGTTAGGATCATGGATATGGTCTTGACCCTTATGTAGGGTCTTGGAATTGCTTGGTTTCTAGCTCTATAAATTCTTGAGATTGTCACCTATATGGAAATGTATCTTGCTATCAAACCCTAGTTTTTGGTTAAATATTGTGAATCTGTTTGAATATTATGAACATGCTCTCAATCTTTAGCCATATATGTGAGACCCTACAAAAAAAATATTATTTTGGTTTTGGGATACTCTATATAATGCTGATGTTGACACTACTTTGAAGAGGTCTCAAACCACATGTCGTTATCCACCTAACATTTGTTATTTGAATGAATGCAATTAGATTTTGCAACCTCTTTGAAAATTCTTGAGTCAAGTTTGGATCTTGCTAAAATACTTAGAGAAGGGATGTTTGAATGCTTTTGGATGAGAGAGACTAATGTCTTGACCTAGTAAGAAGCTTCAGACCTATAGAGATTGTTTCCTTAATGGTCAGTAGATGTGATTTTATGATATTGAGGGAGCTTTGGGTATTTTTGTAAGTTTAAAAGTGAGTGTATAATACATAGTACCATAGGATTTCCAAGTTAGCAAATGAAGTAGTGTTAACTTGCTTATATAGGGTTTTGAAGATGAATTATTGAAGAAATACCAACCTAGAGGGAGTAAAGGACCCATCAAAGAATTTTGAATTGAAAGCAAAGATGGAGGATATGCTAATGTAAAATTGTACAAATAGGTTAGGATAAGATATAAATTCCTAACCAAACTGTACAACCTTGACCAAGGATGAAAAACATGTTAAATGAAGTTTGCATCCTATCAAGATGACTTACTATATGGAATTTTCTGTATTGTACTCTCAAAATGTGTCAACATATTAGTGTGCAAGGATAAACATGTTGGTGTAGGATTTTTCCCACTATGTGGTTTTACCTACATGGTCTAATTATCTTGCTTAGGTTAATCATAGGTCATTAGGGGAAATGTACTTTAAGTCATTTTCTAATTGTGAGTTGAGTTAATTACCTTTTTGGGTGACCTAATTCCTCACTATATAATGTACCTTCCTATGCACATTTTGGCTAATGGATGAGTGAATGATTTTATGCATCAATGAACATTTTCTTGTTTTGTTGAAGACAAGCTTCTTCCTTTGAGCTTTGTGGATTTCACTACTACACACAAGGTTTTCTTTGTGTATTTGATCCTATCCAGTCCCAATATTAAATTGTGGCCCTCTTCGACATGGTATCAAAACCATTATGGCATCCAAATTCCATAACATCATTTGTGAGATCTAGCATTCTAGCTCATTTGGTGTTTATTTTTCATTTATTTCAATTTTCAAGGGTTTGGTGGGGTTTCTAGAAAATTTGTGTAGATATATTCCTCCAAAGTCTCTAAGTGAAAAATGGACAATTCCATTGAATTTAAAAGGCCCCAAAACCTTAGTCTCAGTTGTGCACATGACTTAGCTTTGTGATAGACAATTTCAACCATTTTTGGAGGGTTTGAAGATCTTCTTTTGAAATCTACAAAATTCACACCCATCTCGTAGCGCATTTCAAGTTTGGGAGAAACTCATCTTAGCCGTTATCCCTTGGTCACATGGGAATCGAGCCCTTGGTTTTCCCAACCCAAGGGGGCTTAACTTTTCCATCATAAAATTTGGGAAAAATTTTGCACACCAAAAATTTATGCAAAGGAAAGATTTTTTTGTGAGCAAGAAAATTCAAACTTTCAATCAATAGCTCTTATTCAAGTGTTGTTTTATAAAGTGTGATTTTTTTGAGGTCTCTGCATTGGTAATATTCTCATGCCTTGTAAAATTGAAACTCTATAATTTCAGGGGGTTTCATAACTTAGTCTTTAAAGAACACACAATTCCCAGATTGCAATGGATCAGTCTCATGTTCCGCTTCTTACACCATTCAATTATCACGAGCGGAAAGTAAAAATACAAACCCTTTGGAGCAGTAAAGGATTACACTAGATCACTATGAGTACAAGAAAAAAACTGACACTGGATGTAGAAAAGGTGAAGTGGTACAATAGAAGTGACAAAGCCTATGGTCTAATATGCTTATCAATGTCTCCCAACTTTCTCTTTCATATTGAATCTGCAACTACTCCTAATGAAGTATGGACCATATTGGAAGGAATATTTGGGAAACATGACATAATGAGAGGTCATGATTTGGATAATGAGATCATCAGGCAGAGCTTGGAAGCAACTTTAACATGATACAAAAATTCTTCGCCAAATTCAAATCACTCATGTCAGTAGAATGAAACTTTGTGACATAGAAAAAACTAATGATCAATTGGTTCTTTCCATCATTTCCAAATTGGTTTATGACTATATGTCTTCATTTTTACTTTCCATGCCACTAGGAGTGCCATTAGAGCTACATGGACCATCTTTGTCCTTGTATATTTTTGATGGTGACTTAACTTGGGAGCAAGACAAGCTTATTCAAATGGATGTAATGAAGTCATCTAAACCCCATTCTCTATTTACTGGACATGAGAAACATAAGGCTTCCAAAAATATAAGAAATAAAATAATAAGGATCATGAGAACAATAAGGATCAAAATGATCCCACCTAAAAAAAAATCTGGAACTTCCTCCTCTATTGTCAAGTCCAATAAAAAGAGGATTAAATGTGGCTATTGCATAGGAAAACATGATGAAAGAAAATGTATGAAGAAGTAGATTGACCACCTCGAAGTATTCTTGATAAGAAAAACATAGGTGTCCCTGAGTATATCAAACCATCTTCATCAACCCATGAATCCTCTAAGGAAAATGAAAATGGAAAAGGGAAAGAGAAATAATTAGGAAATGAGAAGATAAAGGGGAGAGCCCTAATAGAATTTGTTCCAACAACTCCTACATGGGTTATTGATTTTGATGCATCACATCATATGACCTCTTCACATGTGGAGTTCACTTCCTTGGAGCCATGTGACATGTCCACTATATGTTTGGGTGACAACACTTGTACACAAGTTTTTGGGAGATGTTCTGTTGAAGTAAGTGTAGGAACATTTAATAATGTTCTAAATATTCCACCACTACCAACCAATATCCTATTAGTCTACTAGATTACTCACATTGGTTAGGGCACGTGAGTTGAAAATGGGGAGATTTAACAAGCCTTCTGTAATGCCCGCTAAAATCTCCCACTTGAGACCTAAGAACAACCTAGGTTTAGTTAGAAAAAAACATGGAATAATTTTTTTCTTAAAGTGTTAACAACCAAAGTCTCAAGGACAATTAAATTCAACTGATAACTTTTCCCATTATAATAATTACTAATTCCACATTATAAAGCAACAAGTGTAATAAGTCCACACCTAGCTCAAATCTCCTTAGGGATTAATTTAATCATTGATTACATTGACATTTTAGCTAAATATTCCTTAATTAAAATTTTAGGGTTAAGGGACCAAAACAATTAAATACCCAAGGTATTTAATTCCACAATATCTAAGACAAGAGCAAGGTTTAATTACAATGGGGAGAAAAATACATATTTAAAATTATCAGAGAAAATTCTTACTTACCCACTCCCAGAACTCTCTTAAAAGATTCAACCTGATTTTTCTCATATTAACACACTCAAAAATTCCTGAAAACATTCCCATTAGATAGGAAATTTCCTCACCTTTCCAGTGATATAAAGAAGTCCTCCTAACTCCTCATATTTCTCAAGTTATGGGTCAAAACTTGGGGTGAAATTTTTCCCAAGAGCGGGCTGCGGGCTTGGGGAGGAAAATTTTCCCCAACTCGGGCCTGTGGACTTTGGAGAGAAAATTCGTCTAGAGGAGAAAAGTGGACCGATGGAGCGGGGAAGAAAAATTTTCCTAGATGCGGGCCATGAGCGGGGAAGACATTTAGCGCCTTTTCCCTTTTGGGACAAAGCAAATTTTACAACCGCACCTCCGTCGACGCCTAGGGAGGCCACGTGGAAGCTCCTTATTTGCTGCGGGTCAATGGTCCGGCGGGGAACATTAGGAAAATTTTACTTTTCAAAAGAAAAGGCATAAAGGTCGAAAGGAAACCGTGCCTTCGCCGACATGAGAAGATGCCACGTGTCAGCCAACCGTTGGTTGCGGGTTGGCAGGCTAGAGGGGATAATTTAGAAATTTTTCCCAAATGTTTTCTGAAGCATTAAGGCTTAAAAGGGTAAGCTCCTCCACCGACGCCTCGTGAAGCCATGTGGCGGCAGACTGATTATTTGTAGACCGGTGGGGTGCGGAGGAAACTTACAAATGTTTCCAAATTTATCTTTGAAATTGCTTAAGGTTAAAATCAATCCGAGCCTCCGCCGACACCCAATGAAGCCACATGTCAATCAATGGTTGGTTGCGGTGTGGCCGGGCCTGCGAGGAAAAATTGCTAAATCAACTTTTTGGACTTAGATCATTTTTAGACGAAATGAAGGCTTGCGAATTAGTGGAGTGGCAAAAACTTCATGACTTTGCGCCATTTGGGAAAAAAAGTGAAAAAGAAAATTTTTAGCCCACGGGTCCGCCCAAGAATATTTTATTCATATAAAATTTGACAGTTAGATTATTTTGAGCCCGAAATGAAGTAAAAAATTTAGAAGGCCATAACTTTTGATTGAGAACTCGGTTCTTGGAAAATAAGGACTGTCTAGAAAAATATCGATGTCCTCTTTGCACACAACAACCTTAGGAATTTTATTTTGATAAAGTTTAAGGGTTAATTTTGAGAAAACAATCTGCAGGCTTATAAAATGAAAACTGGTAACATTTGACTTAAATTTTTTGTTTAATTCGACCTCCTTCCTTTCTTAACATGCCAAACAACATGGATGATTGATCTTAGAGGAATTTAGGATGGATTGCAAGGTATATTTTGTTTGATTGATTAATAATTCAAAATTTGCAACTTTTGACAGCAAAACGACTGCAATTTTGCCTTTGCTCGATTTGAAAGGTTCTTTTAAAAATTTCTTAAGTGTTTTAGTTTTTTTGGGGTCGTTTTGATCATGTAACCTCAATTCAATCATTTTATTTCATTTTCCAAGGTTGCAGGGTCGATCTGTGCATTTTTGATAAAACATTTGCCAGTTTTGAAAACATCTAACAGAGATCTAATTCAAAAAGATCTATTTTCCATTTATCATCTTCTAAGTATTAGAAATCATTCCAGATCTAATCTAACTCATTAATTTGATTCAAATCAAAGTATTCAAAGGCCAAAACATAGTTCTGATGTCTAAAACATTCATTTCTAAAGAATAGAGCATTATGACATTTCTCCAAACGTATTCACTTTTTTTTCAATCAGAATTTCAAAATACATTCAACAATCAATTCAATACCTAATAATGCCATTTGAGAAAATTAATACAATATTTTATTGATTCAAAAAGATACCTTTACAACTTCTTCCTTCATTCCTCAATTACCAAATACAGAATACAAATTCTTCCACATTTATTCAAAAATAAAAATAGAGTATATCTCTTTCACATTTTGAATTGTAACTTTCATAGCCAATACAAAACATCTTTCCATCACAACTAATATACAAGGTCATCCACTTTAAAGTGGGAAAAGGTTACAATAAGAAGTTTCACAAGGGACTATCGAACTCTGTCTTCTTCCTCAATACAATATACAAAATACAAATTCCTTCCACATTTATTCAAAAACAGAAAAAAGTATATCTCTTTCACATTTTGAATTGCAATTTTCATAGCCAATACAACACATCTTTCCATCACAAATAATGTACAAGGTCATCCACTTCAAAGTGGGAAGGGGTTACAATAAGAATAATCTCAACAAGGACTGTCAAACTTGTCTTCTTTCTCAATTCCGTAACAACAATATGAATGACAACAATAGGCTTCCACAACACAAAGAAAATTTCTCATTCAAAACATAGTCCAAAACAAAACTGCAGTTTTCCACCACAAACCAAAACAACAAACAACACTTAAGCTTCATCATGCAAGCCAAAGAAACAAGAAACTATGGGGGATGTTGCGTATGCCTCCCAAAGGGGAAATGGGTATCACCACCTGAGAACAAACCGCCAATATATATATCATTTCAAATACCTGACATGCCCTTATGCCTCCCCCAAGTACCCCTTATTCATCACATTTCCTTATTCCTCCCCAACCTCTTATGTCACCCCATAATGAGTAAAGAAATGCAAGCTATTTCTTTGTAAGGTGGAATCCAAATCCCAACTCCCATACCTCCCCAAAAACACTTATTCCTCCCGCAAAATGCCCCATAGTCTTCTCCTACACCATCCCTAGGCCATTTACCCAACCAACCAACAATTAAAACAACACATTCAAACATTCAACCATTCACATATGCATACAAATAAAATGAGAGAATTTCCAAGAGCTAAGCTCTTACCTCTCCATGATGGAGTTTGTTCCAAGGTTCAAACACAACAAGCTTTCCAATGCAAAAATAGTCCAAGATCAACAATCTACAAGCATGCAACAATCTCCAACTTTCTCCCAACTTGCAAGAGATCCAAAACCCAAAAGCAAGTCACCAAAGAAAGAAGTGATAAAAGTGAAGCAACCCAAAACAAGGTAATGAATTCAAATTTTATAGAAGAGGGAAGAGAAGAGGATGAGGTGGACCCATGTAGGATGCCACATCACACATCCTCAACTCCAACACAAAAGTCAACTTCATTCTCCAAAGCATAATAAATAGGTGGGTGAATAAATGACAGTTTTACTTACACACTCAAATCAAACCCACACCTCATAAGGACTGAAATTAAAAACATGTAAGAAAGTGCAATTACAACTTACAACTTGACTTACAAAAATACATAATAAAGGCTAGATTTAGACTCTCCAACCATAGGTAAGGTTGGTATGCAAATTTAAGAGGTATGGGACAAGTTTAACTTGTCCCAAAAGCCTCCAAAAATCAGCCTCCAAGGACAAATTCAAATTTCAAAAGAAGGTGGAGTGTTTCATACTCCAAAATTAACTTACACATCTCTTACACATCACTTACACATCACTTACACATTACTTACACTTATCTCACAACATTTAATACAAGAGCCAACAACTCCAATAATTACTTTCTTATGTCCCAATTTGATTAATTATTTTTTACCAATATGATTACTCATATTACTTTACCACAATTTATTTAAATAAAAGGGGAACACATCACTTATAAAACACATACAACATTAACAAAGGACCAAATAAAAGAAAAACATAAATTCCCTTGGTCACATTTAAAGGTGATCCCCCCCATGGGAATCCCTAACAATCAAACACACACACACACGAACAATACAAGTTGCCATGGTGACCTTGTTGAATTCATCTAGAATTCCAATGTGGTTGGTCTCCAATCCCCTGATGTTTGTTGTGATATTTTAACCTGCAAAACACAATACCTCCTTCGGCCTTGTGGCCATATCAGAACATCCAAATGAATATAAATATAATTTCAAAATCATCAATATATATATGAATCACAACAACATCCAGACAATCAACAATATCACTTACGATTTCATCAACAACTATATCATCATCAATTTTAATTCAATTTTCTAGGTCTGCTCAATATATCCAAATATCACATGTCCTAACAACATCCATAAGTATATATATAACCATGTCCAACAACATGTCAACATCTATATAAAATGTCTCTAACAATCATCATGCATCATATATGAATCAGAGTCAACAATAATCCATGATCTGACATCTAACACCATACTAAATCAAAACTATAATAATATCCATAATATAGTCAAGCAATATCATGATCAATATCAAAAGGTGTCAAAGGGAAGTGGGCACTACACCTTCTAATAAAATGAAATTCTCTTCTCAAGTATAATGTCATCGAGGACATGGTGTAATTTTGGAAAAGGTGTACTAGGATTCTTATATAGCTTTCCATTTTGGGAGAAGTTTGCAACCTAGCGAATGTGGGATAAAGTGAATGTAGGATTAGAAAGGGATAAGTATGATTAGAAGATATTAATAAGAGATTAACAACTCATGGGAGTCGGGAGGTTTAATTAATAAACTAAGATTAATTAATTATCCAAATTAAGCTTATAGAAGCCATTTAGAGATGATTAGTAGATTTTGAAGGGTTTGAGAGGGGATTTAACCAATAAGAGGATTTATTGATTAAATAGGAGATTTAAAGGTTGATTAATTAATTAAAAGGGAATTTTAACTAACGGCGATGTTAATTGGCATACAAGATGAGGGATGAGGCTAGTTAATTAACGAAGTGTTGTTATTTTATTGAGAAAAAAAGGAATGTTATCTAATTAGCGCAATTTTAGTATTAATAATGCGCGGTCGAAATTAGGTGTCTACACAAATAGTTGTAGCTTCGAGTGGGGTTTTATACTCCTACCTTCTCTTCTTTTCTCTCTTTGAAGGGAGTTTTTTCAAATTAGGTTTTCTCACTTTCTCCTTTTAGGAGAGATTTACATCATATGCGTGGGTACCTCATCAAGCCTTTTTGTTGGGACCCACCTTTTTACCCACCTCTGCTATGCTTAAAGAGGGTGTTGGTGTAATATTTTTCTCACTATGTGGTTTTACCTACACGGTCTAATTAAATTTTTAGGTTAATCATAGATCATTAGGGTAAATGTACTTTAAGTCATTTTATAATTGTGAGTTGAGTTAATTACCTTTTTGGGTGACCTAATTCCTCACTATATAATGTACCTTCCTATGTAATTTTTGGCTAATGAATGAATAAATGTGTTTATGCATCAATGACCATTTTATTGTTTTGTTGAATACAAGCTTCTTATTTTGATCTTTGTGGATTTCACTACTACACATAGGGTTTTATTTGTGCATTCGATCCTATCCAAATCCGATCTTCGATTGTGGCCCACTCCAAAAAAATAATCTGGATAAGAGACCTTAGAAAGTGTTGAGTGGGAATCGAAAGGTTGTGTTTATCTTAGAAAGAGTGCATTATTAAAACTAGCAATGCCAAAGATTGAATTACAATATTTGAGTGTTTATAAAAACTATTGACTAACTATTTCAAAGAGACATGACCTCATGGAATGTCATGATTATAGGATTTGTGAGAAATGGATTTGCAGGATGTTGTCAAACTTTTCAAGGTAATGAAACACTCTAGAACATAACAAGACCATATAATCCTTGTTATTTATTTCAACATGCATTTAATGTACATGTAGTGGGTAAGGGTTGTGAATACTTCAATTGCATAAGTGCCTCTTTAGCTATATTCCTTTCTTTGATCAAGTTATCTCTACTAGTTGCCATCCTTGGTTGTATTGGATATTTGGAGGACACTATAAAATTTACTTCAAAATGCTGATTAAACATGTGGTGGTTGTGTGGGAAATTTTCTTGGCTCCACAGAGAACAATGGAATAAGAATTCAAGATGTATTCAAATATAGGTTTTTTTAACAAAAATGCACTTTTTGTTGATGAAATTCCAATGTTTCCAATGCGACATTGAGTGTGTGTTTCTTTTTCTATGTGTGTAAGAGATATTTATATATTGATTTTTGACCATCACATGCTCCAATTCCGTAGTCTTCCCATCTTGAAAATAGGCATGGGTTTCTCCCTTTTTGCTAATTCGATATGGTATGTCGATTTTCTTGTTTTGTTTAAAAATTAAAATTCTAAAATTTTAGTGGAATGCATGTAAAATGACTAAGTGATAAGTTTCCCGTAATCCGTAATTAATAATGAAATGATCACTTGCAGGTGAAAACCAACCTCCACAACATTTTTTTCTTATCATTCTTGGAAATAACCTAGATTACACTATAAAAATAAAATGAAATAGAACTTTAGTCATAATTGTGTCTTGACCCCAAAGTATTGTGAACAATTTCTCATCATACAAAGTAATAACCACCTTGAAACCAACCTATTAAAAGTTATTAAATTTTCTTGAAATCGACACGTGGTAAGTGTTTGTAACCTCCCCTTTAATAGTTTCATGACTCAAACACATTCCTTGATGTTGTGAGTTATTATAAAAATCCATAAACTACACCCATCCTCTTGTTGGATGCTTTATCAAATCTGGTTTACAAGTGATTTCGATGATTTGGTTGTAGGAGGTGACCTCTCAATAAGTACAATACCACTTTCGAATCAACTTGATTTAAATGCTTACTGACCGAGAATTCATGTGTTGTCAACACTAACCTCTTCATATCTACATTGTGATTATGAATCCATAATTAGTTTCACCCTTCCCTCATGGGAGGCACTTTTTTGTGCACATTGCATATCCACTTTGACTTGTAGTGTTCAAAAGAAATCTCCAAATTTCACTAAATTGATCCTCCCGAATAGTGATCCTAAAGAACGTCACTTATTGGAATTTTATCCCATCATCTTCCTTATATTCTCACCACATAGAAAAAGAGGATGGAAGTGATGAATTCCATGTTTTATTTCTTAGTGTCCTTTTTGGAGGCCATTCCGTGGCCATTTTATCTACTATGAACTACAAATTTCCTAATTCCCTTTAACCAAGTTTTTACCCCACAAGTCTATCCTTACTTGGGTTGGATAACCTACTTTTGGGAATTTATTATTAGTTATATCGTATCACTTCATACTTTATAATACACACATAAATTAGACACTTAACACAAAATATGATGTTTCTCTTTCTAAATCCTTTCTTGAATTGATAAGTTCTAGAAATTGCGAGCTTGTGAAAAATGATGTTTCTCTCCTCTAAACTCTAATTTAGGTTGTTAATGAACTTCAAATATGTGCAAAGAAATTAACACATTCTCTCCGTACAACTTGAAAATATATGAAATATGAAGTTTGTGTGAAGATATTGATTCCCTCTCTCTGAAATCTAAATGTGTTGAATGAATTGTGAAACTCTCATGAGTGATTTCTAGTACTTTTCTCTCCCATCTTTGGAAAGTCCAAATGCACGATATCAGTAACTAGTTAAAAAGAGTGAACTCCATGTCAAACTTTTACTCACGCTTAATGCTATAGACTTGCAAGTGTTGTGGCAAGAAGGTAAATGAATTTATATGCTCATATATTTGTCCCATTAAATAATTATTCTTGTTTCCTTGATAAAAATAATGAGGTTTGTAATATCATGTACTTGTGTAAGTTTGTTATATCTAAGCGATTCAGTTATATTCGAACATTGCTATAATTGTATTTGTTATATGATGAAGAGGCATATCTTTTATATTGTAATGTACTAAGACACTAAATTGAAATGTAATTTAACTAGTTTAATCAAACCTTATCTATATCATTTCCCCCTTGGTTAAATCATGACTAAAGAGCAAAACTTTAAACCTCACATTTAAAAATGATCCGTGACTATGTAAATTAATGATATCTTGATGTTTGTGCAAGAAAAAACTTCGAGGAGACCATCTCAATAGGATTATTTTTCTAAAGTGGCTTGAGTAGCTCATGTTTAGACCACACCACTACTTTTGTGTAACCTTGTGTGGAGTGGGTCATACCTATATGACTCTCTATTAGTGTCTAGGTCCTCTAGCTTACATGTCGTCCCTTTAAATTTTTTTGGTAAGTATGTTTAAATGAGTAATGTGAATAGTAAATCATACCAATCAACCTAAATGTGTAACTTTCCTCCTATTTTGTGTGTAGAAGCTATTTGAAGCCTTGCATGTGACCATCTAGATGTGTCACTATATGGGTAATGTTTTGCACCTTGTGCATCGATGCACGAGTCTAATCATGTCTCCATAGTGTGATTATTCTCCCTTAATGAGAGTGGATGAACCTAGCCCTAAGATCTCCTTAAGAGGATGTTTATGGGTGGAATATTATAATGTTATAACATATACATTATTGAAGGATTCCATGCGCGTTTTTGAATTAGATTTTTTACTTTAGCAGGATTTTTACTATTTCAAAGTGGAGTACACATATTTTTCATTACGTTATCTTTACCGTTGAATGTGCTTACAAATTTGGAACTGACCTATGATTAGTAATTAGTATACAAAATGCTTTGTCCATTCTTGGCGATTGATAGGCACACCTAAAATTTAGGTAATGGCTACGATTGTTTGATATGACACCAAGAACTTGGAGATTATTTCTCTCACACAATATTTCACTCAGTTGTCTTGGTCTACAACATTTCAGTGGTTGTTGATTCGAAGCCATTAGCCTCCCCTTAGAAACTTGTTTCTCTAAGATTGAAGCTTAGGGATTTTAAACAACCCAAGCTTCGGAAATTTCACTCAAAATACACTACATGAACTATTCTAGGACACCAAAACTAGAACCTTTAATTGACCTCTAAGAGCTCATACAACACCAAACCTAGAACCTTCAAATCGAGTTAAGATGGTATTGTCTACAAACACACTATTAAGAGCTCATAGCTCATAGAGCTCGGATCTGCTTCCCAAGACTACGGATCTCACCAATTTTGAATCATAAACATGTTGGCTTGTAAAAATTGACCTCCTTCCACATGTTTGTAAGATTAGGCCTGCATAATCACAACAACTCTCTGAGGATCACTAAGCAAAGTTTATTATTATTTTATTTAGGATAGAGGTTTTTTGATTGGGGCCCTATCCAGAACAAAAGGCCTTATAGCCCAAATAAAGACATTTACATACCAAGATACAAAAAGAAGCAAAATGCCCCTACAACGAAAGAGACAACTAGGTGGGAGAAATAATTTTCTTGTGAATAGATTTTTTCTTGTTGTTTACCATTTTCCACGCTTCTCAAACCCATCAATAGGGAGAATAACTTCAATAGAATCAATCGCTGGTATGTACCTTTTTTACAAGGAGAGTGAAGAGGGACATTCTCCTTTGCCATTTTACCTAGCTTTGATTCAACATTTTTGATCATCTGAGTTTCACTATTTGACTTCTCCTTGTTTCCTTCATCCGAAATTTCTTGTAGAGGGTTTTGGTACCACCCGGCCACTTCCTCTGAATGTGTGTTTGAATCATGAGCTTCCTTAGAATCAAAGACCAACTGTTTTGGGAGGGAATTTTTCAACAAATTGGCTCTCTCATTTTTATGTTTTTCCATCCCACCATTAGTAGTAGTATGTCCTAAGGCAAAACGTCTCCGTATCTCGAAAGATAGACCCTCATAGTCCAGAGACCGTTACCATGTTGTGTTTTGAACATTAAGATCAATGTGAGTAGGAAGGTGCTTTGAGGTGTCTCAACAAGAATCTGGTCTAGGTTTTGTGTGTGAAATCAATGGTTTGGGAGTCGATGTTTAGTATGTTACCCAAGGCATTTCCTATAGATATCAGACACACGTAGTTCCAAAATTGCATAAATAAGTGGGGTAGTCTAATATAGACTGGTTTGCTAGAAAACGATTTAATAGTTGGGTTAAAAAAGGGAACTATGATTTCATGATGAGGTACCTTTGTTGACAAGCTATACAAGAAAAACTACTCCTATGGTGTCCTTCTCAGCTATAGAAGAAAAAACTACAATAAATATTCCCTTAGCACAGGGATAAAAATCTAACATGCTAACTAGAAGAGGGATCCAATGTTTTGTGTTATATTAGTGAAGGACTGGGAGGCCAGGACAAAAACCATTGAATCAGTAGATCACCGTGTGATATTGATAGTATGAATCAACTTCAAGATCTTGATCGCTAAATATTTAATATTGGGAGTATAGGCGGTAGGTGTCAAGGGTTTGATGCCACAATTCGTTCATGAAACTCTAGGAAAGAACAATTATCCACTATCATAGCTAGCTTGGTCACGCCCTTTAGAGCTTCATCATCATTTTTAGCCACTTAGATAGGGGTAATTTTTGTAGGGTGGAGATTAGGGATGTTACCCTCATTTCAGCATCTCTAAATTTTCTCACTACATAGACTCCGCCCCAAGATAAGGTTTTTGGAGAAGCTGTTTATCGCCACCGCAAGAGACCATTCGAGTAGTGCCACCATGGTGGGAGAGAGCACAACCACGGTGGGAGGAAACTCTTCCATGGTTACCGGTAATAGAGGTGGAGGTCTATCTAAAGGGGTTTGATCTACTTCCAAGAAGAGGAAATAAGGCAATGGAGCCATCATCATAGAATGCCTCACCCGCAAGGTTGGGGCTATACGGGAATCCAAAAGTAGATGTAGATTCATCCCTAGTTTCCCATGTCTTCCCATAGCGTGCAACTTGAGAGTCGAGAAACTGTTAAAACTCTTCAAGATCTTCTCATAAACGTCATCTTCAGCCCGAGCGAGGGCCACATAAAAACTTAGGGCTCATCGAGAAGCTATTTCCACTTTGCACCTTTAGCGGGGGGAAGAGATTGCGATTATCGCTCTCTTAGGATTCACGGAGAGGCTTCGTCCATTACAACCTTTTCAGTTGTTTATTAAGAAAAGTTTATCAACTACATAAAATCTCTTGAGTTTTGAACCCTATGATTGTGAACAAGTTTTTCTTGAAACCATCACTTCCTACAAACAGATTTTCATTTTCATTTGGTTGTTAAAAAAACCAAGAGGATTACAAATGAGAAACCAACCACCTAAACTCTAAAAATATCAAACTTGATTTTGGAAACTATCATAGCAATAAATTGGGAAAAATATGATTTATAACTAATAACAATCAAAATTACAAAACTAGTAAGTAGAATTTTACTTACAATTAGCCAAGATGAAATAGAAAACTACTTGAAAGCAATTCATAAGCCAAAGGATTGAGTAAAAATCATCAAAAGTGACACCATCACATGGATTTTCACCCTTAAGATAACATCTTAATTATATTTTTCAATTCATTCATAATATTTTTTTATTAATGGTAAAAGAGGGTTAAGGGGACCCATCCCCAGAGACAAATATTTATCAATGAGGAACAAAAGGAGCTACCTCTACAAGCAGAAAAGAGGAACAAATAAACACAGCTAAACAACAAGTGTAGTGCCCACTTCCCTCCCACACCTTTTTGTTGTAGATTAAATAATCTGGAACATATTTTTAAACAATAATAGATGAACAAATTATGTGTATACAATCATGTTTTTCAATTCACAATATCGGTATGTCGTGCACACTATAGGAGAGAGAATGTATACATGGTTGGTTCTACAAGCTATTGTGTTTAATAGAATTAAATGAGTATGTTAAGTTTTACTCAACTAATAGCTTTCATAACTAATAATTATTTAATTAAATTTATAAATCATTCTTTACAATAGAATGATAATTCAAAATGATATATTTCTCAACATACTAATTATCAACAAATAATTACATTTTTGATCTGTCTGAAGAGATGTAATAAAATTACTTAATAATATGTTTAAACAATATATATTTCCAATTGTCATATCATAATAATAAAATCAATAGAGTAACCTTCTCGAATGTTCAAATTCAATAACAGGTAAATCAAACTCACACTCTATTTTTAAGGAGATGAAACAAAATCATGCCAAATCATAATCCTAAATTTAAGCAGTTGCCCGCTATGTCATTCCAACAAAAGTGAAAACAAACATGAAGGTAAGAAAACTACCATTGGTTTCAGAAAGCTTAGAAACACATTTTAAAGTCAACCTGCTATTTTTCTCAATAAAATTCTATCTCATTGTTTCTAATATTCAATCATTAGGTTTTAAATAAAGAATGATCTAAACATCCTTACTATTTTTATTTATTAAACACTAAGGGAATATTTCATTCATTTTGTAACATGAATTTAACTCCCCTTACAATATGTTTAAGTGATAAACCAAGAATCTGGTAGCATTAACGGATCCACCTAGATGTGTGATTGTAAAATATCACCCTCAACATCTTAACAATGAGTAAACTTTAAGCTTTTTGTAATGTTGAATTCAATGTAATGATGAAAAAAGATTAATACCTAGGGAAATATAGATATGATTTTATAGATTTACTCAATGCCCAACTATATGATTAGCAAAATAAATCATAGGTAACACAAATTGTGAGAAATTTTCAATAAAACTTTAACTATTTTTTATTCTTAGGGGATCTTAAGAGACATAACTCAACCTATATATGTAACCAAGATAGATTGATATGGCTAGGTAGTAAAATTACATGACTAGTAACAACTACTAGTCTACCCACACATAAAGAGAATGTTGAATTTGTGATTATTACAAAATATATCCCTTGAAACCCTAACAATGAGGCATATTGAAGATTTTTGTAGCATTATTCTTGATTTAGGACAATATGAAGGTCTTAGAGAAATTAAGAGAGGTTTTTGTACATTCACTTTATGCCTAGATATAGGTCTAGATGAGACATTCCAAGGTGCCATAGATAGCGATAATTTCCTTCTCAAATTTTGACTATTATTTAATCTTTGAATCTTAAGAGACATCACATGACTGATGTATTTGAGAATGAATGAAATGTTTAGGAAGATGAATGATGACTATAATTGTGTCAATAATCCTACTCAAATATGTTGGAATAATCATTTTAGTTTGACAAGGTGTTGATTACATAATACGTTTGTTCACACTATAATATTAAGGAAAAATCAAGATTATTATAACATTATATTGATTGTGACGGTGAGGAAACCACCAGGTCTTAAGAAAACTAAACAGAGAAACATATATATTCTAAATTCATTTTTAGATTTATATTAACTCAATGCATTACCACGTGCCATAGATTGTGAGAACATTTCCTTCAAATTTCGACTATTTTTTCTCTTTAGGCTCTTAACAGATGTTACCCAATTGATGTATCTCACAAGGAGCAGGATGGTCAACTATTAAAATGATTCTTTTAATAGTTTCTACTAGCCCACTTATCCATGTATGAGCTATGTATATGGTTGGATGAGGTTCTAAATGTAAAATATCACTCTTGACACCCTAGTGCTAAGGAAAAGTGAAGTTATTTTTAGCATTATATATGTTAGCCAATCATATTCAGGACCTACGAGAAACTCAGAGTTCTATTTATAGATTGAATTACCTTTTATTTGTACGTTTATATAAGACATTCCTTAGTTCCATAGATTCTGAGAACTTTCCCATCAAAATTTGACTAATTTTTACTCTAATGGATCTTACGAGACATTTACTCAATGATATAGTTAGGAAGGAGAATGACGGTTGGGTAGAAATATTATACCCATATAGTTTCTACCTGTCCATCTAGAAGTTTGTGTTATTTCATTTTTGTTCCACAAGGATCCGATTGTAAAATATTCCCCCCAACATCCTAACACTATGGAAAAGTTAAGTTTTTAAAAGTTTAATGTATGTGGTCATTGTGAGAAAAACATAACATTATGGAAGAAACCAAGATTTTATTTTAAAGGTGGACCCAATTCCTAGTTGCAGATTTAAATTGAACATTCTAGGGGTTACACATTATGAGAACTTGTCCATGAAATCTTTTTTCTTCTCTTATGGCTTATAAGAAAAATCACCGAACTGGTTGGGAAAAATCATATTTTAGAATCTCCCATCCCACTCATATGTGTGGTGTAATGCCCGCTAAAACAACCCACTTGAGACCTAAGAACAACCTAGGATTAGTTAGGAAAAATTATGGAATAAGTTTTTTTGGTTAAAAGAGTCTACAACCAGGTTACAGGGAAACAACTATCACTAACAAGTTCTAGAACAATTCTAATCCACTATAACATACTTTTATTTTATTAACAATTATTAGATGTTGTAAGGTCCAAAATTTAGGGTTAGAAGGTTTCATAAGGTTCAGAGGGTAATTCCTCATCACACCCACTCTCTAACAGGCTTAAAGGTTCAAATTGATTTTTCTTAAACTTAAAACATTAAAAAATTTCCTAAATTATTCCCATTGGATAGGAATTTTCCTTACCTTTCCATTGATATAAAGAAGTCCTCCTAACTCCTCATATTTTTTTGAGATATGGGCGATGGGCCTTGGGGTGAAAATTTTCCCCAAGAGCGGGCCTCGTGGGTGTAGGGGTTGAAATTTGCCCCAAGGGTGGGAGGGCGGGCTAGAGGGAGACTTTTGGAGAATTTTCCATGTGAGGCACAAAACCAAAGTTTCTTTGGTGCACTGTGGTCCGCAAGGACACGTGGTGCCCCCAGTTAGTGCGGGGGAGAGCGGGGTGGTGGGGGACATTTTGAAAAAAATTCTGCGTGGGGCGAAATCCAACATTTTTCCCATGCTCCCACAAGACTCGCAAGGGACACGTAGCATCTCCTAAGCCAACACGGGGAGGGAGGGGTGGTGGGGAGAAAAATTTCTTAATGCCCCGAAGGGCAAAAGGGTAGCATTCACCCGTGCCTCCGCCTGGCACCTCCCGATGCCACGTGGCAGCCTTCGATTGGCTTCCAGAGCCGGCGCAGACGGTGGGAATATTTGGAAAATTTTCTCCAAAATTTTCTGAAATGCAAAAAGGTAAAAGGGACTGCTCCGCCGACGCCTCGTGGCATCACCTAATTAGTTGTGGGCCGAGTGGGGAAAATTTGGAAATTTTTCCTAAAATTTTCCGAAAGCGCCAAGTTAAAGGAGATCCGTCCCTCCGCTGACACCTCATGGTGCCACGTGGTGGCTTCGATTAGTCCGCGGGTCGGTGGGGTGGCGGGGACAATTATAAATATTTTCCTAAAATTTTTCCTAAGCACTTTGAGTTTAAAAAGGGGTCCGCCTCCGTCGATACCTCATGGTGCCACGTGGCAACCTCTGATTGGCTGGGTTGGCAAGGCATGGGGAAAATTAGAAAAATTTCTCCAAAATTTTTCCTAAGTGTTAAGGGAAAAATTCGGGCCCGTGGGCCCACTAAGGAAATTTTTCCCAATTTTTTTTGATGCCAAGGAAGGAAAAACTTGAAGGCCATAAATTTTGATAAAGAGCTCGGTTTTGGGAAAACAAGGAATTTTTGGAAATCTCTCAATGTCCTCTTTACTTAGAGATAATTAATTTTTTATTTTGATAAAGTTTAAGGGGTCAATTTCAATAAAATGATCTGCAGGCTTTTACAGTACGAACTGGTAAATTTTAACTTATAAGATTTGTTCGATTTGATCTTATTCCTCTCTCAACATGTCAAATAGACATAGAGGATTGTTCTTAGATGGATTTAAGGAGGATTTCAAGATTCAATTTGTCTGATTGATTTGCAATTTGAACATTTACGTTTCTTGACAGAAAAACGACTGTAAGAGGGTTGAGCCCAATTTTGCAAGGTTTTGAAGGATTTCTCCTTAAATGTTAAAGTCCAATTAAATTTGTTTAGGGCTTACTACTTCAATTTAATCATTTAATTTTTTATTTCCTTGTTGCGGGTTCGAACTATCCATTTTGGATAAAGTATTTGCCAGTTTTGAAAACACAAACAGAGATCAAATTTTAGAGGATCTATTTGCCACTTTCATCTACCAAGTATTAGAATTCATTCCAATTCAAATCTAATACGTTTATTTGATTCAAATCAAAATATTCAAAACCCAAATGCAATTCTAACATCCAATTTTACACATTTCAAATGACAGAGTTTGGTATTTTTCTCACACATATTTCTTCCTTTCAAAAGAGATTTCAAACAATAGTAACTTATTTTATAAAGGAAAAACAACATATATATTCAGTTGGAATGATTGTTATCACCGAATCACCACACCCTTATGTTTACACAAGTGCATATACTTGAACTCACGGTGTGATTGGATAACATGGGTACTATCTCCAAGTTGTGGGACTTGCTACTTGAGATAGACTTTCAGAGAAAGCTGGTTTTTGCTCCTAAACTACCTGCCACAATCTACTCTAATGCAGGGTAAACTAACTATTCTAATCTAACTTTCCAAGGGACCAAGGAGAGAGAATGCATAAAATGAAATCCTACACTAAAGCGGTGATACACCAGAAAAGGAGGGTGTGAGAATAGTCTTCCAATGTGTGAAAACTAGAAGCAAAGTGCATATTAGAAGGGGTGATAACAGTTCTCCACAATCTGAAAATGCATTCACAACAATGTTTCATACATGCAAAATAATAATGGATCCTTGCAAGAGCATAAAGATAGACACAATATACTTGTAATCAAGGTTGAAGGGGCAAGAAGAATGCAAGAAAACATAGCAGGGAAGATGCATCCACAAACTTATATTTTATTGCTTCATGATATGCATAGTTCAATCTGTTACAAGATAAGGGCCTGGATCACCATGCAAGGAGTCCACTATAAGGGCTTGCAACACATTGGCTTCACAAAGTAATTTTGATAGAGCTTTGCTACCAGAAAACTCTACCCTTTTACAATGAGCCCAACACTCCAATTTATAGGAAAAATAGAAGAGAGAGAGAAGGGGAAAATAGAAATCCCAAAATCTGTCCTTCAACCACTTGTAAGAGGCACTAAATGGAGTGAAATGATTGTATGTTACTTGTAAAGGTTCCCCATCTTGTCCCAGTGCTTTGCAAAGAGAGAAGGAATGATGACCATGCCTCTTAATTGCATTCTCAACTACCAAATAAAACACTATCATGAACCCGGCCACGTTTTATGAAAAATCCCCATCTATTTCTCATCAAATCTAGAATTTATTGATGTCTCTGTGTGTTGAGCTTGGAGCCACGATTCCAGCGGTACCAATTTTGTGTGATTTTGTTGAGAAATGTAAAAGTTATGGCTTTCGAGTGTGAGAAGCTATTTTGGGTCATCGGGCATTTTCTCGTCATTTTACGGGAATGGGTATTAACTCGACTGCGGATTCGAATACGTAGAGGACGTCGTGCTCATTCTAGAAATTCTAATTTTGTGAAAATCGAGCTTGGAGTCAAAAGTTATGGCCGTTAGAAGTTTCGAGTCAAACAAATAAAAGGAGATTATTTCCAGAGCTAAACTCTTACCTCTCCATGATAGAGTTTGTTCCAATTTCAAAACAACAAGCTCTCCAATGCAACAAAAACCAAGAGATCAACAATCAACAAGTATGCAACAGTCTCCAAATTTCTCCCAATTTGCAAGAGCTCCAAAAACCCAAAGCAAGTCACCAAAAATGAAGTGATAAAAGTGAAGCAAAAAAACCCCAAAAATAAGCCAAGGAATTCGAATATATAGAAGAGGAAAGAGAAGAGGATGAGGTGGATCCATGTGGTATGCCACATCACACATCCTCAAATCCGACTCATAAGTCAACTTCAATCTCCAAGGCACAATAAATAAGCAAGTGAATAAATGACAGTTTTACAGCTTACACACTCAAATCAAACCCACACCTCATAAGGACTGAAATTGAAAATATGTAAGAAAGTGCAATAAAAGAATACAAGTTGACCTACAAAAATACATAATGAAGGCTAGATTTAAACCCTCCAACCATAGGTAAGGTTGGCATGTAAATTTAAGAGGTATGGGACAAGTTTAACTTGTCCCATAAGCTTCCAAAATTAGCCTCTAAGGACAAATTCAAATTTCAAAAGGAGGTGCAATATTTCATACTCCAAAATTAATTTACACATCACTTACACATTTCTTACAACACTTTAATTATAGGCCAACAACTCTAATAATTACTTTCTTATGTCCCAATTTGATTAATTGATTTTAACAACATGTTTACTCACATTAATTTACCACAATTAATAAATAATGAAAGGGGTAAACACATCACTTAATAAACACATACAAACATCAATAAAAGGAACCAAATAAATAAATACACATAACTCTTAGTCACATTTAAAGGTGATCCCCCATGGGAATCCCTAACAATCAAACACATACACGAATAATACAAGTTGCCATAGTGACCTTGTTGAATTCATCTAGAATTCCAATGTGGTATGTCTTCAATCCCCGATGTTTGTTGTGATATTTTTAACTGCACAATACAAATACCCCTTTGGTCTCGTGGCCATATTAGAACATCCAAATGAATACAATATAATTTCAAAATCATCAATATATATATATATATATATATATATATAATCACAACAACATCCAGGACAATCAACAATATCACTTACAATTTCATCAAAGAACTATATAATCATCAATTTTCTCAGATTCTACTCAATATATCCAAATATCACATATCCTAACAACATCCACACACACACACACACACACACACACACACACACACACACACATACACACACACATGTCCAACAACATGTCAAAATTTATATAAAATGTCTCTAACAATCATCATGCATCATATATGAATCGAGTCAACAATAATCCATGATCTCGACATCTAACACCATACTAAATCAAAACTATAATAATGTCCATAATATAGTCAGCAGTATCATGATCAATATCAAAAGTGTTGAAGGGAAGTGGACACTACAAGAAAATCCCCTATAGTTCTTCCTCTCTTGTTCCCATGGATTCCTTCTCTCCAACCTACAAATCAAACAAAAGAAAATAGACCAAATGAGAAGAATAGAATAAAGGAAAGGTTTTAATAAGAATTCATAAGGATTTCTAGGTTTAGTTTGGAACCCTAGGATCTAGTGGCCAAGATTGATTTGATCTAAGGGTTGAGGATCAACCCTACTTTTGTTTGGTAGGAATATATTTTTATAGATGTTTTAATTAAAATTTAAGGGTATGTATAGATGGATGAATGGGGCCATTTAATTACCTTAGTGTGCAAGTCTTTTTCCTAGTTCCTAGTATGTTTTAGTAAATTAATGAAATGTGGGATATTAAAGCTAATGGGATAATGAAACAAAATGACTAAGTATAAGGTTGACCATGTTGGGATTAATCATTGATTAAAGAGAAGAAAGAATTTAACCAAGCAAATTAAATTATGGCACCTTCCTAGACAAATGTTAATTAATTGACTTTAGAGATAAATTAAAAATATTTAATCTTTGAACTAGACCTGGTTCCCCAATCTTAGGGTTGAGAATATTGGTGTAAGAGAATTTAATGTACCCTAGGGGTTGACACCCTTGTAATCTTATAACTTAAACAAAAAAATTAGTCGCAACTTTCGGGATAAGTGTTTAAGGTTTCAGCGTGTTCCTAGAACGTCATTTTTGTGGGCGTTACACAACTCTTCCCTAAAATATAGCTTCATTAATGTAATCAAGAAAAATAATTTTTTTGTTGCATGAAAATAGGGAAGCGCCTGTGAAAATTGAATGATCTATGACATCTTTTTTAAATACGTGATTAAATAGAATAAGGAGAAAAATGCATCAACCAATTACATACAATAAAATTAGTATTGTAAATGAATAAAAAATTATATATTATTTAAAACTACTGCAAAGACCATATGAAAAAAAGTTGAATGTGGTAGGTTGAAAAAAATTAAGTAATAAGAAAACAATTACTATAGTTACCTAGTAGGGACTAATAATATTAATAGAAATTACAATAATACTAATAGTAATATTAATAATAACTATCATTATAATTATTATATTATAATAAGAATATTTATAATGATTATGATGATGATGATGATGATTGTCGCTTTTATAATTATTTTAGTAATAATGATTTCTTTTATTATAATAATTATAATTATATAATCAAAATAATTATAATATTAATTACAATTATAATTATTATAATAACAATTATAATAATTACAATGTTAATTTTTGCATGGAATTTTTTTATTTGAAATGATTAAGTTTCAAATACAAAATCTGAAAATTTAATTATTATAACATTTTTCTATTTCTTATAATTTTTAAATTTATTACAAAAATCGGGTGTTTTAAATTAATTTTTACAAATATAATATTTTTTGAATATATACTAATAATAGAAAAATAATAATAATTGTTTTTATTTTTATTATTGTTTAAAAGCCCATAATAATATGTGCAATAACACCTTAAATTCCATTAATATTTGATAGGTTTGTTAAAAGTATAAATAATTTTTAGTTCAACAATAAAAATAAACTATTACGTAATGCACATTAAATATGAAGATGTATTTATAATTTTTTATTATAAATATAAAAAAATTGTAATCTAAATATATGTGTTGTACTTAGTTGATTTAGTGTTTGAGATAATAATATATAGGTATAACAATATGATAATAATATTTGCAATAAGTAAGATACATCAATAAGAGTACATATAGTTATGGATTGTAAATTTCTTTCACAATAATGATCTTTACTATTCTTCAATAATGTTGCTCACTTTTAAAATTAATTACATTTGTTTCTATAAATATATAATTACATTTTTTTTTTTATGTATTATGCATGAGTCTACATTATAATATTATATATATTATTGTAACCATGACACATTAATCAGCAAATGAAGATTTTTTTCCAAACAATGCATGCCATTACACTACTTTTCTACCACTATAGGAACACCTCTTGGTGTAATTATTTATCAAATATTAAATATTTGTTAAGATTATTATTGTTTCAATGACGAATAATAAATAATATTATTTCAATATGAAATTTTTAACATTAATTAATATGTATTTTGTGACAAGAATAAATATCATTGTTTTTAATATTTGTCTTTTCATGACACCAATTACTTTCGTAGGATGAAAACGCTGATAGTATAATAAAAAATGTTATAAAACATATAATAATTAATCTTAAAAATTTGAATTGAAATAATAATATTTGTTATTCAGAGTTAAAAGAATAATACTCTTAACAAATATTTAATTATTGATATTAGTATTTAATATTTAATATACAATATTCAATAGTTAATAATTAATACAAAATTAAAAATAATATATATTTTTTTTCATAAGCCTATTGGCCGAAGGTGTATTGCTAATTGGTAAATGTATATGAGTGTGTTTAGTGTCTAACAGGCTTGCTAATAGGTACAAACATGTTTCAAGCCTAAGGAAAAATTCATAAGTGTGTTTGCTCCATAAGAAAAATTTCAATATTACTGGAGTTTAAAACATTTGAACAATATTGGTGGAATTTTAAATGGAGGGAGAAACTGGTCTGGAATGTATTTGTAACTTGAATTCGAATCTCAAATCCTCGCTGGAGTCTTCTTTCTTACTTCTAAACTTTTTCCACAAATAAATCTTTCATCACATAATGTGTATAAACATTTTTAACATTTAACTTGTCAATGACAAGTAGTAATTGAAACTGGATAGATAACGACACTATGCTCGTAAAGACTACCATTAAAATAGACAGAATAGATATCAAAAATAGAGGAAATTTTTCACAACGAACTCTACGTATTCCAATAACGACTCCCACTATAAGAAATTTATGAAAAATTTGCACTCCAGCACTCCAACTATAAGAAATTTATAACATTTTTGCACAATCAATCAAACTCCAGTGAAACCTTTTATACAATCACTCATTTATATGTGACGTCAAACTACAGTAATCCTGTGACACAATCACTCAACGTAAATGTCTTCCCATTTTCCAATTTCTCATCCATAGGCTTTTCTAGTGATAGCTATTTGTAAAGATAGAATCCGCTGTATGATATGCTCTGTACAAATTTTAACAGAACACTGCACAATAATAACATGATTATATTGAAAAAAATAAAACTTAAAAGCCCCAATATAGACTAAATTTTGAACTTTAATTCTTTGGCAACTTACATGGGCATGGAAGGAAAGCAAGACGATGCAGTTGCCTCTGTAAATATCAGCAGTTTGTATGTTGAAATACTCAGCTTCAATTACTTGGTAGATCTTTGAAAGATGGCATGGCATTTTGTAGCTGGTAATTCCAATGAAGATTTCATTGCCATACAATCTCACCTCCACAAACACATTAACATCATCCGGGCAGCTTTTACTGGCTAATAATTGATCTCTATTTGTTTTCAACTCTTCGACTCTTTGGTGCAGTTTCTCAATGTACTTGATGGTTTCTTCGATTAAACAGTACCCTGCAACCTGAGACAATAAAAGATGATTTTAGTTTGAAAATCATTACCACAAGAGAAACAGTCTATACTATTGAGCAGTACCTTGTTACCGGGGATTGGAATCATGGTTGTGAGTGTTGCAAGGAATTGGCTCATTCGTTTTCTTCTCTTCTGTTCAGAACAGATTATGCTTTCTATTCTTTTTCTTTTATTTGCAGCTGCCATACTCTCAGTGGATTGAATTTCTCTTTTCTCATTCTCATCCGCCATGATCTCAATGCTTTTACCATGATCTCGGTGCTTTCACTTTCTCTCTCCTGGATCTTATCCACCATTACCTCAATGCATTCACCTTGTCTCTTCCCAATTTCATTTGCCATGATCTCAATGCATTCAGTTTCTTCTTCCTCGATTTCATCCGAGTGTCGCTTCCCAATCTTATTCCCCGTAATATCCATACATTTACAGTCTCTCTTCTCAATGTCATCTGCGGTGATCTCAATGCATTCACATTCTCGATTCTGAATCTCATTAGCCATGATCTCAGGGCATTCACTTTCTCTCTTCTGGATCTCATCTGCCATAATCTTCTCAATCTCATTCGCCATGAAGTTGGTGCATTCAGTTTCTCTCTTCTCAATCCCATCCCCAATGATCTCAGTAAAAAGGTTATCCCAATTAAACTCGGGCCAAAACTCATGAATCTGAGTACAATCCATGGTAACCTTGTTCAATCAAGTACTTAACAACCTTTAAACTTTTCTGGCTGAAGAAAACATTATATGTCAATTGAAGAAATAAATAGCTTAAATTTAACATGACTGAGTGGTTTTTCTAGTGATCGGTCTGATTAAAGGCCGCTTTCTATGCAATAAACAATTATTAACCGGTGGAAAATGTAAAGCATTTACATTACTACCGTGCATTATAACATTCAATTCAACGATAAATGAATCCCTTGCACTTACAATCACCACTCTGAACAATTATTGGGAGCGAATTCCTTGTCTTGTGGCGGAAATTGAAATTTAAATGTTATAATACTAATGAAATCATTGTTTCTTATCCAAATAATATAAACACGATTCCCTCATAAGAATATTTACTACAACACGACAGATCAAAATAGGAAAGTCCACAACTCATAATAATTAAATTTTACTCAAGTACGTTATGTTCAGGCCTAGTAAAAATTTGGCGAGTGTTTACCTAGGGGTTTCAGACACTCTCTCATTGGACCCATTTTCATAACATTTAGAATTATTAACAAAAGTGAAGTCTTGTGTCTACCACGTGTAACGATTGTTACCCATATCCTTATGTACCTGAGATATTTTGCAATATTAAACAAACAAACAAATAATTAAATTTGCATTGGGTGTATAAACTAAATTGTAACATGTGTAGCTAGTGATCTTGATGTGAGTCGAATTTGTGTAATGTTGTGGAAACAAACCACATGTTACTTGTACTAACTATCTTTTTACTCTACTTTTAAGTAAAAAATAATGTGATGAAATACAACATAAAAAAAAAAATATATATATATATATATATTATATATTTGGGGATAGAAAATATATTTTCATTATTACCACATTAATATGATAATACAATAATAATTATATTAAAAGAAGTGGAACGGAAGGCCCATTTAGAATATATATAATCTATATCAAACAACTACGAATAAAAATTGACCTTTTAGGTGGTAGCAATGCTACATAATTTAATAGAATATTGTTTTAGGCCAAATTCTCAACGGCTATATATCTTGAATTAGATAATCATTACATAGATCTGAATTCACTATGAGCAATGACAATATCTAGTTATATGCTTCGTGTGACAAGCGTGGCGTGGGAATTGCATCCAAGTCTACACCTTCTTCTTCAATGTCAGCCCAAACTCATCGTTCATGTCCAGCTGCTCTCCCCAATCCCGTGAGGAAGTGTCCACTCAAATGAATGAAGTAGCGAAGCCAACACTAAATTAACCATTCTATTCGCCAATGGAAGCCCCACGCACATTCTTCCGCCCGCTCCAAATGGAATCAACTCAAAATTTTGTCCTTTGTTCTCCATCTTACAATTCTCGCCCTCCAAAAACCTTTCTGGATGAAATTTGGAGGGCTCTTTCCATACTGTAGGGTCCCTTCCGATCCCCCATACGTTCACAATCACTGTTGTATGTTTGGGTATTACAAATCCTGCAACTTCACAAGCGCTTTCAGCTCTGTGTGGGAGCATTAGAGGCACTGCTGGGTGCATTCGGAACACTTCTTTTACCACTGCACGGAAGAAAGGAAGTTTGTCTATGTCTGATTCTTCCACTCTTCGGTTGAGACCAACCACTTCTTCTAATTCTGTTTGGACACGTTTCAAGGCCTCTGGATTGTGGATGAGTTCTGCCATCGCCCATTCTATTGTGGTTGCAGTGGTGTCACTACCGGCCATAAAAAGTTCCTGTTAAATCATAAACCATATGATTTCATTAGTTTGGAGTCCTAATTTATTGAGCTTTGTTGGAAATCTTATGACGAAAAAGGCTCACCAAAATTATTGACCATAATCTAAAGTGGCCATGAACATCAGAATAAAATGAAAATTATGTCTTAGGAAAATTGGATTGTAATTATATTAGTATAGATATCTTAAATTTGTCTATTTGAAAATGTATGAGAGATGTCAATTTTGAAGTATTTATCTCATATTTTTCACATATTATGGTTATTAATCACTTCTATTTGTTCAATGGCATATTTTTCGTGACTAGTGACAAATGGTGTCAATTTTGATATATTATTGTATAACGCTTAAAAAAATATTTATAGTAAAAGAAGGCTCCAAAATCCAGTCTAGACACGATAATATAATTTTTTGGTTGACATTCTTAAAAAAGAAGACTTCTAAATGACAATAAAATGGAGATAGAATTTAAAGCCAATACACTCACAACATTACAGCCCACCAAAGACTTTGAAGATACCATTATAGAATGCCTCTTAATATAATGAATTAATAAAATTAAATGTAAGTACTTATTATGTACAATGTAAATTCACTTCTAATTTTGTATATATAAATGATGCTTTTAAAAATAATAATTATGAAATTCAACAAATTTGGTTAAGCTCCTTTCAACAATGGAAAGTTAATAGTTAAATATTGCACCGAATAGAGCATGCAAAATGAAACCTTCCGAATTTCAGCAATACAAACTCCTGAAATTAACGATACCCCAATTTATAAAAACTTCACAGCCATATTTAAAGACAAATTGCAGAGCCAAACCCAATGGTGAACCTTGGAAGATGCGGTATAACTTTTAACTATAATTGGAGCATAACTTTAGCTATAATTGGAGTCAGCATCCGGTTTGCTAAGTTGAATCATTCGTTGGGTATACAAAGATGATGGACACTAGGTTTTATCATGTACAACCGGAAGTTTTCAAGGTGGATCTCCTGCTCTTACATCTCTATTAAAATATTCCTTAGGTCTTGAGGATCATATGCAAGTCATGAGCAACTAGAATGGTCATACACTGGAAATTATATACTATACTATCAAGACAGACAGAAAGTCCCCAAGTGCTAGAAGTTGAAACTCCAAGAATGTTAAGTGGCTTCCATCACATGCTCAAAAACAATAGAATAATAGTTTAATAATGTGAAGCACAGAGTACATAATAGATATACAAACACTATATTGAGTTCTCAATTCAAGCAGCCCCCTAACCCACAATAATTACAGTATGTGATAGTTAATATCATGCGGTCAAAATCTAGTGGAAATCACAATAACTTCACAAATGAGATGTTTATTTTGATTGGCCATTGCACAACATGATCCAAAACATCACCCTTCCAATTCACACCATCATAATCTAATGAACACTACAATAAAGATAAGAAGCTTGCTTTGACTAGCCATGGCACAATCCAAACCCTTACCCTCCCCACCTACACGAGTCATATTCTAGTGGACACTATAATAAGTTCATAACAAGAAGTTTACTTTGACTTACCATGACACAACATATTCAAACCCCTAACCTCCCCATCCACTGTTATAATGAATACTACAATAACTTCATAGACAAGAAGTTTGCTTTGACCAGTCATGACACAACATATCCAAACCCACAGCCTCCCCATCCACACGTCATAATCTAGTGGACACTACAATAACTTCACAGACAAGAAGTTCGCTTTGATTTACCGTGACACAACATATTCAAACCCTCACCGTTCCCCTTAAAAAGAAAAAGTTTAGATTGATCCCAAAATTTTAAATTAAAGGAAAAGAAAACACAGAAGTGATACTTATTTGAAATAAAGACTGCTTAAAACCTCTTGTAAACACAACCTTTAAAAGCAATCCAATCTAATCCTATTCTATGAATTTTGAAGACTTACTGCCACAAAAATCCTGATATCTCTGACAGTGAATTCCTCGCTTCTGTAATCGAGCAGAACATCCAGAAAATCCTTGTCAGAATCGCTCTGCTCAAGCTTTAATTCTCTTCTAGCGGCGAGGCGATCCTGAATGAACACATCGAAAAAATCATACATCTTCTGCAACAGCATAGCCGTCCGACTCAATATACGCTGAGGGTCCAGAAACGCAAGAAACGGGAAAAAATCTGCCAAATTGGGCGTCGATCCCAGCTTCATCAGTCTCCATACTGTATCTTTGAATTCCACAGAGGCCGGATTGTGGGGATCGAGCACGCTTTTACTGAAAATCATGTTGCCCAACAGATTCAGGGAGGTATAAAATACCATGTGCCCAATATGAACAGTGTTTCCCTTCTTCTCAAAAATGAGGCGCAGTGTTCGAGATACCTGGTCTCTTCTGAGATATTGGAGGGCCTGCAGTCTCTTGGGGCTGAACAGCTCGGCAGTCGCAACGCGCCTGAGTTTGCGCCAGTGAGGGCCGTATTCGGCCGACGCCATGGCAGACTTGTCCTGGTTATGAGCTTTCGCCGACGCCATGAACGGCCTCCCTGCGAAGATGTGGTCGTGGGTTTTCAGAACCTCCTTCGCCATGGCAGAGGAGGAGACCACCACTGTGGTTCTCATGCCAAGATGGAGTGTCATGAGAGGGCCGTATTTCTTGGAGAGGGTGAAGAATATTTCGTTGGTTTTTCCTCCCATCTGAAAGAGGTTTCCCACCACAGGCCAAGCAGGAGGACCGGGAGGAAGAGAAAGCGCTGTGTTCTTCTTCTTTCTCCATAATAATAAGTAGACAAAGACACTTGCAGTAAAAAACACAGAATACAGAGCCAGGGACTCCATGGAAGCTGAAACAAGCAGGGAGGGAGAGGATTTCAAATGCTTTCTTTCATAGAATTTAATCCTTAGAAACGATTATTTTTGGTTTGTCGTAGTTGATTCCATTGCTGGGAGGGATTCCCAATGATTAGTAAGAACAGAACAAAATCTTCCTATTCACATTGCTTGCAGGAAATCCGTCATTTTTCTTGTTAATGGATAGAGTCAATTGTATTTTGTTGTGCTCGTTTTCATTTTTGTTTTAGTTTATTGGTTTCATTTTTGCGTGACCATGCAAGACAAACACTAGATATATACGCATAAGGTTGTATTTTATGGTTTGCCAAATTGAAGCATCTTAAATTTGGTCAATTTATTTATGCCTATTACAAGCCATTGGAGTGAAGTGGTGCAATGGAGATGTCTATAGGTATTTTGGATAAAAATGGTACAACCAATATGAAGAAAAATAAAGGGAGTTGTCGATAGAGGAGGGTAGAATTTATACCGAAGATGCAAAGAAACATTTGTGAAAAAAGTGGGGAACATGAAAGTATATTAGCCGTTATTTTAGTGGGTATCCCTAGAGGTGGATACATTTTGATTGCAATATGGTTGTCTTGATGAAGAGCGAGGAAACATTGTTTCTCTTTTCTTTGAATGTGGACATAGGCTCCACAAGACATGTTCGAGTACCAATTAAAATAAAAAATATGGTGAAATACGCAACTAACCGAGGCTTCAAACTTTGGAAATAGATGTGAAAGTTAGACCCTAATGTTTCGTATCTCCGATGTCAATAGTTGCCTTGTCCAAAGTGAGCCCTTAAGATTTATGTATTGCGAGTGCCCAAACCATCTTTAGAGAGAGTTGCTGCTGAGAGCATTAAGAAATCGAGCCCAATGGAACATAGAGAGCACTTTTTGGAACCCATATAAAAAATATGGTGAAATACGTAACTAACTGTAGTGCCCACACTTTACACACACAATTACAATAGTAAAATACTAGGATAATTTTTTTTTTTGACTTACATTGCTCACTACACACAACAGCACAAAGGGCTCCAAGTACAAATACTCGACTCACATACTACAATCACATAAGTCATCGACTCACATAGACACATGAAAACAACATAGGCTTGTCGATGCCACACTTTTCCAAATGAACGAATACTAGCAATGCCCCAACCACGTAAAGAAGACTCGAGGATAGGCAAACCCACAACACATCTTTTCTTTAATTGTATTTTAGTTACGATTAACATTCCAAGAACATTATTGTGCAAGGATAAATTTCTCGTTTGTCCACCGATAGGTTCTTAAGTTCATACCGTGGTTAAATTGTCGTTCACCCCTTTTAAGTTGGCTTCTTATTCTTTACAAAATTTTCCATAACTTGCATACTTATTTGGCATAATTCAAATGCATATAAAATACTTAACTATCTTGTTCTTATGTTAAGAATATTCTTCTCAAACATACATTCAACGTCTACCTTTTTACTCTTACCACTCAAGTGAATGTGACTTGGTGTCCATATAGCGATACTAGGATTTAATGGAGATTTAAAATACAAGATAGCTTTTTACCACAAAACATTCCTCGATCACGGTAAGGTTATTTCCCTACCATAGTTATTCTAAATCAATGACTTAATGACTTCCTTTTTATATTTATATATCTTTTGTTTTCTCGTAGTTTGATCACAACAATGCAATACATATTCTTTGAAACACAAAGGTATTTAATTGAGTTATAAGGTCTCCAAGAGTGGCAGTATCCCTAACCTCAATCTCATTTTTACTCTTATATGCTTTATTTCCTATGTCACATTATGGTCTTATCATTAGCATTGTCTTGTAAAAGGAGTTACGAAATGGTTTGCCTAACCTTTTGAAGACATACATGATTAGGAGACTTGAAGCTACACACGAACCCTAAGTTAACATCCAAATCAACTGAGTTTTAGATTAATTCCAACTTCACCTAAGGGTCTACCCCTCAACTATATATGCGTTTTAAGCAAGAGGACATATTAATGCTAAACCAGCTTCAGAAAGGACCAAGGTGTAATGTTGAGAGGAACCAAGGTAACACATTTAGCTGAGAGGAGCTAAGGAGTTCATTAACAAGAGTTTAAGGCCTAGAACAACTAAGTCATATCCTCCATCTATGTCGTCTAGATCCAACAGGGATTTCTCTTGATGAAGAACTTTAATTTTAATTCTATCTTTGAATGACAAGGTAGTCTCGCTAGGCTATGAAGGAGGAGTTTGCTCTACACACTCCAAGAAAAGTTTGACTGTGTCACTCCTATTAGATGGGTTTATGACAATGTCACTAAACATTCTGACTAAGATGATAAACCCCTTCTTGGGCTCTTGTTTACTCAAACTAGGAGGTTCCATCGAGTGCAGAGTTTAAGTCCATCCTACGGTTTTCAATGTCTTCTATGGTAAGGAGTATCACACGTGAAAAACAAGATTATGCTCTGATATTGAACAAGGGTAGGGTGTTTCGATTAAATCTCTTTATTTCATTTACAAAGTATGAATACACAAGATGACTCGTTAATCATTTATTGAATATTGAATATGCACTACAAGATATTACTTCAAATTCATTTACCTTATATAAATATCAAACCTTTTTACCAGGTGTACTATAAATCAAAATTGAACTATGATTAAATGCACATTTCCTAGATGTCCTTGAAACTAGCATCTCGTACATATCAACAATTATAAAAATAACCTTCTGTAACATGAGACTACAGTATACATTTATTCATTTAACCATGAACTATATGAATTACAATGATATGTAATGCATTACACAACACCTTTTGTCATCATTCTTTCATCCTGCAAAACCACGTGAGCATGATATCAACGATAATTCGCTGGCATGGCATCCACCCTAATCTAACATAATTATCATTTTTTAGTTTTCCATTTACATATGATATTAATTACAATTTGCAATCGAAATAAAAGGTTTAGAGACATGTATTCATTACATTTCATTTTACTTCATTTTGAAATCTAGGAGAGAGAAAAAAGAAGGGAAGAGAGAGAAAACACCATTTTGTCAAAAGTTCTATTTTACACAACAAGCTACACTATAGAGTTTTAAACAGTTATTTGCATGTGTTAAAAGTTTCCAGGGTGGTTTGGCAACCCTACGAGGGTCCCGCAACTTTCTATTTTTACATTTTCTCACTAGCTACAAAACATTCAAAACGGGCTCGGAGGCTAAGAAACCGCTTCCAAAAGTTATCTTATGATGAGAACGCACATCACAATTAACTCTTTACGTGTCCCTAGATATACCAAGAGTTCATAGCAACTGATGGAATTGGGAAAAAGTGAACGGTTTACGTTTGGCGGCTAGTTTTCTGGGGCCACTGGTCGTAGTTGACCTAGTTGCAAATGAACAAAAGTTAGTTCGAGGGCCCAGAAAACCACATCCATAACTGACGTTCGATGGATGAGCACGCAATGAGACACTTCCTACAAGTTCCCCTATATAAGGAGAATTCATCAGAATTGATGGGACTGAGAACTAAAAAACCATTTTCAAACGGCGACAAGCTTTACGGAGCGACGAGTCAAAATCAATCCAATTTGACCTCGTCAAAATACGACCGAGGCCTACAAAATGGCCCCGCCAAACTATCCAAAAAAGTGCTTTTCCCTAAACTGAATGTTCCATGCGATTGTCTAGTATAAACACTAGAGGTTTACGAAGACGGAAAATAATTTCTCTATCCAGGTTTCAAATGGCGGTTCAAAACGAAAGCCAACTTTCTAGATTTAACAACTTTCTACTACTGTAAAACAATGTAACAAGGCTCCTATAAGAGTGTCAAAAAGATCTCATATGTTCGTTCGGGGTCAATCCAAAGGTCAAGGTGACTCCTCGCATACCAAGGTACACGAATGAAGCTTAACATCTCATTTTCAAAGTTACGAAGGGCACTTAATGAGTCTCTGAAAAATGTAAAATTTAACTATTTAAACAGGGAGAAGGTCAACATTATTACTAGGAAGTCAATCTTGTCTTGTCGATAAGACAATGTTGTAGTGATCCAGTTGGGTAGGAAGTTTTCTACATCACCTCAGAATGAGGGTGGAAGTTCATGTTTTAATGCAACGGGTTATTTTGATTTCGTGAGTTTCGACATGACATTTCAATGTTTTTTTACGAGTTGAAATAAACAATTAACTGTGTTAAAATCCCAATATTTTAAAATTATATTAAGTTGTAAATGAAAAACTAAAATACGAGAGTTATGAAAGATGAGGGAAGGTGAACCATGCCTGGGAATGAACTGGTGAGTGTTTACAGTAGGGTTGGCGATACGTGGACGAGTTCCAATTACCGACGGTTTCCAAGGCCTTTTCAGAAATCCAGTTTGAGCATGATTTGCAACCAATTTACGAGCTCGCTACAGCCCCATGATTATGCAACCAGAGCGCAAATACACTAATAGTTCAATCTCTTAATTTTTTTGCCCATTATGCTTTTATTGTTTCCAAAGTTTCTCAACAAATCCATTTGTGCATATCCTGCAACCATGACACTCCATGAGACCACATTTCTTAGAGGCATTCTAACAAATAGTTCACATGCCTTTTCCACAAATCCGTTTTGCTCATACACTGCAATCATAACAGGTCGTGAGGCTGCATTTCTTGTAGCATTTTGTCAAACAGCTACAGGCTTCCACATTTGCATACATGTGTATTAGGGAACTTACAACTATAACATCTGACCAAACAACCATATTCTATTCCCCCTTCAGAAACCTTAGATTGACTGCTAGAAGCTGAACCTTCTTTGACTGTATCCTTAGAAGACGAAGATTCCTTATTCAAGGAAGAAATATTATCATTTAAAGAAGATGCAGAGGAAGGATTCTCAATTCCATCAAACCTGGTGGATTCTGGGTTGGAGCCACCCTTCTGAATAACGAAATCACGAGGGCAATGGTCTTCACTTGAGCTGGTTGTAGTAGAACTCACAACATTGAATGATGAATGCTCTGCACCTGTGTCCGTTTGGTAATCAAATGAACTATGAGCCTCAACAATAACTATTGATGAACCTGCACATTTCTCACCTGCCATGTCTGGTGTCATACATGATCAGTTCACCTTTACCCTTCATGCAGTCAGCGCTAGAGGAGATTTGACAAGTGTAAAGACGTCCTCTCCAGCAAGGTAACCAGAAACATGTAGAAACAACAAAAGAAAATGTCCCAGCCATCAAGGAATGTGCACCAGAACTCCACCAAACCATACGCATGGAGTTTTACAGATGAAGAGAAAACCCACGCATACAAAAAGAGGGGAAAAAAATTGGGATATGGCCAACAATAGGAGAATAAATGCAGGCTGCTATCATGCGCCAGGGACGAAGGAGAAACAATGATCCAAAGAAAATAGACAGTGTATTAGTAGCTGCGTTTGAGACTATACAGACTGAGGCACCAATCCAAAATGTGCACATTCTCCCAGGGTAGTCCTTCATCCAAAGCACCACGTAACTAGGGAATGGTGCATACCCAGCCACCAAAAAGGAGATTTGCAGATCAGACAAATTTAAAGTTTCATGAGGTAAACAACTGGAGGAAAAATTAAAGTGCGTGAATTATTGTGAAAGGGAATGACAGGTTTCAAAAAAAATGAGGATGAGTCTCTTCACTTGCTGCGCACTGACACAAAACTGCCCTGTCAGTTCACACTCTTCTAAAAAAACAAATAGCATTCCATTTTCTTAATAATAAATGGAGGCATTACACTAACCGAGGCTTCAAACTTTGGAAATATATGTGAAAGTTAGACCCTAATGTTTCGTATCTCTGATGTCAATAGTTTCCTTGTCCAAAGTGAGCCCTTGAGATTTATGTATCATGCAGTACCCAAGCCATCTTTAGAGAGAATTGCTGTTGATAGCATTAAGAAATCGAGCCCAATGGAACATAGAGAGCACTTTTTGGAGCCCATATAGGGTTAATGTATAGTTTGAAGTCAAGAACAACAAAAAGAGATAGGTTTGGTGGCCCAAATCCGAGCATACAAATTATGCAAACCACGATGCCAATGTATCCATTGATAAGGCCCGCGTCCAACCCAACGGTTTAGTGTAAGCATTACCTTTTGGAAAATGCGCAATAAAAGTATAGGTTACAAGTAGTTGTCATTAGGGTCGAGGCAATTGTCTACCTTGTCTATGTGAAGTTACAATGAGCAACATGGACACCTAGATATTATAACATAGTGATAAAATGGGCAGATGTCTATTCTCATTCATGTTAAATATAGATTAAATGGGAAAGATGATTATATGAGAATGAATAGAATGAACAAATATCCATTATCATATTATAGGAAATGATTGGAATGGGCATATGACCATTCTAAACATTCAAGAAATATAGTAGGAATGAGAAAGATGGTTATATGAGAATGAATAGAATGGGAATATGTCCATTATCATAAAAATAATATAGAAGGAATGAACAAGATGATTATATAAGAATGAATATGGATGGTCCCGAGCTGAAAGTATGGATGGTATGAAGCTGAAATTATGTATTGTCCGGAGCTGGAAGTATGGATGGTTCAAAGCTAAAAGTATGTATTGTCCGGAGTTGGAAGTATGGATGGTCCGGAGCTGAAAGTTTGTATTGTCCGGTGTTGGAAGTATAGATGGTGCCTGAGTCGTGATAAGCCCATAACATATACAATTTATATGTCTAAGCATGGACTAACATATGACTTATCTAACATTTATAATTTACTTAGTCATTAGGTATAAATTAATAATAATGAAGGGGTATGACCTTTCACAATCATACCTATATATATGGGTGAGTAATTCCTCCCCATGGGTGTTAAGAGTGTGAGTTAGTGTCTTATTATAAGACTTAGGAGGTTTCCCCCTTGAAGTGGATTAATAATATATTATATATTCTGGTATATTTACATTTATATTCAAGTAATTCCATTACAAGTGGTATCAGAGCATCGATTTCGGCAACGACTATTTTTTTCTATATCTCAAGCACAAATGTGAATTTTTCGATTATTTTTACCACCTTTAGAGATATATATTATAAATCTTCAAGAAAATTTTATATTTTTGCTATTTTGTGAGAGTTATTGCATATATACTATTTTTCATAAAATCGATCTACATGCCGCATTTTCAGAAATTTTCAGATTTGTTTACATTTTGGAAAGCTCTTCAAATTTCCATATTGGTCCATTCTTTACATTTTCAAATTTGAGGTCATCTACATTGAGAAATTCGTTGGTCAAACAAGGCAAATTGAATTGTGTAAGGGCAATCCCTTGTTATGGCAGGTCCACAAACTAGAGGATGGGAAAAAAATTCATACACACCATGGAATACTCCTTATAAAGATAAAATACAATCTAATTTTGAACTAGGAGGTACTTCCACCATGAGGGACTTGCAAGTTTCTTTCACCAAAACAAATCAACGATTAGATGAGCTTGAGAAAATACTCGATCACATTTTTCATTTTCAAAAGAATTCAATCAATCCTCCACATGTATCTAATAGCCAAGGTGAAAATCCTATGGTTTTTGAAGAACTGTGTATTGTGGTAACTGATGACATGGACCATGATGGGGAATGTTAATTATGACTCCTATTTGATAAGTCCACACATTTAGAAGGTTGAACCAAATATGGATGAAGAATGGAAAACAATGGTTTGGGATGAATCCATTGAATACAATACACTTAACTTGGAATCCTATGACAAGGGTTTAGTAACTGTAGACATGGAAACTAAATTTGATCCTAGGTTGGGTGTTAAAAACTTATTATATGTGGAAGAAGTACAAAAGATACAACCAAAACTTCAAGATGTCAAGAAACACCATGTGTAATTTGTTATGGGCCAGTGCAATGACAACTTTATAGGGAAAATACCTACTAATGAAAGATGTAATCACACCATATTTAAGATGATTGAGATACAACATACACATTTTGGATGTCAAAACCTTCAATATAGTGGTTATGGAGGTCATTCCATTGGAATTTCCACTACCTCCTCAAAAATCATCTGCCACCTTAATAATTTTTCTTGGCCAAAGTTGTGTGTTTCTCATGAGAAAATGGATAATGCATATTTTTTAATCAAAACACAAGATATGTCTTCAAATGTGAAAGTACCACCAGATATAATCATCATAGCACTAGAGTTACTTACCCAAACTCAGCTTAAGAGGTTACAAATGAAGGTGATCACAGTTGATCTCATCAAGGAACAATTGCCAAACATACAAGGAGGTGCAATGGGAAGACAACGGTTGAGTACATATTTTTCCACTACTAACCAAACATCAAGGACACATTTTGTTTGAAGGGGAGGAGCATGTTATGCCCCTAACATATACCATTTATATGTCTAAGTGTGGGCTAACATATGACTTATATAACATTTATACTTATATTCATTAGTTACTTAGTCATTAGGTATAAACTACTAATAATGAAGGGGTACGAAATTTCAAAATCATACCTATATATATGGGTGAGTAATTCCTCCCCATGGGTGTGAAGAGTATGAGTTAGTTTCTTATTGTAAGACTTAAGAAATTGCCTCCTCGAAGTGGCTTAATAATATATTATATATTCTGGTATATTTACATTTATATTCAAGTAACTCCATTACAAGCTGAAAGTATTGATTGTATGGAGATGGAAGTATTAATTTTTGGAGTTGAAAGCATAGTTTCCATCATATTAAATTATTCTATAAATAAAAAAATCTTAAACTAAATAACATCATTACAATATAAAGGATATATCATTAAAAAATCTCATATTAAAGTAAATATAGAAGGAATGAGAAAGATGATTGCATGAGAATGAATAGAATGGAAATAATCTATCTATTTTCATATTATAGGATATGATAAGAATGCATATATGTCCATTCATAACATTCAAGAAATATAGAAGTAATGAGAAAGATGATTGTATGAAAATGAATAGAATGGGAAGATGTCCATTCTAAACATTCAAGAAATATAGAAGGAATGATAAAGATAATTGTATGAGAATGAATAGAATGGGAAGATGTCCATTATCATATTATAGGAAATGAATAGAATGGGAAGATGTCCATTCTGAACATTCGGTAAATATAAGGAATGAGAAAGATAATTGTATGAGAACGAATAAAATAAGTAGATGTCCATTCTCGTTCGGGTTAAATATAGAATGAATGAGAAAGATTATTATATGAGAATGAATAAAATAAGTAGATGTCCATTCTCATTCAGGTTAAATATAGAATGAATGAGAAAGATTATTATATGAGAATGAATAGAATGGGCATATAACCATTCTCATATTATAGGAAATTATTGGAATGGGCATATGTCCATTATGAACATTCATGTAATATAGTAGGAATGAGAAATATGGTTGTATGAGAATGAATAAAATGTGAAGATGTCCATTCTCATTTAGATTAAATATATAATGAATGAGAAAGATGATTATATGAGAATGAATAGAATGGTCGATGTCTATTTTTATATTATAGGAAATGATTAGAATGGGCATATGTCTAATTTGAACATTAAGAAAATATAGAAGGAATGGAAAATCTGGTTGTATGAGAAAGAATATAATGGGTAGTTTTCCATTCAATTTCAGTTTAAGTATATAATGAATGAGAAATATGATTGTATGAGAAAGCATAGAATGGGCAGATGTTCATTATCATATTATAGTAAATGATTAGAATGTGCATATGTCCATTTTAAAAATTTAGGTAATATAGAAGAACCGAGAAATATGGTTATATGAGAATGAAAAATATGGACAACTTTCTATTCTCATTTAGATTAAATATAAAATGAATGAGAAATATGATTGTATGAGAATGAATAGAATGGACATGTGTCCATTCTCATATTATAGGAAATGATTAGAATGGACATATGTCAATTCTGAACATTCAGGAAATATAGAAGGAATGAGAAGGATGGTTGTATGAGAATGAATAGAATGAGAAAATTTCCATTCTCCTTCAGGTTAAAAATAGAAAGAAAGAGAAGAATGATTGTATGAGAATGAATAGAATGGGCATATGTCCATTATCATATTATAGGAAACTATTAGAATAGGCATATGTCCATATGAACATTAAGGCAATATAAAAGGAATGAGAATGATGATTGTATGAGAATGAATAGAATAGCTAAATTTCCATTATCATTTAGATTAAAAATAGAAATAATGAGAAAGAAGATTTTATGAGAATGAATAGAATGGGCATATGTCCATTCTGAAAATTCAGGAATATAGAAGGAAGGAGAAATATAACCGTATGAGAAAGAATAGAATGGACAACCATCCATTCAAATTCAAGTTAAATATATAACTAATGAGAAAGATGATTGTATGAGAAATAATAGAATGGGAAGATGTCTATTCTCATATAATAGGCAATTATTAGAATGGGCATATGTCCATTCAGACATTCGTGAAATATATAAGTAATGAGAAAGATGGTGGTATGAGAATGAAAAGAATGAGTAGTTGTTTGCGATTCATTTTAGGTTAAATATAAAATGAATGAGAAAAATGATTTTATGAGAATGAATAGAATGGGAAGATGTCCATTTTCATATTTTAGGAAATGATTAGAACGAGAATATTTCCATTTTGAAAATTCAGGAAATATGTAAGGAATGAGAATGATAGTTGTATAACAATAAATAAAATGAGAATATGTCTATTCGAACATTCATGAAATATATAAGGAATGGGAAGGATGGTTGTATGACAACGAATAGAATGGGAAGATTTCTATTCTCATTCAGGTTAAACAAACAAAAAATGAGAAAGATGATTGTATGAGAATGAACAGAATGGGCATATGTCCATTCTCATTTCATTGGAAATGATTGGAATGGGCATATGTCCGTTTTGAACATTCATGAAATATATAAGGGATGAGAAAGATGGTTGTTTGAGAATAAATAGAATGGGAAGATGTCCATTCTCATTCAGTTAAAAATAAAAAGAATGAGAAATATTATTGTATGCAAATGAATAAAATAGGTATATGTCCATTATGAACATTCATGCAATATAGAAGGAATGTGAAACATGGTTGTATGATAATGAATAAAATGGACATATGTCCATTCTCATAGTATAGGAAATGATTAGAATGTGAATATTCCCATTTTAAAAATTCAGCAATTATAAGGAATGAGAAAGATGGTTGTATGGTAAAATAATAGAATGGGAAGATGTCCATTCACCTCCAAGTTAAATATATAATGAATGAGAAAGATGATTATATGAGAAAAAATAGAATGGAAAAATGTTTATTATCATATTATACACAATGATTAGAATGGACATATGTGCATTCTAAAAATTCAAGAAATATATAAGGAATGAGAAATATGACCAGTATGAGAATGAAAAGAATGAGAAAATATCCATTCTCATTCAGTTTAAATATAGAATGAATGATAAATATGATTTTATGAGAATGAATAGAATGGGAATATGTCCATTATCATATTATAGGAAATTATGGGCATATGTCCATTTTGAACATTCAAGCCGTCATGCCCACAATTTTTGTAACTTGAAAAGGACAGTTAAACCTTTCGATAACCCCATAAAATTGGGGCATTTTAAAAGAATTATATATAGCACCAATTATGTTGGATAGCCTTGTAGAAATGTAGATTCATTAAAACATTAATTCTCTACTTCAAAACTTCCCTTCCCCATAAACACTTTGCCACTTTATGAAGGATGATTCTAATATTGCTTTGATTTATTTACCTATATCTCCACCTTGGGTTTAGATATGGTTTGGACCTACCGAGGGTGATAAGTTGATCGAAAGGTGTTATTCCTTTCTCGAAGTTTTTATTTCATTCGGAAGTAGTATTTCCATCCTCCATCAATGACCAAGTATTTTTACAAATCCAAAATCATAAGAACAAAATTAATTTCCAGTGAGGGCTATCAAATCAAGATGGAATTTTAATTCATTTCTCTGAGATCTTTTTGTAGATGGAAGTGAAGATAAATATCCTCTTGCGGTATAAAATTTATTCACTATGAGAATTTCTTACCAATGTTTACCAAGTAGACTTGCCGAAAGTATGGTTAAGAATAATTTAGGATAGTTGTTTGCTTGAATTGATCCTTCACTATAAGGAGATTAATAACATAACCCCAAGTAGTGTTCATGTCTCTTGAAGTGAATTTAAAATGAACCCATAAAAAGGATTATCACTACACCCCACCAAAGTTTTAATCAAGTACAAGGTGAATTTTAACTTTACCCCGTACTTAGATAAACTAGGGTGGTATTAATTTTCCTTTCTATGATAATTGGGAGGTTTAAAATATTTATATCTAAAAAATAATTTGAATAAGAAGGAAACCAATCTAATAACCTCTTATAATACTATATAATAATTATATCACCAACCACACCATTTAAAGATAAATCTCATTAATTAAACCCAAACATATTAAAGTTTCAATTGAATTTTCTCACTGCTTTGATTTGTGAAATGGTAACAAAGAAAATAAACAAATGCAATATGAGAGGGTGTAAGGCAACCTCTAGATGAGATGATGGATACGAGCACAAAATATCCTCCTCGTAGCAATCTTGAGTAAATGCATAATAAAGATAAACTCAACATGAAAAGGATTAGTAAATTGGATGGTTGGTTTCCCGACAATGCTGGTCCTGAGAAGTGAAAACTTCCTAGGATGGATGTCAATCCACTATTTGATAAAGTATAGATAAAATGACGATGGATAAGTGATTACATAATTTGAATTGAAACAAAAAATTAGATATGTGCTAAAAAAGATGAGATACGAGATATGATAATAGTAAATGATAAAAAAAATGATCCAAACTTGCCTAGGTTGACGATGACCCGGGACTACAGAGCACATTTGAAAATGAATGGGAAAATTTAAAAATAAAATGTAGAAGAGAAGATATGAAAGACTTTCTCAAGATGACCAAGCTAACGATGTTGCTGAAATGAGACATGAAATCTAGATTTGATGGGAACAAAAAAAATGCAAGAAAATTGATGAAAATGTGAACTACATTAGGGTCGTGACTTGTGCCAATTGACCGGATGTGATGAAGATGAGATATGAAACTACGGGTGTGCATAATGGAAATATTGGTAGTTCTAATAGATCTAGTGGGATCATAAAATAGGCAACCGACAGGGGTAGATGACAAGAAATCAAATATATGTGAACTAGGTCAACGGTGGTACTGGGAGTGATTTAGGGTTTGATGGATAAATATGGTAGGAAATGACGATTTGAATAAAGAAATTGGAGATGACTGATGCAAAGGAAGAGATTCGAGATGGCTCCCAACCCGCAAAATTAATGAGGAAGGGTGATGTGGATGGCAATGAGGAAACCAAACATGCAAAAGAAAAAGAGAGCTTTAAATATCCAAATGTGGGGCACAAGGTCTCCAAATTATCTCCAAGGTGGTGATAACAACTATAAAGAAGAGAAAGAAATGAAGCCAAGATCGCAAGGAATCTCAAAGTCTCAAAAATTACATCCTCAAGAGAGGAGGGCTAGGGGTGTATTTATAGGGTCGATGACGACCCAAATGGGTCACATGCGAATGTGGTAGTCCATTGACTTGGGCGGTGGAGGCTTTATTAGATTGGTGCAAAGAGCCCTTGTGAGGTGGATTAGGGTTTTAGATGGTAAATATGGATTAGGGTTGCTTAAGGGAGATAAAAAGTGGTTAAGAGATAAGAAAGCATTAAATGGAGGTAGATGAGAACATAGGGATGGTAAAAATGAGGTTTAGGGAGGATAAAAGTTTTAGATGAGGATTTAGGACTAATTAATGGTGATTAGGGATGTTTAGGAAGATAAATTAATGATATGATTAGGATGGGATTAAGGTGAAAAATAATAATTAAAGGGATAAATGGAATTTAGAAGGGAAAGGGGAATTTTAATGGGAAGAGAGGTATGTATGTAGGAAATGATGATGAAGGGAGTAGACATGGGATGAGGGACAAGGGATACCAAAAATTGGTGTCTACATTTTCCCCTTTTTGTTGAGTGGTTTACATTGGGAAAACCATGAGACAAAAATGAGAAGTGATAGAAGATGATGATGGTGAGGTGCTCCCCCTCAAACTAGGGATCGATGATATGAAGAAGAATCAATCACTAGGTTGAAAGAGATAGATGAAGGGATAAAGAGTGGAAAGGATGAGAAAAAGAGAGACTATTAAAGTATATGCCCCAAGTGGATAAAAACAAAAACAATAAATGACAGGGATTTTGGAATCAATTCGGTAGGGAACAAAGTATGACCTCAATGGAGATGACAAAAATGTCCTACGGACATGTGAGTTGGAAAAAATCACAACAATATGAAGGGAATCCAATGGGAATCAAATTAGATGGATGTGAAAGATACGTGACTAATGGATCAAAGGAAGACCTCAAAATATGCACAAATAAATGCAAGGATGGTCAAGAAAAAGGTTTGAAAAAGGTGGGGAAAAAAAGTGTATGTGATATCCTTCATATATGAGGAATGAAAAATGCGTTCGGGCATGACGATGATAAAGTATGGCCACAACTATGGGATTAGGATAAAATATGGTGCCCTAAGAGGGACATGAAGATGATTGTAAAGTGAGTTGTAGGATGTGATTAAAGGATGCGTGTTGAGATTGGAAATATTGAAGTGAATCCAAAGTGGGATAAATGAATGGGTGCGATGAATAACACAACAATCAAAAGTGGAAGAAAAATAATTTGAAAGAGGTATTGGGTGAAAGAGGATGGGAAATAACAGTTAGGGTTGGGTTGATGGTGACTCGGTAGGGTCAACAATGACTAGGGTTGGAGTCGACGGTGACTAGGGCTAGTCGATGATGACTTAGGTTAGTGGCCTATATAAGCAATGAAGATAACTGATTGAGCTCATTTAAACCGTGTGACTTGATGATCAAGAGCTCGAGTGAAAGATAGATTGAGATTTGGAGCAAGACGGAGGCCGGTGGAGCAATGAGGAAGTGCCGAGAGGACTTGGAGGATTTTAAGTGCTTAAGCCATAGCTTAGTTTTAAAGCTATTTAGTTTATTTTTGTTATTTTTTTTACATGTTATTAGGTTTTGGGATTAACACCAAGAGTGGTCAAAGGTGACTAGACATAGTCGCCATCAACTAAGTTTTAAGAATGACGACCCAAGGCTGAACGAAGGTGACACAAACTAGGTCGACATCAACTAAGTTAAGATGGGAGATTTTTTATTTTTGATGATGATTTACATGTGTTTGGATGCTAATGATTTCATGTTTGATTGATTTTGTAGGTGAAGAACACATTATATTTTTGAGATAGAGTCCTGCTGTTATGTAGGATCAAATTAGAGGTGATGTGATTGATGCCGAGTGGGATCATTTGGAGGCGGTAGGGGCCGGGCTGATTTCACCATTATCGAGAGGATATTGAGGGATGTTGGATTGATGATTTCAATGATTGAGAGGTGGGATGTGAGGATCAATACATTTTAGTTCGGGAAAGGGAGATGACAATGACACTTAAGGACGTGTACCGTATTTTGAGGTCTGCCGATACAGGGAGCCCATAGAGCCAATAATTGTGGATTGGTGATTTGGTGTATTGATATGGTTATTTAAAGTGGACGCCCACATATTACATTTACAGATGGGGATTTTTATATAAAGGCATGGTATGACTCAAGGAAACCTAGGAGCAGGTTGATTTGTGTGATTTTGATGGTGATGTATCGTTATGCATTCCTAGATTCTCGATGGAGTAAGATTTTCATGGTATTTGGTAGGGGTACTTGTAGATATAATGGAGCACATGATAGTGTTTTGATTCGGCACAAAGTTAGTTGCTTAGGTATTGATTAACTAAAATAGAAATATATTCTAGTGTAATCTAATGCTATTGGATCAATAAAAATTACTGAATAAATGGAAAAATAAAATACTGAAATGCACCCAAACAAACTAAGCTAGAAAATATGAAACCCTAATGTGCAAGAAGGGTTAAGAAAATCCTTAGCTGGTTCATCGATGTCACAAGATCGTGTCGCAGTGTAGTAGACCAAGTGAACAAAATGAAATGGCCACACTAAATCCTAATAAAGTACATATATGAGCTATCTCGACTAGGCCCGGGTGCCTGGAAAGGGATAGGGGCACCCGTGGGTTACTTGGTCCGAGATCCGGGCACTTTGGTCTATGGAAATAATCAGAAAACCTCCTCTACAGTTGTCACCTGGATGTTTCTCTTGTGTTCAATTCTGTTGCGTGAATGTCACTATATGATCGCCAATGTTGTTGTAAGATTTGCAATAAAGAATCATTTGTAAAACCCCAAACAAAGCATCAAAACCCTAAAAAAAAGATGCATATGAAGGGGTCGAACTGTCCTTAGCTACCAAATGGATGGATTTATCATTGAGTGTTATACTACATCTCAGACCTGATGTAGTTCTAGGTGTGTTTGTGTGCAATCATGCCCTAGGTTTCTCTTGTGCTAGTCACACTTTGTGAAATAGCGAGCTGCTAATTAGATGTAGGATGTAGTAAATGTGTGCACGAAAACAATAAACTCCATTCCTATGAAGTGTGATGTAGATGAACCAACATTTTGTGCTTTGTGACGGAGTTAGATGGATGCAGAACCATATAAATAATAGTATGAGACTAGTAAATAATGACTCAAAGAACTGATAATGCCATTTTTGGTCCTTAATGTTGGTGAGAGGAAATTTGATAACATAAAGTAGATAGAGATGCGTACTTGATAATCCATGTAAAATGATGTAGTAAACACAAGGACTAGATAAAGTGTGGAGTACAAAACAAATGAAACGCCCCTTCATGTTTATCAAGGGAAATTTCCTTTCCACACTTTTCAAGTGTCGACACACATTTTGGTGCCTCCCCGTGAAATGTTTTCCGAACTTAGCCTTTTTGGTCCTTTTTGGTTGGGTGCATCCAATGTCCAGGCAAATACGCGTATGCGCCTTCGCACACCATTTGATGTCAACAACATTTTGTATGCCTCCCGTGCACCTTTTTTCTTGCATGCACCAAGGGCACACGTATTTTTATTGCCCATGTTGATAAAGTATTTTATGTGTTGTATTTTGGTGCAAAGGCACACATAACAACGTGTTAACACATGTTTGGTGCGCCAAAGGGCATAAGGTTTGAAGTGTCGACAGGTGTTTTGATGCGCCTCTTCAAAAAGTGGTTGGCACATTTATTGCACCTTGCCTATATATAGGCGCATCCGCCCTGTCACTTTCACAATTAAAAACACACGTGATAGTTTTTATTCCTCTCGCACCTGCAAAGCTCGCCTGTCATCCTCGTATCATGCTCGGACCCCGCTTCTCATCTCTCACGTTATATATAATCCGGGTAGGTGGTCCTTTTTCCTCTTATGTTTTTTTTTTGTTGTTGTTTGTGTGTGTAGGATGGCATGGATTTGTCAAAACCCCTCTTTTGCTGATCCTGTTGTCCTTTCTCCCATGCTCTTCCTCCTCTTTCCAGATCTCTGGTAAAGAGAGCTCTACCTCAAAAAATCACTTGGATCTCTTTTCGTTGCCCTCTTCACTATCCAAAAACCCCGCAAAAGAGGCTTAAACCCATGCAAACCCTCCAGAGAAAGAACCAAGACTTAAAAGTTGGTAGGCTCGCACTTTTTCTCTTGCCAATCGCAACATGCTTGCTACATAAAAAAACAATTGCGCCCTCAAAGCGCACTTTCCTTGCTTGCAACACCCAAAACCTGCGCCCTCTTGGCACACCAAACTCTTATGTAACATTGCAAAAACTGCACCATTGGCACACCCTACACCCATGCAACACCAACCTTACTTGCGCCAAGTATAAAACTATGTTAAATGGAGTAGCGCATCCCCTCATTATAAGAACACATTCCCATGCAAACCTTTCATGCGCGCCAAGTTCCCCTGTTGCACATGAAAAGATGATGTTACACACACTAAACCTACGCCCTTTGGCATCCTGTACCCGTGTAACATGAAAAATATCTACGCCCGTTATAAAACGCATGTAAATGGCGCAGGCGCACTTCCACTTGCAACAACAAAAATGTCATGTGTAGTATCCATGCACCTTGCGCCCTTTGGTGCTGATTTGTCCCTTGTAACACCCTTTTTCTGTGTGCCATACTATTTAACCCTGCAGCCTGCAGTGTTCATGCGCCCTGCGCCCTGATGCCTTAAAATTGCTAACTCTTCCTTCTGTCAATGCTTTAATGGGAGATCAAACAAGCTAACATGACTCTTCTGTGTTGGGTTTCACTTCTCCTTCTTGCAGATCAACAACTGAGTTCAGAACTACATATGTCTACATCAAGCAAGAGACCAACCAAGTCTAAGGGTAAAGCCAAGCTTACAGAGGAAGAGATGAAGTATAAATATCAGAGGGTCAGGATGCCCGAATCCCAGGCAGAATGTGACCTGATATAAGAGACTCTGAGCTCGGTCACATTGATATGGAAGATTTCTCGGCCGTAACTGAGGGTCACAGAAGTCCCCTGATGGACAAACTGGTAGGCAAAGTGGCCGCATTTTGCTTGGGGGATCCTAACAAGGCAAAGAAACAACGAATTCATGATGGTAGTGGCCCGCTGCTACAACAAAGACACGAGGTGTGTCCAAAATGAGAAGGGCGAGGTCGTGATCAACCTCACTGCCCGACACTTTGAAATTATGCTTGGCATTCCTCACCACCGGCACTTTGTGGCCGTAAGCCAAGAAGACTGCACCAAGGCTTGGGAGGACAACGAAGACCAGTGTATGCAATTGATGAATGAGGTGTACCTGAAAAACAAGAAGGTGGTAACCAGATGGCCACAGGTCATTCATCGCAGTGATTTCTCCGAGGAACTAAGTGATACCATCACGTTCCTAAGCAGAGTATTTGGGCTTCCTGACGCCCACTACTTTCATAAATGGATGCTTAGGTACCTGGAGACAATGAACAAGAATGTGCCAGATCAACGCTTCGAGTGGGCGGAGATCATAAGCAACACTATATCCGAGTAGCTCCAACAACTCACCACAATGGGGAGGTTCTACATGAACTCCTACGTAGTTTATGCTGCAGCCTCGAGAGGGATTATCCAGCATTGATGCGATGCGGGTTTGGCCCCAAGTGAAAATATATGAATACTACCCAGAGCTAAAGCTGAAAATAGTATTTCACAGCTTTACAAAGATTAACGACGCTTTCTTCTACGGCATCATCTACCTTTTAAGGCCAAACATGACTCACTACGCATTTGACCAAGAGCATTGTTGCAGCAAATGAGGAGAAGTGGGGGCCTTATTCACGCAATTCCCCACCTTCACCTATCTAAGGGCAGCCAACTTCTTGGGGGAACCCACCAAATTGCCAAGATATGCCGGCCCCAAGCTGATCCTGTTGGAGCTATCAAGATAACTCATAACCTACCACGAAAAGTGCTTAAAGAGAAAGAAGGGTGGAACTCCTTTCCCCCTCACAGTGGGCAGGTACACTTGTCTTTCCCACCACAAAGCCCGGAGATGTTTGCAGAGCTGAACTGCTCAATCTAAAGCACAACTTCCCGGCAAGGCCCACTTTCGACCCAAGGAATTGCCTTCCTAGGGCCAAACTCGATCCAATCCACATTCCACAGATCGAGGATATTTATATCGACCTGTATCATGAGGTCGAGCTCAGAAGGAAAGATCACTCCCGCTTGGCTTTGGCTGAAATCATTCAGTATGGCGTGGCCATTGTCCCAAAGGGTTATCAAACTACTGATCAAGAAGTTGATCAGGTATATCTTGACACGGATGGGGACAACTGCCATTTGCTTGTAATTGATAGAACTAAAGTGCCCCAAACCATTGAAGAAAGGGTTAAAGAAACTCATGGAGAATAGAGCACTGGTGCAGGATGAATGGCCTCATCTACCTCGGAGTTGATTTCACCACATCTCCATTGGGCAACACACCTTCCAGACCAAAACATCTACCAAAGAGCAGAGGTAAAGACAAGGAGGGCGAGTCAAGCTCTACCCAAGAAGAGGCTCCTGAGAGTCCCCCTTCCGCCGCACAGAACAAGTTGTAACTCTGGCTTCTCCAGAGAAAGAAGCGGCCAAAGATGTTCCGATGGGCACATCCACTCAGGATGTTGCCACTACTACAACTGTTGAGGTCCCTTCTATCCCTTCTCCCTCTCCTCCTTCCCCTCCTCGCGTGACCCAAGTGACCATTCCTTTGGTCGTATCCTCTCCCCATCTTCTACCTGCTCCCCCTTCCTCATCATCCATCTTCTCTTCTCTCGCGGAGCTGTCCCCCACCATTTCTTCCCTCATCTCTCAGCTCCCTTCCATTTCCATGTCTACCTCCCCTGCAGTATCTCTTCCTCCCGTGAGCACTTTCTCGGCCTCCCTCTCAATGCCGCCTCCAAGTGTCTCAACGCACTTTCCTCTACTACTGCAGCTGCTCCCTTTTCTACTTCCGGCCCCTCTCCCATAAGTCCAGCATGGATCTCTCAGCACTTGAGCCAACAAAAGAGGAAAGTTCCCATCGCACCGATGGACTTCTCCGTCATCCCATCAAAGGGGGCCAAGAAGCAAAAGCCTATAACCCGCTTCTCTCAGAGTGCGTCAGGAGAGAGAGTAATGGAGATAGCGTATCCCAATCCTTTAAAGGATAAAAAGGATCTGTCTTCGACAGATTATACAGTGACCCAAGTCACAATGGGGACATCTTCAAAAAGCCTTCAAGGAGAGGCCCTATCTGCAGTTGACGCCCTTTGCAAGAAGCTCCAGGAAGCAAAGGAAGAAAAGAGGCTATTAAAGGAGCAAAATAAACATCTTCTCCACGCCTTGCAGAAAATGGGCAGTGCACCTCCTACAACTGCCACCAAAACTCCTGAGCCTCTGAGCCAGGATAAGATTAATGAATACACCAAAATCGGTGAGCAGGGTATGGCAGTTTCCACCTGGAGAAGCCAAATCCTCAAGGAAAGTGAGGGAGTAATCGCTAAGTTCACCGATTGTATCGTAATATCAATCGGTGAACAAAGAGCTCCAGTGCGATAGCAGACCCATCTCCGAAGAGCCGACCATGCCAGATGCAACATGAGACCTTTCAAAAATGCTCAACTGCTCACCAAGATCTGGTCAAGTTCGGTGTCTTTGGCCACCCCAGAGCCCTCAACAAAATCCTTTCTACTCTGGATTACCGGGTCGATCAGTTGGAGTTTGTCCTAGAAAAGATTGACAAGATCAAGGAGGAAGCCCTAGATGCAATGCATCAAATGGAGCAAATTGTCCTGAGAATGTCTCCGGCTTGCTCACTCCTTCTTTCACCTTAAGAAAGGTTGATGAAACTATTCGGATCTTCAAGGAGATCGCTTTCACAAGGGTCGGGACCGAAGTCACTTTCGACGCCGAATCCATCAACAACCTCGCCGCCTGTCGTGACTTCATAGGTACCGATAGAGGCAGAAAATGAATATTCCAAGCTCCTGTAAAAGCTCACGATGAGCGGGAGACTTGCGAGGCTATCAAAGCTGATCGTCACAAGGATCCTTCCCAGATCAACTTCAGCCCATGATCAGCAAGTTCATGGAATATCGTGCCCAGCCCACATCACGCACTCTCCGAGCAAAGCAGCAAAGCAGATACCCCTTTCACCACGGGGACGACGATGAATAGTTTCATTCTTCTCGACCTTCTCTTTGTAAACATCTAAAGTATGTTGACATTAAATGATGACATCATCCATGTTGCACCATGGGATGATGTCATCCACTGTTGTCAAAAGTCAACAAATGACTTTAGGATATTTTGTAAGATATTTTGTAATTAAGTGGTTGGTTTGTTTTTGCCTTCTTTTCTTCTCTTCTTCTATAAATACTTGAATACTTGTTGTATTCAAGTGTGGATACTTTTCAGATGAGAAATAGAAGTAAGAAGAAAAGACTTTGAACTTTTGTAATGTAAACAAATATTAATACAATATTTAGACTTTGTGCTGAATACATGTGTTTTACATCAGACCTTTCTTATGTTAGATCTGTATGATTGTTCTGTTGAATCTACTTCTACTTTGTTGTCATTTATTCATCAGTATTGCTTTATTCATCTATGCAAGTAGGTTCGGCTCTCATGTTTACTACCAACCCAAATCATAGACCTTCCGACCTTTCTCGCTTTGAATTCATTTCTTTTCTCCCTTCGATCTTTCCTATCTCCCCACCTTTCTTTTTCCCTCTTTTTACGCTTGAAATACCTCTACCGGGATGAGATCCCAACCCCTCAAGGTAGAATATTGTGAGACTTGCACAAGATTCCTGCTAGAGAATAATAGAATAAACCAGCCACTTTCACTGACTCAAAGAGGGGCTATGCCCTGCACACTGTTGGCTCGTCTGTCCATAGATCTATCCACCCGATAGATTTTCGAACCAACAGTTTTTGGTGACTCTACTGGGATCGAAAATAGACCTAACGGATCTATGGTAGTGGTGTGTTTGAAAATCAAGAAAAAAGTCAAAAATCACTACCTGTTTGCAAATTTTAACTTTTTGTCTGAAATCCAAAATTTTTTTGCAAAAATGCTCCAAACTGAAAATTTTCTTCAGAGGTCCATAGATCTGGGCTAGATAGAGATCTTTAGTTCACTGAGTTTTTACAAAAGTCCGTATTTTTCCGTAGATCTGAGTTTCTGACAGTTTACCAAAATTTTCAAACTCTTTGAAAAGTCAACTCTAGATCTGAAAATCAGCTTACTAAGTTTTACCATCATTTTATCCTTGTTAATCAAACAATAAACCGCAATCGGTTTTCAAGAAAAGGATAAAATTTAAATATTTAGAAAAGTACATGCTGCTGGTTTTTGTCAGAAAAATCAGAAAATCAGCAAGTACAATAAAAAGAGTTCTTAAATCTACTCCAAAATTTACAGATCTGAAGGTACACTCATGCGGTGAACCATTTACTCAGCAGAGAGCTCATGGAGAAGTTGATCTTACTTTCGATCTACTTCAAAGGCACAACTTCAGTATAACACCGACGCTTCTCATCACTAAGCTCAGCCGACCGATTGTCCAGAGTGTCTCACCTCCACGAAGGAAGCATCTCTCACCAGAACATCTACATCACTTTGCAGTGCCTTTACGCTCAAATGCTGGAACCGTGCTTCCAGCCCATGTTCTTTTTCCCGCCATCCAAATGGCAGTACCATGGGGAAATGCTATGGGCCCTCTTGCTTTTACACATCCTCGCTCACGCGCTCCCACATGGAAACCGAAAGAATTTTCCTAAATTTGATGGGAGCGGAAACCAAAGCACCGATTCACATATATCCGCATTCATCATGTCATGCAGTATCCTTGATGTGACCCATGAAGATGTGTCGGTTCACCTTTTTCTGGAGACCTTGCAAGGACCAGCCGCAGAATGGTTTCAACATTTGCCGGCCGGATCTATTACTAGTTGGGCCACCTTACGGGCTGCATTTGAAGACAGGTATAAGCCTTCCAAGACGCGTGTTCGCGTTGCTTGTCAAAGATCACTCACCTAAAGAAGGAGGTCAATGAAACTATGTGTGACTTCATCACCCACTTCAATTCACTGATCAACCGTGTTCCGCCTACCATGCTTCCCACACCGGAAAATCAGAAGTGTTTCTTCGTAAACGCCATGAGCTCAAAAGTAAGTTTCTTACTCCTACAAGAACAAGTAGCTACTTTGATTCTCACCTATGCTCACCATCCGATCAAAGATAACTTGCTAATATCTGGCGAATTAAAAAGAGAATCATCCAAGCTTAAAGCTTCGAGCCCTTCTCCCACCACTTCATCTGATCCGACATTTCAAAAGATGGCAAATGACTTGCTCACATTAAAGAAGCAGTTAGCCCAAGCTTCCCCCAGTTCCCCATACCGGGATATTCCACGAAGAACTTTCACTTCCAACAACAGTCCCCGCATAGGCCGCGTTTGCCTGCAACTGCTCCACGGTTGGCGCTTGAGGCTCCTCCGGTCAACGCTTTAGCCGAAATCGAAGAAGAAGAGCAAAATTATGAAGAACCTTCATCTCAAGGCGAAGATGATCAAGATGTCGGTGAACCGACTGGCGACTCTACTATCGGGTATATGGAATTTGATGAGGGGGAATCTGATGAAGAAGAGGGTACCCAAGGGTATGCAAGTGGACAGTCATATGCTATTTTCACCCACTCACAAGGAAAGGAAGCAGAGGTTGCTACCAAGATACAGAAAGAAAAGGCCGTGTCAAGCACGCCTCCAACCATCGCTAAACGAGGTAGTCCCCTTCCGGCTCAACCTGTTATTAGATCTTTTTCAAAAAATCTTTTCAGTCCTCTCATGTTCCTATCAAGGCCAGTGATCCTACCCTACCATCATGAAATGAGGGACTCATTCCTTCATCAACGCAACCCTTGGCCACGTTTGACATAATTGACCACGCTAAAAAGACCAAGATCCAAATGTCTGAAGCCGAGTATCTTCAGTCAAACCCCGAACAACTTGTAAGGTTGACCGAATACATCCAAAGTCAGTTGTCATAACTAATCAGGTTTCCCCAAAAGGAATCCTTTCCACCCCTCCTTCATCCCATAAACGTTGCCTCGACTTCCGCATCAGGCAAGATAGAACCTTTCTACCTCTCCCTCCTAATCAATGGCCACAAACTAAGCAACTACATAATTGATTCTGAGCTTCTGATAATGTCATGCCGGCAAAAGTCACCCATGCTCTGGGCCTCACCCTTACCAAGCCTTTTGGCCGATGTTATTCCTTGGAAACCAAGCAAGTTCCGCTTGATCGGTCAAATCAAAGACGCGCAATTTGCGTTTGCAGCGTTCCCGAAAAAAGGGTAAAAATGACCGTCCTTGTTGCCGATATTCCAACAGCCTATGGAATTCTGCTAGGAAGGAGTTTTTGTAGTGAAGTTGGTGGGGAGATTCATATGGACTGGTCTAAGGCTAGAATCCCCATCAAAGGTGTAATGCAAACATTAGAGCCTGAACCGCAAAAGAAGTACCTGGTTACTAACTCCGATGACCCCAAAGCCCAAATTCTCTTCGAATCATCAGGGATGGGAAACTATTTCTTGTCTACCGAGTCTGACAAAATGGATGTCCTCATCCAAGTAGAGGATCTTAACAAGATTTGGACTTTGCAGTTTGATGGCAGTCACAAGAACTAGTGGGTGCGGCTACTGGCAGCCGTACTAATATCTCCCGAAGAGGAGATTATTCCTCTCTCTTTCAAGTTACAATTTTTCAACACAAATAATACTGCTGAGTATGAATCTTTGCTACTTGGCATGCAAGCCACAAAGGAAAGAGGAATCAAGAATCTGAAAGTACAAGGTGATGCAGAGCTGGTCATAAATCAAGTTAAAAGGATATACCAAGTGAAGAATGAAAGGCTCAGACATTACCGCAACGCGGTGTGGGACAACATCGAGGAGTTTGACGCTTTTTCAATAAAAGCCATCCCAAGAGCTCAGAATGACATGGCCGATTCATTGGCCATTTCAGCATCCCTCATGCTCCCTCACCCAGGTTTGAAAATAGACAAATATACCATTGAGGTGGTTTTCCGCCCAAGCGTGCTGGACAATTCTCAGCACTGGCAAGTATTCAACGATGACAATCAACTCATTGCCTTTCTCGAAAAGGTGGAAAATTTTAGTGAACTTCATTTTGAAGGATCCACTTCTACATGCCGTGAATCAGTTACCGATCAAAACGAAGAATCAAAAGGAAGCGACGGCATATGTCAGCTCAAAGGAAATAAAATTCCAAAAGGTTTGGTTTCTCTAGAGCGTTTGTTCGACAGGCATGATCGTTTTGTAAAAAAGAAAAGGTGAGATGATCCTGGCTCCTCCCCAGAAACCGAACCGGTCAATTTAGGTTCGGTTGAACATCCACAGTTTGTAAACATTGGAAAATGTTGCACACCTGAAGAGAAGCGGAAGTTTGTCAAATTGTTGAAGAAATACATGGATGTATTGGCATGGTCCTATGCCGATCTAAAGTCTTTTAAGCCAAAGGACGTCCAACATGACATCCCATTGAAAGAGGATGTCAAACCCTTTCGCCAAAAGTAGAGACACTATAATCCTAAGATCTCAGGTACTATCCAGGCTGAAATTCAAATGCTGGACGCAAGGATCATTTTTCCTATCCATCACAAAGACTGGTCACAAACATCAGTGCCAAAGAAGAAAAGAAGAATGGTGAGATACGCATATGTGTAGATTTTCACAACTTGAATCAGGCATCCTTGAAGGACAACTACCCGCTTCCCATAATGGATCAGGTTCTGCAAGCAGTAACTGGATCAAAAATGTTGTCCATGCTTGATGGTTTTTCGCTACAATCAGATTGAAGTCTCACCTGAAGACCAATTTAAAACAACATTCACTACCCCTTGGGGCACATTTTCCTATAGCAGAATGCCTTTTGGTTTGACCAACGCTGGTGCCACCTTTCAGCGAGCAATGGACTTTGCGTTCAAAGGTATGATGGGGAAGGTCATCGTAGTCTACTTGGATGACTTAACTGTGTTCTCCAAATAACGAAATGATCATTGTGATCATTTGGAGCAAGTATTGATTAGATGCCGAGAGCACGGGATCTCCCTGAATCCAAAAAGTCTATTTTTGGAGTCACAGAGGGAAAATTGCTGGGACATGTTGTTAGCAAAGAAGGGACGAAGATAGATACCGAAAGAGTTAAGGCTATTCAGAGCCTTACTTTACCTACAAGCAAGACCGCATTCACTCCTTCTTCGAAAAGTGAATTTTCTCAGGCGCTTTGTTCCCGACTTTGCTGAAAAGACTCACCACATATTAGACATGATGAAAGGGTCACCAACTTTCCGATGGAGCGAAGAAGGGAAGAAGTCGTTCGAGGAGATAAAAGCCTCCGTCGCTCACGCGCCAGTCCTGGTATGTCCCGATTTCTCCAAGGATTTTATTATGTATAGCTATGCATCTGAGCACACTGTGTCGGCCATCCTAATGCAAAGGAATTCTCAAAATGTTGAATCCCCGATTGCGTTTATGAGCTCTCCTCTCAAGCCTCACGAATTAAAAATGACCCAGTTGGAAAAACATGCCTTCGCCATTGTTGTCAAAGCAGTTAAGAACTTCAGGTATTACATTCTAAACTCTCATACAGTGGTTCTAGTTCCTGACACGGCAGTAAAGTCCATCTTAACTCAACAGGAGTTAGGGAGTTTGCGAGGAAATTGGATTGCAAAAGTCCAAGAGTATGATCTGGATATAAAACCAACCAAGTTAGTAAGAGGCAAGGGCCTATGTCAACTTATGGCTGAAAACCAAGATTCAAAAGTTTCCGGGGAAAAGATGATTGCGCCAATGGAGCACAAAGCCAACTGAGAAAGCCGATTCACTACCTATGGTCCTATTTGTCGCAACCAGTGACGAGTGGTATTCCGATATTGCTTTCTTTCTCACCTATGGTGAATGCCCAACTCATCTAACTACAAAGGAGAAGCGCTATAAAGCTCAGAGCAGCCAGATATATCATCTGGGATGACGGTCTATACAAACGCGGAATAGATGGCATCTTCTTGCGATGTGTTGACAAGCCACAACAGGTGAAGTTACTTGAGAGTTTTCATGATTCGGCCTGTGGTGGCCATTTCTCCTCTTCCGTGATGGCACACAAGATCATCCGGCCAGGTACTATTGGCCAACGCTTTTCCAAGATACAACCACCTGGGTAGCAAAGTGTGAGCCTTGCCAGCAATTTGTCGGCAAGCCCAAAATGGCTGCTTTTCCCCTCAGGCCGGTCATCATTGACGAACCATTCAGATAGTGGGGAATCGATTTTATCGGTGCACTCAATCCCCAATCGAGTGCCGACATAGTTATGTCCTGACAGCAATAGATTACTTCACGAAATGGGTGGAAGCCATACCTGTCAAACATGCCACTTCCGAGGTTGTTTGCAGTTTCATCAAAGAAAATATCATTGTCAAGTTTGGCATGTTCCAAACAAGATTGTTGCTGATAACGCTTCCAACTTCTCCTCACGAGAAGTTGTTGGTTTTTTCTATGAATACGGAATAACTTTGGCTCACGCCTCAGATTATTACCCTCGTGGAAATGGTCAGCGAATCCAAGAATAAAAACTTGGTAACCATCATACGAAAGCTAGTGGATGAGAATCAACGAATGTGGCACAAGTCATTATACGACGCTCTGTGGGTGGACCGCATTACTCCCAAGAGGTCTCTCGGCATGTCACCTTTTCAAGTGTTATATGGCACCGACGCCGAGCTTCCCATTTCTATGGAACTCCCTGCTCTGCGCTTGGCAAGAGCGATCGAAGATGAGACTTTCCAAAATTCCCTTGAAAAGAGGATCATGTATCTAGCAGAGCTCAAAGAAAAGAGAGTAAGAGTGGTCGACAGGATCACCGAACATCAGAATCAGGTCAAGAGATTGTTTGATAAAAAAGCTAAGCAAAGAGAGTACTAGGTGGGAGACCTCATCCTTTTGTGGGACAAATGAAGAGAGCCAAAGGGCATGCATGGAAAATTTGATTCCCTATGGAGAGGACCTTTCAAGATCAAGTAGCTCAACGGAGAGAATAGCTTCTATCTCTCGTATCTAGATGGAACTGAGCTCCCGCTTCCCTATAGCGGCAAGCATCTGAAAATCTTCAGGAAGTAGAGCTTGCTCTCTTCTTTGTATAATTTTGCTTTAGTTGTGTGTTTGTTTTTGTCATGTGTTTGCTTTTGTTGGTTGTGTGTTTCCCCTTTTCTGGTCGCCCTTGTTTTTGACTCTGAACCCAATGGATAGGCACATGAAGATCTGGGATTCTCTACCCCTGAGTTCCACTCAGAGATAGTCCCCAGAAAGAGCCAGCTATTATCCCGTAAAATTGACAAGGGCAATTTTGTGGGTAACCCAATGAAAATTTTGTTCTGGTCCCTCGTCAGGGACCCCTTTGCGTTCGAACGTTGCAAAGTCCTTTCCCGGAAATCTAGTTTTCCAACTTAGCCATTTTTGGTCCTTTTTGGTTGGGCACACTTATGTCTGATGCAACATAGAGTAACTATGCGCCCCCTTCATTTCCTTTGGCACACCCTTTGAAGTGTCGACACACATTTTGGTGTGCCTCCCCGTGTTGCACCTTTCTTGCATGCGCCAAGGCGCATGCGCCTTCGTGTCAACAACATTTTTGTTGCGCCACATTTTGGTGCGCCAAAGGCACACGTATTTCCGTGTTGATAGTATTTTTGCTGCGCCAAAGGCACACATAATAACAATGTGTTAACACGCATTTTGGTGCGCCAAAGGGCGCAAGGTTTGAAGTGTCGACAGGTGTTTTGATGCGCCTCTTCAAAAAGTGGTTAGGCGATTTATTGCACCCTTTCCTATATATAGGCGCATCCGCCCTGTCACTTTCACAATTAAAAACACGTGATAGATTTTATTCCTCTCGCACTCCAAGCACCGCCTGCATCCTCGTATCGCGCTCATGGACCCCGCTTCATCTCTCACGTTATATTTATTCCGGGTAGGTGGTCCTTTTCCTCTTATGTTTTGTTGTTGTTGGTTGTTTGTTTGTGTAGTAGGAGGCATGGATTTGTCAAAACCCTCTTTTTGCTGTTCTTGTTGTCCTTCTCCCATGCTCTCCCTCCTCTTTCCAGATCTGCTAGTAAGGAGGACTCTACCTCAGAAAAATCACTTGGATCTTTTAATATGCCCTCTTCACTATCCAAGAAACCCTGCAGAAGAGGCTTAAAACCCATGCAAACCCCTCCAGAGAAAGAAACAAGACTTAAAAGTTTCAAACTACATTTTTTTCCTCTTGCGCATCCCATCCATGCTTGCATAACATAAAAAACAGCAGCGCCCTCAAAGCGCACTTTCCTCTTACTTAAACACCCAAAACCTCGCGCCCTCTCGCACACCAAACTCCTATGTAACATTGCAAAAACTTGCGCCATTGGCACACCCTGCACCCATGCAACACCAACCTTACTTGCGCCAAGTATAAAACTATGTTAAACGGCGCAGGCGCATCCCCTGTTACAGTAACACATTGTCATGCAAACCTTTCATGCGCCGCACCAAGTTCCCCTGTTGCACATGAAAAAGATGATGTTACACACACTAAACCTGCGCCCTTTGGCGCATCCTGTACCCGTGTAACATGAAAAATATCTGCGCCCTGTTATAAAACACATGTAAATGGCATGCACACTTCCACTTGCAACAAAAAAAATGTCATGTGCAGTATCCATGCGCCTTGCGCCCTTTGGCACTGATTTGTCCCTTGTAACACCCTTTTTCTATGCGCCATACTATTTAACCCTCACCTGCAGTGTTCATGCGCCCTGCGCCCTGATGCCTTAAAATTGCTAACTCTTCCTTCTGTCAATGCTTTAATGGGAGATCAAACAACTAACATGACTCTTACGTTGGGTTTCACTTCTCTTCTTGCAGATCAAAAATCGAGTTCGAACTACATATGTCTACATCAAGCAAGAGACCAACCAAGTCTAAGGGTAAAGCCAAGCTTACAGAGAAGAGAGATGAAGTATAAATATCGTAGGGTCGAGATGCCCGAATCCCAGTGAATGTGACCTGATATAAGAGACTCGAGCTCGGTCACATTGATATGGAAGATTTCTGGGCCGTAACCAGAGGGTCACAGAAGTCCCCTGATGGACAAACTGGTAGGTAAGTGGCTCGCATTTTGTGGGGGATCCTAAATAAGGCAAGTGAAAACAATGAATTCATGATGGTAGTGGCCCGCTCACAACAAAAAGACACGAGGTGTGTCCAAAATGAGAAGGGTGAGGTCGTGATCAACCTCACTACCCGGCACTTCAAAATTATGCTTGGCATTCCTCACCACCGGCACTTTGTGGCCATAAGCCAAGAAGACTGCACCAAGGCTTGGGAGGACAACGAAGACCAGTGTATGCAATTGATGAATGAGGTATACCTAAAAACAAGAAGGTGGTAACTAGATGGCCACAGGTCATTCATCGCAGTGATTTCTCTAAGGAACTAAGTGATACCATCACGTTCCTAAGTAGAGTATTTGGGCTTCCTGACGCCCACTACTTTCATAAATGGATGCTTAGGTACCTGGAGACAATGAACAAGAATGTGCCAGATCAACGCTTCGAGTGGGCGGAGATCATAAGCAACACTATATCCGAGCAGCTCCAACAACTCACCACAACGGGGAGGTTCTACATGAACTCCTACGTAGTTTATGCTGCAGCCTCGGAGAGGGATTATCCAACATTGATGCGGTGCGGGGTTTGGCCCCAAGTGAAAATATATGAATACTACCCAGAGCTAAAGCTGGAAAATAGTATTTCATAGTTTACAAAGATCAACGACGCTTTCTTCTACGGCATCGTCTGCCTTTTGAGGCCAAACATGACTCACGGTCATATGACCAAGAGCATTGTTGCAGCAACGAGAAGTGGGGGCCTTATTCACGCAATTTCCCACCTTCACCTATCTAAGGGCAGCCAACTTCTTGGGGGAACCCACCAAATTGCCAAGATATGCCGGCCCCAAGCTGATCCTATTGGAGCTATCCAAGACAGCTCATAACCTACCACGAAAAGTGCTTAAAGAGAAAGAAGGGTGGAACTCCTTTCCCCCTCACAGTGGGTAGGTACACTTGTCTTTCCCACCACAAAGCCCGAGAGATGTTTGCAGAGAGCTGAACTGCTCAATCTAAAGCACAACTTCCTCGTAAAGGCCCACTTTCGACCCAAGGAATTTCCTTCCTAGGGCCAAACTCGATCCAATCCACATTCCACAGATCGAGGATATTTATATCGACCTGTATCATGAGGTCGAGCTCAAAAGGAAAGATCACTCCCGCTTGGCTTTGGCTGAAATCATTCAGTATGGCATGGCCATTGTCCCAAAGGGTTATCAAACTACTGATCAAGAAGTTGATCATGTATATCTTGACACGGATGGGGACAATGGCCATTTGCTGTAATTGACAGAACTAAAGCACCCCAAACCATTAAGAAAGGGTTAAAGAAACTCATGGAGAACAGAGCACTGGTGCAGGATGAATGGCCTCATCTACCTCGGAGTTGATTTCACCACATCTCCATTGGGCAACGCACCTTCCAGACCAAAACATCTACCAAAGAGCAGAGGTAAAGACAAGGAGGGTGAGTCAAGCTCTGCCCAAGAAGAGGCTCCTGAGAGTCCCCCTTCCGCCGCACGAGAACAAGTTGTAACTCTGGCTTCTCCAGAGAAAGAAGCGGCCGAAGATGTTCCGATGGGCACATCCACTCAGGATGTTGCCACTACTACAACTATTGAGGTCCCTTCTATCCCTTCTCCCTCTCCTCCTTCCCCTCCTCGCATGACCCAAGTGACCATTCCTTTGGTCGTATCCTCTCCCCCATCTTCTACTGTTCCCCCTTCCTCATCATCCATCTTCTCTTCTCTCACGGAGCTGTCCCCCACCATTTCTTCCCTCATCTCTCAGCTCCCTTCCATTCCCATGTCTACCTCCCCTGCAATATCTCTTCCTCCCATGAGCACTTTCTCGGCCTCCCTCTCAATGCCGCCTCCAAGTGTCTCAACGCACTTTCCTCTCTACTACTCAGCAGCTCCCCCTTTTCTACTTCCGGCCCTCTCCCATAAGTCCAAAGATGGATCTCTCAAAGACTTGAGCCAACAAAAGAGGAAAGTTCCCATCACACCGATGGACTTCTCCATCATCCCATCAAAGGGGACCAAGAAGCAAAAGCCTATAACCCGCTTCTCTCAGAGTGCGTCAGGAGAGAGAGTAATGGAGATAGCGTATCCCAATCCTTTAAAGGATAAAAAGGATCTGTCTCTCGATAGATTATACAGTGACCCAAGTCACAATGGGAACATCTTCGGAAAGCCTTCAGGAGAGGCCCTATCTGCAGTTGACGCCTTTTCAAGAAGCTCCAGGAAGCAAAGGAAGAAAAGAGGCTATTAAAGGAGCAAAATAAACATCTTCTCCACGCCTTGCAAAAATGGGCAAGGCACCTCCTACAACTACGCCAAAACTCCCGAGCCTCTCGAGCCAGATAAGATTAATGAATACGCCAAAATCGCGAGCAGGTATGGCGCTTTCCACCGAGAAGCCAAATCCTCAAGGAAAGTGAGGGAGTAATCGCCAAGTTCACCAGTTTGTATCAGAATATCAATCGGGTGAACAAAGAGCTCCAGTGATAGCAGACCCATCTCTGAAGAGCTGGACCATGCCAAGATGCAGCATGAGACCTTTCAAAAAATGCTCGACTGCTTCAAATCAAAGATCTGGTCAAGTTCGCGTCTTCGGCCACCCTGCAGCCCTCAACAAAATCCTTTCTACTCTGATTACCGGTCGATCACTGGAGTTTGTCCTAGAAAAGATTGACAAAATCAAGGAGGAAGCCCTGGATGCAATGCATCAAATGGAGCAAATTGTCCTGAGAATGTCTCCGGCTTGCTCACTCCTTCTTTCACCTTAAGAAAGGTTGATGAAACTATTCGGATCTTCAAGGAGATCATTTCGCAAGGGCTGGGACCAGAAGTCACTTTCGACGCCGAATCCATCAACAACCTGCTGGCCTGTCGTGACTTCATAGGGTACCTGATAGAGGTAGAAAATGAATATTCCAAGCTCCCAGAAAAGCTCACAGATGAGCGGGAGACTTGCGAGGCTATCAGTGATCGTCACAAGGATCCTTCCCAGGATCAACTTCAGCCCATGATCAACAAGTTCATGGAATATCGTGCCCAGTTCCACATCACGTCTCCCGAGCAGCAGCAAAAGCAGGATACCCCCTTTCAGCCATGGGATGATGATGAATAGTTTCATTCTTCTCGACCTTCTCTTTGTAAACATCTAAAGTATGTTGACACAAATGATGACATCATCCATGTTGCACCATGGGATGATGTCATCCACTGTTTGTCAAAAGTCAACAAATGACTTTAGGATATTTTGTAAGATATTTTTGTAATTAAGTGGTTGGTTTGTTTTTTGCCTTCTTTTCTTCTCTTCTTCTATAAATACTTGAATACTTGTTGTATTCAAGTGTGGATACTTTTCAGATGAGAAATAGAAGTAAGAAGAAAAGACTTTGAACTTTTTGTAACAGAAACAAATATTAATACAATATTTAGACTTTGTGTTGAATACATGTGTTTTACATCAGACCTTTCTTATGTTAGATCTATGTGATTGTTCTGTTGAATCTACTTCTACTTTGTTGTCATTTATTCATCAGTATTGCTTTATTCGTCTATGCAAGTAGGTTCGGCTCTATTTACTACCAACCCAAATCATCCAACAGAGACTAAATATGCAAAAGTGTAAAAAGAGATGAGTGTGAACCTAGGGCGGAAGCGCATGTGTAGATGCAAATGTGTGTGATGTACTGCATGGTTAGTATCATGTGTGTTGTTGATCTTGCTTCCCTACAGCAAACTTGTAAAAGAGAAAATGATTAAGTAGTAAAATACACATGTATATTTGAAAAAACATGTATATATGTAAATAAACATGCAAAAGTAGTACGGAAATGAAAATGAAAAAGGAACATGTGAACCTGATATGTGATGAGACAAAAGTGGTGTAGAAAGGATCCTATAAATGTCGGTGAAGTGTGAGTTTTTTGGGCGATCTCACACCATTGTGGCCGAAGAAGTGTAGGGAGAAATATGTGTTATTCTCCAACTGTTAACGACTTCCCGAGAGTTGTGAAGAGATCTTTATACTATCTAGTTTTTTTAGCCGATCGACTCCACTATATGAAGAAGTGTAGGGAGGAAAGTCTGATGTTTCTCCATCCTGTAATTGCTCCCTATAATGCTAAGGAAAATCTTCCCTATAAAATCCATTGTGTATGGAGTTCTATAGAATGGTATGAACTCACTCGCTATATAACCCACTATGTCATGGAAGAAAACTATTAACTAAACTATACTGATGCTTGTAAACCCAAGCCGATCCCCCTCTTTGGGGTGCATGCAATGTCGCAGATATAGAGAATGCAGCCCTAAAAGAGGACCGAACGTGTAAAATGAAACTCACCCTACGGTGGGAAGGGAATGTGCTTAGTAAAGACCAAGGCACATATAAAAAAGTGGCTAGAAAACAAGTATTAGAATGAACATGCGTGTAGAAAACAAGTGTAATCAAAACAAATAATGTGTAAGCTAGAACATAAGCAGATAATGTAAACACCCAAGAAGACAATGTAAGCCACACAAAGTGGGTTGCAAACATGGGACACCACTCACGGTGTTGCAAGAAACTCAAGGCCATAATGGCCACAAACAAACAAGTGTGCACACAAGATAAAGGGAAAATCCTACAAACAAGAGTGAACAATAGCAAACTATTTAACAAACAAGTATGGAGAAAAGTATACTTGTAAAACAAATGATGCACATGAAGTACCCATTATCATGTTAGAAAGATAAAACATATGTCAAAGTGTGTATAAACCAAAGTAGTTTGCTATGAACAAAAATGAAACAATAACACATGTAGCGTACAAATTTGGATGCCCCTAGGAGATGTTATGGGACCAGTAGTCAAGAATTCATGCTGCATGTAGTATCCTTGTATAGCATGTGATGACAACTAGAAATCAAGTAAACACGCATGTGTGTATGATAATGATAATGACATACAAGCTATCTATCTATCATGTGTACTAAAATGAACATGTAAAAGTAAGTGCAAGCAAAAGTAAGTGCAAGTAATAGTAAATACAACCATAAAATGTAGTATGATGTGGATGCATAGAATGGAATGAAAAGTGAATGATGGGAGCCATGTGCCCCTAGAGTGAATGGAATTGTATGCAGCGAGGTTCATTTATTATGCCCCCTCAACAGTCAAGAATGAACCAAAAATGAGAGTGCGTCATCGGGAAATGGTCAAACTATGTGTTGTGTGTAGCGCATTGTGATGAGTGGGTAGTGATGAAATGTGACATAGAGATGAACTGTGTGTGATTCTGTAGCCTAAATGTATATCATGAAAAGATGAATAGAAAGGAGTGGTGATTTAGCCTAAAGCATGTACCACTAAATGATGTAAGAAAAAATGATTATGTAGCCTATTATGAGATGTTGCTAGAAGAAGTTATCTTGTATCCTAAAGTGTATATTGCTAATCCTAGGAATTTCACATGAGAAAATATTGAATGATGAACATATAAGGGTGATGAGGTCCATTTGTGATGTTTACCCTTAACGAGTCTCGTATGGACCACAAGACTAGAGTGTGTTATAAGGTAGTGAGTGCAATGCGTAGAAGTGAATATGCAAAATGCATACTATATGTGGTAGGATTAACGTATGTAATGCAATATGTATAGATGACCTCGAGATGTGTAGCATACTAGATGTAAGATGTGAGATGCAAAATGTAAGGTGAAGGATGCAATATGCCGTGTATGATGTATGAAAGATGCTCAATATGTGATAGTGATGGTTTAGCTTGTACTTGTAAAGTGTAATGTGTAGATGATATGGGATTGTGTCATGATATGTGGCACCTAAGGTGTAGTGACCGCTAACTGTGTAGTGTGCGGGGTTCAAGTGTAGAGAATACCCTCAAAATTTAAGTGTGAACCAAAGCACATGAGTGCACCATAGAGGAGTGACGATTGTAAGGTGTAGATGAATATGCATATGCTAGGATTGAAAATGTACTAATAGGAGGGTAGGGCAGAATAGATAAATGTAATGCCCCTACTTGCGTATGATTGAGTGATATATCCAATGAAAGTGAAGGATGAAGGTCTCACATCCAATGTTGGTGGTGATGAAAGTGTATGACCATGCTCTAGTAGTGGTGGAATAGTAGATAGTCATTGTGCAGGTGAGTGAAGTCTATGTGCATGTGATGGATGAGTGTACTGCAGATGGCGTGGTGTAACAAAATGTGTAGGAAATGAGTGTATGTGCAAAGAAACACGCTGTAGTGATGAACACCGATGTGGAATGAAGTGAGGTAGAGATCTATGTCTAGATGTAGTAACCTTCCTAGGAATGGGCCTATATCGGTGTGTGGGACTAACAAAGTGATGAGACAGTGTAGGTTGTATACGAATAAGTGAGATAGGAGAAGATGGATCATTAGGCTCTAGAATATGTGACACATTATATGTAGTAGGTGATGCACTGATGACTATGCAATGAGATCGGGATCATGGGGTGGATGGAGGCACACCATTGATAATGATAACTTGATTATTATTAATGAAATTTAGACGTAAATGATTCATGGAAATGATAGACTATGACCTACGAATCTAGTTAAGACCTAAGAGCATATCACACACTGTCAAATTCTTGACCCACAAGAAAGGGTACAAGCATAGTAAGAGGACCAAATGTAACGTATAGCTTAACAACACCATATGAATTTTTCATGGGATATGAAATTTGTGATATTGGATAGCCAATAGCAATGAGAAGTGGGACAGAACACACGCTAATGGGCCAAGATGGATCAACCTTAGTATTATTGATAGAGACAAATCCAATAGAAGCACTAATATGCAAGTGATTAGAAGAGAATGTGGCATGATAGTCATGATAAGAGAAAGTAATGATCGGTGGAGAAACGTTGGTATTAGCAGATAAGAAATCAAGAGCCCCCAATGTAGGAGGAGACACGGCATAATAAACATAGTTAGTTGAGGATTCAACCATTTTTGTGTCATGTTTGGGTAAACGGTTGTTAAATATTTTGAGCTTATGATTTTCATTGACAGTGGAGAAATTGTAGGTTCTGAAGCTCAATTTTACCACTATCGATCAAACCTTGAATGAGAAATTAAAGTCGGAAGAAATGATTAGTGGAGTGTCCTATGCACTGATGATAGCCACAATGGGAATTTTCATTGAAACTACGTCCTTTTGGTTAAGACGGATCTATTTGTAGTGGAGAAGGAAGTGTAATGAGGTTACTATCGACAAGTTGTGGTAGTAAAATATGTGTTTACGATAAGTTTTGTATCTTTTGGTTTAGTTACGAGATAGTTTAAATGTTGACTTAATTTGAAAATGGGTAGAGGAAGATGCTTTCTATTGGTATTTAATATTTCATATAGCTAAGAGATTGGTTTCATGAAGCTTAAGAGTATGAAAAATCTACTCGAAAGAAGGAGATGTCTCAAAGAGAAAAATCTCTGGAGAGGTGGTAAGAGAATTTGAATAAATAAGTCTCGAAGCTCAGAATCCGCAAGAACATTTGAGATTTTAGCTCATTATTTTTGTAATGCAAGACATAATCCGCTAAATGTTCATTAGGTACCTATTTAAGTTGTGCACATTGGGAATAAGAAATGAGAAATGAGTGAGAAAAGCATCGGCTAGATGCGTGAAAGATATTAATTGAATGGATAGGTAGGTCATAAAACCAATGCATTGCATAATCTTGTAAAATATGAGGAAAAAGCTTAGGGAGTATGATATGATCAGCCACACAAAGATAGGAATACTACATGAAAATCTCGGAGGTGCTCTTGGGGTTTCGTATGGCCTTTAAAGATAGAAATTTGGGAGAAATAAAGTTAGGTGGAAATGGATAGGCAAAGATAGTAGGTGCAAAAGGAGTATGTAGAAGTGAAGTAGAGTCTAAAGATGGTGGTGCACGAGAAGTAGTGAGATGGAGCTGGTAAATTTGGGTTTGTAAATACTTGATATAAAGAAGTTAAATCAAGATTATTCGAAGAAGAGCCAGGATTGCATATTAGGAGTGGTAGGGTGAATGGTGGGAACAATAGTTGTAGGAATGGGAGCTGAAACATGAATGGGTGGGGTGGAGGCCATGGGAGATGAAGAATGAGAGAATATAGAGGTGAAGCATCATGAGCATTATTCACGATAATTAAAGCATGCAAGACATATATAATATGAACATGATTATCATGTAAAGCTTGTCAAAAATTAGTAAGTGTATTTAATTGGTCTTGGTCAACATTGGTATCTTCATCATATGAATTTTCACTACTAGAGGCTTCTATTTCGTGAAGAGGAACTTGGCGAGATGTATCCAAGGGATTCTCAGTTGTAGCTACAGTAGGGATATCAACCATTGGTTTGGAAACCCTACGGGTGAATGAAGGAAGCTCAAAATATTGAAAAGACCCAAAACGACCACTACGAGTTACGGGCACACAAAGAAAATAATAAAGAGAAAGTGTATTCCGTGGTTCATTTTAAGATACCTCTTAGAAATCGAGAGGTGAAAAATACCTGAAAATATCCTTAGAACTAGTTTTGCGGGAAGACGAATTGTTTGGGGGTCGATAGTAAATTTTTTCCTAATTTTTAAGTGGTGTGACAAAAGCGTGCAGACACGCGACATAGATTTACTATCATGCGTCAAGAAGGTAGTTGTCGCATGTCAACAAACCTTGCGACATGTGTCAACAACCTTCTTGACATGCGTCGATGAGGTTCGTTGGCGCATGTCAAGAAGGTTGTTGACACATGTCGGCGAGGTTCGCTTGACGCGCGTGACAACCACCTTCTTGATGCATGAATACAAATCTCTATCGCGTGTCTACAACTTCTACCCTCCCGTGTTGCGTGACAACAAAATATCCATGTCATGCATCAAAAACTCTCATCACGCATATAATTTTTCCACACTCCTATCGTGCGTCAAAAACTCGCCTTTCACGCATCAATAAAATCTCTGCGTGCGCATCTGCAGCCTCTGCCCTCTTGTCACACGTTTACTGTAATTGATAATACATATGCCCCTAGGTGGTATGAGTGAGCTAGTAGTGTTCTACTTAGCGAATAATCTAGGATTATATAGGGGATAGTTTCAAGGGTAGGTAAAGCCAACCCCTAAAAAAATTAAACTATAATTTTTAGGCAAACAGGTCATTGACCCGCGCCAGAAAATTTACCTTTTCAATTTTTTCAAAAATGGAATATTCACCATATTATGAATATTTGCCACTAAAATTATCCCCGTGTATTTGAAGATCGGTTTCACCAAAATGATTAACTAAAATAGAAATATATTCTAGTGTAATCTAATGCTATAAGAGTAGTAAAATGAATAAATAAATGGAACAATAAAATACTGAAATACACCCAAGAAAACTAAGCTAGAAAATATGAAACCCTAATGTGTAAGAAGGGTTAAGAAAATCCTTAGTTGATTCACAAATGTCATGGGACTGTGTCGCAGTGTAGACTAGGTGAACATGAGGAGGAAACAACTACACAAAATCCTGAGAAAGTATAGATATGAGATATCCGATTGGTGGGCCACTTGGAAAGTGATAGAGATGCCCGTGGGTGCCATAGTATGCGGAAATGACAAGAAAACCTCCTTTGGAGTCTCAATGGATGTTTTTCCTATGTTCACTTCATGTTGGCTGAATGTCATTGTATGATCACCAATTTCGCTGTAAGACCTGTGATAAAAAATCACCGGCAAAACCCCAGACAAAGCATCAAAACCCTAAAAAAAGAAAGATGCATATTAAGGGGTCAGACTATCCTTAATTACCAAATGGATGGACGGTATGTGTGTGTAATTGCACCCTAGGTTGATCTTGTGCCAGTCACACTTTGTGAAGTAATGAGCCAATAGCTATATGTAGAATGTAGTAAATGAGTGCATGGAAACAATAGAATCCCCTCCTATGAAGTGTTATATAGATGAACTAGCTTTTTGTGCCTTGCGATGGAGCTAGATGGATACAAATGTAGCTTTAGATGCGTTTGATGGATGCAACTCTAGATGGTGATAATAGATGCTTAGTTCTTGGTCCCTCATTATGGTCACATAACTTTATATTTATATAGTTCTCTTGTTTTAATTTTTTAATTAACCCCGAAAAGGTCGACCACCAAAAATCTAGAAACCTCAAATGGATATAAAGTGCCCAAAAGGTGAGAGTAAAGTGCAAAGAGGATAAGGGCACTGAAAAGGGGACCGGGGTGTCTAGGGTGCCCTAGTTAGAAATAGGAAAATGTAGAATGATGATAAAAACTGGGAAAGTGAAGGTGTAAGATCAAAAACACGACAACAAGCAATATAAAAATGGCCAAAGACATGGGTTGATTATTACTCTTTTCACTGAAGAACCATATGAAAAGTAGTATGAGACCCGGACTAAATAACAACTCAAAGTGCATGATTTTGTGTCTATAGGTATACCATGAGCTATGGATGTATGTGATACAGAGGAGATATGGGTTGGACGTGGCATTTTCTTTGCATTCTTTGGGATTATGAGCACATAGTTATGATTAGGCCACCAGGGATTCCATGGGTGGTTGGGGACCACATAGAGTTAGTTGTTGGATTTTTTATATGTTGGGCCAACTATGCTCACGGTGATATAGGAGAGAGGGAAGAGGATTGGTATACATAGACTTTGGGGGATTAGAGGTGGAGCACAGTCGATGGAGGCCATCTTGAGAGTTTCTGCATGGGAAGGGATGGAAATTCAACTATTTTGTATGAGGAGGATTAGATGGGTGCGGGGGTAGATGACGTACAATTTCAACCAATGATGAGGTAGTTTAGAGTTGTATAGATAGTTCTAAGGGATCATATTAGGTATAGGCGAGATGAGGTGGAGTGGAATTTACCTAGTCTTATGATGGCCAATTTATTGGAGGAGGTAGGAGATCCATGGGACACCAATGACGATGTTGGAGTATGGGAAATATTCATAGAGTGGATGATAGGGCATGAGAAGCCCAAATGATGGAGAAGAGGAAAAGTTAGGATTGGAGGAGGATGAGGTGGTACATGCGGGATGTGAGGATGTAGCACCTAGAGGAGAGGAGGGTGGAGATGTGGAGCGAGAAATGGAGATAGCCCGCCTATGGGTAGAGTGAGATGCAACACGACGGGAGGTGACATGATTAAGCTAAGAGAGAGAATTGGCCATTCAATAGAGAAATAGATACTGCGCGTGAAAAGGAGGCCTACATGGCGATTTGGAGATCTTTGACCTTTAGTTGTAGCATTAGGGACCGAGGCACCAACAAATTCACGGGAGGTATCTAGATGGTGCCGTTGAGTATTGTATCAATAGAGTAGTATAAGAAAATAGGTGCAAAGGCATGATATTATGAGAACATTGTGACATCAAGGCTACTGAGATGTGCCGCGATATGCAACATGCCTATCGGGAAACAAGGAGTAGGGGATTAGTGTGACCAAAGTGCCATATGGGATCATGGCTAGCATAGTGCAACCCGAGATGAGATACGGTCAAGGAGAGAGGTTTATATGTGGATAGGTAGAGATACATGTCTTTTCATTAGATATAGAGGGAGGGGAAAACACCCAAACACTAGAGGATCACATCTTAGAGCATCGAATCTGCAGTTCACCACCTAGAGGGTGAACGTGTATATATTGATTTTTGTGATATCGATGTATATATTTTTGAGATAGATCCCCATAAAGGCCTAACTCGGATGTATGGACACATTTTGATGAGGATATATATATATATATATATATATATATATATATATATATATATCACATGTCTAAGATCAAATCAAAAACATCACATCATCAATATACATGGCATCTATATAACATCCATACTATAATCAAATATCCATATCCATCACATAGGTCATCATACAACTCATGAGTTGTATGATGACCTATGTGATGGATATGGATATTTGATTATAGTATGGATGTTATATAGAGATGCCATGTATATTGATGATGTGATGTTTTGATTTGATCTTAGATATGTGATGTGATGCTTTGATTTGATGATTGATTAAATGATGTAATTGTGATTTATGTATTAATTGGATGTGATGAGAGATTTATGTTAGATAACATGATAGATGTGTTTGTGATGTGATATATATGGGGTGATATGATGTGGACTAGAGTAGATATGATGGGTTTAGATTGGAATGATAGAGAGATTAGACCGGATGTTAATGATGATAGGAATGATGGATTTAGATAGGATTAGATAATGATGTAGATAATATTAGATGTTGGATATGAGGAAAATGTACAAGTTTTGATAATTTGGAATAGAGATAGAGATAAGACAATGACAAGATGATATGAACTAGATTGAGATAGGAGAATTATAATTGTGGTTAAGAGAGAATAATTAGATAGGATGTGACATTTAATAGGGTGACAAAAACATGAGAAATTACACCTCATCATAGAGAGAAGCATACGTGGAAAATATGCCTTTGAATGGGGTTTGAGGTAAACGTGAAAGGGAACAATGCAAATCATTGCACTTGTGACCATTGACAAGTGTTAACACATAACGATGATAGTTAGTCAGACTTAAAATCATGAGGAAAATATGGAATGCGTGCTCATAAACCTACTATAGACATGAAAAAGGGGTTGAGATGGAGCTTGTACGGGAAAATAGGTTCTCCTTAGGTGGTAGTCCTAGGTCTATGCCCCAGCTCTAAGCAATATGGTGAAAATTGATCAATGTGGGAAGTTTTCTACAGATGGGAAAGTTGATCGATGTGGGAAGCTTTCCATGGATGCTTGATTTGATATTTGAATTTTAATTTTGAGATTTGGAAGGTGATCAATGTGGGAAGCCTTCTACTCCCATGATATAAGATAGTATACATCCTTGAGGATTGGTCTACATCAAGATTTTTCTTTTGATTTTGACTTTTTAGATGGCAAGATAAGATATGCATAATAGCTTTGTCCTTTAAGAGTCAGTCTATAGGTTTGAAAATTTACCTTTTCTTTATATGAACAATTTTCATTCGAGAGAACAACCTATTTTCTGGGTAAGACAATTTTTTTGATATGGGCATCCATAATTTTGACTTGAGGATAGAGTTTGGGATAGCCAAGTAAACCACTTGGGGAGGGGATGAAAAGATGTATAAGTGACACCAGTATAACCTTAACATGGATAAGAGGGCGATGGTTATAATGATCGTGGAGTTTCCACCTAGAAGGAGAAAATTTTCCATAAGGAATATGCTATGGGAAGAACCGTGGTGCCCATATTTAAGGTCATAAATAGGAAAGTGATGGGAGACCACACAATTCTAAATCATTATAATGAGAGATGGGGAGGATGATGGTGAAAGAAATACCTTAAGAAGTGGGTGAGAATATATTGTTAGTTATATTAACAATAGAATGATTGCAAGTGCAATGAATTTAGAGGTTTCATTTCCAATTTACCATCGAGAGGTGCTAAATGATAGGATCTAGACCCATACTTATGTGTGATAGTGTATGGTCCAACCTTGTTGGGATAAAATATTCTAGGTTGGATCCTTTCTAGAGTAGTGACATTATGATTTTATTTTAAGACTAGGTCACCAATATTAAAGTCATGTTCCTTGAGATGTTTTTGTAAATGCACTTGATGCGCTCTTGATAGACATGATGGTGCTAAAGAGTGATTAAGTGATGTTCATGTAGTAATTCAAGTTGTGATAGACACTCCCGATGACAGTCCTTGTCGAGATAAAGTCACGGAGATAAACCTGTAAGGATAGGATTTGGACTTCGAGAGGAAGAACAGATTTAGAGCCATAAACAAGAGAGAAAGGAGTAAAATCCATAGAGGTGTAGATGCTAGTCCAATAAGACCTAAGAGTTAAGGGGATGTGAATATGCAAATTACAACTTTGATTCATCAATAATATTGGAGAGAATATTACAGAGAGTTTTGTTAGTGGCTTCAGATTGTCCATTAGCTTGAGGATAATAAGGGGATGCGAAGCTAAGCTTGATGTTGAAAGAGTCAAAATATTCTTAAGGTCCTTATTTTTGAAGGAATTTCCGTTGTTTGTGATGATTTTATGTGGAACAACGAAGTGGCGAGATGATGTCTTGATAAAAAAGTCAAAAATTTTGTTAACTTTAGTGGATGCGAGTGGAATGGATTCCACCCATTTGGTGAAGTATTAAATCATGGTGATGATAGAATGATGGTGTTAGGAAGAACACCGATTGATGAGACTAGTGAAGTCGAGAACCCATTGTGATAAAGGCCAAATATCCTTAGATGAAAGCAAGGCTTGGTTAGGAATGCAAATAAGATTGGAATGCTACATGCACTTAATACACTTTTTGATATATTCACAACAAAGATTGATTGAGGGTGGACCAATAATAGCCCATCAAAAGAACAAATTTGACAATATCTAAAGCATTGAAGTGTCCACCACAGATACCATCATGTGCTTCTCGAGATACCATGAATGGATTCATGGGATTTAAGGAAATGTAGCGACTCACAAACCCACATTTGTAGAGGATGCTACCAAGGAGGACATAACACTTAGCACATTGAAGAAATTACCTCTTATCATTTTGGATAGGTTGGAGGGAAGTTTATATTGAGATAGATAATCAAATATTTGAGAATACCAGAGATTTGATTGATTGGTGTCAATATGATTGACATGAGGAAGCTCATGGAAATGAGATGGTTGATCAAGATGCTAAACAAAAATAAAAAGCTCGTATTCCTCTGTTTCTCAAGGGATAATAGATTTGAGAGATGTCGCCATGTCTCGTGAAATGATTAGATGAGCTAGGGACACTTTGGATGGTGCAAAAGTCAAAATCCTCAATAAGAAAGTCAACGATGTCTTTATATTTTTAAGGATTTTGTTTTTACATTGATAGGTTCCTTTAACTTGATTAACAATGAGCTAAGAGTCACCATAGATATCAAGAATTTTGATGCCAAACATGATAATAGTTTCAAGACCCATGATGAGGGCTTCATACTTAACCATATTGTTAGTGCATTCAAAATTAAGCTTGTAAGTGATGGGGATAGGGGTATCCCAAAGAGGAACGATAAGGACACCGTCTCCCCCTTTTTGACACTTATATCCATCAAATAAGAGTGTCATATGAAGGGGAGAATATTCGTGATCAATAGTATGGATAGATTCGTCACAAAATTTCTCATGAGGAAGATGATTGTTAGGAAGAGGGGCTTTAGATAGTTGATCAACGATAGCTTGGCCCTTGATATATTTCTAAGAGATGAACCCTAGGTAAAAATCATTTATGAGCATGAGCCATCGAGTGATTTAGTCATTATGATAAGGATTTGAATGCATGGTTTTGAGAGGATGAAAACTAGTGATGACATAGGTTTTGTGATTAAGGAGATAATGAAGAAGTTTGGAGTTAGGAAAGAAAAGAGCACATAAAATTTTTTTCAGCCTCATTATAATGAGTTTCATATTCATGAAGGGTGTGACTAATGTAATAGAAAACCTTGTCCCTATCATGCTCATCATGATGTGCCAACATGGCACCCAAAGCATGATCAGTGGTAGAGATGTATATATAGAAAGGCTCCCCCTCACGTGGAGGTGTGAGTATAGGTGGGGATAAAAGATACTTCTTGATATCATCAAAGGAATTTTAGAAATTTTCATCCTAATTAAAGTTGATTTATTTGCGAAGAATATGGTGAAAAGGTTGACAATGGTCAGAGATCTATGAGATGAAGTGGTAGACTGATTAAAGTTGGCCTTGAAGATTACGAGTTTATTTAGATTAAAAGGGGGCACCTCGAAGATGAATTTGATTTTGATAGGGTCAAATTCAATGCCCCGATAAAACAATGAAGCTAAGGAGTTTGGCGCTTAAAAATCCAAACACACACTTGGATGGATTCAAATGAAGAAAGAAGCTGGATAAGATGCGTAAAAGGGTTTCTAGGATGTAAATATGATCTCGATGATGCTTGAATTTATGCAAGAGGTCATCAACATAGTCCTCTATAGTTTTTTGTATAAGTTCATGGAAGATGTAGGTCATAACATGTTGATAGGTGGCCCTCGCATTTTTAAAACTAAAGGGCATGATGCGGTAACAAAAGGTCCCCCAATGGGTGATGAAAGAAGTTTTATGTTGGTCTTTTGGTGTGATGAGAATTTTATTGTAGCTAGAAAAACAATCCATAATAAAAATCATCCCATGTCCAACCATGAGGTCGACAAGTTGATCTATGTTGGGAAGGGGAAATTTGTCTTTAGGGAAAGTGAGATTTAAATCCTAAAAGTTAGTACAACTATGGATCTTTCCAGAGGATTCAACAATGGGTACAATGTTGAAACCCACTTCAGATATAGTTGATAAATATGATGAAATTGGGTAAGAGAAGGCATTGCAACTCCTCTTTGACAAGGAGGGAAATGTAGAGATGCATGCGAAAAGATTCTACTTAATCATCTTAGTGTTAGGGATGGTGACGAGGTTGTGAATGATGATAGAATGATCGAGGCTTGACATGTTGGAATATGACCATGTAAATTCTTGGATGAAATTAGAGAGGAAGATAATGAAATATTAAATCACTTGAGGATAAAGGGATTGACCCACTTTGAGGATGCATGACTCTTGTGGAGTCCCTATGCTGATGTCAACAGTGGATTCATTAAGGAGAGTAGATATGTCTCGGAGGAAAGGAATTGTGAAGATAAGAATCTTTCATCTCCATATAGGAAATGATGCAATTGTCATCGGTGATTTGAAGAATATCAATGGTAGGGGAATATTCCTCTACCATATTAAGAAATTGAAGAGGAAGGGACCTAGTTTCACCCCATATTGATAAGTGAATGGTCCTAAAGTGATCATGGAGATTAAAAAAGATAGGAGAAATGGACATAATGTTATCAACATTCACGTGTTTGTTATATGGGGAAGAGTTGGAGGAAGGGTATATATTCATAGGGGATGAAGAAGAGGAAGGTGTGATGGATTTCTTGTTAAACCCTAACCCAAAATTCTCATGGGGATTACGAGATTGATTGATGATAAGATCATGCATTCCTTGCTCATAACGCCCCATACCAAATCCTTTCCATACACAATGATGGAGGTAGGTGTAGGTAAAGGATTTATTATAGAGGAAATCAAAGCTGATGGTGTAAGGCTTGGTTTGAGGTTGGATGTCAATGTGAGAATAAGGGTGGTCAATACCACGATAGATTAGATTGGTTCGTAGATAAGGAGGTCCAAAGGAAATGATGTCCCTACCATTAGGTTGGTACATTAGTGCTTTATCAGGTTTGCCAAGTCGATTAGGCATGGGAAGGGAATTAAGAGAGAGGAGTCAATACTCCCCTAGTGAAATATGCTGCATCACATTATTGATAGAATCACCTCTAGGAAGCTTAAATGAAGAGACATATGAATTAGTGGATGCTTCGGATGAATTTTGTTGAGGTAAAGACACATCATTCATCGATAACTCATGTGACATGACTTTAAGGGTGGAACGTATGTAGGGAGAATTATTATTTTTCCTTCATGTGTGTGTTTGATGTAACGATGGAGGGTGGAAGGGACATAATGCATGGTGTAGATCCATGGTCTTCCAAGTACGATATTATACTGAAAATAAACCTAAAAATATAGAGAATCTCATGAAGGAGTATTTCACCGACATAGATGAGAAGGATAACAATGCCCAAATCAGGGGCCCACAACTTCATTGAAATCACAAAAGGAAATGGGAAATTAGGTGAAAACAGAGTTGGGAATCTTGATTTGATAAAAAGTATGGGATGATATAATGTTGATGCTTTGGCTCCATTATCTATCATTGAATCTTTGGATGAATGTATTATTGATGCAAACAATGATAAAGAGAGGGAGATCATGATCTTTAGGTGAAATGTTAGGAATTTCAAAGTCATCAAAAGAAATGGTGGTCGATGGTGTGAGTGCTCCCCATAAAATCTGGAGTATCATCCCTAGTGATAGGGATGTGTTGTATAGAATTGATGAGAGATTGTATATGATTGGGGAGCTTTGGATGAGCTCATAAAGTGACATATTAACTAGAGCTTGATGGAGCTACTTTACAATAGTGTGTTCGATGGCGGGTTGTTGAGTATGTGGGGCTGCTAGGATGGATACCTTATCTTTCGAGAGAAGATGATGGAGTGGTTTTGCGAGGAGTGGTGACAACAAATTGTGTCATAGATTGAGTAGGTGATTTAGAATCATGAAGATGAGAGTAGGTGGTGATATAAACGACATTGATAAATAGAGGGGGACCTTGTTTAGAAGTAGTGCTTGGAAAATGGATGATGATAAAGGTTTTGGATGAAGAAGATGATTTTGAAACATTGGATGATGAAAATTTGATTGAAGGATTACGATTTGACATGGCTATACTAGTAGATGGAAGGGGATGGTCATATTCAACGAGAAGGTCATCCTCATCTATAAGATTATGGATAAGGGTTTGAAGATCCCTATAATGTTCAATAATGTTTCCAAGGGTACAATGATAAGCAAAAATTACATTGGGATCAAACCACATGGGTTTTGGCCCACGTGAATCAAAATATTTAATGATATGAAGATTGACGAAAAATTCTTGAATAAGGTGTTGAATAATCTCTCGAATAGGATCCGATGGGAGTTTTTGATGATGAGGTTGTGTGGATTGTAGATGAGTTGGATTTTAAAGTGGTGGATGAAGGTAAGAGAGAATTTTTGCTTTTTTGAGGTTTTATGGGTGTTTTGATTGTGATTCGAGTCTTGGGAGAAGAGGAGATAGATGATTGCAATTCTAATTTAGATTTTGGAGGGAGAATATGTGGTCTTAATTCTGATTTATTAATGACAGGGGGTTTAAATGGAGGGGATGGTCCCAAAATAGATGGAGGTACTCCTAGGATTGATGATGAGGCATTAGATGGCTTAGAGTGATGGGGCTTGGAAGGAGGTAACTCCAACTTTTTATGTGGGTGAGTGAGATATTTTTGAGGAAGAATACCAAGGTTTTAGGTTTTTGTTGTGAAGGTTTTCCCTTGGCAAGAATGATGATGATCTCTACAGGGGGATGGTCCTTAGAAATAGGGTTAGATGATTTGGATGCATATTTTATGGATATGGGGGTTGAAGGTGAAGGTGATGTTTGGATAAGAGGCCTGTTGATATTTGGAGAAGGTGCAGATTGTATCAATTTTGTGGGTGTTGCTATGGGAGTTGTTGAAAGTTTAGATGATGTAGATGGAATGGGGACACCTCTTGCCATTACACCAAGGGGATATGTCTACTTAGTTGGTTTGGATATGGATATGGGAGTGGTTATAGCCATAAATGCGGTGATAAGTAAAGGGATAGAAGTGCTTTGTGAAGGGGGTGTTGTGATAGACATGGAGATAGATATGGGTAGAGATGGACATAGTGGGTATTAATGTAGTAGAAGTAGATATAGATGAGGAAGTAGACATGATTAGAGTGGATGTGGGTGGAATGAGAAAGGTTTAGTAGATGTATATATAAGGGATGTAGAGATGGGTATGAATGTAGATAAGGTCGTAGAAGAGTCTAAAATAGACATGGATGTAGTAGGTGAGATTGTAGATGGAGTAGAAATGGGTGTGGTAGATGAAGGAATAACGGGTGGAGGTGATGATGTTAACTCTTGGTTTAGGGTGTTGATTGTGTGGGCATTGGGTGCCTAAGATGTAGGAGGAGTAGTTTTATTATTTGGTGGATGGTTGGGGAAAGGTTGTTTGAAGACATCAAGAGGTTGATTAGGAGGTGCATTGGGGTTATCTAATTGAATGTCACCATGGTCTATGAGCCATTATACAAGATATTTAAAGGTGTGACATTTCTCAATGTCGTGACCACGAACTTGGTGATACTTACAATAGCGCTCCTCACAATACCATGTGGTTTTGGGTCGTGAAGAGGTCGGATAGGGGAATTTGGATGAGATGTAAAACTATTAACTTGTTGAAAATATAACTATAGGATTCCCCGAGAGGGGTATAATTTGGAGTTGGTCTAAGAGCCCTTTGCGAAGGCTCGGTGTGGGATGTAAACGTGAAATAATATTTGAACAATATGGCGTTGGCTGCATTTTTGGATTTGTCACCATGGGTAGATGACTTAGTGAATTCAGGTTTTGGTTTATTAGATCAAATTTTGACATGGCCTTGCTCAAGGGCATGAAGTTCAAGTTTATGAGCCATGGTGAATGCCTCTTCAAAAGTTTGGAAGGATTGGATTTGAAGAGTAGATGAAATATGCTTCACACAAGACCGTGAAAAAAGTTCAATTAGCTCGGTTTGTGGAAGGGAGAAAGATAATTGATTGATTATGCCACACCATCTAGTGAAAAATATGTGATAGATTCGTCATCAAATTTTCTAATGGCGTAGAGATTTGTAATGGTGATTTTATGCGTAATGTTAATAGAAAAGTACTCTAGGAATAATTGTGCAAGTTGGGTGGAGAATAGAGAGTGTTGAGGAATTTTGTTATACTAATCCAACATGGGGCCGAGATAGGGACATAGGGAATGTGTGGAACATAAGGTCTTGGTCATGGGAAATAAGGTAACATGTGTGCCTAAAGGCACGAAGATGTTGTTGTGGGTCCTCCTTACTTGTTGAACTTGGAAAATTTTGGGAGTTCCTAGTGTGGGGATAAGGTTTTATGGGAACTGATGGATTGATGGGATCATTACAGATCTGTTTGTAAGAGAAGGTGATTTTTGACCCCAAAATTAACAACTTCAAGTTTGGACACTCTACTTAGTATAGTGTGCATAGGGTCATTAGATGCGTTAGGGTAAGAAATTGATGGATTAGGTTGTGGGATATAAAAAGTGGATGGGTATGGATGAGATTTATATGATTAGGGGTGAATGGGTGTTTGGAGAGGTTTTTGATAGTGGGGAAGATTGGTGAAGGGTTGTGATTGGATGGGTTGGGAAACAAAATGTTGTTGAGAGGTAGGGATATAATTTAATGGATAAGATTACATGTGTTGTTGTTGAGAAATGGGGATGTTAGATTAATTTTTCATAGGTTGAGTGGGGATGTAAGTATGAGGCGGTTGAGATGTTGAGTAGATTGATTAGGGAAGATGTAGCGAAAAGCATTTCGAGGTGGGAGTTGGTGAGTTTTGGTGGAATTCCAAGGATGAGGTTGTGAGGTGATGAAGTTTGTATAGATATGAGATGTAGATATGGGGATAAAAGTTTGATCATGTTGTTTAGGTGGTAGAGGATGGGGATGCTAGTGACTGGCTAGTGATGACAATAGATGAAGAAGTGATGGGGATAGAGGAAGTGGGGATGGTGTTGATACGGGGAAGAGTAAAGGGAATGGAAACCACCAGTTGAGTGGATTGAAAAGTTTGAGGGATTGTAGAGAAATATTGGTGGGAGCCAAGTTCGTGTTGTGCCATAAAAATTTCATTCATGGCTCTTGGGAATAACATAACGGGTTATGATGTAAGAACTTGGTGGTCTTGAGGTGAGAATGATAGGCATACTTTTTTTGAAGAGGGAGTCCATTGACGGGGAGGTTAGTAGAATTATGAAGAAGATAGTCATATAAAGTGATGGGATTGGCATCAAGAAGCTCTTTGAATTCCACACATCCACGAGGAATGGTAGGAGGTCCAAAAGTATCCAAAGAAGCAATAGATGGGGGTGTAGCTTCTCTAGAAGGGATGGAAACAAAGGGGTTAGTAGGTTGGACAACTACAAAATAAGTGACCAAGGAGGTGGAAGGGGTAATAGAAGGAGATGCCATTTGTTGGGAAGCAATGTTGGAAGTAGGAATGTTTTTGGATGACATGGTTTGTTCCATTTTTCTTGCTTGAGAACATGTAATAATGGGCATGAAACAAAAAATAAGACAAGAAACTATGCTGATTTTTTAATATTTCAAACAAGTCATGTAAATAAGTTTTAATTATCTTGATTATTAGAATAATGTGAGAAAGAAAAGAAAATGTGCTCAAAGGGGGACCTAGGAAATGGCCAAATTATGGATGGTTTCAGGTAGTTTTAGCTGGTATCCTCAATATACCCGAAGGTATACGAGGTGTAGACACCAAATTCGTGTCTTACGACCCCTTGTGACCCGCATCCCATTTCACAACCTAACCTCATTACCTAAACCTTACACAATTATTTATTAATTACCTCATAATTGATAAATCCACATCGCCTTACCCGCCACCTCACTTGGCCACCTCACCATGACCTAGCCCTAACCCTAAACTAACCTAATTAGGACCCATGACTTGGTCTAGACTCACATCCATAACTAATGCCTCCTTACTCACACCCAAAGCCGACCTTCTAGCCACTTGACCAAGCCCGCAACTAATCCCTCGGGAGAAAAACAGGGAAGGTGGGCTATTTTACTAAAAATAGCCTACTTTTTCCTAACCGATGCCGGTTCCTACTCGACCGCCGTCGGTTACGCAACCGCCATCGGTTCCCTGTAAATGGGCTCCCCAAACCAAAACAACGGATCGGAATTTCATTTTGGAGATCAGTCGAAGGATTTCTGGATCAACAGAGAGCATTGCGAGCGAGGAACAGAGTCCAGATCTTCACTTGACCAAGCAGAGACGAGTGAAAATACTAGACGTGTTTACAGCAAAGGAGATCAACTTGCACCTTCGTAAAAACCAGTAAGTTACATCTTGCATGTCCTCCATTATAACATTTCTTATGCTTTTGGAATTACAGTCCTCCCAAATCCGTTTCTGAATCCATTATCCAACGTACCATTGCCTCTAACTGTCATTCTTTTGCTTCTAACCATCCCATTTCCTAATACTATCCAAAAACCAGCCATTACAAACACCACAACCAGCCCAGAAGATCCTAAAACCCACCGGTATCGGTTATCAGTAACCGGCATCGGTTATAGGTAACCGGCATCGGTTCCTTTGATCAAAAACCAGGAAAAACAGCCTTTCCCCTACCCAGTTCAGCCAAGCAATTTAATTGATATTTTACAGTCTTTTGTGTTAATTCACGTTAGCAGGGAAACTGACCACCTTCGAAAGGAAGTTTTACATTTCCTGGGCCCAAGGCAGTTTCCTCATTTATTGTTTAATCAAATCTTGTGGTCTTGTGTTCTTATTTGCAGGTAGTCCTTCCCAGACAAAAAGGAGTTCTCCGCAGTCAACCTGATCTTTCTCTACGGTACGCGCACATCATCTCGACATTCTACAGGTATTCCTCCTAACCCTAACCTTATCTGTTTCTAAAAGGAACGAAGCATTTCCGAGTGAAACATTTTGGCACGCCCGGTGGGACCCATTTTGGGTTTATCTTTATTTCTTGCTTGCTTTCATATAGGGAGCATACTTGCTGTTTTCTTCTTCTAGAGATATTCACAAGGTATTTTATTATTCTGGTAAAAGAACTTGCTTTGTTTTTGCATCTTGCATTAGTAAAAGTCATCTCTTTTGCTTCATCGAATATCACTTTCGATTTGGGTTTTAAAACACATGCATTGCATTCCTGCTTGTTGTTTTTCAATTCTAGTGAACATAGATTAAGTAACAGGTCATACACGTGGGGGTGATATCCACGGTATTGACAGGAAATTAATCTTACATTCACTGCACAACACATACCGAATCACTTCACAATTAACACAACAGCTCAAACATCCCCCCTTTTTCCGCGGTATTCCTCCGCCCGATTGAGGTAACCTTATAAGCCAAAACAACTTGACATTTCCCCTAAGTCTCTTGTTTAGGATTCTGACATCATTCTACGTCTAAAGGCATAAGCCCACAATAATTAAAATTAACCCTAAGGTTAATCTCTGGATTTGCGTGTGCATCTTGCTTGTTTGCTGTTCTGTTTTCTCTGTCATACTCTGTCTTTTGTGATCAATAAGTTGATAAATATACTCAACGTTGCTAAAAATCAAATTAGCAGCCCTTTGTATCTTCTTATCCTAGATTTTTGACACCGGCATCGGTTAAGGGACCGACGTCGTTTCCCCTGTGACCGACAGCGGTTAGTAAACCGATATCATTCGCTCTCCATCACCCACGACAAACCAAAGAACTTGCCAAATTCATCATTCTGGGGTTGTTTTTGTTCTTGATAGATTGAAACTTTACCGTGAACTGCTGTCCATGGTTGTTATCACTCGAAAACAAGCCGCCGCCATGGTTTCACACGCTTGCTCTGTTTCTTTGCCTGAATCACCCCCTTCACCTTCTATGGGGAATCCTACTGATACCAGTGAGGTTCCAAAAATTCCTGTGGGAGATAAGGACTTTGCCAAGTTTCTGGATGCTAATTCCAGCGCTGTACAATACTATTTGTCTCATACCCCTGACCGTACACCTGATGGTCAGCTCCTTGTAGGTATGCCTATCAGTATAGCTGCTCATTTAGCTCCCACTCCTCCTGATAATACCGCCTTGCTTCCTGCATCTCTAGCCCCGTCTCCCAATCCGACAGCTGCAGAGGTTCATACGACCCCGATTAGCTTTCCTTTTGTTAATCTTGGACCCCACGTTTCGTTACCACCAACTGCCCCTACCTCATCTCTTTTGCAGACTGCTCCGTTCATGACTTGCTCTCTGCCACCTATCCACACGAGCTTTCCTTCTCAAGCTCCGCCTACCTTTTCATTCCCATACACATATCCAGTAACCTCAACACCTTATATGGGACATCCCTATTCTGGTGCACCATCATCTCATCCAACCACTGATTTCATCAAACAAATGATGGACAAAATGCAAAATTTGGAGGCTTCGGTTTCGGGAAGTCGTAGCGCCTTGACATACGAACAAGTTTGTCGGGAGCCCATTCACCCTTCTGTCCCCCTTCATTCATATCCTCCTCAATGGGAGTTGCCGAAATTTACTCGTTTTAATAGTAAAGAGGATCCTCAACAACACTTGCGATCATTTAGACATGCTTGTTATTTGATTGCCCATAATGACGCCTTGTTACTCCGCACCTTCCCTATGTCCTTATCAGGACCCGCCTTGGAGTGGTACAGTGCTTTAACCCAGCACTCGATCTTCTCTTTTAACCAACTAGCCCAATCTTTCTTGGATCATTTCTCCATTAACATTGCTAAGAAAGTATCTATCACCGACCTTTATGCCATCCGACAATTTGAGGACGAATCTATTGCAGATTTCGTTGGACGATGGCGGGGCCTTATCAACCAACTTACGTATGCCTTGCCTCAAACCGAACTTATCGAACTCTTTACGCGGGCCTGCGCTAAGCACATCTCCCCTACCCTCCAAATCCAAACTTTCCGTACATTCGACGAGGCCTTTACTATGGCTCGAAAATTAGAAATTCGAGCCTTAGAGGAAGACAAATTGCGGTTGCAAGCAACAAGAACTCCACTTTCTCGAACTCCCGATTCTACCAATAAACCAAATACCACCACTCCTCACGCGTCCACCTCTTCTAAATCAAAAGGAGCTATCCACGCGGTGATGGTCAAATCCCAACCACCGTCCAATACTCCACCAAAAACCACCTATAAATACAAAGCCGAACCCATCAACTACACTCCCTTGGGAGAAACCTATGGTGTCATCTTGGAAAAATTGCTAAAAGCAGGAGCCATTACCTTACCTCCTGTTAAACCTCATTCTGGGTTTGATTCCACTCGCGCCATACCCTCCTGGTACAAAGAAAATGACTTTTGTAACTTCCACCGCGTGAAGGGACACAGTCATGAAAACTGCAAGATGTTGAAAAACATAGTGCAGGAAATGGTTGATGCGGGGGATATAGCCCTCGATAATCCTAACGCCCCTGCTAACCGAAATTTGAAAATTTTCAACAAGCCATTCCCGAATCACTCGTCCAACAGTAACGTCAACCAGGATATCTTAGCCGAGGAGAGTGTTCATGAGATCCATGCAGTATTCGATACCCAGCCAAAAGCCTCTATCGAGAAAATTTTGAATCAAGCCTCTTCACTAACACAGGAGCCCGAACCTCCTTTACCACCATCAAGCCAAAGTGAAATCATTCCTTTACCCATAGAAGAGTTAACTGCCCGGACTTCTCTTCTTATCAACAAGTCTTCTTACACCACATCCCTACAAGACTGCGTGAGCGGATGCTATCTAATTTATCTATTTCCCAGACGTCTCCTTCTACCACTCTTGCCGCACAAGAGGAAGGTACGCCACTCCCTTTGACATCCTTAGACGAGAAATCTCTTGCACCGACATCACTAAATTCTTTAGCCGTGACAGACCCTCTCCAACATGCCCTTCTGCCTATTAGTCCCTCATCACCTAAATCTTTTCAACGACCAGTCGACCTCTTAACATCTATTGATACAGTGCCTCATCTACCCCCTGTATCACTCCCACAGTGGACTGGAATTACAACCCACCTTTCTTCCGTACCAAAATTACAAATCACACCTGGAGACTGTCATTCCACAGAAGATAGACAGGCCCTATGGGAACGTTTGAGTACCCCTTTTTCTACTCAAATGCAAATGACTGATCCTGATGTCTCCACCATCTACCCGAAGTGCTTACAGAAGCTTAAAATGCCCCTGTTCTCGCCTTCACCCCCCTCACCTCTACCAAATGCCCCGTCCACTTCTATCAACTTAACCAGATCTTCCCCTACGCTTGGGACCTCACCAATGCCCAATCTAACACACCCGCCTAAGCGACTCGATCTATCCAAAAATAAATCCGTTCCGCCACCTAGGAGACGAACGCAATCCGGTCTCTATCACAATTAAAACCCTCATCGTCACACCCACCTTCCATATTGGGACCTCATCCCTCCACATTACACCAATATATCATACCTCCTTTGTTTTCTGCAAAACGACCTACGCCTTCTACACCTATACAGAGATCAAAGGGTATCACAACATCGTTACCCCGCGTATCCGGTCCACCTATCAACCCTAAACCAATCCCATCATCAAAGGATTTATTTTCTGTCACTCCCCTTTCTCCGTGGTTGTTTCCCGCTACCACGCTATCTGTAGCCTCATCATCTAACCAGCTGAACGTAACTTCTGTGTCCAAGAAACCACGTTTAGTGAAAAACATGTGTCAGCACCCCTCGGCTAAACCACCACCTGTACGAACCAACCACGCCCAAACATTACCAAAACCCGCACAACCAATAGCTTCATCCGATTTTGACCCCCTCAAAGGATCTTACGCCAAAATCCTTGCTATGTTGGTGGAGAATGCGACCATTTCCCTACCTCCACTTAGACCTTATGACCCGTCTAAACCCCGACCTATGGGTTACGATGAGTCTAAAATCTGCGCTTATCACCGCACACCAGGACATGATGTGGAGGGATGCAAAGCTCTAAAAACCATCCTTCGTCAGTCACCTCTCCCGGATAGAAAGATTAAGAAAGACAACTTACGAAGGGAAAGACCTCTAGCGTCAATTCCCTCTACTATATCATCTATCCCCGCCTCACCAAGATCTATCATTATTACAACCCCACCTCTTGAAGACCATGAATTATCCCAACCATCTTCCTCATCTCAGATCTACGAGATTAATATGATTAGTGTCGCTTGCTACGAGACGAGAAAAACAATGGGAAAGCGAAAGAAAACACACCTGCGGCATCTCTTTCTCCTTCAACCATCCCGATTACACCACCACCTAAAGTGGTTATTCGCGGACCCACCTATCCCGTCTCTAATGGAGTTGCCCACCGAACCATGATCAAACAGCTTCATCAATCGCCCATAAAAATGACACTATATGATCTCATTCAGACTTCTGAATCTCATCGACAAGCTCTCGTTGAGATCCTTCAAGGGATAGAGGTTTTACCCAACGAAACCCTGCCCGTGGCCTCCATTCTAACACCCAATCACGTTTCCTCTCTCACCAAACAATCCATCTCCCCCACCACTTCTGTCTCAAAACAACAAGCCGCTGCAGTTAGTTTCTCGGAAGATGAAATTATCGACTTTGGTGCAGAAGACCCTGACCCTGCCCTTTTCATTTCCGCTTACGTCCGAGACATTCGAGTACGTCGGGTTATGATTGACGGGGGCGCTAGCCTAAACATCATCTCTTCAAAAGCCTTCCAACAAATGAACATCCCTTCTAGTTGCATGTGTGCCAACCCCATCATGTTGCGATCATTCAATGACGCTATTACTTCTACCTTAGGCACCGTGATCCTCAACATTCGCGTAGGCCCACGTACTTTACCCGAACTCTTCTATGTCCTTGAAGGAGAGTTCCAATATAATATATTGCTGGGTCGTCCTTGGATCCGAGCCATGGGATGCGTTCCCTCAACATTACATCGATGCATAAAATTTGAGTACGAGGGGAAGTCCTACACTGTAAAAGCTGATCCTCCCCCCTTCAAAACTTGCAATATGTTATACCGCCCAAACGATGTGCTTATACCAATTAAGACACCCATACATTCAACCCAACCATCCTCTTCAAATGTACCTCAACCATCCACCTCAACTGCACCTACGCCAACTCGATGAAACCATCGTCGCACAAACCACTTCTCTTCCCACAGCCTAACATCCCAACCTCCGGACCCTTAGTAGATGTTTTTCATCGCCTCACGCTGGGGGAGTACCGCCTATATAACGTTAGTTCTTTCCCTACCCCGCAGGAGTACGGACAATTACATGCGCATCCCACCTACGACCGTCGCGTGGGGGAGGTAATCTCTTACGGACCACCCCATTGCCGCACTAACCTAACGTATGGGGGTGTTGACGCATCCTCCATTACCCCTGAACCTCCTCTTGGGGTGGTTCCCTTCCAATCCGATTTTCAATACCTGACAAATCGTCGCTTCGCTCTCACCTTCTTGACTCGCTGTGCGTGGAAAGGCTTTGGTTTTGGCCTTTACGAACAAGGCCGACATACACTCATTCCCGTGACCACACGCAAACATAATGATCGAAGTGGTCTCGGTTTTTCCGAAACACCTACACAGAAACACCTCCTGTCAGCTGTATCCTGGAAGAGGAAGGCGTCGCTCCTACCGAACCATCATCACCCACTTTGCCATCATCTCCCACAGAATCGATGGACCCTGAATCTATCCCTCCTAACTTTTTTTTTTCATAAATGCTATCTTCATAGGTCCTCTCACTTATCAACGCGATAATGAGGACCCATCTTCTCTTCCCCTTCTGTATCCAGACATGATCGAAGAGGATTCGCCTTTGATTAATGTTGTTGAATGCCAGGATGACGACTCCATCCTCACTTACCTGGGCGCGGATGATTCTTATATTCAACGCGCCTTACCATCTCAAAACCCAAACTATGCTTTGAACGAATCTACTATAGAAATTAACATCTACATGGAGGAAGATCCTCACATAGTGAAGATTGGACAATCCCTTAACACATCGAACAAGCCGCCTTTACTACCTTTCTCCGTGCTTTCATGACCAAGCTTTCGCATGGTCTTACGGCCGACATGCCGGGATTGATCCTACCATCACCGTCCATAACATCACCCTAAACCCCGATTCCAAACCACCAAATGAAATTGAGAAAATGCATCCACGCATTGCTCTCTTGGTCAAAGAGGAGCTCCAACGACTCCTTTCTGTTTCCTTCATTCTCGCCTTATTGACTATCCTCAATGGATTTCGAACATCGTACATCCACGAAAGCGGCGGGGGACTTCGGATATGCACGGATTTCCGGGATCTTAACCTTGCTTGCCCCAAGGATGACTTCCCCCTCCCAAGTATTGATCAACTTGTTGATCTCACTGCGGGCCATGAAATGCTTTCTCTCATGGATGGCTTTTCAGGATACAACTGAAATTTTGGTTGCCTCGCCGATCAACACAAAACGCCTTCATAACTCCTTGGGAACCTTCTATTATCGTGTCATGCCATTTGGCCTTAAGAATGCTTTGGTGCTACCTATCGCGGCTATGACCTACATTTTCATGACATTATGCACACTATCCTTGAAGACTATGTCGACGATCTTCTCGCAAGTCTAAACATCGTAGTGAACATCTCGATGTTTTAACCATTATTTTTGATCGCCTGTTACAATATTCTGTCCGCCTTCAACCGAAGAAATGTGTCTTTGGTGTTCTTTCGGGAAAACTTCTTGGCTTTATCGTCTCTTTGCGTGGCATTGAGGTCGATCCATCTAAAGTAAAAGCTATCCTAGAAATGCCCCCACCCAAAAACCTCAAACAATTGCGTAGTTTGCAGGGTAAACTTCAATCCATCCGGCGTTTCATCTCACAACTCTCGGATCGATGTCACCCTTTTCATCACCTTCTAAAAAAGGACGTTGCCTTTCAATGGAGTGAGGAGTGTCACCAAGCCTTCGAAGCTCTCAAAACGTATCTCTTGCAGCCACCCGTGCTTATCCCACCCCAGGACGACCGCCCTTTCTACCTTTATCTTTCCGCCACTGACCATGCTATAGGAGCTATGCTCGCACATCGAGACTCGGCACGCCGAGAGCAGGCCGTTTATTATATAAGTCGTACCCTCGTGGATTACGAGACTAGGTATACACATGTAGAAAAATTGTGCCTGGCCCTATCATTCGTCGCCACCAAACTCCGACATTACCTCCTGAATCACAAAACTTTCGTCATCACCAACACAGACCCCATTCATTATATGTACGCCAAACCACACCTAAACCAACGCATCGCTCGATGGCTCATGCTCCTCGCCGACCTTGACCTTGAGTTTATACAACAGAAATCAATCAAAGGACAAACTCTTGCAGACCAACTTGCGGAGGCCCCTCTACCTGGGGAACAATTTACCAATTTTACCTTCCCCGACGAACTCATCGCCACTCTTTCGCTCGGAGAAGAGTCGTATCAAATGACCCTCTTCTTCGATGGATCTAAGTGCCAGCGCGGCGGAGGAGCCGGCGTTGTTCTCATCCCTCTTGACGCTGAACCTATGCCTCTTTCATTCCGGCTTGATTTCCCCTGCACTAATAATACAGCGGAATACGAGGCCCTTGTTCTGGGTCTCCAAGTTGCGATACACTTAGGCATTAAATCTATCAATATCTTTGGTGACTCTCAATTGGTAGTCAATCAAGTTATGGGCATCTACCAATGTAAAAACGAGGAACTTCAGAAGTACAAACACCACGTGGAATCACTTCTAACCTTATTTAATCACTATTCTATCCAAACCATTCCCCGCTCCACTAACAAATTTGCAGATACTATGGCTTGCTTAGCCTCGCAGATTCCCGCCGCACCAACTGACTCTGAATTATTCGTTGTGGTCCAGCAACTTTTTGCACCATCCTATTCAACCCCGGTAGTTTGCATGATAAATACTGTGTCTACTAATTCGCAGGATACTTGGTACCACCAATTTCACGACTACCTTACAATCTCGGTTCTCCCACCTGACCTTACTAGTAACGGAAAACGTGCTTTTCTTAAAAGTGTTTCGCGTTATGTTGTCATGGGAGGACTCCTCTATAAACGTGGCTTTGATGGCATCCTCCTTCGCTGTCTAACCGGCGCAGAGGTCACCTATACCATCCAACAAGTACACGATGGGATTTGTGGTGGACATTTTAGTGGCCTTGCCGTGGCTAAACGAATCCTTCGCCTAGGTTATTATTGGCCTACTCTCAATAACGACTGCTATGAATATGTTAAGCGCTGTGTCATGTGTCAACAACATGCCAATCTTCAACATACTCCTAGCCACCCGCTACAAGTCGCTCGTGATCTTTGGCCTTTCTCACAATGGGGTTTAGACCTTATTGGTGAGATTCACCCGACCTCTTCACAACGTCACCGTTGGATAATCACAGCGACCGAATATTACACAAAATGGGTGGAGGCCATCCCACTCATTTCAATCAAAAAAGAAAAAATTGTCGAATTCATTAACCATCACATTATCTGTCGTTTTGGTATTCCTCATCGCCTAATAACAGATAATGGTAAATCTTTCAAAAACAAGTTGTTACAAAACCTTTGTGACAACTTTGGTATCAAACTTAGTTTCTCATCGCCTTACTATCCGCAGGCCAATGGTCAGGCTGAATCTTCTAATAAAACTCTAACCAAAATCCTCATGAAAGTTGTCAATGAATCTGGAAGAAATTGGCACGATCACATCCCCTTTGCCCTTTGGGCTTATCGTACTAGCATTCGTACCTCTACTAATGCCACACCTTTTTCTTTGGTATATGGTACCGAGGCTGTTTTGCCTCTCGAAATACAAATACCCTCCCTTAGAATATCTCTTCAGGATATTCTCACCAACGATGATTTCCGCCAAGAGCGGTTAGCCCAATTGGAGCTTCTTGACGAACGACGTCTTACAGCTCTCGATCACCTTCAAATCTATCAAAAACGCATCAAGCGTGCTTATGATAAGCGACTTCATGAGCGTACCTTTAAGGTTGGTGATCTTGTCCTCAAAGAGAATCAACATGTCACCAAACTAGAAAAGAGCAAACGTGGAAAATTTGCTCCCAATTGGATTGGGCCTTATATAATCACTCACACCTATGGATCAGGCACTTATCGTTTAGCTTCGCTTAATGGTAAACCTGAGCCGGAACCCCTTAATGCCTTACATCTTCGCCCATTCTACTGTTGAATCTAGTGTTATATCACTTCTTATCTACCTACTGCTCGTCCCTTGAGCTCATTTACCACTACATACACTTTGTTTTCTATATCTCTAAATAAAATCGAAATCACTTCGCACCTCCCCTTGATAATGCCTTCCCCTTTTTTAGTCTAGTCCATGACTTCAAAGTATTAAAATAAGCCGTATTCTTATGGGATTTTCTTGAGTCAAACTTCCTACTAAACTAGATGCTTCACGCCAAAAGAACATCTAGTCATCTAAAATTAAATATAGACTGCTCCCTCGAAGGACAGCTATATGCCAAACTATTCTTTGCTTCTTATAAATAGATCGCTCCCCAAGGACAGACTATGCACTAAAATCATCTCTGCTTATAAATAGATCCTCCCCAGAAGGACAGCTATACACAATCGACCTTTATCGAAGCTTCTCGCATTGATCAGCTTCGTGAAGACCTCAAGAATAAAACAATCAATATCCTCAGTAGACTTCCCGCATCGATCGGTCTACATTCAATAAAATAAAAGCCTCATACAAAAGAACTTTTGGGTCATGGACTTGTCTATTTAGGGTAGGTTCTCTTTTGTTGTAACAAGTTCTTTGTACCTCACCTATATCACCCACATCACCTCACCATTTGTTTCAACTCAAGGGACGTAACGTACACCCGATATATTGTGATCATACAACTCTTTTCAACTATGGACTTCTCGCCATACACGGCACTTAGGGCTTCGTGGCTCATTCTACGTTGTGTGGTTTGTTTAGCTCTTTTCACCTACGGAGCACTCTTTCCGCTTTGCCTCGCATCTAGAATTGTGTGTTGATCTTAATCAGGACACTATTCCCTACTACTTGGGTATGCTAACCTTTGCTTTACCTATACCTACACCAACAACATTATCCTACCAGCACCAACAACATTACCCTACCAACATCAAATTTTTTTACCAAACGACAAATTGCCTAAACCATACCAAATTGCCTAAAATTCACCCCTCCCTGATCCTAAGGGAGAACTACATCGGTCTGAGGCCCTTCCTTGCTTTGTGCAATGGGCTATGTAGGCAGCACTTCGGAGACATGGGGTCTCCCAAGGTTAGCTCGACCATCCCCTACCATAACCTATCATGTGTGGTAAATATAAATATTTTGGTGTATTTCTATTTAATCACATTCCTCTTTGATCCGTTTTCAAAACACCGAAAGTCAAAACGACAACATTCTTATTATTATAACGCAAATCAACATACATATCTCGTTTTATTTAGATGATTAACAAATACATCTTCTATATCATCGACACGCAGGTCGGTACTCTTATTTATCCTCATACCTTGCTAACATTTATTTAGACCCTCACGCCTCATCCCGACCTAGGTCATGATCGTGATCGTCGACCCCTTTCGCCGGGCCTCTCTGTCCTCAAAGGTACCACGGCTATTGGTACCGCCCACTGATCTGCCAATCTCTCCTGTAACATATGAATACGCCCGCTCGCATGGAGGACTTCAGCCTCTAGTCTCCCCGCCCGTGACTCTGCAACCACTAACAATCCCCTTGTCTCATTCACCTGCGTTTGGAGCTGCTGAACCAAACGCTGCAGACGATCCCTCTCTGCTATAATCACCTCTATGTCAGGGCGCTCACGCACACCTCGCCGTTCTGCTACCCACCATAATCTATAGGCCTCTGTCGTTCCCGCATCCATTACCCTGCGATCGGCTGCTACCTCTTCAGGCCCTTCTGGAGGTGTTGGCCGGGGAGGTGAGAATGCTGCCTCGGCGTCGATCCTCATATATGGTCTATAAGCCATGGGTATATCCTGCACAAATCCAAATTGTCGCCGCACGCGATCTATAGGAATCCTCTCATATTCACCTGGCCTGTGCCCCGCGATCCACCTCAATCGCTCTACACCTCTCAACTCCTCAGCTATGTTCTCGGTTACCATATAGTTCCCGTAGGGCCTCCAACAGATATCCGCAACCGTCAACCTCTCCCATACCTGCCTGTAATACTCAATGTCACCCGGCACGGCCTGAGATCTTGCCTCTTGTTCTGTCTGGACCCATCGTCGGAATCCCAACCTCTGTACTCCGGTCTCTCCTGCCTGGATGGATCGGCCTATTGGTCGCACACAAACAATGTGCTCATAGGCCCAACAGTGTAATAAGTATGAGCAATCCAACGTTGTCCTGTGATTTCGCCTACAAGCCCATAAACCCCTGTATAGCTCCGCCAAATATGCAGGTGCCCATGCAAAAGTCACGTTCCTTTCTACCATCTCCCAGATAACACACATCAATGCCTTTGGAAATCTTCCCCCTTCCGCCCTCGGTAATGCATAATACCCTACTGCTATCATTAATATCACTGCTAACCTTGTCTCCTCAGGGTGTGCTGCATACATTACCCCATATGTAAACGATAAACCTCGCTGTGTCAAATCTTGTGCGTATGGACCAAATACTACTGTTATCGCTCCCCGTGCCACGCTAGGTAGTGCCTGATATACTGGTTCTCCTGTAATAGGGAGTCTCAAAATCCGAAACACATCTTCCAATGTTACTGTCATTTCACCTGTTGGCAGATAGAAGGTATTTGTCTCGGGATTCCATCTTTCAATCAACGCCTGTAACATACCATGGTTACGTGCGATTCGTGAATAATAACGGATTCCACTTAACCCCAAACGATTTATCAATGTCCATTCCGCTGGTGTTACATCCGCTCGGATTCGCGACAACAGCGCTGGCACACTATCATTCATCCTCAACCCTGCCTCTGCCTGCATACACCAAAACAACAAACAACCATTCAATCCATTAGGGTCTTTTTCAAACATTCTGGAAATTTCTCCAGTAACCGGTACCGGTTATGCATAACCGATATCGGTTGAATAACCGATCTGGTTCTCCCTAACCGCTACCGGTCACTATCAATTTTATACACCTTCCCTAAAAACAACCACCTACGACAATAATTTGCTCGTTTATTCGTTTTTATACATACAAACAACACTTATCTCACTGCGCAACCCTTGTTATCATGTTTTCTTTCTCATATCTACCCACCTACTCTCCCATCTTATTCACGAAACATGCCGTAAACAAATCACAAACAAAACAATACCTCTTGGGTTGCAGCAGCTTGAGGTGGCCCTTGTCTTCCCTCATGTCCTTGCCTGCTGGATGCTTCTCCTCGTTCTGCCATGATCACCACCCTTTTTAACTTTGTCTTTACTCGCCTTCCGACCTCGGATCACATTTACTTTCCTTGTCTCTTTTCTCCTTCTCACCCAAATCTCTCATGCAAATACTGCCTCGGTGTCAAAAAGCGTCGCGTTCGCGTATTTAACCTCTTGCATGGCTCTAAAATTAAAACTTAAGTTGCCACCCTAGCTTTTCTATTTTTAGAAAAGCTCATACCTAAATAACCGGTATCGGTTACTTAACCGATATCGGTCTATTAGATACCGATATCGGTTCCTTAAACGATATCGGTTACACACCTATCTTTTCTTAACAACGTTCTTTTCTTCATTTCTCACCTAAATTTTTGTCGCGCCCGCCTCTTTTCCTGCATAAACCACACAATTTACCACATTTTGTTCATCCACCACATATAACATTACATTTTCATTAAATATCATTTATTTTACACAAATACACAAACCATCAACTACGGATATCAAGAAACTATCAATCTATACATCATTTGGATCCAACTCATCAGTTACATATATCACAATGTCACAAAACCACCAATTCATCACATAACCTGACATTCATATATACGTACAAACAAACAAAAACATCAAAGATCATCCATCTATCAACATGTCAATTAAACTCATCACACATTCTATCTATTACCAGCCATTAACCACATATTTCAACACATTTTGAACACTGCATGTGGATCAAAACATCGTCTCTATATATATACAAATTTTCAAAAATACAATGTGCCCTACATCGGGGCCTCTGTGATCTCATACAATACCAAAGCCGGCACGCAGGCCGCAATACCTACCAAAAATCTCGACTCGGCTCGCAGGCCGGTCTCTCATATCAAAAATATACTCGGCTCGCAGGCCGGTATCAAATATACAACCCGTACTCGGCTCGCAGGCCGGTATATAATAAATAAATGAATCAAAACAATGAATAAGTGTAGGCACGCAGGCCTCTATCAATACAACCGGTTCGCAGACCGGTGCCCATGTCCCTATACAAAACCATGTCGGGGATCTATCAGCTCTCCCCACCGCCCTCGGCACCTCTCCCCGCTGGTCCCTGTGGTGCCTCTCGCCTCCTGCCTGTCACGGACACGCCAGCTGTGGCTGCTCCTCCCTGAGATCTCTGGCTGTGCGAGGTCTCTGCTCTATGAGCTGCATATGCCTGATACTCGACTCCGGTACTATCAAGAATATCCTGATAATATCGGGCCTCTGCTCTCACCTCCATATAGCGATCTCGCGCCACTGAAGGAACTGGGGCTGGTCCCCTGGCACCTAACACCAATACCCCGAGCTCGCACTACGCACTCCGTGGGCGTGGTGCTGGTGGTGGTCTTTGCCTGTACTGCACTGTGCACTCACATGGCCGTGCTTTGGTGGTGGTGTCTTTGCATACTGTCTCGCCTCGGCTCGAAGCTGCCCTATTGCTCCTGTAAGACCCCTATCGTGCCTCGTCGTAATTAACCTGCCCCTGTAATAGCCACTTACCCCGAGCTGATCTCTCTCTGCCGTAGAATGCGCCAAGTCTAGGCTGCGCAGCGGTACTATCTCCGCTTGCTCTCGCCAAATTTACCATACCTGTATGCTCCCGTACACCCGGCATCATCCACACCATCACTGCCGGGTCTCTCCGCTACCCGGTCTGGATCCCAAGGCAGGCGGCTGGCAATGGGGCCTCTACATCATCCCTCCCGTATCGAGGGAAGGGAGGTGGCTCGTCTGTCGCAGCCCCATCTCGCTGCGCTGCACCCTCTCTAGGGGTATCCGCCGTACTCCCGGCCTCCGTCCTGCTATCCGTAATGTATACTGGATCAGCGCAGCCGTCTGTGGCTCCTCTCGCCAGCCGGTGACCTCTCGTAGGGTCTCCATACAATGTCTACTACCGTAAGGCCCTCTAGCAAGTGTCCGTAATAGACCACATCCCGACTGCAACAATCGCTCATGGCTGGCCCACGACCCCCAACCACCTCTCGAAAGCCATATCGGTATACGACCCGTGGCCTCGGCTGCTGGGTAGCCCTCTGGCCTCGATGCATACGATGTGCTCGTATGCCCAACAAAGGCAACAAAATGTAGAACAAATACCAAATCGCCTCCTCCTGGATAGCCCCATAACTCCTCAGTATAATTGCACTGAGATACACCGGTGCCCATGCAAACAGTGCTCCTCCACCATCTCTAGCACACCCCCATCAATGCCCGTGGGAAGCGGCCTCCCTCGAATCTCCCTATCATCAATCCCACCTCCTGGGAAGAGGCCTCCTCGAATCCGTGATCCTATCATCATCAACACGGCAAGCCGTGTCTCATGTCTGCGTGCGTAAGCGGTACATATCACCATATCCAATGCTCGCACTATGATATGTAAGAAGCGCGGCTGCATCCCCAAAAACCTGCAGTATACTATCCATGGCAGTCTCTGAATCTACCTGGAAAATGGCCTCTCCCTCGATCGGTAGCCGCAGGATGCGATACACATCCTCTAATGTGACGGTCATCTCCCCGGTCGGCAGATGGAACACATTGGCCGCCGGATCCCATCTCTCGATGAGGGCGACCATCAGACTGTGATCTCTCTCTATCGCTCTATACCTCTGGACCCCGCCGAGTCCCACCTCGCGCATGATGGCCCAATGCGCCGCAGATATGTGTGGCCTCATCCGACTCAATAGTGGAGGCATCCTATCACGCATCGTCAACTGCTGACGTGCCTGCAAAACCAACCCACATTCTTAGACCCACTTTTTATTATAACATCTACTTTACCATCTAAACCCCCTTTTGTAACACCCAAAATCTAACCCCACACCTCACCCTTCTCCACCCCAACCAACTCAACCCAACCTACCCACTCAACCACCCAACCCACAAAAACCTAGACCCTAAACCCTAAACCCTACACAACCAACTCAACCCACCCCAACCAACTCAACCCAACCCACCCAACTCAACCCACCCCAACCAACTCAACCCAACCCAACCCAACCCGAACCCCCAACTCACCCAACCCAACCCAACCCACACCCTAAACTAACCCAACCCACACACTAAACCAACCCAACCCAACCCTACACAACCCACTCAACCACCCAACCCACAAAAACCTAGCCCCTAAACCCAACCCAACCCACACCCTAAACCAACCCAACCCAACCCACACCCTAAACCAACCCAACCCAACCCACCCACTCAACCACCCAACCCACAACAATCCCCCACCCATCCCAACCCCACCGATACCGGCCGATGCGAGACCGACACCGGTTTCCCCCAAACACAACCTTACCATCTTTTTTTCGACCGATGCCGGTCGCCTAGTGACCGACATCGGTCACTGTCTCCTGCCCGAGCCGAACCCCCGCGCGGCCCCCAATAACCATTTTTCACCTATTTTTACCCATCTACCCACCCAAACACCCCCAAATTTTACACACCTAGCCGCCTTACCCTATCTTACCTATCTACCCTCTCTCTTTTTCAAATTACGTCTATTTTACTCCTCATTTCCTAAAACAACTAAATTCCTACCCAAACCCCCAATCTCACTTAATACAACCAAATGCATAAAATAAAGAGTTTAGAACCTACCGGTACGACGACACGTCGTCGTGGTGGGATGGGTGGTGGAGGTCCAGCTGGTCCAGCCCCTCCAGCTCCTCCTGCCTGTGCCATGGCTCCAATCCGATCTGCTGGGGTCCCCGCCAATCACCCTCGCCGCCTCCTCAACTATTCGGGCCACTATCAACTCTCTCGCCAATCAAATAGCTCCACCTCACTCAATACCCCTCCAAATAAACTCTCCACATCAGACAAGTCAATTTGGATTGCAAATAACAAAAGTGACAATGACAGGCCGTATTTTTCTTTTTATAGGTTTTTCGACCTTAACCGATGTCGGTTTCTTTTTTGCCCTAAGAAACCGGTATCGGTCCCTTAACCGATATCGGTCATGCGGAATCGACATCGGTTTTATACCCAACTTTCACCCCATTCTTTGCCGTTCTTTACTCCTTGCCTCTTTTTCACCAATATCGCCTCTGTCCACCTTTGCTGCACAACATTTGTTCACTGGTCCGGCCCGACCTAAGGCCTCAACCTACCAATTGGCCCGACCCAAGGCCTCGCCCTACCTATTTGGCCCGACCCAAGGCCTCAACCTACCAATTGGCCCGACCCAAGGCCTCGCCCTACCTATTTGGCCCGACCCAAGGCCTCAACCTACCAATTGGCCCGACCCAAGGCCTCGCCCTACCTATTTGGCCCGACCCAAGGCCTCGCCCTACCTATTTGGCCCGACCCAAGGCCTCAACCTACCAATTGGCCCGACCCAAGGCCTCGCCCTACCTATTTGGCCCGACCCAAGGCCTCAACCTACCAATTGGCCCGACCCAAGGCCTCAACCTACCAATTGGCCCGACCCAAGGCCTCGCCCTACCTATTTGGCCCGACCCAAGGCCTCAACCTACCAATTGGCCCGACCCAAGGCCTCAACCTACCAATTGGCCCGACCCAAGGCCTCAACCTACCAATTGGCCCGACCCAAGGCCTCGCCCTACCTATTTGGCCCGACCCAAGGCCTCACCCTAACCATTTGGCCCGACCCAAGGCCTCAACCTACTTATTTGGCCGACCCAAGGCCTCGCCCTACCAATTTGGGCCCGACCCAAGGCCTCACTCTACCGTTATGGTCTGCCCCAAGGCCACAACCCAACAACTTGGCCCGACCCAAGGCCGTATCACTTCCATACCATACCCACAATCAACGTTTTATTTTATCCATCCATCATGTACCTTGTGTTCAATCGAGCTCACTGTTTCGTGTGTTTTAGCACGATTAGGGTCCTCGACTTGATCTGTCGACCAACTTTGCCTAGACCTGGACCGTGACGCTTTATCTCAACCAAACCAACCATTTGCACGCCGAACATGCCTAAACGTTCCTGTACCTTACCTGTTATATACCCTGGAGCTACTTCCTATGCCTTGGATACCAGGATTATATCACCCTTGTTTGGATAAACTATCGACCTTTGCCTATACATCGCTGGTTTGCTCGTCAAATCATATACCCTAGTCGTACTGTTGCATTTCAACATGCGTCTGCTTCCTTGGACCTTCCCTACCACCTTACCATCCTCTCTACAACATGTACCCTTTATCAACCCTATCCCTGATTTCCCGTTCACTCCATCGGTGATAGATTTGAGGGGGATTACCTATATCCTTAACATGAGAAACCACTTCATATTATTGTTCGCGCAGCTTTAACAAAACAAGCTACACGACAATAAGGGGCTAATGTAGACACCAAATTCGTGTCTTACGACCCCTTGTGACCCGCATCCCATTTCACAACCTAACCTCATTACCTAAACCTTACACAATTATTTATTAATTACCTCATAATTGATAAATCCACATCGCCTTACCCGCCACCTCACTTGGCCACCTCACCATGACCTAGCCCTAACCCTAAACTAACCTAATTAGGACCCATGACTTGGTCTAGACTCACATCCATAACTAATGCCTCCTTACTCGCACCCAAAGCCGACCTTCTAGCCACTTGACCAAGCCCGCAACTGATCCCTCGGGAGAAAAACAGGGAAGGTGGGCTATTTTACTAAAAATAACCTACTTTTTCCTAACCGATGCCGGTTCCTACTCGACCGCCGTCGGTTACGTAACCGCCATCGGTTCCCTGTAAATGGGCTCCCCAAACCAAAACAACGGATCGGAATTTCATTTTGGAGATCAGTCGAAGGATTTCTGGATCAACAGAGAGCATTGCGAGCGAGGAACAGAGTCCAGATCTTCACTTGACCAAGCAGAGACGAGTGAAAATACTAGACGTGTTTACAGCAAAGGAGATCAACTTGCACCTTCGTAAAAACCAGTAAGTTACATCTTGCATGTCCTCCATTATAACATTTCTTATGCTTTTGGAATTACAGTCCTCCCAAATCCGTTTCTGAATCCATTATCCAACGTACCATTGCCTCTAACTGTCATTCTTTTGCTTCTAACCATCCCATTTCCTAATACTATCCAAAAACCAGCCATTACAAACACCACAACCAGCCCAGAAGATCCTAAAACCCACCGGTATCGGTTATCAGTAACCGGCATCGGTTATAGGTAACCGGCATCGGTTCCTTTGATCAAAAACCAGGAAAAACAGCCTTTCCCTACCCGGGCCAAATGCCAAGCAATTTAATTGATATTTTGCAGGTCTTTTGTGTTAATTCACATTAGTAGGGAAACTCGACCACCTTCGAAAGGAAGTTTTACATTTCCCCGCCCAAGGCGCTTTCCTCATTTATTGTTTAATCAAATCTTGTGGTCTTGTGTTCTTATTTGCAGTAGTCCTTCCCGCACAAAAAGGAGTTCTCCGCATGATCAACCCGATCTTTCTCTACGGTACGCGCACATCATCTCGACATTCTACGGGTATTCCTCCTAACCCTAACCCTATCTCTGCTTTCTAAAAGGAACGAAGCATTTCCGAGTGAAACACGAGGATCATATCTATGATGACTACCAAGATGAGGCTTGATCTTGGGGCCTACCCTGCACTTCAAACACTGCAACGATAAGGGTATCGGGTGCTTAGCCAATATATTGATAGTCAAAAATTTATAACGTGGCTAGAACACCATGAGGAATTTCCTATTAGGTGATGAAATCCCAATAGTTCTACCTAGAAGAAGATGTTTAAGATGTGTAGGCCGATGTGTGAATTTTGGTTGTGTGTGGAAGAAGTGAAATGCACAACGTTGACCTCCTAATTAGACTATGTTGTCAAGCAATAATGAAGAGGTTCTTTTTTAATTCAAAAAATTGAAATGTGGAATTCGATGAAGATAATCGAAAAGAAAGGAAAGACAATGCAAAAAGGGAAAATATGGAAAAATGAAGAATACCTAGATAACATAATTTTCCTTTTTTAATTTTAGTAAGCGTGTTCATTGTTCCAAGAAAACACTCCACCATACAAGAAAGAAAAGGTCCTACCTGCAAGGTTAGTAGAAAGAGAAAAATTGAAGATGGAAATGAAAATAAAAAACAATGAAGGAACTCATGAAAGAAGGGTGGGTGCCACCGAACATGCCAAAATGTTCATCAAATTTTGTCACTCTTATTTTAGATTAGTGAAATGGTAACAAAGAAAATAAAAAAATCCAATATGAGAGGGTTTAAGGATACATCTTGATGAGATGATGGATATGGGCACAAAATATCCTCCTCATAACAAGCTTGAGTACGAGCAACAAAGAGAAACTCAACACGAAAAGTATTAGTAAATTAGATGGTGGGTTTCCCGAAAATTTTGGTCCCAAGAAGTGAAAACTTCCTAGGATGGATGTTAACCCACTCTTTGATTAAAGATAGCTAAACTGTCGATGGATAAGTGATAACAGAATCTGAATCAAACAAAAAATCAGATATATGCTAGAAAAGATGAGATAAATATATGATAATAGTAAATGATAAAAATGATCCAAACTCGCTTGGGTTGATGAGGGCTCGAGACTGCAAAGCACAATTGATGATGACTAGGACAACGTGAAAAAATTTAGAAGAGCAGAGATATGAAAGAATTTCTAAAGTCAACTTTGAAGTTGATGATGTTACTTGAAATGAGATAGGAAATTTGGATCTAATGGGAACAGAAAGGATGCAAGAAAATTGATGAAAATGAGAACAAATAACGAGGTCAAAGGTGATTGGTGCTGATCGACGGTGAGTGGATGTGATGAAGATGAGATATGAAGCTACATGTGTGTAGAATGGAAATATTGGGAGTTCGAGAGACTATGGGGTCATAAAACAAACAAATGGCAAGGTGGATGAAATGAAATCAAATATATGTGAACTAGGTCGACATAGACTAGGGAGTGTTGATGGTGACCGAGAGTGATTTAGGGTTTGATGGATAAATATGGTAGGAAATGAAAACTCGTAGAAATAAATTGGAGATGACCGATACAAAAGCAAAGATCTAAGATAGTTGATGAAGATGAAAAACTGATGAGGAAGGGTGATGGGGATGACAATAAGGAAACCAAACATGCAAAAGAAAAAGAGAGCTTAAAATCTCCAAAGTTGGGGCACAAGGTCTCCAAAATAGCTCTAAGGTGGTGATAACAACTATAAATAAGAGCAAGAAATGAAGCCAAGATCGTAATAAATATCGAAGTCTCAAAATTACATCCTCAAGAGAGGAGGGGTATGGGTATTTTTATAGGGTTGATGGTGACCTGGATGGGTTACCAATGAGTGGGACAATCATTTGATTTTGGTAGTGGAGGATTGATAAACTTGATACAAAGAGCACCTGTGAGGCGGGATTAAGGTTTCAAATGGTAAATATGGATTAGGGTTGGCTAGGGGAGATAAAAAAGTGGTTGATAGATAAGAAAGCAATACATGGAGGTAGATGGGAACATAGGGATGGTAAAAAGAAGGTTTAGAGAGGATAAAAGTTTTAGATGAGGATTTATGACTAATTAATGGTGCCTAGGGATGTTTAGGAAGACACATTAACGATATGATTAGGATGGGATTAAGGTGGAAAATAATAATTAAAAGGATAACTGGATTTAGAATGGAAATAAGAATGTTAATGGGAAGAGAGGTATGTACGTAGGAAATAATGATGAAGGGAAGAGGATGCGGGATGAGGGACAAGGATACCAAAAATTTGTGTCTTCATAAAGTAAAAGAGATAAAAGAAAACCCTATGAACCATATAAAAGTAAAATAAAAGTCTAATTTACAAGTTATAATTTTAATTCAAATTAAATATTATCCATCCCATAAAAAGGGGGTAAAGAAATGAATACTTTCCATTTACAAATGAAAAGAAAAGAAAAGGTGAAAATAGTGGGACCCATTGCTAAGTGGAAGGATCAAGTTGCATATGAGCCTTTGGATCAAAATCTTCCCTTCCGTTGATCTTAGGGATTTATTGTAAGCCCTAACCACATCTTAGGGATTCTATTTCATTATCTCTATTTTTTTCTTTCTCTCATTTGACTATTTGCAGCTTTTTCTTGGAGGCGCTTTCATGGGGGCAAGTATTATGTATTTATTTCTCTTTGGTTTCCATTGTAGGTTGGGAGTTCTCTTCCATGGTGGTTTGCTAAATATTTGGTTGCTAAAATGGATACCCATTTCTTATTGGATTCCCATGCAAAAATGGTTAAGGGAAGAATATATATATTCCCCTATGTATACAAACTATGTATACAATTACGGGTATACATTTATCCTTTCTTAGATGTGTGGAAATGTGGATTTCAGCTTAAACATTATGGTATGAGGGCAGCCACGCCTACAAGTTTTATTTTGGGTTTTTTGTGAGGATATATATGTGTGTGTGTGTGTGTGTGTGTGTGTATGTCTATATATATATACATATATACATATACACACACATACACACATATATACACATATATACACACAAATACACATAAATATACCCACATGTACACACACATAGACACACATAGACACACACACACACACACACATATACACATATATACACACATATACACACATATAAACACACATATACACACATACACACACATATACACACACATATATACACACATATATACACACACATATACACACACACACACATACACACACACACAAATATACATATATATACACACACACATATACACATATATACACACATATAGACACACACACACACACACACACACACACACACACACACACATACATACATACATACATACATATACACACACACACATATATATATACATACATACATACATATATATACACACATATATACATATATGTATATACACACACACCCACACACACATACACACATACACACACACACACACACACACACACACACACACACACACACACACACACACACACACACACACACACATACATAGACCCCGAGGGAGGTCAACGTAAAGGGAAGAGGTTATGGTGATATGGTTGTCTAAGGAGATCATTGCATGTCCAATGGAGGCAATGAGGGTTTTGCAAGATGGGGAGGGGAGGAAAATCCTTCCCGATTTCATTAAATTTTTTATAGTATTGATGTTGGACCCCACACACACACACACACACACACACACACACATAAAGAGAACACACCCAGATTTAAATGATTTATCTATTAGGGTGCAAGGATTAAAATGAGATCCAAGTTTTAACCATATACCAAACAAAAATGAAAAACCAGAATAGTCACATGTATAAGTGTATTCATGGATTTGTTTTAATATGTCCTTGTTTATAAACTTAGTAAAATGAAAAAAATCATCATTTAAAATATATCACCATAAACCGCTAAGATGCTACGGAATTTCCCTCATTATAAGAGTAAGCCCATTTTACCCTTTAGTCTCAATTTCAAAATGAGAAGATTCATATTCATTTTATAACTATAATCAAGATGATTTAAGTATCAAAAATTAGAAAACAAATTTAGCTGATTTTATCGAATCTTTATTTTTATTCAACCCAACCCATATGTGCCAAAATGAATGTATTTTTTAATTGCAACTAAGAACCATAACCAAATAAAAAACCAAATAGAAAGGTAGCTTGAGCTTAGTAATTCCCAAAATTATGCTAACAATACCTACTCTTTGAGATAAATGACAATAGACGTAATGACTAATACATGTTCAAGGCCTAATAACCTCAAACAACCACTATGTTTTCATATGTAACAAGATAAATTAGACCTTGTCCCATTGCACTATTATACAAATTTCCTCATTAACTCAAATTTTCATGAGGGGAAACTAAAAACAATATCTCTAATCCTTATCAACACTAATATTACATGTAAATTAACATATTCTCTTTATAATTTTGAGCTTTTCTATTCAAAACATGAATTGTAAAAGAAACCTAAGAAGGAGCTTTCCTTCCTACTACAAATCAATTTACATTATCTTATTTTTATATATACAATTTATAATGAACTAAAACATAAAATACAAGAGGAAATCCTCACTAAATAGGGAACACCATGTCAAAATTTTGATGGAAAACCACCATTCTTCTCCAAATAAGAAGATCCATGCAAAGCTCCAATTCCATTTATAAAATATCCAAAGGTCACAAGAGGAAGATGCCTGGTTATCCACTCCAACCTATAGGCATTATTACATGCCATTTCCCTAAAAGGATGGCATGCTATCCTCCCTCCAAGCCTAGGGGAGAGAGAGGGAACATGCCTCCAAGATTCACAAGGATAATAAAACACTCAAAATACACAACAAATTGAGTTGAAAATAAATCACTAACTCCCACATATGAAACACAATAATTTTCAAGAGGAAAATATTTGTTCCATGATATCCATATTTCCATACAACTGAAAATGGTTCCAACACCTTTCCAAATGACTCCATGTCACCAAGGCACCCTCAATCCATTCAAAATCATATTTCCCATACAACATTACAAAATCAATGTTGGGAAGTAATGAAGGAAACTAAATAAAGAAAACAACATTCCAACACTCTATCACTTATCCCTTTTGACATTGAAAACATAATCAAGAAAACAATCATTTTACCAAGCAAAATCAACAAGGAGTTGAGAGGCTTACCTCTCAAGCCATACATTCCAAGTCCCAAATCTCATGACTAACCATCCATAAGCTCCATTTATTCCTCCCAAGCTTCCCATGAGATCCAAGTAAAGAAGGAGAAACCACCAAGTCCCTCCAAGCTTCTAGCTCTTCCCAAACACTCCATACAAAAATGAAACCAAAATTCCCCCATGCTTCAAAATTGAGGTATATAATGAGAAATCCCAAGGATTATCACTAATGAGAGGGTGATGTGTGTCACCCTCCTCATTATCCCAACAAGACTTCCACAAGTATTTATCATGGAAATGAAAAAAATCATAATGGAGGAAATCCCCAAAAATCCAAATTAAAAAATAAACTAAATTTCCTCCACTTCCAAGGTGGCTAAAAAAATCACATGAATAATGCTGTGGATAAGAGGGGTTTAAATGGGAGGGGAAATATCATTTGAGACTTGAAAAATGTCCCCCTACCCATAGGTAGGGTCAAAGGGATCCATTTTAGTGTAAATGAGTCCCCAACACAAAAACAACGTTTACAATTTCCCTTTTAATCTAAATTCGGGTTTGGGAAAAGTGACACACATGGAGAGGTGGTGGGACCCACCAAAATCAGGTTTAAGTGGCCCCACACCTCTAAGATGAAGGTTAAAAATGATAAATCACATCGAACAGAAGTAGGAACTATAAGGCCCCTAAAATAACTTAGAACAAGGGTTAGAAAAATTAATACAATAAGGGTCAAGAAGGAACCACTAAGGGCATCTTCAATAATCATAACACAAACACATGACTAAAGGAAAATAAAGTAAAGGTGAAGTTTCAGCCTAGTCGTCCACTTGTAAAAATTGGAGGTGCATCTCTCGGTCCACATACTCTTGTGGTGAACCTATATCTTGCAAACTTGATTCACACGACATCATACCTTCTCAATAAAACAAAACCAAAATGAAAAGATTCTATAAACATCCAATTGATCAAATCAATTTTGAATTAAAAACCTAATTTATATAATCAATTAATATCTATATGAAGATAGTATTCAAACTATATGCATCCATAACATACAAGATATAATCCGTTTCAATCACATTCCCATAACATCCATAAAAATAACATCGACACAAGAAATAATACAAATAATATTGGCACTGTGTACCTCATACACCACCTGTCAAGTTAGGTTAGCACATTCCAAATAGAGATGACCACTTAATATAAGTATATGCAAAAATTAACCATTATAACATTATCTAAAAATATTATTCATGCAAACCTTATGTCAATAATACCCATAACACTATATCAAAACCAAGTGGTAAGGATAAAGTGGTAATTTGGCTTTATTGTGAGCCCCATATATAATCATACTAAGTAAAATATTACAACCAAAGATAAAATAACAAAAAACCATAGCCATTCAATCCAAATAACATGACATTATCCATATAAGGGTCTCAAATATGAATGGATCATAGATTCAATTGTCAAGAAAAAGAGTGAAAATGGAGGGAACTACATCCCCCTCCTTATAAATATACTTCCTTCTGGAAGTCATTGAAAGGAAAAGGAATAAAACATTCTTAAAGAAGTCATGTCTAATGTGTGATTGATTTGCTTGTAAGAAAAGTGTGTCCCTTGAAAACCAAACTTTGTTCACCATTATCAAATATAAAATAATAAGATGTCATTAGGCAAGATTATTGAATATTACTCAAAATAAGTTAATCTATACTATAGACAACACAATTTCTCTACGAGGTTTATCCAAGTTACTAGTATAAAAATATCTTTCTTAATTTTTTTTTGATGGAAAGATAAGTGAACAACAACTCGTCACCTTAGAGGGATTGAGAATTTGTGCATAAGAGATGCCCACAAAACCACCCAAGGGTGTTTCATATGATACAAAGAAAGATAATATTTCCACTTTTATGGAATCATACCTCAAGGTTCTTCCTCTTCTTGAAAAACTTAGTAACTTCCAATCATGACCCTCAACATTGCATAAGATTTCACATTTTTCTATAAGGACCAATGATGACATAACTACGCAAAATAAGGCTTGGAAACTAGGGTGATACTTAAATATAACAATTTTTTTCTATAAGGGTGTAGACAATTCATTTAAATTACTCAATACAAAATGGAAATAACCCACAAAATTCCACATAGTAATATTAATTGCGATTTTGGTCTATAAGTTTCCATATCTTAAACTCGTGCCCATTAAACTATAACACTACCACTAATTCTAATTTATAAAACCAAGCAATGATAAATAACTCCATCCTTTCTTATAAGCTAATCATTATCCATACTTCCATATCCAAAAACATGTTTCCCTCATCTATCAAAAACACTTATTTGGTTTTGAATCCATCACGTCCGAAAAGAAGCTTAAATGTTAAACTCCAAAAGAAAACTCCAAAGAGAAAGGTGGATTATAAGACACAAGAGGTCCAGAAATTAGCCAAGATATTAGGAAATTCCCCAAATATTTATTAGGAAATTTAAAAGATGACTTTCCCTTTTTACTTTCTCAAAAGGTCAAGTGCAATACATTTCCTTGAACGGAAAGGAAAACATCAATATTTCTCTATATATTTAATGTAATTTGTTTAAAAGTTTTCAATTAGATGAGGTCACTTATTAACCATTTAGTCTAAAGGGAGGGCACTTCCCATAAAGATAGAGGTATAAGATTGTTTTCAAAAAGGGTCACAAGTTACAAACATGTTGATCTATAAAACATTATTGTTACGATGGGAAAGAATGAGCTCATCAACAAGGACTACACACAATTAAATCCAAAATGTATGATATGGATAGAAGCATCACTTTCTTAAAGGGATTCCATCATTCATGGTAAGTAGAGTGATTAAATAGTTTCCACTTTAGCCTATTGAAACATAAGGTCAAATATTCTGCTTATTAACGAGTTATGGATCTATCAAGGTAATAAAATCATTATTCAAGTCTAATAGGCCCATAATAACCAATGGAAGATCCCAAAATAATATGACATGTATCAAAGATATACATATTGTTCATGTGTTTATTATTTTATTATATCAAGGTAAGGTATGAAAAATAACAAATCAAAACTTAGATGCGATCGAGGTTAAAAGTTCACAAGGTAAGGAAAAAGCCTCATTCTAGTTGGTTCCACTAGTTAAATTACATCATTTCTTTATTTTAGGGCATAACTAATAAAAATCCCATAAAATTAAGGTTGTTTAGCTATATATTATACTTGTTTTGAATTTTATATAGTTATCTAAAATGTGTTCTTAGTTGTAAGAAACACGTTATAATGATAGATAGATATAATTCTTGGAAGTTCCTAATTAATGCATTCCTTGTTTTTAACATCTTATAAGTTTGTGGCATCAATGACCAACATCAATGTTGGTATGAACTATCACCCTACCAAGTGATCCACCGCATGTACTATTTACTTCTAGAAAGAGAGTGAGAAAATATTTCATTATCTTCACAAAGTTATATTTCTTACTTTCAGCTATAAGGTTAAAGTGACTAACCATTTTACTAATGCTCACATTTCTCACATTGCTCACATGTCTTCTAAATAAATTTCTTATAGATTTGATTTTATCACAATCAAAAATTATTTTTTAATGAGTAATAAGGTTCAATCCAATTGTATTACAATGTTCAAAGAAACAAGGTTAAAAACGTGACCACTAAACAAAATCAAACATACCGAGCCTAGAAAGGGTTTCCCAAGAGCTTCAAGTATTACCACCGCATCCCCATCAATTACCTTAAGTGACAATGAAATATTCATTGCAGGATATATTATTGAGTCAAAAGTTTACTTTTAAGAGTTTGAGGAGTTTTGTTTATTACTAGAGATAAACGAGTATCTATGGACTAACCCCACAATACGATCACTTAATGAGTGGTTACCAAATCTATCACTGCCAAAATCTTATCATGAATAATTATTATAAGATGAAATAGTTAGAATATTATAATTTTTTCACATTTTCTGACCAAGAAAACACTCCCATACCAAGAATGGAGATCGAAACAATTTACCCTAAACACAACCAACAAAGTATACACTCGATACCAATGGGTTTATAATGTGGTATACTTCAAAATAAACCAAGGGAGTAAGACATAATTATGATTTCCAAAAGAAAATAAATTATATTTATATTTACCAAATAAGATTTTATAGTCCAAAACATCGATATTCTCTCAAAGAAGGCTAATATTACCAAGTTAGAACATCGAGTAGGTCTATCAACGAATCATCATATCCTAATAATACACTATCCTCTAGTAAACCATAACTATGAAAGAGTGAACCATCCCACACATAATCCATAAATCCCAAATTGATTACCATATCCATCTCAATGATGAATAATGTCATCATAGAAAGTAGGAGAAACACAAAACACTACCCAATCCACTAACCAATACTACATAACATAAAGGAAAATCACCCAATATAATAGAGAACCATGAGGGTTTCTAAACCAAAGAGGACTGAAGAAATCACATGAGTATCTCTACCAAAGAGGACTCAAAATCAAGTATGTATCTCAATTAAAGAGGACCAAATATCACTAGTGTCACTCCACCAAATGAGGACTGAGTGTCTAGTATCAAAGTGAGGCTAGATCACTCCATGGTCCTAGACGTATAGATCCCCATCACCTCATAAATAAGGGCATGCCTTATATCCCCAAGCATACAATCATGACACCTTGGGCGTACCCCCATACAATAAGATAACATAATATGAACAAGATAGAACCAACTCACCAACATGCATGAAAAACCATGTAAAATTATTGATGATAGTTTATCCAAGTGACCTCAAAAGAAATAAATATTCGAGTCACCAAAATGAGATAAAATCCATGAAATTTTAGAATTAAAAAGAAATGTCCAACTAACCACATTCAAACAATGAAAATTTGTAATAAATCCAAAAATAACAAGAAGATCCTCAAAGCTTTTTAATAAGTCATAAAAATAAAGTGTTGGTTTTGAAAATTTCAAGTTTATAAATATAACAAAAAAATATCCACATTGAAAAATTTCTATGCATCCTTTCGGGCGCTTGTAGGGGTACAAATCATCGAGTGCACATTTTGGTATATAAAAATAATATAGATCCAATAAGACATCCGTCATGATTTCTACTCTCCCAGGTGGAAATAAGTCTCCAAAACACTAGAAAATACCAATATCTATCACCAATATCAAATTCCATACCCAAATTTCATAACCACCGACATTATAGGACTCAAGAAGGGTTAACCAATCTCTAGATCTTATCCTTAAGGTCTCTAAGTGTCATCTAAAGCATTATTTCCCATAAAATGTCCTAAGTAAAACAATTAATCATAAGATATATTTTTTTGGATTATCCCCTCATTTTAAGACCACATTCAAGAACTAGGAACCCACAAAAACATACTTCTCAATGACTTTATACCAAACCAAAAGGAGATCATAGGATTAACCCAATGTCCATGTATTTTTCGACAAGTGGAACTGACTACACATATCATGATGAGTAAAAAAACCCAAAGATAAATTATCCCAAAGGTTCAAGTGTTTGAACCTACACACTAATACCAACCGCCATGCCCATAATTTTTACAACCCGAAAAGGACGGTTAAACCTTTCAAAACCCCATTAATTTTGGGATTTTTTTAAAAAATTATATATAACACCAAATACGTTAGCTAGCCTTGTATAAATGTAGATTCATCAAAACAATTAATTCTCTAATTCTAAACTTCCCTTCCCCACAAACACTTCCACTTTATGAAGAGCGATTCTAGTATTACTTTGATTTCTTTTCCTATATCTCCACCATGGGTTTAGATAGGGTCCTGGACCCGGTGAGGGTGATAAGTTTTTTGAAAGGTGTTAGTCCTTTATTGGAGTCTTCGATTTCATTAAGAGTTAGTCTTTCCATCTGCCATAATTGGCCAAGTGTTTTAAAAAAATCTAATATCTTGAGAATAAAAGTAATTTGTGCTAAGGGGTTATCTAATCAAGATGGAATTTTAACTCATTTCTTGAGATCCTTCTCTAGATGGAAGTGAAGAAAAATATCACTTATGGTAGAAACTTTATTCACGACGAGAATTTCTTACCAAGGTTTACCAAGTAGACCACTAAGAAGTATGGTTATGAATAATCTAGGATAGTTGTTTTCTTTAATTGACCCCTCACTATAAGGAGGTTAATAGCATAACCCCAAGTAGTTTTAATAACTCTTGACATGAATTTAAATTAACTCCATAAAAAATATTTTCACTACACCCCACTAAGGGTTTAATAAAGTAGAAGGTGAATTTTAAATTTACCCCTAATAGATAAAATAGGGTGGTATTAATTTTCCCTTCTAAGATTATCATGAGGCTCAAAATATTTCTACCTAACAAATAATTTGAATAAGAGGTAAAAAAATATAATAAACTCTTATAATACTATAAGAATTCTAGTAATAACCACACCATTTAAAGATATATCTCATGAATTCAACCCAAACATACTAAAGAAAAAGAGATAAACTAAAACCCCACCAACCATATAAAAGTAAACATAAAATTATAATTTTTATTCAAATAAAATATTATTCATCCCATAAAAATGGGGAAGGAAATGGAGAGATTATGTTTAGAAATGAAAAAAGGTAAGGTAAAATTAGTGGGACCCATTGCAAGTGGAAGGATCAAGTTAGCTATGAGACTTTGGATCAAAATCTTCCCTCCATTGATCTTAGGGATTTCTTGTAATCCCTAAGCACATCTTAGGGATTCTATTTCCTTATCTCTATTTTTATTTATTTCTGTCATTTGTTTGTTTGCGGTTTGGCTTAGAGGTGCTTTCATGGGGGCAAGTTTTATGTATTTCTTCCTCTTTGGTTTCCATTGCACATTGGAGAGTTCTCTTCCATGATGGTTTGCTAAAGTTTTGGTTGCTAAAATGGATACCCATTTCTTTTTGGATCCCCATGCAAAAATGGTTAAGGGAAGAATATATATATATATATATATATATATATATATATATATATATATATATATATATATATATATATATATATATATATATGTTCTGGGTATACATTTAACCTTTCTCGTGATGTGTGGAAATGTAGATTTCATCTTAAAATTTTTGCCCTGAGGACAGACACACCTTGCAAGTTTTATTTTAGGTTTTTTAAGAGCATATATGTATGTATGTATGTATGTATTGACTTTGAGAGAGACCAACATAAAGGGAAGAGGCTATATTGACACGGCTATGCCAAGGATGTTGCCGCATGTCCAATGGAGGTGCCAAGGGTTTTGTGAGAGGGGGAGGGAGGCGGCCATGCCGCGGTCCCTCTAAATCCTTCATGTTTTCATTAATTTTTAATAGTATTGATGTCGGCCGCGCACACACACACCCATCCACATGTATATGTATATATATGAAGAGAAAAAACCAAAATTTAAATGAGATATCTATTAGGGTGTAAGGCTTAAAATGAGACCCAAGGTTTAACCATATATAAAAACCAGATTAGTAAGATGTATAAGATTATTCATGGATTTTTTTAATATTTCCTTGTTTATAAACTTAGTAGAATGAAAAAAATCATCATTTAAAATCTATCACCATAAATTGTCGAGATGCTACAAAATTTCCCTCATTGTAAGAGTAAGCCCATTTTACCCCTTAGTATCAATTCTAAAATGAGAATATTCATATTCATTTTATAACTATAATCAAGATGATTTAAGCATGAAAAATTAAAAATACACTTAGGTGATTTTCTCGTTTTTTAAAAAATTTAACCCAACCAATATATACCAAATGAATGTATTTGCTGATGGCAAATAAGAAACATAACCAACTAAGAAACCAAATAGCGAGGTGACTAAAGCTTAGTAACTCAACCACTATGTCTTCATATGTAACAATATAAATCATAATTTTTCCCAATACACTATAATACAAATTTCCCAATCAATATTAAATTTCAAGAGGGGAAACAAAAATAATATCTCTAATCCTTCTCAAGACAAATATTTCATGCAAAGTAACATCTTCTCTTTGTAGCTTCAAGTTCTTCTATTTAAAACATGAATTGTATAAGAAACCTAATAAGGAGCTTTCCTTCATACTACAAATCAATTTACATTATCCTATTTTTTATATACAATTTATTATGAACTACAACATAAAATTCAAGAGGAAAATCCTCCCTAAATAGGGAAAAAATGTCGAATTTTTAGGGGAAACCAACTTTCTTCTCCAAATAATAAGATCCATGTGAAGCTCCAAGAAGATCCATGCAAAAATCCAACTCTATTTATAAAATATCCAAAGGTCACAAGAGGAAGATGCTTGGTTGTCCACCCAAACTTTAGGAATTATTACATCTCTACTTCCCCAAAAGGAGGCCATCCTATCCTCCCTCCAAGTCCATGGGGAGAGAGGGAACATGCCTCCAAGATGCAAAAGGATAACAAAGTGATAATAAAACACTCAACATACACAAAAACTGATTTGAAAATAAATCAATAACACCCACATATGAAAAAAATACTTCTCAAGAGGAAAAAAGGGGAAAATATTTGTTCCATAATTCCATACAACTGTAAATGGTTCCAACACCTTTCCAAATGACTCCATATCACCAAGTCCCCCTCAATCCCTCCAAAATCCTATTTCCCACACAACATTCCAAAATAAATGTTAGAGAGTCATGAAGGAAAGTAAGGAAAGAATACAACATTGCAACACTCTATCACTTATCCCTTTTGACATTGAAAACATAATCAAGAAAATAATCATTTTACCAATCAACTTTAACATGAATTTGTGAGGCTTACCTCTCAAGCCATACATCCTAAGCCCCAAATATCATGCAAAACCATCCATAAGCTCCATTTATTCCTCCCAAGATTCCTATGAGCTCCAAGTAAAGAAGGAGAAACCACCAAGTCCCTCTAAGATTCTATCTCTTACCAAACAATCCATGCAACAATGAGACCAAAAAGACCCCCATGCTTCAAAATGGAGGTATATGAAGAGAAACCCCAAGGGTTATCACCAATGAGAGGGTGACATATGTCACCCTCCACATTCTCCCAACAAGAATCCCACAAGTCTTTATCATGCAAAATATTAAAAACCATAATGGAGGAAATCCCCAAAAATCCAAATTAAAAATAAACTAAATTTCCTCCACTTCCAAGGTGGATCAAAAACAAGAACATTAATAATGATGTGGACAAGAGGGACTCAAATGGGATATAAAATACCATTTGAGCCTTGATAAAGTCCCCCTACCCATAGGTAGGTTCTAAGGGGTCCATTTTGGTGTAAATGAGACACCTAACACAAAAAACAACACTTACATTTTCCCCTTTTTAACCTAAATTCGGGTTTGGGAAAAGTGGTACACATGGAGAGGTGATGGGGCCCACCCAAATCATTTTTAAGTTATCCCACACCTCTAAGAACAAGGTTAACAATTATAAAGCACCCCTAACATAAGTAGGAATCATTAGGCCACTAAACTAACTTAAAACAAGGGTTAGAGAGATTAATACAATAAGAGTTAAGAAGGAACCACTAAGGGTGTCCACAATAATCACAACATAAACAAAAGGCCAAAAAAATCAAGTAAAGGTGAAGTTTCAACCCAATAACCCGCTTTTGCAAATTGGAGGTGCATCTCTCGAGTCCCACGCTCTCTTATGTCGAACATGTATCCCGCACACTCAATTCACTCATCATCATACCTAATCAAAATTCTACAAACATTCAATTAATAAAATATATTTCAGATTAAAACATATAATCTATATAATAAATTAATATCCATATGAAGATAGTAGCTGAAACTATATACATCTATAGTATACAAGATATAACCAAATTAAATCACATTCCCATAACATTCATAACAACAAAACTCGATACAAGCAATAATAAAAACAATATTGTCACCGTGTGCCTCATGCACCAGATATTAAGTTAGGTTAACACATTCCCAATAGAGATGACCAATTAATACACCTATATTCAAACAATTAACCATTATAAACATTATCCAAAATATTATTTGTGCAAACCTTATGTTAATAATACCCATAACACTATATCAAAACCAAGTGGTAAGGATAAGGCAATAAATTGGCTTTGTGAGCCCCATATATCATCCTACCAAGGACAAGATGAAAACCATAGATAAAATAACACAAAGCCATATCTAGTCAATACAAATAGCATGATATTATCCATATAAATGTCTCAAACATGAATATATCATAGAGTCAATCGTTGAGTGAAGGAGTGAAACTAGAGGGAAGTACACAGAAAAATAGAAGGAATGGGAAGGATGGCTGTATGAGAATGAATAGAATGGGAATCTTTCCATTCTCATTCAAGCTAAAAATATAAATAATGAGATATATGATTGTATGAGAATTAATAGAATGGACATATGTCCATTATAAACATTTAGGCAATATATAAGGAATGAAAAAGATGGTTGTATAAAAATAAATAAAATAGGAGGATGTCCATTCTCATATTATAGGTAATTATTAGAATGTGTACATGTCCATTCTAAACATTCATTTAATATAGAATAAATGTGAAATATTGTAATATGAGAAATAATAGAATGGGCAATCGTCCATTAACATTCATGTTATATATATAATGAATGAGAAAGTTGATTATATGATAAATAATAAAATGGAAAGATATCCATTCTCATTAGAATGGGAATATGTCCATTCTAAAAATTCATTCAATATAGAAGGAATAATAAATATGGTTGTATGAGAAAGAAGAGAATGGATAATTATATATTCAAATTCAGTTAAATATATAATGAATGAGAAAGATGACTGTATGAGAAAGAATATAATGATAATATTTCCATTATCATATTATAGGAAATGATTAGAATGGGCATATATCCATTTTGAACATCTAGGTAATATATAAGGAATGAGAACGATGGTTGTATGAGAATGAAAAGAATGGGCAACTGTCCATTCTCATTCATGTTAAATATAAAATGAACATGATAAAGATGATTGTATGAGAATGAATATAATGGGAAGATGTCCATTATCATATTATAGGAAATGATTACAATGGGTATATGTCCATTGTGAATATAAAGATAATATAAAAGGAATGCGAATTATGGTTGTATGAGAATGAATAAAATGGATAGCATTCCATTCTCATTCGGTTAAAAATAGAAATAATGAGAAAGATGATTGTATGAGGATGAATAGAATGGGCACATGTCCATTATCAAAATTCAGAAATATAGAAGGAATGAGAAGGATGGTTGTATGAGAATGAATAGAATAGGCAGGTTTTTATTCTCATTCAGTTAAAAATAGAAATAATGAGAAAGATGATTATACACAAATGAATAGAATGGGAATATGTCCATTTTGAATATTCAGACAATATAGAAGGAATGAGAAATATGGTTGTATGAGAATGAATAGAGAAGATTTCCATTCTCATTATAGGAAATGATTAGAATGGGCATATGTCCATTCTGAACATTCTGATAATATAGAAGAAATGAGAAAGATGGTTGTATGAGAAAGAATAGAATGGGAATTTGTCCATTCACATTCAGGTTAAATATAGAATGAATGAGAAAGATGATTGTATTAGAAATAATAGAATGGGAAGATGTCCATTCTCATATTATAGGAAATAATTAGAATGAGAATATGTCTATTATGAACATTCAGAAATATAGAAGGAATGAGAAAGATGGTTCTATGAGAATGAATATAATGGGAATATTTTCATTATCATAAAGATGATATACAAGGAATGAACAAGATGATTGTATGAGAATTAATAGAACAAGAAGATGCCCATTCTCATATCAAAGGATATGATTAGAATGGGTATATGTCCATTTTTAACATTCAATCAATATAGAAGGAATGAGAAAGATGATTATATTATACAATTTGAATAGAATGGGAATCTTTCCATTCTCATATTATAATATATGATTAGAGCGTGCACATGTCCATTATAAACATTAGAGAAATATAAAGGGAATGAGAAATATGGTTCTATGAGAATGAATAGAATGGGAAGATGTCCATTATCATATCATAGGAAATGATTGGAGTGATAAAATATCCATTCTCGAACATTCAGGAAATATAATAGGAATGAGAAAGATGATTGTATAATAATGAATAGAATGAGAAGATGTCCATTCTCATATATATAATATAGAAGGAATGAACAAGGTGGTTGTATGAGAATGATTATGGATGGTCTAGAGCTGGAAGTATGGATGGTTTGGAGATGAAAGTATTAATGGTCTAGAGATGAAAGTACATATTTTCTAGAGTTGGAAGTATAGATGGTACGGAGCTGAAATTATGTATTGTTTGGAGTTGGAAGTATTAATGGTCTAGAGTAAAAACTATGTATTCATGGTACTAGAAGTATGGATGGTCCAAAGCTGAAAGTATTGATGGTCCTGGAGCTAGAATTTTGAATTTTACGGAGCTGAAATTATAGTTTGCATCATAACAAATTAGTCTAAAAATAAAAAGCTTCAACTAAATAGCATAATTACATTATTAAGGATATACTATTAAAAACATTCTCATATTAAAGGAAAAATAGAAGGAATGAGAAAGATGATTGTATAAGAATGAATAGAATGGGGAGAATTTATCATTTTTCATATTATAGGATATGATTAGAATGGGAATATGTCCATTCGGATCATTCAATAAATATATAAGGAATGAGAAAGATGATTGTATGATAATGAATATTTCAATTATCTCGTATGCGAAAGGTACTCTATTTCAATATTACTTGTATTTATTGTATGAAAATATCTAGAATGGGTAGATGACCATTATCATATAAGAAATATATATGTTCAATACTATTAGGTATTGTATTCAAGCATATACGTCTTTCCCGGTAATGCTTTTTTGTTGTTATTTCTATTCATTAGAACTTTGAATGGAATAGAGGTTACATTTTTACTTTTCATAGAATGGGAATATACCTCTTCCCAATATTCTTAGAAGAATGTTATTAAATGCAATAAAATGTTATTATTGGACTCTCATCATTTTCAATTTAATTATGAGTATTTGAAACTCTAGTAGTTTGGAAAATCTGGTTGTAATTATTTTAATGGGATCCTGGAAGTCCTATTAGAGGAAGCAATTAATAGTGAACTATCTTCTTACCTTCATTCTATGTAAATAAAATCATAACCTCTATTTTTTCCATAATTTGAAATCAATTAGGTAAATTTTAATAATCAATTGGAAACCATGTTATAATTGCATTCTTGTCGATTTTTATTGCATTCATAATTTTGAAGTATTTTCTATCCTTACCTGATTAGGCCTTCATGTTTGCATAGAATAAAACACAACCAAAGATTTATATAATATGGTTCATGGGATGTTAAGAAAATATAATCATGGGGGAAATGACATGACCACTTATCATTGTATCTAGTTTAATCATCATTTGGAATCCATTTGGTCAATTTGGAATATACATTTCGTTAAAAATTAGAATGGAATTGGAAATGAGAACCATTATAATCACCACTTCTCTATTCAAATAATTCCATTCTTAGATAAGTTTGCAAATACATATTACAACCAAGATCTTGATCAAATATTTGGTTGAAATGGAATATAATTGTTGGAAAAATCTAGAATAAAAGTATGAATGGTCCTAATTTGGTAGTGTGCGTGGTCCTGAGATGGAAGTATAAATGGTGTGGCTCTAGAAGTATACATGGTCCAGAGATGAAAGTGTGAATGGTACAGTTGGAAAAATGCATGGTCTAGAGATGAAATAATGAATGGTCCGAAGCTGGAACAATGAATGGTTTGGAGGTGGAAAAATTAATGATTTGGAGATGGAATAATGTATGGTCTGGAGATCGAAGAAAAATAATAGTTTGTATACCTATTTTAATCTTAGAAATAGAAACATGTCTGCCATTAATTCCAAGCTATTAGTGGTATCAAAAAGACTAAATATGCATTTAATTTGATAGTTATAATTCGAATACAAGTTTATAAAACTAAAATAAAATCCACATTGCTATTCTAAGATGGTTAACATCACAATAAGAAGTAAGTAATGAGGTATTTATGGTCTCATAAACCTCCCACACTTACTTTAGTTCATATTCTCACAAACATTTTCATCCTTAGTTCCTCTTAGTTTTTCATCCTTGGTTCATCTTATGTAATATAATAAGGTTATAGTGTTCAAAAATAGTCACCTAAACCTTTCACCTAGGTTCTCCATTTCCTTTATTTTTAGTAATTTCTTTAAGCCACTTCTAGAACTCATCACTGTTTTAAGCTTCTCCGCGAAGGCCCAATGTGGTGTTAGAACTAGTAAAAGAGGAGGTATATACCAAATTCCAACTCATTCCATTTTAATTCAATTATTACTTTAACCACATCATTAGCTCTTCTTAATGACCATTTCAAATTGGGAGGAGAGATTGGATCCTTTCTTCTCATTGGATATGATTGTGATTCCCACCGTGCCTACAAGCTTATATGACCAAAGAAAATAGTTGGGGTAAGAAGTATTTGTATGTATTTAGGAAAGTCACCAAGCTTACATAGTATATTCCTACAAGGTCTGGAGCATATACTTACCTTCTAAATTCTGTAACAAAACTAGATGTTTTTGGACAAGTTAGGGCAAATATACCATCATAACCTAAACTTCTCCCTCTGCTAAAATTCATTTATGTGAGCATCCTAGTTTATTTGATTTTGTAATATGGTTGTAAAACCTCTTATTTGGACTTATCATACATAAATATTAATCATGAAAGTGGTCTCATGGGGTATTAAGATTCCATATAGAAATAAATCAAAAATTTTCCATCAAAAATGACTCTATAGATGGTTTTGTAAAGGTCTACCAATGGTTTTCATGATTTCCATAAAGCATGCATCTAGGATCCTATTTTCAAGTTTTTTTTTTGTCTCCCATTATTCCTTCTCTTTTATGATTTATTCAAATTCTCTTTCAAATTTGGCTATTTTTTGCTACCATTTAAATTATTTTTCCTAGATTGCAACTTCTCTTTTTAACCATCTTATTATAGTATAAGGTTGGATCATGTCTTTCTTAGTGGCTTCTTCTACAATCTCCTTGTGTGTAGTAGGTGGATTTTGGGTTGCTTGATCGGGCTCTTCAAAACTTTCCTCTGAATCAACATGTGGTGGATTAAATGTGTTTGAGTAGATTCTATATCTATAACTTACTTTTGGGTGGGTGGTGGATTTGCATTTGGTTGAGTGATTACCTCAATAGTATCTAGCTTTTGGAGTGCTTGAATGGTTTCATCCTTATCTTTTAATGCTTGTTTTAGGAAAAGGATTTCTCTCCTCTTCTTTTCAATATATCTATAAATTTTAGAAAAAGATAATGCATATTTTAATTCTCTACTTTCATTTGGTGGAGGTGGTATATTCTCAACTTCTTCTTTAATTATTGGGGCCTTCCCTTTGTCTTTACTCTTGATCCCTCATTTGTGTATCGTGATTAGCCTCTTCCTTTCTCTCGGGTACAAAGTATAGTGCTCGCCTCACCTCTATTTCATCCCTCATGCTTTCCATGATTATAGCTTCCATTTGTTCCTCTTCATCAGATTCCTCATGAGAAATGAATAACCTTATTATTGTTTTTATTCTCTTTATTCAATTGTTTTCCTCCTCGTAATCTCCTTCTCGATTTAACTAAATGAAAAATGGTTGAGCTGCTTTTTCCTTTATTTTATTTTGTTGGCAGGAGCTGTTGGGATTTCTTCCTCATTTTTCTATGTATAGTCCTTAGTTAGCATACTTGGAGGAACAAGTTCAATTTTTTAAAAAGAAACAACCCACATTTTGTCTCCCCCTTCTTCTATTCTAGAAAATGGTGTTTGCAAATCAATTATATTAGACTATGATGTTTCAACCCTTTTTATATTTTTAAAACCTTTAAGACATAAAATTAATATATTGATATAAAAAAGAGGGGGATGAAAGGATGTTGTTTCCCTTTGAGATGGATAATCATTTTCATGCAAATCCCTAAAACAGTTCCAAATTGACCATCAAAGGAAAATACCACACAAGACAAATGACCACCCTATCACAAGGTTTAGGTAGGGTTTATCTTTTGTTCCTTTTTTATTACCCTTCTGGTCACATATTATCTCTAATTTTTCATCATGCCTACTCTAAAAAGGTTTGCGAATAGAGTATGATAATTTTCTATTGAAAAACTTCGCCCATGTGTCCAAAGTTTTAGAAATTTGTGCAATAATATTAATATTCATAGGGATTTTGACTTCTTTGAAAATAATATGGCTAGTTAGAAGGTTCATAGAAAATTACTATACCAGTTGCAAGTTATAACCCTCAAATTTATTTAAAACCCTAGCCACCGAGTTGTCTTAAAAATAGATACTATTTCCCCATCTTTTAATAATTCCTTTATTGATTCAAAATCTGATTTCTTCTTAGATCCCATATTTCACTAGACACAACTTCTATAAGTTATATGTAAAATTACGTAAACGTAATAATATTTATCATAACATATTTTCATTTTTTATATTTTAACGTTTTAACTACGTTCGATACAAGATATATCCTAAGTAACACAAGTAATTATTGTGTGTGTGTGTGTGTGTGTGTGTGTGTGTGTGTGTGTGTGTGTGTGTGTGTGTGTGTGTGTGTGTGTGTGTGTGTGTGTGTGTGTGTGTGTGTTATATATTTATTATTGTGTCGATAATATATTAATAAATCAAAGCAAAAAAATCAACATAATGACTTCTTATTAATAAATTCTCAAGTGTTACAATATTCCCCAAGATAATCGTGATCAAATATAAGTAGATGGTTAGCCTCTTTACAAGTAATGGTTATCCATTCTCCTTTATCCCTTGTCCTTTCAAAATGGGTATATATTCATAAAATTATAACATAGGGGTACCCATGCAAGGATCGCAAGCATCTTAATTATCTTTGTATGGTCATATTAGGTCAAACCGGTTGCCATTCACACAAGTAATAAATTTCTCCTTCAATGCCTTGTAACAGAGATAGTTAAGAGGGTCAACTCATCACAACCGACACGTACCATCTTATCTCTCTTCCATACTAAATATTATATATATATATATATATATATATATATATATATATATATATATATATATATGTACTAAGAACTCAATAAATTTATATGTTTATTGTTCATTATAGATTAGATTTACCTAAAAACATTTATATGAAAATGTTTTATTTTTATTTACTTAGACACCTAAAATTGGTTACTCAATTTAATGTCCCCCATGTTCACTTACCTATTCTATTCTCGGGTAACCCGGTGCACTTTTGTATCACTACTTCTCTCTTAGGGTATTAATTAAATATCTAATTAAAGTGCCTATCCTAAGTTTGTTGCACCCCATTATATTTCACCCATGGATAATTAAACATTAACCATGTAATTCTATCTTGTACACTTATTCCAACTACATATTCACCCCATATCACTTCCCAACCTCCCGTGTCGCTATTATCCATCCATCCCACAAATTTGTCCCTCCCGGAACTATGCAATGGGATATTTCCCATATTTGAGTTGGAAGGATAATATTCTTATCCTCACAACTCATCCCTTTTTGCCACTTTGGGAGTTTGTTCCCTGATCGATCGTATTAGCCGACTCGGTCCTCAATCGACACTATTTTTCTAATGATCTCGATTTTACCTCTCGTGCCGATCAGAATACATGACCTGAACTCGCCTCGGTTGGACGGTAGAGACTTGAGAAATAGTAAAAATCTTGAGCAAGCCTTAGAATTACCAATTGAGAGAGAGAAAATTCTGTCCAGATCAATCCCTGAGAGGTGCACCATTATTCTGCCCTCATAATATCGATATCACTTAGGTTCTTCAACCTCTAGGTGACTCCATTTCTCCATCTAACCAAGGTGGAACTCTGTCCACATCTCTGCAGCTCCTACAGGTCTCCACAATCCGATCATCATCAATCATCAATCAAGCTTTTTTGATTTATTTCTGGTCGATGACGACCCAAGTCGGCCGACACCGATTAAACATCAATCGATGCTGATTTGTTAGAATTTGTGCCATTCAAAACCATCAACGTATCATTGTCTCCTATCATCGAATCCAACCTGCGAGAAAGGTACATTAATCCAGGTGACACAATTTCAACTTTGTTTTTACGCTTCTTGCTTTCAAAATATAAATGACAAGAATCCAATTATAACATGCATTTCAAATGATGATTAAACTCCCAAACCGTGGATTACAAATGATGGTTAAAATGGACACAATAGTAAGGGGTCAGTTTATGAATTTTCATCATTATGTTGTTTACAATCCATACTTCTAGCTCCATACCATTCATAATTATAGCTCTAGACCATTTATATTTCCATCTCCCGTCAACCATTCATACATCCAACTTTGGACAACCCATACTTCCATCTCTAGACCATTCATACTTCTATGTACGATTTTTTTTTTTTACATGTGGTTAATTATTATTATGGACTAACGTTAATACAAAATTTATCTTAGATTTGAAAAATTCACCAGGATGGTGACAACCCTTATTATAGATTATAGTTTGAAAAGAAAGTACCACAATTAAAAACACCAAGATAGACGTATATATTGGAATACAAAGTATTCCTCATTCTAATTTTTAAACAATATAAGAAGTAGTTAATATGAAATCCACATATTGGGACAAAAAAGAAAATAAAACATTATAGCATTATCGAAGCGGTAAAATAAGAAAATACGGCAGAGCATAACTAGAGTGGTAAAATTCATGACCACCCTAAACATAGGATACATAAACCCTATATTTCTAATAATTAGTAGGGAATTAAGGTAAGATGAAACTTTCCTATTAACTCCGCTTCCTCTAAAAGAAATTCCATCTACCTATAAGTGTTAAAGGCTGATAACAACAATTCCATGAAGAGGAAAATTGTCACTATTTCCAACTATTTTCCTAGTACGGTAACAACATGTAAATGTTTTTTGATGAAAAAGAAAATTCCATATATGGAGAAGTAAAAATCACAGCCGCACTAAACATGATAGAATCAAACCATATATGTCTAATAATTAGTAGGGAATGAAGGTAAGAAGAAACTTGCCTGTTAACTACTTCCTTCAAAAGGAATTCTAACTACCTATAAGTGTAAGGCTTGTCACTATTTCCAGCTATCTCCCTACTACGGGTATCTCTCTATTATGGTAATGGTGTTGAAAAAATATTGGAGGAAAAGAAAACATCTATGGTTTTATATTTCTCCTGTAAAAAAATCCATCACTATTTCCAAGTTTAAAGGAAAATTGATAAGGTAAACTATAACTATTTATAGCTATCTTCTTACTACAACTATCTCCCTAGCACGGTAATGACATTGAAAAAAATTTCAAATGAAAAACAAATAGCTAGGGTTTTATCTTTCTACTAACAACAACTATGATTCCTCGCAAATTATATAATGGATTCCAAATGTTGATTAAAATAGATACTATGGATTCCAAATGATGAATAAAATGTCTAAAATGATAAGGGGTCAAGTCCGTGTCACCCTCACAAAGATTATATATTTTCAATCTCCCACAAATGACATATTATAGTAAGCATTGGTTTTATTTTATTATTATGCAAACATGAAGGTTTAATTGGCAAGGGTTGAAAATACTTCAAAATTATGATTTATTTTTAGTGGAGTTTGGTTGCAATGGAACATTATGTGTGTGTGGTCAACTTCATCATGATGCTAGTTATATTCTTTTGTAAAAAAATAATTATGGATTTTGTTATATCTCAATACGTATGCACCAAATATTCTAGCTTCTTCATAGGAAAAAAACTTTGAATAACATACATTTCAATGCAAAACACAACTTCAACAAACTTAACATTTTTATCCTGTCTGGCATATTTTACAACTCATGTGCTATGTGTATACATATTTGTTATGGTTATACATACACAATGATTTTTAATCTATTTTTTGATATGGTCAAAATTTGGATGCCCTCTAGTTGATCCATCAAATACGAAATCTAATGAGGATAGAAAATGGTCAATATTTATGGATGAAGTGGAAAATGTGAAATTTCATTGTTGCAAATCTAATTATCTCCAAAAATTGCCTCTTTCTTCAGTTAGAGTTCAAAATCTATGGCGCAAAACTAGATCCTTGAATGAAATCAACAAATTTTTTTGTTTGATGCATTAACAACAAATTCCATCTTCAATGTGGGAAACCAATCTATGGAGGTACATAAAATGAAATTTGATGGGATGGATGTTTGTCAGAATACATGGCGCAAATTTTATGGGTACCCAAGGAGTACCTTCTATAATCATAAATGTGACTTGGATAAGTGGTGACATGCATGTAGTGAATGAAAACATTGAAAAGAGAAACAAAAGTAAACTACCACCGTAAAATTTTCTGCATATCATTACTTATTGAGATAAATTCAGATATATCTCCACATCTTACTTATTTTGTAGGATAGGATGGAGTAAAATTTCCTTAGAGATTTCTACCTTCATTATACACCCACAATATATTGCGAAAAAGTGTAACAACCAAGCTTCAAAAATAATGTACAAAATATTTTAACATATTTTCATTCAAAAATAAATTCTTTTCATGTGTGATGAGTGCACAAATTTTTACAACAAACGTAGAGCCACCACATGCCTAGAAGAACTCTCAAAAATTGAAGAGGAACAAACATGACACAATGAATATATTCAAAGTTGTCGTGCAACTTACTATTCCCACATATTGCAATCATAAGAATAGCCTCATGGATTCTTGAGCATTGTGCATGATAAAAATGGAAAAAATTAAAAATTCCATACCAAGGATGGGTTAAAAAAAGTCAATAAGTAATGTTATGAACCTACCAGGTAATTTGATTGGAATGCTCATACATGGACACAATACAGAGTTTTTTCCACTTACTCCTACCATTTCTTGAATGTGGAGACAACTACACAAATCAAATCATTAGCTTTGTATTAGGAAGATTTAAGAACCTATACTTGATGAGTATGGAGATTTATTTTATAGTTTTGGATCATCCAAATATCCATTTCATGATGTACTATTACAAAATGATATGCAAGAAAAAAATGTAGAGGGTATAAAGAAATGTTTGACCATTCAAAATTATTTGGTGTTACTTGTATGAATACTTCATTCAAAAATTAACAACTGATCCTCTACTTGTAATTGGATAATGTTTTGAGTGATAACAAGAATTGTACCTTATTTGCATTTTCATCAATGTTGATAGAAAAAAGGTATTCAACATTATGTATCTAAGCTTCCTTCCAATGGGACACACTCATGAGGATATAGATGGGACTTTTGGAAGATTAACAACATTGTTACATAAAGTAGACACATTTTCTTTGCCACATATCATGGACTCCTACAAAACATGCCAAGAAGGGTCAAGTACATTCAATCCTTACCTTATTGAGGAAGTGTACAACTTCAAGGACTTTGTGGATCCATTCTTGTTGGATGGAAACCATAAGATAGTGGGTATCAATAAACCTAAGATGTTCAGATTTCATGTCATGGATGGCATACCAATGATGGAGTATAAAACAAAAATAAAGGATTTACATAATTGGTATCCTCCAATCCAAATATGGAGTACAAAGGATAATGGTGAAGTAACTTGTTGCAAGGGAAATCTCATTTAGAAACTTTCAAAGAACTCAAAGAAATGGAAGATATGAAAAAGGAATAAAGGCATATATTAAACATTGGGGGATAAACACAACATGTGAAGGTAGTGAATATTATCTTTTAAAGATAACGTATTGGAAAAATGTTTTTCATGCTTTGGATAGACCATTTGTAAATTATAACAAGAGGTCAGATAATTAGTTTTGGCCAAAAATAGTTCATGATAAATAAATATATGACCAAATAACATGATCCACACATATTCACAGAGAAAAATTAATTAGTAAACATATCCCAAGTAATAATGATATTTAAATTTGACATTTTTGTGGAATATTTAAAAATGTTTTCAATCACTTGAAGGATGTGTTAACAAGGGACAAATGTTTCTTATACAATCGCGAAATGATAGTGGAAATATATGGATGGGGAGAGAAGATGGGAATATTTTCCTTAAACAAGAAGGAAATAATGTAAATAAAAAGGTGAGAGTTCAATATTGGAAACCTATGGGAGAGGAGAAGGTGCAACATTGTATCAAGATTGTTTAAGGCCAAATAAAACATGGACCATATTGGAAAAACTTAAATAAGATATTGATGTTGATAGCATGATCTGGGCATGTATACCAAATAAAAATTGGCAAAGTGGCTTCATAAAAATACCCGATAAAGGACACGAGGCCATTAAATCATACCTTAAACTACTTGAACATGGTAATGAATGTTAACTTCGAGAAACTATTAAAGATCATAAATTTGTATGTGAAATCATCTTGGCCCGAGATGTGGGTTTTTTGAAATTTTTTATTCCAAAGCATGCTCCAATAAAACTTTATAGTTGTACTATTATTTGATATTTAAATGGAAGATTGAGTGTAAAGTAAGGGAGATTTTTCCATATAATTCTAGAAAACATCATGTCATTTATGGAATTTGAATCTTATTAATGTATTAATAATGTAATTTCAACTATACCCTATGGTGAATTGGTGGGGCACTTAGCCTATAGAGCCAACAACCTGTGTTCAAACCCACTCTTACGATTTCATATCTTGATTTACTCGTGGCATGTGGAGTGGGGTATTTGCAAGTCGCATAGGGGTACATCCCTAGCCTAAATTTTGAAGCTACTTTTTCACTAATGCCTAAATGATAAATGTGGTAGAAATTAATCATACCAAGGATTCGACACTTACAGATTTTTTTTTTGCGAATCATGAATCCGAGTGAAAAATCGGGAGTGCGAGTAGTTTTGCGAGACCAGGCAAGAACGGAGAATGGAGTGAAAATTTGAGAAGGAGGTGAGAAATGGAATGGTCCTTTGGAAGAAGCCATGAGGGCCCGCAGGGCCATGAAAGGGGAAAAGGACCTCAATTTAGCCACAGGGGATTCTAACTTGGTGGAGGAGGGCACAAAAATGGGGGATCGGAGAAGATTAAGGAGGAGCGGTGCCCTAGCCCTAGTGTTTGAAAATCTGTTGGGACTTCATACGGGACTGGTGGGAGAAGCAAGGATAGTAACTGATGTTGCGGGGATGACACTCAGGGTCATTGAGGTATGAATCAACATCAGAAGGAAACCTCTTTCAAAGATGCACTTAATAAGAAAAGCGGCCGATCATCCGCAAATAATCATTAAGCAATTTGGCCTACCTGGTCGATTTGGCCGTGGAAATTCCCTCTGTAACCATTGAGAACCTTGAAGTGGAGGAATATTTCAAAAATTTATCACATGATGTAGTGATCGGTAGGTTTAATGGTTTCTGGCCTTCCTCCTCCACTCTGTACCAGTGGGTATTTGATACTTGGACCAATAAGTGTGAAATATCCCTATGTTCCAAGGGTTTTTTTGTTGTCCATTTTAGAGAATCTGAAGACTATCAGAGATGTTTGACAGATGGTCCGTGGTTCTAGGGGCATGTGGGTTTATTTATAACTCCATGGTTTTCGATTTTGATCCGAACACTTATTCGGTTGCCAAAACAGTCTGTTTGGGTCAGGCTTCCTAACCTCCTCGCATCTGTGGTATGCCTTAGAAGACATTGGCAATGGCTTGGGAAAGTTCATCACAGAAGATTTGGATAGAACACACTCTGGTCTGTGTTCATTTGCCCGTATATGCGTTGAAATCGATTTGAGAAAGGGTCTACCTGATCGAATCAATCTTAAATTTGGTGACCTTCAGCATATCCAAATCCTAGACTATGAGAATACTACTTTCCAGGTAGAATATACAAAATACGGGTCATCTACAAGCTTCTTGTCCCTTCGATAAAAATCGAAATATCCAAAAATGGTTCAACTTCTTCTAGCAGATGGGGCTCGGTTAATCTGGATTTGGTATCCGCTGCAAACTTTAAGGATGATCTGAGTAATTCAAACTTCGAGAACAAAGTGACTATAGAGAAGGAGGACACTGAAAAGGGAATCCAGGAAAATCACCTGGTTGTAGGTGGAACGAAGAGGGGACATACATCAAAAAGCTTAGAATCGATCGAGAATCATTGTCAAAAAAATTATGGCCATGGAAATTTCTAGTGACCTTGCACTGGTGATTTGGGTGACCAGGAAAGTGGTTTGAAGTAAAAAAGTGAAAAAACAAAAAGGGTTGATTGGGTAGATTGAGGATTATTTTCTATTGCGGGTAGAGAGTAATTATGGGATATTTTTTAGGATGTTTTGGTTATATTTTTACTTTATGTTGTTGTTAAGTTGGTGTTCATTTGTTGTTTTGTTAAATTTTGGATTTTAAAGTCTTTTTTTATCCTAGTATCCGTGTCGACTTTAAATATAGGGAACGGGTCCCTTTAACCCACTTTATCAATAAAAAAATGTAATTTCTACTATGCAATTAATTTAATTTATAAAAATACATAATAATTCTTTTATTATGCTAGTAAGTTTATAGGGAGTTGGTTGTGATTTATATGAAATTTGGTATGATTTATAAGGAATTCATTTCAATATTTCATGCTTTGGTTTTTTCAGGAATCAAACATGATTTATGATTTCATTACAACCAAAAATTAAATGCTCCTTTCCTAATTTATGTTCATAACCCATAACTTATGTGCATAACCCATTAATTAAGCTTTGACACTAATAAACCTAATAATAAATAAAGCCACGAAACTTATAATTCTAAAAACACCAATCATGCTCTTACCATTGATGTATTAGACTTGGTGAATTGAACATTAAGTGTGCATAATGCACATGCTCCCCTCCATCTCAATCCTTCTATTAAAAATATTCCTAAGTTACTTGTTTAGAATGGGAAAATTCCCATTCTAAATTAACTTATTTTTTAATTGTTCTAATAACTTTATAAAGTGCAAACCTTTCAAGTCTAGATACTTGACTATGTGGTAGCAACTTTGGTTTTACAAAGAATTGGTTATGGTTTATGATTTCATTACAACTAAATTATATGCTTTGAATCCCCTAATTATTGAATTAAGAACTACAAATTTTATATGCATAATTACCCATTAATTATGTTTGACATTGATAAAATTTAATAAATGAAGCCACAAAACCTTTCAATTAAAAATATTCTTAAGTTACTTGTTTAGAATGGGCAAATGCCCATTTTAAATTAGCTTAGATAATATTGTTCTAATATTATCTCTATAAAGTGAAAACCTTTCAAGGGTACAATGGGATGATTTTATTACTGATAAAAAGAGTTTTCTAATTACTTGTACATAGTGTAAATATTGGAATATGATATTACACTACTTAAAAACCAATAATAACAATATTGGAATCTAATATCACACTAGATAAAAACCAATAATAGAAATTTTAGAATCCAATTTCAACAATTATAAAACCAATGATGATACTATAAGTCTAGATTCTTGGACATATGTCCAAATTTAATGAAATTTTGGTTATATGTACACACACACACATTAAATTTGGTTAGATCCAAAGCAAATATTATCATTTTTTTATTTGCATTCTTGTACATGTCCCTACATATCCATAAGAAAATTTATGGGAATATTAATTGTAATTATATATATATATATATATATATATATATATATATATATATATATATATATATATAACTACACATATCCATTTCAAAACAATTCTTATAATATTAAACTAAAGATTTAGAAGGAAAGAAATAATATTTTTCCAAGTTAACATATAAGAGTATAAATATATTTATTAAAGGTTTAATTACATTTGCATTCTCTCATAAATATTTAAAAAATAAAAATCTCATTGGTCATTCTTTCCAGATTACTAATCACCCTCATACTTGTTTTATCTATTAATAAAAATTCTACAGGGATCCTATTTCTTAAAATAAATAATGTACTATTATAAACCGCCACAAGTATACAAATCAAGTTCATGAGGAGATAACTATAAGTTTTAAAATGAGCTCTTAAACCCTACCTTTACAATGAGAATAATCACTTTCTTAGAAGAAAATATTTAACTTGGAAATTAATTTCAATAAACTCCCTATTCTAACAAGTTTCAAAATTCCTTATTACACAATGAACTTCAATGCTTTCCTTCTCCCTTAGCTTGTACCAATGAACAAGAAATATCTGTTACAAATCTAAAATATTTGAGAGAACTAAACTTCTCTTCCACATACACATTTAAAGCCATAATCCATAGTTTGAAAATTATTCCAATGAGTTTAAAGGACCAACCAATCACAATGTTTTTATTTATAATGAAGGTACAAGATTTCCTTCATAATGATAATGAAATAAAATCTTTCTCCCTACAACATAATACAAATCTCCTCTTCAACACAAGCTTACAAGAGGAGGATAAAAATACCTTCGTATCATTACACCTTTGAAATAATTGGAATAAAAGTGGTAATATTCAAACCTATACTTCTCAACAAGTTTTGTAAAATGAATAACAATGAGATTCTAAAATATAATTTATAAAAAAATTTACATGTCCCTTTCTCTTAAAATTCTACAAGAAATGTTCAACTAAAATGCAAGTGGAAAAGCCTCCCTAAAATTGGAACAACATGTAAAATTTTAGAATGAATCCATAATAGTTTATCCACAAGAAATGTAAACTCTAAATACATTAGTAAATAGCCAAAAATACAAGAGGAATATGTTTGGTTGTCCACCCAACCTATAGGCATCATTACATGCCACTTCCCAATAAGGAGGGCATGCTAGCCTCCCTCCAAGCCCATGGGAGAGAGAGGAAGCATGCCTCCAAAATACACAAGGGAACAAAAAGGATAACACCATACATATAATCAAGAAAAAATATTAAATCTAGTTCCATACATAAGAAGCTCCATGCTTCTCAAGAGGGGAAAAGGGATAGAAAGACACTTTTAATCCAAATTTACTATACAAACAAATGAGTTTAAAAATTTACAAGTATCCTCATGTCACTAATTTGTGCATAGCAGTTTCTTGGATCTACTCCATAGGATTGCTCGTGTGCACCTGTCTTAATTCCATCAGGCTTTCTTTCCATCTACGTCTTCGAATCTTGTCCAATTAATTAGGTATCGACTTTATTTGAGTTTTTCAGGGTTTTTGTGTTTAGTTTGGTGCATTAACTTGGACAGGTAACAAGCACAGAAATTCTTGATCTACATTCTGGCACGCCTGGTGGGACCCTACCAAAGTCCCTTATTGGTAAGTTCATCTCTTTTCCAGTTTTGAGCTTTGTTCTTTTTCTTCACTGATTTTCATCAGTTGTTCTTAAGCATTTCCTTTCATCGTTTCGGTCTTGCTTCTTTCATTTCTAAATTTGCAAAGTTAGGTTCCTTCTTTTTTGCAAATCTCAATTCCAATTTCTATTTCTAAGATTAGTAAATCCTTCATTTGATTTCAAAGTTACATTTTTGATTCATCTCTTTGTGCAAAATTGTCATTTCCTTGAAAGTTTTCTAGTTTCTTAAAATAGAAATTTCCTTTCCACTAGTATCTAGTTATCTGGATATATCTTGTTGGATTTGTTTGTGTGTTCTACTTAACCCTATTTTACGGAGCGGTTTTCTTGTTCGCGGGATTGTTCGAGGGGAAGAGCGTGCTTTTGAAGTCCACACACCTTGGAGAGCTAAATCTATAGGTATTTCTCTTTTGTGGTGTTTTCTCCTTTTTAAGAACCTAAAAAGAACTTGTTTGTTTGTTTTTTATCACACTCAAACACTTCGGTTTTGGTCCTTAAAATGAATTAATCACATTGGGAAAGAAATTGTTTGAATTTTCTTCATTGAAGTCAAACACTTCGGTTTTAATGCTTAAAAAGAACATTTTTATTTTTCACCCTTGCACACAAAGCCAAAATCACTAGGTAGAAAGCATTTAAAAAAAATCCTTCCTTAGACTCACCTACTTGGAAGTGACATTCAAGAGGAAGAGCCTACGCAGACTCGTGCCCTCGCTATAAATTCACGAAAGTTCTAGTATATATGTGCAAAGCAATCAACTCTCTTATCGCAGCGGTGTGAAGTGAGGGGTAGGCCCCTATATGAAGCCACAAACCAGCTTTTACTAAAGTGACTTCGGGACTCCACACCAAAACATTCCCCAAACCATCCTTAGATTGGCCGATTGAGTAGTCCCCGCTCTAAAAGCCTTCCCTAACATTTTCTTTCTTAAAAAGCATGAAAATTTAAAAGAGATAATCACCTACACTGCTTGAATTGTCTATGCATTAATTAGGTTAATCTCTTTCTATGTTTGTGCTTGTTTATGCCGGTCATCACCCGGTCACAATCTAGAAAAATGGCTCAATTGGCCTCTTCCTCATCTGAGACCCCCACTAATTTGGATGTTTCGGCACCCCTCGGGTCTTCTTTGGGACCAATATTAGTTAGTTCCCCATCTTGGTCATATAATCCTTTCTATCATCCTAAAGCGATCCCATCACAACTGGCTTCCCCCAATCCTTCAGAGGTGCCATCTACTTCTGATATAGAGTATGTTCCTCACGGAGATCCTAAATTTTAGGCACTCCTTGACCACAACCCAATAGCCCTTATGGACTACTTAGTGCATAAGTCTACTCGAATATCTGATCATGGACCACTAATCCAACGTAGGTTTACGATTATCCTCATGAGCCATCCTAGGCTCTCATAGAATAGTTAGCATGCTTCTTCTCACCTTGAACCATGAAAGAAGGTGGCACATCTATGCCTCCTTTTTCTCTTCCACCAACCATGTCGACTGGTTCTCAAATGACACTGCCTATCCCTAGTGTAGCAGCTGCCTCGGTTACCCCACAGCCTACTTTTGAGAGGCCTTCTTCTTCGGCTATGATGAGTGCGTCCACACTCCCAAAACCACTGTTAATTCTTCTATGCCATCTATTGCATCTCAGGGTCAATATCTCTTTTGAGCCAACCTCCTCCTACGAGTCAATCGCTTCCTCTTTCTCGTCTTCCAGGTTGATCTTTCTTCTAATGCTCCAGTGACAGTGGCTTTTACCCATCCCTTGGCATTGGCACCCTTAATAACTAATCTAGTAGTCAAAAGCCTCATTCAGAGTTTGTTTCCCACGTCACAAACCATATCAAATCAAATCAACACCCACATTCCTCAATCCATTCTAATTCAAATACAAGTGTAGGAACCCACCAATCACAGGCTCCATCTTTCATTCAACAACCTTTCTCTCAACCACTTGTCATCTCACAACTTGTTTATACTCAGGATCCTTCACACCAAATACCTCGCTAGGCATCACCCAGAATGCTTGGTTATTCCTCTTATCATCCTATTAATCAATAGATGAATCCCCCATTAATGCCTCAATAAAACATACCATTCACTTCTTATACGGGACATATCAACATGCCCCCTCCTCAATCTGATGTCGTCCAACTTATTTTCAAGAAAATCGTAGACCTAGAAGCCTCCACCAAAGGGGCTTGCCCTTCATACTCTTTTGAAGAAGTATGTAATGAACTAATTCATCCATCAGTGGCTTTTAAGCCTTATCCTCCCCAATGGGAACTTCCTAAGTTCTCAAAATTTCATAGTCGGAGGATCCTCAACAACACCTGTGAGCATTTAAACATGCTTGCTACCTTATAGTCTAGGACCAGGAGCTTATGCTCCATACCTTTCCTATGTCTTTAGCAGGCCCACTTTAGACTGGTACAATAACATACCCCAACATTCTCTATTTTCTTTCTCTCAATTAGCCCAGATGTTTGTTGAAAACTTCTCAATAAACATCACACATAAGATCTCGATCATAGATCTTTATAACATTCATCAATTCGATGACGAGTCTATTACAGACTTTGTTGCTCATTGGAGAGGAATAATAAATCAGTTGTCCTTCTCCCTCCCTCAATCTCAAAGAAATCGAGTTGTTTACTTGATCTTGCGCTAATCATATTTCTTCCACTTTAAGGATTCAAACCTTTCATACATTTGAAGAAGCCTTTACGATGGCACGCAAACTTGAGTCTCGTGCCATCGAATAAGGAAAGTTAAAACTTCACTCTAAGTCTAAACCAGATTTTTCTCGTTTACAAAATCAAACCCTTCTTCTTCTAACAAAGACAAGAATCAGGGGTCCACAAACGCTATCATCTTAAAAACATCACGATCTGATAACACTTCTAATCAAACACCTCAAAGAGACTCCCATCTTCTTGAAAAGAACCTCCGTCATCTCGGTCTTTTACTTTGTTGGGGAATCATATGGTTCTATCTTAGACAAAATGTTGAAGTTCACATGATCGAAATTCCTCCTATTAGCAATTTTGATGAGAACCGAGAATGACCATTCTAGTATCATGAAAATGACTTCACATCATCATAGAAATAAAGGCCATGAAATTAAACGATGTTAGACCTTCAAAATATCGTCCAAAATTCATTGATAGAGGTGAGCTCATTCTAGATAACCTAAATGCCCCCAAATCGAGATGCTTGACATTTTAAATAACCTCTAAATCATTCCCCGAACAATGGTGCTTCAAGGTCTCAAAAACCAAACACGCATACTATCAGCTCCATTTCTACTGATAGTTCTTCTTCTAATTCTGAGCCATCTACAAACATGTTGACTGAATCGGAACTTCCTTCTACTCCTTCAAACTCTGAGATTCCACCATCCTTGGATGGTCCATCTTTGAGTCTTCCTTTATTGTTAGAGACAGAGTCATCTCCCTCTACCTCTCTATCTGATCTTCCACCTATACTTGAGACAATAGTGTCATCTTCATCTGTCTCGTCATCAGACATTCTTTCGGTGCTTGAGTCATTTACATCCCTTCAAATTTCCACTATGAATACTTCTACTTCTATCACTCCCATTTTTTCCATGACCATGCCTTTGGTCAACGTACCCATAGTTGTACCAACTTCTATGCCTTTGGAAGTGTCTTCGATCTTGACTCTTCCTGTCTCTTTTCCTATAGTAATTACACCCACAATTACTGCATCTGAAGTACCCTCCTCACAAGAGGTTGCTTCTTCATTACCTACCTCTTTCACCATCAGTGCTTCCTTGCCTATTAAGGAAACATCTAAAGAGATAGCATCGACACCCATACTTCTGACTCCTAGACTCAGACATAAACAGTTGGAATTTAAGTCTAAGGTCGCATCATCGGTATCGTCTCCTTTACTTCCTCCGAAACAGTTACAATCACCTTATGCGGTCAAAGTTGTCACCATCCCTGAAAAGGGAAAACCAATATTTTAGACCATCAAAACTCTTGGTGCCCTCCCTCAAAAATCCCTCTCTATGCCTCATAAAAAAGTGGATTTATTCACTGAAAAGGCATCTTCTTCTATAACACCATCTTCTTCACTGGTGCCTCGTAAAGTGGATTTACCTACTGGAAAGGTGTCACCTCTTTTATCAAAACCATCATCTTCATCACCAAAAACCAAGGCACCCTTTGTGCCTCCTATCAAATCTATTTTGGGAGCTCCTCCCCCATCTAAATCAGTCTTATCTAAATCATCGTTTGTTTCGGTCAAGTAGCCTTCTTCATCTCCGAAGACTAAAACACTTGTCATGTCTTCGTCATCTTCAAAATCTATCTTAGGAGCTCCTCCTCTGCTAAAATCAATCTTGCCTCACTTACTTCCATCTCAAGCACCTAAGGCTACTTCTCCTAGTGTTCAGAAGAGCAAAAAATCCCTAAAAAGACTATCAAACCAGATATGCAGGCTCTTTTACCTCAGCAGTCTGCTAAGATTAAAGAGGTGCCTCCTTCACCTCTATCCACATCTTTGTCTACCGGATTTTATACTGAAATCCTTCGCCAACTTATCCAATCTTCATCTATATCGCTTCCTCCAATCAAACCCTATAATCCCAAAGGAGTAAAACCTTCATGGTTCAACTCTAATGTGATTTGTGCTTACCATCACACTCCAGGTCATGACACCAAGGGATGTAAAGCCCTTCAATCTGTCATTAACAACCTCTTGGAAGAAAATGATCTCCTATTGGAGGAGGAAGAGGAACAAGTGTCTCCTATCATCCCAACTACGTCTGAGCCTAAATAGTCTATTCAGGCCCCCAATTCTATTGATATCACTCCGGATGATCTTCCACCCTCTCAAATCGACATAATTCGTATCGCCACTAGAACACAATGGTATGATAATCCATCGTCTTCTATAGCTCCTCGACCACGAGTAATTATTTCTGCTGCCCTGTATGAGCTCCTCCTTCCTCATTAGCCTCGAGACTTTAGGTCTTTATTCATGCTTCACCTTGGGCTCGATTCTCGTGTCTATTGAGGAGAGTGTTATGAAACAACTCACCCATGCTCCAGTCAAAAATGTCTCTTTTGACCTCATTCACATCTCCCAACATCGTCAGCTCGATTGATAATCTACACCACATCGTGGTGAATTCAGATGAGCCCCAACCTTTCAAGATGGTTGTCGGGTTGAATAGATCGTCAACCACCATCTCCTTTGAGGATTCTAAAATTCCTCCCCTTTCTTCTGAGGATTTAGAGGCTCCTCTCTTTATCATAGTTCAAATCAATAACACTATGTTAAAACACACTATGATCGACAATGGTGCTGCACTCAACATCATTTCCTCCCACACATTTGAGCAACTTAAGTTACCAAAGAATGTAGTGTCACCACTACCTTTTGCCCTTCGATCATTTAATGATCAGTTGGTGGTTACCTTAGGAACTGTGGTCCTGCCCATTCAGGTAGGCAAGAAACTTCTTCACGAGATTTTTACATTGTTGAAGGAAAATTCCACTACAATATGATCCTTGGACACTCCTAGATTTGTACAATGCACTACATCCCATCAACCCTCCATCGATGCATAAAATATCAGTATGAGGGAAAATCTATACTCATCCAGGAGACCCTTTTCCGTCTCGCACAATGTGACATGACCACAGGGTCTGTCCCTCCAAAGGAGAATGCTGATTCTCCTGATGAGGCTCTATCCTCTTCCATACCTGTAACAAAACTACCAGATCTACAAAATTTGGAAGATACGTTACAACATTTTTCACTAGGAGAGCTTCCCCTTCTCTCTTTTGATGCCCATCTCAAACCTAACGAGTATGGTAGGCCAGAAAAACAACCTGAATATCAACCAGGTCTTGGCCGCATCATCACCATTGGTCTACCCAATCGACAGACTAACTACATCTACAAAGGGTATTGATGCACCTCACTATTGTCTAGATTCTCCTCCTAGGGCCAAACCCTATTCGACATGGTTTGATTATCTACAGAATCCCACGTTCGTAAAAACTTATCTATATCGATGCGCGTGGAAGGGATTTGGCCTAGGAAATTATGAACATGGTGTGCATGACCTCGCGTCCATTCCAAATCTTAAACCAAATCAAAAATTTGGTTTAGGGTTCAAACCTCTCTCGAAAGTCACCATCACCATTCTTGCTGAGCCTCTTTCCATTGAGGAACCATCTTCTCCTGTTAGGTTTGAAGCATCGCTTGATGTGGATGACACCATTTCCATCCCGCCTAACTTTTTTAGTCAATTTCATTTCCTTAGGTCCACTGACCTATAAGACTAATGGAAAATCCACTTCCATACCATTGGTCTTCCCCGAAATAGTCGAGACGACTCTCCTACTATCAATACTATCCACTGTTTGGATGATGATTCTGTCCTTACTTATCTAGGGGTAGAGGATTCTTATCTTCCTAAAACCATTCCTTCTAACACATCTACACTTCTTAACGAAGCCACTGTCAACCTTAATATAGGGACTTCTGAAGACCCTCACATCATTAAGGTCAGCCAATCTCTTAACCCACAGGAGTTAGGAGACTTTGCCACCTTTATTTCCAACCATCACTAAGCATTTGCTTGGTCATATGAAGATATGCTGGGCCTCAATCCTAACATCGTGGTCCATAATATCGTTACTCTTCCAGACATCAAACCAGTTAAACAAAAACTATGTAAGATGCATCCTCGTGTAGCTCTCCTCATTAAAGAAGAGTTGCAACGCTTGCTTTCCACCAACTTCATCCAACCCATTAACTATCCATAATGGGTTTCAAATGTAGTACTAGTAACCAAAGCTACTGGGAAAATTCAAATTTGCACCGACTTTCGGGATCTTAATCTCACTTTCCCGAAAGATGATTTCCCTCTACCTAATATCGACCAACTCGTGGACTTAACTGCAGGTCATGAGATGCTTTCTCTTATGGATGGTTTCTCTGGGTATAATCAAATTCTCATCACACTAGAGGATCAACACAAGACTTCCTTCATAACTCCTTGGGGAATTTTTGTTATCACGTCATGCCCTTCAGTCTTAAGAACACAGGGGTGACTTATCAATGCACAATGACCTACATCTTCCATGACCTCTTACAAAAACTATAGAAGATTATGTTGACGACATCCTCAGTAAATCCAAACACCATCAGGATCATCTTCTCATCCTTGCACCTCTCTTTGAGAGACTCATTCATTTTTGTCTTTGCCTAAATCCATCTAAATGCGTGTTTGGCATTCTCACTGGTAAACTCTTAGGCTTTATCATTTCTATTAGGGGTATTGAGGTTGATCCCAAAAAATAAAGGCTATCATCGAGTTGCCTCCTCCTTCCAACTTAAAGAAAATCTGCGGTCTTCAAGGACACCTTCAATCGGTGGCCATTTTATCTCATAGATTTCAGACCATTGTCAACCTTTTCATCATCTCCTCTGTAAAAACATTCATTTTGAATGGGATGAGTGTTGCCAAAAATCATTTAATGATCTCAAAGATTATCTTCTTTCTCCACTATGTTCACACCTTCACATGAAGGGGAGCCATTCTATCTTTATATTTCGTGATCGACCATGCTCTAGAGCCATGACTCACATCGAGATGCTAATGGTAAGGAACATGCTGTCTATTTTAACAGTCACATTCTTCATGAGTATGAAAATCACTATTCCAAAACTAAAAAGTTGTGTTGTGCTCTCTTCTTCGTGACTTCTAAACTTCATCATTACCTCCTTAATCATAAAACTCACATTGTTACAAGTGTCAATCCACTCAAGACAATGCATGCAAAACCCTATCAAAATGATCATATCACTCATTGGCTCATGCTCATGATAGAGTTTGACCTCGCATCTCACATAAATATATCAAGGGTCAAGTTATCACTGATCAATTAGCTAATGCCCCTTTTCTAGACACTCAAGTCCCCCTCGCTCAATTCCTAGATGAGTACATCCAACAAATTGATTTGATCAGTATCCATTTAAAGTAAAACTCCTCTTTGATGGGTCCAAGTGTCAGTAAGGGGGAGGCATAGGTTTCGTCATGATTCCTCCTTGGGGTGTACCTATCCTCATGCCATACATAAGCTTAACTTTGAATGTACCAATAATATGATGAATATGAAGCCCTCATTTTAGGTCTTCAAAATGCCATTAATCTCAATGCACTCACCATATCAACATCTTTGGTGACTCTGAGCTCATCATTAATCAAGTCACTGGTGTCTATCAGTGTAAAAATGATATCCTTCAAAAATATCGTGATATCGTTCTCTTTCAGCTTCAATCTTTCGATAAATTTACTATCTAAGCTATTCCTCACACTACAAACCAATTTGCAGATACGATGGCTTCTTTAGCCTCACTTATTCCTCCATTCACTGAAGACTCACAACTTTATGTGGTTGTTCAACGTCTAGACCAACCATCTCATCTCAGGAAGTTGACTTCAATCAACGCTGTCATGACTGACACTCAAGATGAGTGGTATCAAGCACATTTTTTATTATCTATCCTACTCAGTGCTTCCTCCAAATTTGACTTCCAATGGTAGAAGATATTTTATCCAATGCAAAAATTGCTATGCTATTCTGGGAAAAATTCTTTACAAACATGGTTTTAAGGGTATTTTGCTTCGGTGCCTCAAAACCCCTGAATCATCTGAGGCCATTCAGGAGGTCCACGATGGTATTTGTGGTGGAAAATTTGGTGGTTTGGCCGTGGCTAAGCACATCCTACATTTAGGTTACTATTGGCCTTCTCTTAATCAAGACTATTGTGAATATGTCAAGAAATGTGTCAAGTGTCAACAACATGCTAATCTTACACATATCCCTAGTCAGGCTTTACAACCTGCAGCAGATTTGTGGCCTTTTTCACAATGGGGTCTTGATCTCATTGGTCTCATCAATCCATGCTCTTTGCAGCGACATCACTCTATCATTACTGCCACATAATACTTCACTAAATGGGTGGAGGCTATTCCTCTTTCATCGACCAAAGCTAAACCTATTGTTGATTTTGTCTATCAACACATCATTTGTCGCTTTGGTGTTCCTCACAAACTCGTTACAGAAAATGGCAAGTCTTTCAAAACAAATATTTACAGAAACTTTATGACACCTTCAATATTAAACTCATATTTTCTTCTCCATACTATCCACAAGCTAACGACCAAGCTGAAGCTTCTAATAAAACTTTGTGTAATATCCTCACAAATGTAGCTAGTCAAGTTTGGTAGGGATTAGCATTTACACATCCCTTTTTCTCTCTCGGGCTTATCGGACTAGCATTTTTACCCCTACCAAAGCTAATCCCTTCTCTCTCATCTATGGGTCTCGAGGCTATCCTTCCTTTAGAAGTCTAGATTCCCTCTCTTCACGCTCTCTCGAGAGTTTGTCTTTGATGAAGACTATCATCAAAACCGTCTAAAGCACACTTGAGTTATTAGATAAACATCATCTCAATGCTCTTGAACATCATCAAGTCTATCTTAGCATGTTAAGAATGCTTATAACAAGAATTTTCAGCAGCGTGACTTCCAAGTTGGTGATCTTGTTCAGAAGAAAACCAAAATGTCACTACTTTGGAACGGAGTCAACGTGGCAAGTTTGCTCCTAACCGGATGGGACTACATATTATCACTCATACGTATGGGTCCAGGGATTATCATCTATCTTCCATGGATGGTATACCTGAAATGGAACCTCTTAATGCTTTGCATCTAAGGCCCTTCTACTGTTAAAATATATCTTACATGATCTTAGTAGCAAACAGGTCTTTCATCCATCTGCAACCAGTCATGCATTTCGTAGTGATTTGGAACTATGTGGTTCTCCACATTATTTATTTTTATACCTTAAATATGAGTACCATGGCTCTACTCATGGAATTTTCCTTATGGATTTGTTCCTCCTCATGGTAGGAATACCTTAATCACTACTTCATCTACCCTAGGTGTTCATCTTGATCAAATCCACTTGGGGCATGAGTATGTGCTTGTATACGTTTTCTTTCCCTCTATCTAATCTATCTGGTCTAAACTCAGCTTCTTCCAAAGCTCAAAAAATGCTATCCTAGTCCCAAAAGATAGATTGATCCCTCGAAGGACAGCTATCCATGCCTTATCAAATAAATAAAAATGTAGACCATTCCTCAAAGGATGGTTACCATCAAATTCAAAATACAGACCACTCCCTTGAAGGACGGCTGTTTGTTTTATGGCATTTTGAGCCTTTGTAGTAACAAAACTTCCTCTCTTGGCTAGTTTTTTCACTTGTTAGCATCTCTGAAAGACTTCCCGTATCGATCAGTCTTTCCATATCTAGCAAACTACCTACATTGATCAGTTTGCTTTTTTATCAAAAGAAAAATCATGAAGCTGTGATATGAGACCTTTTCGATCATATGGAGACCCTGTTTTCCCCATATGGGTGCGTATTTAATCCTTCATGTGTTCTGATGAGATGCATACTTATCTCTTGTCCTTATCTACCTCCTAGATCTGGTTTGCGACTAACTAGTGTCAGGTTTATTTTATCTCGTGTCTATGGCCTTATGTGCATTGTCTTTCGATTTACCATCAAGGTCTCTATTTATGGTCAGTTAGGGGACTAACTTATCATTCATTTTCCTATCTAGGTGTAGTGATTTTTATTTCTAAGGGATAATATCATTGCATCACTTTCTTTTCATCAAATCAAATGGACATTACCCATGTTCATTTGTTATTTATCCAGTTAAATTGACATTTAACATGTTAATTTAATCAATCAAATCTATCATCTATCTATGCTCATCTTATCTACTTCATCTAAAATCATCAAAGCAACACATATTATGTGGATCCATCTATCCATATCATTTAATTGAATTAACGTCTTAACATGTTAATTTAGTCAATTATTCATCCATGACAACTCAAAATTAAATCACATCTATTATCTATATCTATCAAAGTTAAAAGCATGAGTCCAATCACATAACACAAAGATGCATATATATATATATATATATGGCCTCAAATCGAGTCGTATACATCGTATCAAAAATGCCTTCAAATCGAGGCTACATCAGTATATCTCTACAAATATCATCTCTATATAGTAAAATCAGATAAATGGAGAACATTGTCTCCTCCTCCCTCCTCAGGCATGGGCTCTCTCTCCTAACCATCACCTATAGAACTGGAGGTTCCCGCAGTCATGACCCTACAACCTCCTCGGTCTCCTCCAAAGGTGCTCGCACCCACCGATACACCACCAGTGGTGGCTATCGCTGCCCCTCCTCCTTGTTCCGTAACGAGGCACATCTGGGGCATGTTGTGTCAAGGCATCCTCGTAGTATCTCACCTCGGAAAGGAGAGCCTGATAGGTACTTAGACTCACCATGCTGGGTGCTCTCATCAAGCACTTTGGTGGTCCTCGTGCTACAACACCCTGTGCCCCTGACTCTGATGTGGTGCTTGTATCACCATATTTGGCCCTGAGGGCCTCTCTGTGTCTATGATATCTATCCCTCTGCTAGATAGCTATATCCCACTCCTGACGAGTGGTGGCTCTCTCTTGTATCACTGTGTCCCTCTCCTCCCTCAGAGTCCTAATCTCCTCAAGAGTAGTCTGGTGTGTCTGTACCAAGGCGGCATGCTCTCCCTGCAGTCTCTCTAGCTCTACCACTGTATCCTCCTCATCTGACTCCGTAGATGCTGTGAGATGCTGGTGGTAGCTCCTCATGATACCACGCCTTGTAACCCTCATCCACTCCTACATCATCATCATCATCTGTGGGAGGTAGGGCCTCCCTAAGTGGATCTACTGGGACCAATATCGGTAGATCTGTCTCCTTGCTATCCTCGTCTGTATGGCACATATACAGTCGAATAATCTATATCAATCCAAACTGTCTCATCACCCATATAAACGGACCCACTCTAAAATCTTTGGCCTGTGGCCCTTGACCACTCTATTGTGTCTTAGCTCCACTAAGTGGGCATCCTATCTATCCCATGTAGGATAGACCCTATATGGCCTCCATATAACTCTGTGATGGTGTCAGAGTCCCGAATCTCTCGAGATATCACTCGACAATCTCCCCAGATCTCTGGGGGCCATGTCTCGCCTGCCATCATCGAAACCCATACTCAAGGGCTCCCTCTGCTCCTGAATCCATGGAAGTCTGACGGTCTAATCACTGATATGTGCTCATAAGCCCAACAATGGAGCACAAAACTGACATCTATCCCGGTCCTTCGCCATGGAATACATCCACAACTCATGATATATCTATGCTAATAGTGCATCGGTGAATGTAAATACCTACATGAACTCCAGGATATCACAGATGCAGTCAAGTAGGAGCAGTGGGAACCATCCACCTCCAGAATCTGGTAGTGCATAGTATGAGATAGCCATCTGGATCAATGCTATCATGCCTCCTGGGGTCATCCTTCCGGTACTGTGAGGCTATCCTCACAGCCCCAGACACTATCTCTGAATCATCTGCCCTGTCCCCATATAACTGTGGCCCTCCTCTGCTGCTCCCATGGAGTAATCTCTATCAGGTCCCCTGTGATCAACAACCTGAGGATCCTATAGATGTCCTCATGGGTGATAGTCATCTCACCCATCTGAAACCAAAAAGTGCATGTCTGGCTATCCCACCGCTGCATCAATGCTCGCATCAGCTCCATGTCTCGGGGTACCCATCGATAATAATGGAAACCCCCTAGTCTGACTAACTCTAGATGGTGCCACTCATCATCTGTCACATCTGGTAGTATAGTCTCCAGTAGCTCGGGAATAACATCCCGCATGTGTAGGACCTCTCGTGCCTACATCCACAACATCAAAAATCATCATTAGGTTCATATTTATCAAAATCAACATCATTAAAATTTCATCAAATTTTTTTCTCAAAGCTTCCAAATGTTTCATCTTTCCAATTGGTGCCGACCCATTCAATCGGCACCATTTACTTTACAGTCGATGCCGATTGTATTCCAATCGACACGCCATCGCATACTAGTCGGCGCCGATTTTGTCAATCGATGCCGACTGGGAGGTAGAGTGCTAAAAACACTCTCTTGCCTCCTACTACAAACCAACACAAACATACAAGGCTAAGGAAGGACCACTTACCCCTGGCCACGTCCTCTTCCTCTTCTGACCGCTCTCGAAGCTTCCATTTCACTCAAATTCAACTTTTGACTTTTTCTAAATCAATCGTCATAATGCAAATGAATCGTTACCATTCACCTTTTCTGTATTTATAGGTATTTAGAGTGATCGGTGCCAATTATTTGGGTTGGATTTGATTCTTTGGGTCAACGCTCGATTAGGTATAAGTTGACACCGATTGGCATCCGTCGATGCTTTGATTGTCTCTCATCGGGGCTGATTGGGTAGATCTTGATATATTTTGTCATCTCATCACACCAGGACATGCTTCATTCTCATCTGATTATCCTGTCTTGCGCATGTGTCACCCGTAACACATTATCACCATCATTGTGTCTTTATTTCAGGTACTTGTACCTTGTCACCTTGCATAGCCCCATGTGTGTGTCGCTCGTAGCATGACTTTGCTTGTCGTTCCCGCTTGGGGCATCTCATCATTATATCTTTTGCATGTGCCACCCATAGCACACTTGTTCTGCCTAGTCTGGTAGCATTTCTATTGCAAAGTCCACTGTAGTGGCCATATTTTGATTTCCGTGGTGGCTCTCCTCTTGAGGCCATCACTTCATCCTTCTTGTCTAAGCGTTGATGCTTGGCTTGTTTATCTGATCATTGTTATGACCTTATTTCTACCTTTTGGCACATATTTTTGGTGTTATCACCCATTCCAAGTTTTTTCCCTATACATGGGTAACTTGCATTTTTGCAACCTAAAGATAATGCGGGTTTATAGCACTAACGTCCGTATCGTTCAAGGCCACTAGTTGTCCTTACCAATGTGTCACTCTTTGGTTGTTACTATTTTGCAGTCACCTTTAACTCACAAGTTTGTAGCCACTAATGTCATCTCATACAAAGATTGTCTAGTCTGCCCTACCAATGTGAGTTCCTTAGGTTGCTACCTTTTTGTTTTCTACGTGCGTCATTAATGATCAGATCTCCTCCAGACATCTAGTTGGGGCATCCTCTCTTCTATTCTTTTTCATCTACCTTTTTCAAACTCGAGATCGGTTGGATTTTTGGGGCCACCCCATCCCTAGTTTGAGGGGGAGCGCATCATCAATATTCTTCCTTTTCTTCCAACTCCTTGTTTTTGTCTCGTAGCATTGCTTATCGCAAGTTACTCGACAAAAAGGGGCAAATGTAGACACCTAAATACATATTACAACCAATATCTTGATCAAATATTTGGTTGAAATGGAATATAATTGTTGGAAAATATAGAGATAAAAGTATGAATGGTCCTAATTTGGTAGTGTGCGTGGTCTTGAGATGGAAGTATAAATGGTGTGGCTCTAGAAGTATACATGGTCCATAGATGAAAGTGTGAATGGTACGGAGTTGGAAAATGCATGGTCTAGAGATGAAATAATGGATGGTCCGAAGTTGGAACAATGAATGGTTTGGAGGTGGAAAAATTAATGATTTGGAGATGGAATAATGTATGGTCCGGAGATCAAGAAAAAAAATAATAGTCAGTATACCTATTTTAATCTCGAAACGAAACATGTCTCGCCATTAATTCCAAGCTATTAGTGGTATCAAAAAGACTAAATATGCATTTAATTTGATAGTTATAATTCGAATACAAGTTTATAAAACTAAAATAAAATCCACATTGCTATTCTAAGATGGTTAACACTGTCAATAAGAAGTAAATAATGAGGTATTTATGGTCTCATAAACCTCCCACACTTACTTTAGTTCATATTCTCACAAACATTTTCATCCTTAGTTCCTCTCATTTTTTCATCCTTGGTTCATCTCATGTAATATAATAAGGTTGTAGTGTTCAAAAATAGTCACCTAAACCTTTCACCTAGGTTCTCCATTTCCTTTATTTTTAGTAATTTCTTTAAGCCACTTCTAGAACTCATCACCTGTCTTGCTCTCCACGGAAGGCCCAATGTGGTGTTAGAACTAGTAAAAGAGGAGGTATATACCACATTCTAACTCATTCCATTTTTAATTCAATTATTACTTTAACCACATCATTAGCTCTTCTTAATGACCATTTCAAATTGGGAGGAGAGATTGGATCCTTTCTTCTCATTGGATATGATTGTGATTCCCACCTATGGCTCTGAAGCTTATATGACCAAAGAAAATATTTGGGATAAGAAGTATTTGTATGTATTTAGGAAAGTCACCAAGCTTACATAGTATTTTCCTACAAGGTCTGGAGCATATACTTACCTTCTAAATTCAGTAACAAAACTAGATGTTTTTGGACAGTTAGGGCAAATATACCGTCATAACCTAAACTTCTCCCTCTCGCTAAAATTCATTTATGTGAGCATCCTAGTTTATTTGATTTTGTAATATGGTTGTAAAACCTCTTATTTGGACTTATCATACATAAATATTAATCATGAAAGTGGTCTCATGGGGTATTAAGATTTCATATAGAAATAACTCAAAAAATTTTCCATCAAAATGACTCTATAGATGGTTTTGTGCAAGCCAATAGATGATTTCCCGTAAAGCATGCATCTAGGATCCTATTTTCAAGTTGTTTCTTTTGTCTCCCGATTCCTTCTCTTTTATGATTTATTCAAATTCTCTATCAAATTTAGCTATTTTCTGCTATAATTTAAATTATTTTTCTTAGATTGAAACTTCTCTTTTAACCATCTTATTATAGTATAAGGTTGGATCATGTCTTTCTGAGTGGCTTCTTCTACAATATCCATCTGTGCAGTAGGTGGATTTTGGGTTGCTTGATCAGGCTCTTCAATAATTTCCTTTGAATCAACATGTAGTGGATTAAATGTGTTTGAGTATATTCTCTATCTATAACTTACTTTTGGGTGGGTGGTGTATTGTAATTTGGCTGAGTGATTACCTCCATAGTATCTAGCTTTTGGAGTGCTTGAATGGTTTCATCCTTATCTTTTAATGCTTGTTTTAGGAAAAGGATTTCTCTCCTCTTCTCTTCAATAATTCTATCAATTTTAGAAAAATATAATTCATATTTCAATTCTCTACTTTCATTTGGTGGAGGTGGTATATTATTAATTTCTTTAATTATTGATGCCTTCCTTTGTCTTTACTCGATCCCTCATTTGTGTATCATGATTAGCCTCTTCCTTTCTTTGGGTACATTGTCTACCTCACCTCTATTCCATACCTCATGCTTTCCATGATTATAGATTTCATTTATTCCTCTTCATCATATTCCTCATGAGAAATGAATAACCTTATTATTCTTTTTATTCTCTGTATTCAATGGTTTTCCTCCTTAGAATCTCCTTCTAATTTAACTAAATGAAAAATGGTTGAGCTAATTTTTCCTTTATTTTATTTTTTTGCAGGAGTTATTGGGATTTCTTCCTCTTTTTCTATGTATGATCCTTAGTTAGCATACTTAGAGGAACAAGTTCAAAATTTTTATAAGAAACAACCCCCATTTTGTCTCCCCTTCTTCTATTCTAGAAAATGGTGTTTGCAAATCAATCAGTATAAGACTATGATGTCTCAACCCTTTTTATATTTTTAAAACCTTTAAGAAATAAAATTAATATATTGATATAAAAAAGAGGGGATGAAAGGATGTTGTTTCCCCCTTTTTAGATGGATAATCATTTTCATGCAAATCCCTAAAATAGTCCCAAATTGACCATCAAAGGAAAATACCGCACGAGACAAATGACCACCCTATCACAAGGTTTAGGTAGGGTTTATCTTTTGATTCCATTTTGATTACCCTTCTGGTCACATATTATCTCTAATTTTTCATTGTCTACTTGAAAAATATTTGTAAGAGAGTATGATAATTTTCTATTGAAAAACTTCACCCATGTGTCCAAAGTTTTAGAAATTTGTGCAATAATATTAATATTCATAGGATTTTGACTCCTTTGAAAATAGTATGGCCGCTTAGAAGGTTTATAGAAAATTACTATACCAAATGCAAGTTATAACCCTCAAATTTATTAAAAAACCCTAACCACCGTGCTATCTTAAAAAATAGATACTATTTCCCCATCTTTTAATAATTCCTTTATTGATTCAGGATCTGATTTCTTCTTAGACCCCATATTTCACTAGACACAACTTCTATAAGTTATATGTAAAATTACGTAAACGTAATAATATTTATCATAACATATTTTCATTTTTTATATTTTATCATTTTAACTACTTTTGATACAAGAGATATCCTAAGTAACAAAACTAATTGTTGTGTGTGTGTGTGTGTGTGTTATATACTTATTATTGTGTTGATAATATATTAATAGATCAAAGCAAAAATCAACATAATGAATTCTTGTTAATAAATTCTCAAGTGTTATAATATTCCCCAAGATAATCATGATCAAATATAAGTAGAAAGGTAGTCTCTTTACAAGTAATGGTTATCCATTCTCCTTTCTCCCTTGTCCTCTCAAAATGGGTATATATTCATAAAATTATAACATAGGGGTAACCATGCAAGGATTGCAAGCATCTCAATTATCTTTGTATGGTCAGATTAGGTCAAATCGGTTGTCATTCATAGTAATAAATTTCTCCTTCAATGCCTTGTAATAGATAGTTAAGAGGGTCAACTCATCACAACCGACACGTACCTTCTTATCTCTCTTCCATACTAAATATTATATATATAAATATGTACTAAGAACTCAATAAAATATTATGTTTATTGTTCATTATAGATTACATATACCTAGAAACATTTATATGAAAATGTTGAATTTTTATTTACTTGTAGACACCTAAAATTGGTTACTCAATTTAATGTCCCCCGTGTTCGCTTACCTGTTCTATTCTCGGGTAACCTGGTGCACTTTTGTATCACTACTTCTCTCTTAGGGTATTAATTAAATATCTAATTAAAGCACCTATCCGAAGTTCGTTGTACCCCATTATATTTCACCCATGGATAATTAAACATTAACCATGTAATTCTATCTTTTACATTTATTCCAACTACTTATTCACCCCATATCACTTCCCAACCTCCCGTGTCACTATTATCCATCCATCCCACCTATTTCTCCTCTCCTGGAACCGTGCGCAAAGGATTTTTCCCGTATTTGAGTTGGAAGGATAATATTCTTATCCTCACAACTCATCCCTTTTTGCCACTTTGGGAGTCTATTCCCGATTGGCGCCGACCGGTCCTCGATCAATGCCAATTTTTCAGAATGGTGCTGATTTTACCTCGGTCGGCGCCGACTATAAATACACAACCTAAACTCAGTTCTGGTTGGACGGTAGAGACTTGAGAAATAGTGAAAAGCTTGAGCAAGCCTTAGAATTACCAATCGAGAGAGAGAGAATTCTATCCAGATCAATCCCTGAGAGGTGCACCGTTATTCTGCCCTCATAATATCGATATCGCTTAGGTTCTTCAACCTCTAGGTGACTCCATTTCTCCATCCAGCCAAGGTGGAACTCTATCCACATCTCTGTAGCTCCTGTGGGTCTCCACAATCTGATCATCGTCAATCATCAATCAAGCTTTTTGTGATTTCTTTCTCGGTCGATGATGACCTGTGCATCCTACACCGATTAAGCATCGGTTGACACATTTGTCCAAATCGGTGCCATTCCAAACCATCGACACCAATCACTGTCTAATCAACACCGACCAATCTACAGAAAGGTACAAAATCTAGGTGACACAATTTCATCTTTGTTTTTACAGTTTCCTACTTTCAAAATATAAATGACAAGAATCCAATTATAACATGCATTCCAAATGATGATTAAACTCACCTTGTGGATTACAAATGATGGTTAAAATGGACACAATAATAAGCGGTCGGGTTTATGAATTTTCATCATTATGTTATTTACAATCCATACTTCTAGCTCCATACCATTCATAATTGTAGCTCCGCACCATTTATATTTCCATCTCCCACAACCATTCATACATCCAACTTTAGACAACCCATACTTCCATCTCTAGACCATTCATACTTCTATGTACAAACAAATTTTACATGTGGTTAATTATTATTGTGGACTAACATTAATAGAACATTTATCTTAGATTTGAAAGTTCACCAATATAGTGAAAACCCTTATTATAGATTATAGTTTGAAAAAAAAGCTCCACAATTAAAAAATACCAAGATAGATGTATATATTGGAATACAGTGCATTCCTCATTCTAATTTTTAAACAATATAAGTAATTAATATGAAATCCACATATTGGGACAAAACACAAGAAAATAAAACATTATAGCATAATCGAAGTGGTAAAATAAGAAAATACGACGGATCATAGCTAAAGCAAGAAAATTCATGACCACCCTAAACATAGGATACATAAACCCTATATGTCTAATAATTAGTATGGAATTAAGGTAAGATGAAACTTTCCTTTTAACCGCTTCCTCTAAAAGGAGTTCCATCTACCTATAAGTGTTAAAGGATGATAACAACAATTCCACGATGAGGAAAACTCGTCACTATTTCCAACTATTTTCCTGATACGGTAACAATGTGTAAATGTTTTTTTGATGAAAAGAAAATTCCATATATGGAGAAGTAAAAATCATGGCCACACTAAACATGATAGAATCAAACCTTATATGTCTAATAATTAGTAGGGAATGAAGGTAAGAAGAAACTTGCTTGTTAACCACTTCCTTCAAAAGGAATTCTAACTACCTATAAGTGTAAGGCTTGCCACTATTTCCAGCTATCTCCTACTACGGGTATCTCTCTATTATGGTAATGGCGTTGAACAAAATATTGAAGGAAAAGAAAACATATATGGTTTTATATTTCTCCCGGTAACAAGAATCCATCACTATTTCCAAGTTTAAAGGAAAATTGATAAGGTAAACTATAACTATTTATAGCTATCTTCTTACTATGACTATCTCCCTAAGCATGGTAACGACATTGAAAAAAATTTCAAATGAAAAACAAATAGCTAGGGTTTCATCTTTCTACTAATAACAACTATGATTCCTTGCAAATTATATAATGGATTCCAAATGTTGATTAAAATAGATACTCTGGATTCCAAGTGATGAATAAAATGTCTACAATGATAAGGGACTAGGTCCGTGTCACCCTCAAAATGATTATATATTTTTAATCTCCCAAAAATGACATATTATAGTATGCATTGGTTTTATTTTATTTTTATGCAAACATGAAGGCTTAATGGGTAAGGGTTGAAAATACTTCAAAATTATGATTGATTTTTAGTGCATTGTGGCTACAATGGATCATTATGTGTGTGTGGTCAACTTCATCATGATGCTAGTTATATTATTTTCTAAAATTTTAATTATGGATTTTGTTATATCTCAATACATATGCACCAAATTTTCTACCTTCTTCATAGAAAAACTTTGAATAACATACATTTCAATGCAAAACATAACTTCAACAAACTTAACATTTTTATCCTATCTAGCATTTTCTGAACTCATGTGTCTTTGTGTGTATACATATTTGTTATGGTTATACATACACAATGATTTTTAATTTATTTTTTAGATATGGTTTTACATATTTTCTTTCACGTCAGAAAATTATTTTTTTAATGTTGTTACAACATCGATGTCTCTTACATTTGTAGAGGATGATCATGTGGATTTTTTCTCAAAAGGAACTAAATTTACAAAGGGAAAATTATATCTAAGTAGGAGGACATTACATTGTAGAGATCTAGGAAGAGGTTGTTTTATTATCGGTTTTGACACATTTTTGGATGGCAAAGTAAAATTTCCTTTTCATTGATTGATTTGAAACCTTGGAAGATGTCGATAATAAAGGATACTACATTGTTTGGGAAGTGAGTGAATTGTCAAATCATGTAGTTTCTTCCATTCACCTTGTTTGTAGTGATCAAATTTTTAGTGGCTCAGAGGATTACAATGATACAAGATATAAAGATTGCAGTGATGAAACTAAAAACACCATCAATACAGGTCCTAAAGATAGAAGAGATTTTTTCACAGACCATGTAATTATCAAACATAAATGTTCTAGCAGAGATGATGAAATGGCCATAGAGTTTATAAATAATTTGCTAGAAGACCATAAAATTAATGGAGAGATGTTGTGTCATTTGAAGTTTAGTGTATGGATCGAAATTTGGTCAACATGTGTTATGATTGCTCAAACCTGCTACTACCCAATAATTTAATGGTTTTTCTAATAAAACATTTGATTTTCCATGAAACAAGAAGTGCCCTTATGGTTAAGCAAGGGAGTGATTAATTGGATGGTTTGCACCTTGTACACAACGGTGAACATAATTTTAAGTTCAAGGGAGTTATCACTAAATTAATCCTTTTTTTTCATGTGAGATCAAGTATATTGCAGAGGAATAATTACCAATGTACTTAAAGGAGACATAGTACATTTTAAGAGATTGTATGCCAATAGTTTTGGTGTGTATATTTATAGAGTATTCAAAACTCATTATAAAGGATGTTCCCTATCCAAATTATATCTCATAGAATAGCCACTAGGCAATTGGTAGACACAAATGGTTCTCAGTAGATTCTATATTTAAATAAGTCCTAAAAGAGGTTGAGGTTAACATGTGAGATGCATTAGAAGAGTGGAAAATTAAGTTTTATTATCCAATTTATTTTTATTCCAATAATCAAAATCGTTCTAAAAAAGTGATAAGAAGATCTTACAATGCAAAAAACGTCAAAATTGGATGCCCCTCTAGCTGATCCATCAAATACAAAATCTAATGAGGATAGAAAATGGTTAGTATTTATGGATGAAGTGGAAAATGTGAAATATCATTTTTTCAAATCTAATTATCACTAAAAATTGCCTCTTGCTCCAATTAGAGTTCAAAATCTATGGCGTAAAACTAGATCCTTGAATGAAATCAACAATTTTTTTGTTTGATGCATTAACAACAAATTCCATCTTCAATGTGGGAAACCAATCTATGGAGGTACATAAAATGAAATTTGATGGGATGGATGTTTGTCAAAATGCATGGTGAAAATTTTATGGGTACCCAAGGAGCACCTTCTATAATCATAAATATGACTTGGATAAGTGGTGACATGCATGTAAGGAACGAAAACATTGAAAAGAGAAACAAAAGTAAACTACCACCATAAAATTTCCTGCATATCATTACTTATTGAGATAAATTCAGATATATCTCCACATATTACTCAGTTTGTAGGACAGATGGAGTAAAAGTTCCTTAGAGGTTTCTACCTTCATTATACACCCACAATATATTGTGAAAAAGTGTAACAACCAAGCTTTAGAAACATAATGTACAAAATATTTTAACATATTTTCATTTCAAAAAATAAATTCTTTTCCATGTGTGATGAGTGCACAAATTTTTACAATAAACGTAGAACCACCACATGCCTAGAAGAACTCTCAAAAATTGAAGAGGAACAAACATGTCACAATGAATATATTCAAAGTTGTCTTACAACTTACTATTCCCACAGATTGCAATCATAAGATTTGCCTCATGGATACTTGAGCATTGTGCATGATAAAAATGGAAAAATTAAAAATTCCATACCAAGGATGGGTTAAAAAAAGTCAATAAGTAATGTTATGAACCTACTAGGTAATTTGATTGGAATGCTCATACATGGACACAATACAAGAGTTTTTTCCACTTTCTCCTACCATTTCTTGAATGTGGAGACAACTACACAATCAAATCATTAAGTTTGTGTATTAGGAAGATTTACGAACCCCGTGTACTTGATGAGTATGGAGATTTATTGTATAGTTTTGGATCATCCAAATATCCATTGCATGATGCACTATTACAAAATGATATGCATGAAAAATGTAAAGGGTACAAGGAAATATTTGACCATTCAAAATTATTTAGTGTTACTAGTATGAATACTTCATTCAAAAATTAACCATTGATCCTCTATTTTTAATTGTATAATATTTCGAGTGATAACAAAAATCGTACCTTATTTGAATTTTCATCGATGTTGATAGCAAAAAGGTATTCAACATTATGTATCTAAGCTTTCTTCCAATGGGACACACTCATAAGGATATAGATGGAACTTTTGGAAGATTAGCAACATTGTTACATAAAGTAGACACATTTTCTTTGCCACATATCATGGACTCCTACAAAACATGCCAATAAGGGTCAAGTACATTAACTCCTTACCTTATTGAGGAAGTTTACAACTTAAAGGACTTTATGGAAGCATTCTTGTTGGATGGAAACCATAAGATAGAGGGTATCAAGAAACATAAGATGTTCAGATCTTATGTCATGGATGGAATACCAATGATGGAGTATAAAACAAAAATAAAGGATTTACATAATTGGTATCCTCCAATCCAAATATGGCGTACAAAGGATAATGGTGAAGTAAACTTGCTGGAAGGGAAACCTCCTTTAGAACATTTCAAAGAACTCAAAGAAATGGAAGATATGAAAAAGAATAAAGGCATATATTAAACATTGGGGGATAAACACAACATGTGAAGGTAGTGAATATTATCTTTTAAAGATAAGGTATTGGAAAAATGTTTTTCATGCTTTGGATAGACCATTTGTAAATTATAACAAGAGGTCGATAATTAGTTTTGGCCAAAAATAGTTCATGATAAATAAATATATGACCAAATAACATGATCCACACATATTCACAGAGAAGAATACATTAGTCAACATATCCCAAGTAATAATGATATTTACATTTGACATTTTTGTGGAATATTTAAAAATGTTTTCAATCAGTTGAAGGATGTGTTAACAAGGGACAAATGTTTCTTATACAATCGCGAAATGATAGTGAAAATATATGGATGGGGAGAGAAGATGGGGATATTTTCCTTAAACGAGAAGGAAATAATGTAAATAAAAAGGTGAGAGTTCAATATTGGAAACCTATTGGGAGAGGAGAAGGTGCAACATTGTATCAAGATTGTTTAAGGCCAAATAAAACATGGACCATATTGGAAAAACTTAAATAAGATATTGATGTTGATAGCATGATTTGGGCATGTATACCAAATAAAAATTGGCAAAGTGGCTTCATAAAGATACCTGATAAAGGACATAAGGCCATTAAATCACACCTTAAACTATTTGAACATCGTAATGAATGCTAACTTCAAAAAATTATTAAAGATCATAATTTTGTATGTGAAAGCATCTTGGCCTTGAGATGTGGGATTTTTGAATTTTTTTATTCCAAAGCTTTCTCCAATAACACTTTATAGTTGTACTATTATTTTATATTTAAATGGTAGAATGAGTGTAAAGTAAGATATATTTTCCCATATAATTCTAGAAAACGTTGTGTGATTTATGAAATTTGAATCTTATTATTTTATTAATAATGTAATTTATACTATACCATGTGATGAACTAGTGGGAACTTAGCTCAGAGCCAACAACCTGTGTTCAAACTCACCCCCGATTTCATATCCCGATTTACTTGTGGCATGTGGAGTGGGGGTATTTGTAAGTCGCATGGGGGTACATCCTAGCCTAAATTTTTGAAGCTACTTTTTCATCAATACCTAAATGATAAATGTGGTAGAAATTAATCATACCAAGGATTCGACACTTACAATTTTTTTTTTTGTGAATCTGTGAATTTGAATGAAAAATCGGGTGTGCGAGTAGTTTTGTGAGACCAAGCAACAATGGAGAATGGAGTGAAAATTTGAGAAGGCGGTGAGAAATGGAATGGTCACTGGCAGAAGCCGTGAGGGCCCGCAGGCCATGAAAGGGGAAAAGAAGGATCTCACTTGGCTATGGGGGGATTCGACTTGGTGGAGGAGGGCATGGAAATGGGGGATGGGAGAAGATTGAGGAGGAGTGGTGCCCTAGCCCTAGGGTTTCAAAATCTATCGGGACTTCATGCGGGACTAGTGGGAAAAGAAAGGATAGTAACAAATGTTACGAGGGTGATGCTCAGGGTCATCGAGGTATGAATCAACATCAGAAGGCAACCTCTTACAAAGATGCGCTGGATAACAAAAGCGGCCGATCATCTGGCAAACAATCATCAAGCAATTTGGCCTACCTGGTCGATTTGGCCACAAAAGTTCCCTCTGTAACCATTAAGAACCCTGAAGTGGAGGAATATTTTAAAAATGTATCACAGGATGCAGTGATCAGTAGGTTTAATGGTTTCTGGCCTTCCTTCTCCACTCTTTACATATGGGTATTTGATACCTAGACCAATAAGTGTGAAATATCCCTATGTTCTAAGGGGGTTACTGGGGCATGCGGTTTATTTATAACTCCATGGTTTCCATATTTTGATCCGAACACTTATTCGGTTGCCAAAACACCTGTTTGGGTCAGGCTTCCTAACCTCCCCTTGCATCTGTGGTATGCCCTAGAAGACATTGGCAACGGCTTGGGAAAGTTTATCAAAGAAGATTTGGATAGAACACACTCTGGTCTATGTTCATTTGCCCATATATGCGTTGAAATTGATTTGAGAAAGGGTTTACCTGATCGAATCAATCTTAAATTTGGTGACCTTCAGCATATCCAAATCCTAGACTATGAGAATACTGCATTCTGGTGTAGAATATGCAGAAATATGGGTCATCTACAAGCTTCTTGTCCCTTCGATAAAAATCAGAAATCTACAAAAAAATGGCTCAACTTCTTCTAGTGGATGGGGCTCGGTTAATCCGGATTTGGTATCCGCTGCAAACTTTAAGGATGATCTGAGTAATCCGAACTCCGAGAACAAAGTGACTACAGAGAAGGAGGACACTGAAAAGGGAATCCAGGAAAATCACCTGGTTGTAGGTGGAACGAAGAGGGGACATACATCAGAAAGCTTAGAATCAGATTGAACATCATTGTAAAAAAGTGATGGCCATGGAAACTTCTAGTGACCTTGCACTGGTGATTTTGACTGACCAGGGCAAGTGGTTTGAAGTAAAAAAGTGAAAAACAAAAGGGTCAAATGGGCAGCATTGAGGATTATTTTCCATTGCAGGGCGGGAAGTAATTCTGGGATATTTTTTAGGATGTTTTGGTTATAGTTTTACTTTATGTTGTTGTTAAGTTGGTGTTCAGCTGTAGTTGCTATTAACTTTTGGATTTTAAAGTCTTTTTATCCTGAGGATCTGGCCTCAGCTTTAAATATAGGGAACGGGTCCCTTCAACCCACTTTATCAATCAAAAAAATGTAATTTCTACTATGCAATTAATTTAATTTATAAAAACACATAATAATTCATTTATTATGTTAGTAAGTTTATAAGGAGATGGTTGTGATTTATATGGAATTTGGTATGATTTATAAGGAATTCGTTTCAATATTTCATGCTTTGGTTTTTTCAGGGAATTGGCCATGATTTATGATTTCATTACAACCACAAAATTAAATGCTCTTTTCCTAAATTTATGTGCATAACCCATAACTTATGTGCATAACCCATTAATTAAGCTTTGACACTAATAAACCTAATAATAAACAAAGCCATGAAACTTATAATTCTAAAAACACCAATCATGCTCTTACCATTGAAGTATTAGAATTGGTGAATTGAAAATTAAGTGTGCATAATGCACATGCTCCCCTCCTCAATCATTCTATTAAAAATATTCCTAAGTTACTTGTTTAGAATGGGAGAATTCCCATTATAAATTAACTTATTTTTTAATTGTTCTAATATCTTTATAAAGTGAAATCCTTTCAATTCTAAATACTTGACTACGCGGCAGTAATTTTTGTTTTACAAATAATTGGTTATGGTTTATGATTTCATTACAACTAAATTATATGCTTTGAATCCCTAATTATTGAATTAAGAACTACAAAATTTATATGCATAATTACCCATTAATTAAGTTTGGACACTTTGATAAACCTTAATAAATGAAGCCACAAAACCTTTCAATTAAAAATATTCTTAAGTTACTTGTTTAGAATGGGCAAATGCCCATTTTAAATTAGCTTAGATAATATTGTTCTAATATTATATCTATAAAGTGCAAACCTTTCAAGGGTACAATGGGATGATTTTGTTTCTAATAAAAAAAGTTTTCTAATTACTTGTACATAGTGTAAATATTGGAATTTGATATTACACTACTTAAAAACCAATAATAAAAATATTGGAATCTAATTTCAACAATTATAAAAACAATGATGATACTTCAAGTCTAGATTCTTGGATGTATATGTAGATTTAATGAAATTTTGGTTATATGTACACACACACACACACACACACACACACACACACATTAAATATGGTTAGATCCAAAGAAAATATAATCATTATTTTTATTTGCATTCTTGTACATGTCCCTACATATCCATAAAAATGGGAATATTAATTGTATATATATATATATATATATATATATATATATATATATATATAACTACACATATCCATTTCAAAACAATTCTTATAATATTAAACTAAAGATTTAGAAGGAAAGAAATAATATTTTTCCAAGTTAACATATAAGAGTATAAATATATTTATTAAAGGTTTAATTGCATTTTCATTTTCTCATAAATATTTAAAAAATAAAAATCTCATTGGTCGTTCTTTCCAGATTACTAATCATCCTCATACTTGTTTTATCTATTAATAAAAATTCTACAGGATCCTATTTTTAAAATAAATAATGTACTATTATAAACCACCACAAGTATATAAATCAAGCTCATGAGGATATAACTATAAGTTTTGAAATGAGCTCTTAAACCCTACCTTTAGTAATGAGAATAATCATTCTTAGAAGAAAATATTTAACCCGAAATTGGTTTCAATAAACTCCATATTCTAACAAGTTTCAAAATTCCTTATTACACAATGAACTTCAATGCTGTCTTTATCTCTTAGCTTGTACCAATGAACAAGAAATATCTCCTACAAATCTAAAAATATTTGAGAGAACTAAACTTCTCTTCCATGTACACATTTAAAGCCATAATCCATAGTTTGAAAAATATCCCAATGAGTTTAAAGGACCAACCAATCACAATGTTTTTATTTATAACGAAGGTACAATATTTCCTTCATAATGATCATGAAATAAAATATTTCTACCCACAACGCAATACAAATCTTCTCTTCAACACAAGCTTACAAGAGGAGGATATAAATACTTTCGTATCATTACACCTTTGAAATAATTGGAATAAAAGTGGTAATATTCAAACCTATAATTCTCAACAAGTTTTGTAAAATAAATAACAATGAGATTCTAAAATATAATTTATAAAAAAATTTACATGTCCCTTTCTCTTAAAATTCTACAAGAAATGTTCAACTAAAATGCAAGTGGAAATCCTCCCACATGTAAAATTTTAGAATGAATCCATAATAGTTTATCCACAAGGAATGCAAACTCTAAATACATTAGTAAATAGCCAAAAATACAAGAGGCATATGTTTTGTTGTTCACCCAACCTATAGGCATCATTACATGCCACTTCCCAATAAGGAGGGAATGCTAGCCTCCATCCAAGCCCATGGGAGAGAGATGAAACATGCCTCCAAAATACACAAGGGAACAAAAAGGATAACACCATACATATAATCAAGAAAAAATATTAAATCTAGTTCCATACATAAGAAGCTCCGTGCTTCTCAAGAGGGGAAGAGGGGTAGAAAGACACTTTTAATCCAAATTTACTATACAACCAAATGAGTTTAACAAAATTTCCAAGTATCCTCAAGCCACCAATGGCATCCATATCACTTGATCCTTTCCTCATCATTTCTAAGGTTTTTCAAAACTTGGAGGTTTCTTTAGTAAGGATGGGAGATGGTTTCCAAACCATATGGAACCCTCTCTCACACTCTAACCATGTAGAGTGAGAAACTAGGAATACCAACAAGGTTTTTCCATGTGAAATTGTGGGAGAAAGAGGGAATTATTACCTCTTCCCCAACACTCCAAAATCCACACCCTAAAGGGGGTGGATGGAGAAAAAAAGAAGGACTCAAACCACTAAAACAAATCAACCTATTTCTCCAAGCACTCAAACAAAAGTAATAACAGATTGAAATTTCAATCTAAAAATAAAAAACAAAAAACTAAGAGATGTGATTCCTACCTCAAAAAAATGATGATCACACCCAAAATATAATCTAGTATCCATAAGCTTCACTCTCCTCCAAGGTCCCTCAAAATAACCAAGTGAAATTCAACCAAGAAGTTCCAACCCCCTCCAAAATGGAGGGTTAGGTAAGGAGGAGCTAAAAGATTCCAAATCATTGGATAAGTAACTGTGTCACCCATACCCTTCTAAAATTCATGTCACACCATGTCCTTTATCAAACATAATACAAGAGTCTTAATAGAGGATGATATCACAAACACAAATAAATAACAAAATAAAATCCTCTCCCAATTCCTAAGTGGCTCACAAAACAAACTCATAAATGAAGATGGGGACGAGAAAGGTTCAAATGGGAAGGAAAATCCATTTTGAACCTTGAAAAGAGTCAAATTACCCATAGGTAGGGTATAAGGGGTCTATTTTGGTGTAAGAGTGACCCCCAACAAGTAAAACACCCCTTAAAAATTCCACCTTTAGCCCAAATTCGGGATTTGTGAAAAGTGACACACTAAGAGAGGTGGTGGGGCACACCTAGTTCATGATTAGGTGGTCCAAACCTCCTTAAACCAAGATAAAAATAATTAACTCATCCCTAATCCAAGTAGGGACAATTAACCCAAATAAATGACTTCAATAACTGATAAGGTTAATTAATAATAAATTAATTCATATGTGGACCAACTAACTAAAGCAACCATCCAAAATATTAATATACAAGTGGATATGATGGATTCCAGATTTCTATCATAGAAATCGACAAGCAAGGCAAGATCAAACTAACAAGGAAATATAATTAGGCACATATGGCCTATTGTGTAATATCATTGTTACAACCCATGAGTCCTATGTTCTCCTGTTGCGTGAACCCGTCACTTGCACACTTAATTACAAACACCATAACTTATCAATAAATATTCTAAATGATGCAATCAAAAAATCTCAATCCATTATGCCATACAAATAAAACTAAAAAAAAGATTACAAGTTCATCCGACCCTTATACAAGATGTTAGAAATCATGACAATTCAACCATGATGCGTTTCACCATTTCGTACAAGATGGATGCTACTCAAAAATCCATCAAATTCCATATGCTAAACCATCATATATAGATGATATTAATATTTCCCTTGAGTTAGCCTCATGATCCAAATAGAATAACCTATCAAGATGGGTTATCATATACATGATAAATAGACAAAAAAATAATGTATATTCAAATTATATTAAATGCCAATCTCGGATAAACACATGTTTAACATCATATCTAATCTAAGTGACAATGAAAAAATGTAGTGAATTAGTATTGCATGTCTCACACATCATCTTGCAAAGAACAAGTCCGAAATTAAGTGTTAACATGATAATAAAAAAATATTATTCAAATAAAAAAATTATGATAATATCAATTTCAATATCCCAAACAAGAATAATACATGGATTAAATGCCATCAAATGGACAAAAACTTGTGGGCACTACATTTTCATATTTTTTTATTAGTGACCATACATGAGCATGCCAATTTTTCACTCCATGTTCTTGTTTGCACAACTAAATTATTATCTTGCACAAAAAGACGAAAAAATGTATAAATTATATTTTTTAATGTAAAAATAAATACATTTGAGAAAATTATAAAATCAAAACTGTCATTTCATATATTTACACCATTAAACATTCTAAAACAATATATCAACTATCATCACTCAAACTTATATAATCTATCATTTTTGAGAAAAAGTCTCATCACATGTCACTTCTCTATATTAAAGTGTGTGACATGTTTGTGCACTCACCCATTATATTATCTATGATTTGTTGTCTATATTCTATGGTATTCTCTATGCACTTGTTTTATCTATGCAATTATATGCTCTATACACTTATTTTCTCGATGCAATTGTATTCTTTATGAAATTCTTGTGTATATGCCATTATATGCTCTATGCACTTGTTTTATATATGCCATTATATTTTATAGTATTTATTTTATCTATATCATTATATTATCTATGTTATGCCTAATATATTCCATGGTATGCTAAATGCTCTATTTTTTCTTATGTCATTGTTTTATCTATATATTGGTTGCTTATTACTTGTCTTCTCTATGATCACTTAATTACACATGGTTCCTCTCACCAATATTATTTTTTAGACATGATAACTGATATATCTATAGACTATAACTCCTCTCTTATGACATATTTATTGAGAAGCATATTTCTTGAGCCATGTTTTTAGAAATACATAACATATAACACATGTTGTTAATCATGAACATAACTTATGAAATACATTCTTATGACACACATAACTATTAGTGTGGAATCATAGCACTTCAAAGTCTCAACTCAATGGGTTGAGACTCACATTGTGATTGTATAACATGGAGTATCTTTCAAAGTGTGGGACTTTGCGAATCGAGAGAGCTCTTTGGATGAAGGCTGGTTCCTATTCCTCTATTCAGGTGCACACATTCATATTGCAAAGGATCTACTCTAAAACCTACTCTAACTTTCCAAGGAGATAGGGTTAAGGAGATGCAAGAAATAAAACCTAGACTAACAAGGGTGATGCACCAAAGGAATGATGAACACCTACTTTGTAATAAACACAAACCATAAAAACACAATACAACCACCACATAGATGACCAAACTACGATGAGAGACTAGGAAGATGCAATGAACACAAGAGGGGGTTGAAATCATCCACAAACTTATCTCATTGCTCCAAAATTGATACAATGCATTACAGTAGCCAGGAGGCAGAAATTGCATTACAATTTGCATGGAAGGTTCGCAAACTCCACAAATTCTCCTGTGGAGCAGAGAGAAAGGGAGGGTGCTGTTCATCTTTAAAATTGCCCCTCCCGTCAATATATATAGAATAATTAGAGAAGAGATATGAAGAAACCAAATTCTTGTTAACTACCCCAAAAGAGTAATGAATTCTCCTGTAACAATGATGGGTTTCACTGCAAAACCCATGCCTCCATCATTGTTCCTTGTTGGGAAAGAAAGGAAGCCCATAATCCATTATGGGGGTAGGTGAGAAGCTTGACACATTCAAGAATGATAGACTACATTTAAGGATATCCTATTGTAGTTGAGCAGATGTCGAGAGATTTCCAAAAAGTCTCCTCTTGCCTAGATCCGAGCTTCTAGTCAAAGGTTATGGATTTTTGAAGATCGTGGTTCGGACGCTTAACACGGGATCAAAATATTTAAAAGAGTCTATTCGTGTGAGATCCACGTGGCAGCCCTCACACGCACCTTAAGACTTCACCCCCTTCCTTCACTCTTGAAGTTTTGCTAAAGAGACACGTGGCATTGTCCATGGGCCTGCTCTATTTCCTTTGTGTTAGTTAACCCCTCTAGTTTGGTGAAGACACTATGTCTGACCCTAGACATGTGGAGGGCTGGCGCATGTTTGGGACCTACCTCCAGATTTTTCTTTTGAAGTTACACCGATGAGGCACGTGGAAGCTTCTGCTAGCCTATCCCAAGCTTGAATTTTCAATGGCCGGAGAAACCTTTCTTAGACCCTGACTACATGGCATGTTGGTGCTCATTTTGGGAACCTCCCTTGGATTTGACCCTTGAAGGAGCACCGATGAGACACGTGGAAGCTTCCACTGACCCTTTCTTATACTTAGCTGATTCGGGCCTCGTCAAGTGAACACTTCCTACCTCGTTCCTTTGGGTGAGTAAGGGGCCCCACTATGTATAATGCCAAATTTTGGTGGACTCTAGACATGTTAGCTCCCAAAACTATGATGGTGGGACACTTGGCATCATCCTTTTGGATCCCCTTCACCTTGTGTTTTGGCTTAGTCCCTTCTGTTTGGTGGTTCCTATGTCGACTTTAGAACATTGGAGGCTCGACACCTTTTGGGTCTAGCCTTTTAGGTCTTACCTTTGACACATTTTAGTTTACCTTGTGCTCATTTGAGTTTCTACTTTGGCTCTTTTGAAGTTTATCCTTTCAAAGAGATGCATGGAGGCTTCCACCCATTTAGAGCAACTTGTTGGACCTTAGACATGTGGGATCTCGCATTTCGTGGAGACCTTACTTGGTCCCGACCTTTGAGGTGCCAGAGGACATGTGGTGACTTCTGTGAGCTCTTTCCCTCCTAAGACTTTTATGTGAAGTCTAAAACTTCGAATTTTCCCATATTCTCCACGTTGAGAGGGCACGCTGTTGGGGACCCTCATTCATTTCTCCCTTAGTTGTGCCCATGTAGGCAAGCCATTTCACGGTTCTTTTTCTCTACTTCAGGTTGGATTGTTTTGGGCTCGAATGTGAGGGTCGAATGAATCCACACACCCGACCCCATTTCTCCTACGTGCAGGTCATGTTTCGACCAATTTTTCTTGAGGGGAAAATTGGATAACAATTTGGTGACTCACGGGATCACCTACCTACTAGGTGAATGGATCAGTTGCCTTGAAGTATCCATTAGGCATGGAGTCATAGATGATAGCCTTAATACCATCCCATTCTTTTGAAACTTGAATCCGATGCTTACACTTGGTGACCCTGAACCTACCCCACTTGTCCGCACTCTCAATTTTCATAAGAAAATCTTGAAGATGAGATTTATGAGAGTAGAAAATTGTCTTGACCTGGGGTTTTCACTATTCCCAAAATGGACCGCTATAACATTCACTGGAGGCACATCAAACTATACAATGATACAACCTTGAGTAACAAAAATTGTGCTAGAGAGCACTTAGGGAAATGAAACCTATTCTAATAACAAAAAATGTGTACAAGCACTTGGAGGAATTGGAAATCCTAGACTAATATGTACAAGGGTGAGAATTCTCCTTCTAGTAGAAATGTTTGAGATAGATCCCATTGACTTGGAATCTGCAATTCTTCACCATCCAACTTAGCCAGCCGGAAGGCATTGCTACCTTTGCATTCAATGATCATGTATGGACCACTCCATATGGCATCAAACTTGGAATTTTTCCTGGCTTTGCACGGTCCGCATCCCACTTTAGTACCAAGTCTCCAACTTGGAATGTCCTGGCTTTAGCTTTCTTGTCAAATCTCTTCTTGATCAATGCTTGATCCTTCTCCATGGTCTACACTGCATGTTCTCTTGCTTCTTCTAACTCCATCAGCTCTACATACCTGATCTCCATAGGCTCAAACTCAACTAGTTCCAGTTGTTTCATGAGTTCTAATGCTGGAAACTCAAGTGATATAGGCAAAAATGCTTCCTTCCCATATACAAGCTTGAATGGAGAGCTACATGTAGACCTCTTGGGTGTGATTCTATCTGTCCAAAGAGCTGATTTGAGTTTTGTGTGCCAAGTTCTCTGATTCTCATCAAGATTCCTTCTGATGATTCTTAGTAAGTTCTTGTTTGTGGACTCTACTTGGCCATTACCTTGAGGGTAATAGTTTGAAGAGGTGTTGAGGTATACACCATTCTTGACATCCCATTCAAGTGATCTTTGCACCAAGGAATGCCAATGCATTGTTGATATATATGATAGTAGCAGGGGTACCAAACCTTGTGACTATCCCTTCATAAAAATCCAAGATGCTGGATTCATTTGCCTCCTTAAGTTCCACTGCTTCAATCCACTTGGTGAAATAGTCCGTTGCCATGAGAATCCACTTGTGGCCTTGACTTGAGTTTGGATTGATGACCCCAATGAAGTCCAATCCCCATTACATGAATGGCTGGTCAACTAAAATTGGACAAAGGGGAAGGGATGCTAATCTTTCCTTCCCTGTGAAGAATGCACACTTCTTGCATTTCTTGATCCATGAGTAGCAATCACTAAACACCGTAGGCCAATAGTAACCAACCTTCATAATTTTGAGAGCTGTTACCCATGGAGAAAAGTGGCCTCCTACTTCTCCATCATGGAACTCATGTAATATCTTCTCAACTTGGACTATCCCAATGCACCTCAATAGGACACCATTGATGTCCCTTTTGAACAAAACACCATCAACGAGCACATACAAATGGCTTGTAGTCTAAAGTACCTTCTCTTTGCTTTGCTCTCATTTCTGGAGGGCAAAACCTATTTGGAGATAATGCACCAAGTCTTGAGTCCAACATGGAATGGGGGAAACATTAGCTTGGATGTTCTTGATTATTTTGTAGTAGAGAACACAACTTCTTCTTCATCTATTGACTCAGTTTTTTCTTGGAAGTGAGCTGCTCACATAGGCCTTTGCCACGAACTAGCTTAGTCACTTTGATTTCAACATCATATTCCATTACCCGAGTGATCCAACCTACTCTCTTCTCATTCAAATCCTTGTTCAAAAGAAAGTCCTTGACACCAACATGAGACACTAGTAGTTGAATCTTGTTGTTCGAGACCAAGTGTCTTGAACTTCTTCAAACTCCTAATGACAACAAGAACATGTTTCTCAATAAAAGAGTACCTTATTTCATAATCTTCCAGATTTGGCTGAAGAATGCTATGGGTTGTTCTAAACCTTCTCTATTCAGTTGTACCAAGATAGTTGAGATTGTGTCTGACCCTCCAAAAGCATACAACATGAAATCCTTTGAAAATTTTGGGTTAATAAGAGTTGGGGCTTGTGATATTACATGCTTGATAGCCTCAAAACTCTCTTTTCCTTCTTCTGTCCATTTGAATGCAAGACTCTTCTTCAAAGATCATTGTTAAAGGCTTCACAAGAGTGGAAAAATTAGGCACAAATCTGCAGAAAAAGTTTATCCTTCCCAAGAAGCTTTGGAGATATTTCTTGTGATGTGGCAATGGAAGTGTTCTAATGGCTTCAACTCTTTCAGGGTCAATTGTTAACCCTTCTCTTGAGACAATGTGGCCCAACAACTTGCCCTCATGTGCCAAAAATACACATTTCTTTGGATTCAATGACACTCCAACCTTCTACACCTTTGAAATACTTTCCTGAGGTGAAAGAGGTGGTCTGCTACATTCTTTGAGAAGACAATGATATCATCTAGATATACCAACACCATCTTGTTGATTAAGCCTTTGAATGCCATATCCATAGCTCACTAAAATGTTGCTCTGGTGTTGGACAGTCCAAATGGCATCTTCTTGTAAGCATATGTGCCCCATTTCATGGTGAAGGTTGTCTTGTATTGATCTTCTTCTTTCACCATTATCTGATTATAGCCTAAGTATCTATCTAGCAATGAAAACCTTTTAGAGCCAGCTACAACCTGCAAGATTTGTTCCATTGATGGAAGTGGATAATGATCCTTGAGTGATGCTTTGTTTAGATCACAAAGTCTACACACAATCTGATTTCTCCATTTCTTTTCCTCACTGGCACCAAGTTTGCAACCCAACTTGAATGTTTGATAGGGAAGATGATGCTAGCTTCAATCAGCTTGTTCAACTCTTTCCTCATGAGAGGTTCAATGTGAGGATTTACCGCCCTTTGCTTTTTGTCTGATAGGTTTAGATCCTGGATCTAGCTCAATAGTGTGTTGTGCCAAATTTGGGTTGAAACCTCTTAAATCCTTATAAGTCCAAGAAAAGACATCTGGGAATTCTTGACAAAGTTGAATGAATTCAGATTTTTCTTGTGGGGTACTTACTTTGCCAATTTGCAATGTCTTTCCTTCATCTATTGAAATGGGCTCTGAATCTTCACCCTTTACTTGAATGTTTTCCTTCTCCTTCTAGAATTGATCATTTGGGTTGAAGATTGACTCCAAAGTTACAAGACCTTTTGGTAATTTGTTAGTTCTCAACTGCACCACTTGGTCACCATACTTTGTTGTTCCAACTTGTCTTGGTTTCTGGCAGAGAACTCAGCTTCTTCTTGTAGAAAATTGACAATTTGTTGATCATTCTCAAGACTTGCCAACTTGTGTTGTTTTCTAGAACAACTGGTCTTACAACCACTTTAATATGGGGCTGAGATTTCTCACTCTTGATACTTTCTACAACATCAAATGCTGCCCCGATTGCTGCCAATCTGTCTGCTGCTTCATTCTTCTTCTTGGGATGGAATTGATGCTAAAAGCTTCAAAATATTCAATGAGATCCCATACCCGATTCTTGTAGTTCTTCAATAGATCATTCTTGGTAGCATTTCATCCTCTGACTTGATTCACAACTAGCTCACTATCACCAAACACTTGTAAGTTTTTAATGCCTCTCTTTCTTGCCCAATGCAATCCATGAATCAAGGCTTCATACTCAGTTGTGTTGTTTGAGCAAGCAAATTGAAACAGAAAGCTGAGTAATATTTTGTACCTTGTGGTGAAATGAGCATAGCTCCTCCTCCTGCACCTTGTCTACTCCTTGAGCCATCAAAGAATAGCCACCATACCTCATTATCATCTTTCTGGTCTTGACTTGGTGATGCTAGGGAGGGGTTGACTCTCTTCATGCAAACAATAGACTCCTAATTCAGATTCTTCCATTTCTTTGTAAGGGTCAAATTCATGTCTCTTGTTTTCCCATTCATCAAGAGTCAAGTCTGGAATGCATCCAATTTGGTATCTACTTCATGAGTGCTTGGATAATCTTCTTGATCAAATGTTGAACAATTTGCATTAATTGGACTCGGCATATGAGGCTCTATGTGAAAGTTTGCAATAGGCTCAGATCTGATTGTGGCCTTAGCTCCATACCTTGTTCTGAATAACATGTGTGACCAATCAATAGATAGATATCCACCAATTTTAGTGAAGTCTCTTGACAAGCACAATGCAAAGAGAGGTGGCAAGTCTATGACTGATACATCTTGCAAGATGGTCACATTGGGACATGCATGCAATGTGAGGCTCAAATATTTGATTACTCCAACCATTGTTACCATTTTCCCATCCAATTGCACCACACCTTTAGAGATGACTTCATATTGAAGACCTAATGATCAGCTATTTGTTTTGGTATGACTGAGCTACTTGCTCCCGAATCAATCATGCAATTATGCACTAACTTGTCTCCTATGATCAATGAGATATAGAATGGTGGTGGCTTCAAATTCTTACCTTGGTGGCCTCCATGATTTCCTTCTTGATGAGATGTGTTGGTGAGCACTTTTTCTTGTTGATTGGGTGGCTGATTTGATGTTGACCAATTTTCCATAGCAACTTGCAATAGGTCTCTTTGTCTTGGGATAGCCAATGACTCCCACATTGAGATGTTTACATTCATTTCTTCATCTGCTCAATGATGTTGAATGGAGATGAGTTATCTTTCTTCCTGCCCCTTTCCTTGCACATTCTTCTCTTGCACATGGGTTATTACAACCGACACTTGGGCTGGTCTAGAAGGTGGTTTGGGCTGACCTTGCACATTAAGAGATGCACTTTGATTGTTAACACCTGTGAGTGATAGAGGGTTGTGGATCATTTGAATTTGATGATTGTCCTTCTCCAATATTCCTTTTCTTGGACCATGTATTGGCTGCTACACTTTGAGAAGGTGCTTGATTCATACCATAAAAATCTTTAGCCTACCAATTGACAAGTGTGGTCTCATTCGAGATGTTCCTTGCTGAGTTGTTTCCTACTTGCTGATTTCCTTCTTGGCTTGTCTCTTGTTCTACACCCGATTGTTGTCACCATAAGGGCTTGATTCAAAGCACCATTGAAACACATTGACTGGTTATGAGGTTGATTGCATGGGAAACACCAATCATATTCTGAGCCATATTATTTTGCACTTGGTACTAAAGCTCTAGATGTGGATGCAACATTAGGATTGTAAGGCTTGGAATGGTCTATTATTAGCAGGAGGTTTGGCTTGATTTTGATTTGTAGTTTGGATGGGTGGCCTATTAGGCTGATATGGAGGTCTATTGGGTTGAGTTTGAGGCTGATATGATCTGAAATTTTGAGCTTGTTTGCCTCTTAAGTGTCACCAACTCATTACCCAAGTTTTGTAGTTGCTTCATGACTTCTTGGAGCTCATTTGAGGAGCTAGAAGATGAGGTGGAAGCTTCATTTAAATCATGATTTCCTTGGAGTAGGAATGGGAGCTAATGTGGGTGCTTGACTAGTGCTTGGAGTTCTAGTTCTGATATAGAGGCATATGTGGCCTAGGTGCAAGTTTACCATCTTGAATTAAACAATTTTCAGCTCTAATAGCAATGTTATAGGATGCGGGTAAATTTATACCTCCCATGGATTGAATCATCATGGAAATATCATAATTTAAAGCTTTAAGGAAGTATAGAAAGCACCTTCATCTGTTGGTCTCACGGCCAATGAATCCTATCCCACGTTTGTTGGAATCTGAAGTTGAAGTCGATCAACTACTCATTAGAGCCCTCTTGATTGTTGTCAACTACTCTAATAAAGACAGATTATCCCCCTTTTCTCCAAATTGATTATGGAGAGCCATGTGCACAAATGGTCCCAATTCTAGATAAATCCCTATTGTTAGACTTCTAAACCATTACAAAGCTTTACCCTTAAAGGAGGATGCCAATAACTTGACAACAATGTCCATTTCAGTTATTTCATGAATTACACAGACATTTGTAATGTCTTGGATATGATCAATTGGAGTTGTCTGGTTCTCTCCAATAGTAAAATATGGAATGCTCTTCAATGCTGTAGCTGAACTAGATTTTGTGCATTGAGAGCCAGCGAGCTGCTACCAGTGAAGTTGATGTAGGGGTTGGGTTGTGCCATCCTGATTGGTCGAGGACTCTAGTCGATTGAACAAAAGGCCTACTAGGTGGAGGTGTTGACAATGTCCTACTTGGTGGAGATGGAGACCTTTGAGCTCTTCTTCCCCTTCTTGCTCTATCTGGGGATAAATGTAGATAGAAAAATAGCCCTCCTCTCTAGTTCTTGACCTTGTTTGTATTCTTCTCATGAACTTGACAAGCTTGGACTGCTGAAACCAGTGGATTCTACCTCTTTTGGAGTCACCAGATGTGTAATTTCAGAGCTTCTTACAAGCTGGGAACTCACAACAAGTGCACATCAATCTTGCTGTAGTAAAAATGAAGACTTCTTGTCCCACCGGGCATGCCAAAATTGTTAGTGCGGAATCACAACACCCCTGAAGTCTGCAACTCGATGGGTTGAGACTCATAATGTGATTGCATAACATGGAGCATCTCTCAAAGTGTGGGACTTTGTGAATCAAGAGAGCTCTCCGGATGAAGGCTAGGTTCCTATTCCTCTGTTTAGGTGCACACGTTCATATTGCAGAGGATCTACTCTAAAACCTACTCTAACTTTCCAAGGAGACAGGGTTAAGGAGATGCAAGAAATAAAACCTAGACTAACAAGGGTGATGCACCAAAGGAATGATGAACACCTACTTTGCAATAAACACAAACCATAAAAACACAATACAACCACCACACAGATGACCAAACTATGTGATGAGAGACTAATGGATGTAATGAACAACAAGAGAGGGTTGAAATCATCCACAAACTTATCTCATTGCTCTAAAATTGATACAGTGCATTACAGTAGCCAAGGAGGTAGAAATTGCATTACAATTTGAATGGGAGGTTCAAAACTCCAAAATTCACTAAAGAATAGAAGAAGAAGGGAGGGCACAAAGAAAAACTTCCATCCTTAGAAATTTCCCCTCCTACAATATATAGGAATAATTAGAGAAGGAGATAGAAGAAACCCAAATTCTTGTTCAACTACCCCAAAAGAGCAATGAATTCTCCTGCAACAATGATGGGTTTCACACAAAACCCATGCCTCCATCATTGTTCCTTGTTGGGAAAGAAAGGAAGCCCATAATCCATTATGGGGGTAGGTGAGAAGCCTGACACATTCAAGAATGACGGACTACATTTAAGGATATCCAGTTGTAGTTGAGTAAAGTGACATTGAGAGCTTTCCAAAAGTCTCCTCTTGCCTAGATCCGAGCTTCCAGTTGAAGGTTATGGATTTCTGAAGATCGAGGGTTAGGCATTTAACATGGGCTCACAATATTTAAAAGAGTCTATTCATGTGAAGATCCATGTGGCAGCCCCATGCACCTTAAGACTTCACCCCCTCCCTTCACTCTTGAAGTTGCACCGAAGAGACACGTGGTGTCATTCGCGGGCCTGCTCTATTTCCTTTGCATTCTGGTTAACCCCCTCTGGTTTGGTGGAGACACTATGTCTTGACCCTAGACACGTGGAGGGTCACATGTTTGGGACCTGCCTCTAGATTTTTATTTTGAAGTTACACCGATGAGGCACGTGGAAGCTTCTGCTTTATCATCCCAGCTTGGAATTTTCAATGGTTGGCAAAACCTTTCTCAGACCTGATTATGTGGCATGCTGGCGATCGTTTGGGGACCACCCTTGGATTCGACCCTTAAAGGTGTGCCGATGAGGCATGTGGCACCTTTCACTGACCCTTTCTTATACTTATCCAATTCGGGCCTTGAGTGAACACTTTCTACCTCGTTCCTTGTGTTTTGGCTTAGTCTTTGGGTCTTACCTTTGAAGTTGTACTTGAGCCGACGCATGGCTCCTTCCTCGTTGGCCTTAGACCTTTCAATAGCCAACTTTTCCTTTTTGGGCCACTGGACACGTGGAGGACCCACACTCATTTGAGTTTCTACTTTGGGTTGTGCCTTTGAAGTTTTGCCAAAGAGACATGTGGAGGCTTCACGCTAATAGTAGGACTTAGCTCTACGTGGAAACCCCGTGCTTGTTTGGTATCTCCGTTTCGTAGCACCTTTTGGAATTTTTCCGAGATGACACGTGGTGCCTTCCACGAGTCCGTTTCTCTACCTCGATTCGACTCGTATTTGAATTTCAAAACTTGAGCCCTTTCTCTAATTTTCTCCTGTTGAGATTCTGGTCTCCTTTAACATTGTTTAGCCTCATTAGCAAACCTTTCTCCTCCATTGTCAAGCTCACACGAAAATTGATTTTTGGGATCGAATGTGATCTCACACGACCAACCAACCCTTCAATTTCTCCTATGCAGGGTCGTGTTTGATCAATTTTTCCTAAGGGTAAAATTGGATAACAAGAAATTATGAAACACATCAAGCATATGAAACATATTGTTTAGAACACATTGTTCATGAAACATCGATTAATACAAAATAATTGGTTGACAAATATATTGATCTATATACACTTTCTCATATTAAATTGGTTAATACATAAATTGATCTACATACTTGATCATAGCATATTCATTGACACATACTTCTTTCACACAAACAACTAAATTCTACCAACATTATTCAAGTAATCATATCTTATTAGTTATCATTACTTCATGGAACGATTATCATGTCATGTCATGTCATAGGTCCCAATGGATCCATTAGGTGTGCATTCGTATGTATAATTTTATGCTACTCTACCATTCACTATTATGGTTGTAGATATTAATTTATCTAGATTATTGAATATGTTTACTATATACATACCCATGAGATGAAATCCATTACTTATTCTCTAAGAATAATATCTAATGTATGTTTCTTATATCACCATTTTTAATAGGTATGTTATATATGGTTCACATCCTATATGTTTTTGTTATATATCTATATATATGTTTATAGGTAACACTTTTTATTTTGAGCTAATCAATACATTGCAATATCCCTCATCTCAAAAAGATCATATTTTGGGATCTTATAGTAGTTAAAAATCATGGCCATAGTACCATAGGGTAAAAAACATGATGACATTCAAAAAATTTATAGAAAAATATTTGGGATATATCACATGTTTCCTATTAAATTTGCATGGACTTGGGATGGTCATTATATATATTATAGATTTTATATCATATATGCATGGAATTGGGATGGTCCATCACTATGAACTATATATTCAAACATGAAATTTATCATATTTACATAATCTTGGTGGTGAAGTTTGATAACAATAGGGGATGCGAAACACTAGAAAAATACCACTTGATAGCTTTATACTCACAAAAACATGGAAGTATTTAATAAGCTTCTCAAGGCCAAAACATTTCAAAAAGGCTAAAAATATGTAAATACTGGATTTCATGGTTATTTACACTATTTACATACTTCAATCATGTTATTACCTTCTAAAACCTTCAACAAAAACATTCAATAAGGATTCAAGACTTCATCTTCTCATAGTCACTCTCCTTAGCAAGATTAGGATTCTAGCCCTCAAAATAGGTAAACCTTATTGTGTAGATCCTGATCCAACCATTCACAACACTATAAAAACATGTATCAATACCCATTAATAACTTAGAGCTTCTTATAAAGTTTAAGACTCCATATTTACTTCTATCTCCTTTAATGACCAATTAATTACCTTCAATTAAGCCTAAAGCCTTCTAGCCCTATTTTCTAGAAAACATTGTTATTGGGAGAGAAAATATGGACTTTAAAGATGAAACAAAAACACTTCTAAATACCATATATTGAGGTTAAACTCCATACAAAGTTTCATGATCCAATTCTTGGTTTTAGTCCTTCAAATCCACCTCTACTAGTTTTCAAATAAGCCCTAATTAGGTCTACCTTAAGGGTTCTTGACTGAGTTTCTCAAATTAAATGGTATTTAATCTAGCCACAAGGCTATAAAGATTCTCAACCTTCTTAAAAATATTCTCACAACTTATTACCAAGGATTCAACCATGTTTTATCTTCTAAACTTAACATTACTACTTCCTTCTCTCTTCTTTTTCTTGAACTAGATGATTTCTAGACCGAGTTTTCAAGATTATTTAAGTCTCGAGTTTCATAATCCCTTTAGTGGACTATGTTCCACCTTATTTGACTCATACCCATCTGTTTGTAAAATTCATTCACTATGTTAAACACCCTTTTTATAACTCTCTCACAAATACTTTTTCAAAATGTGCAAACATGGTATGAGACCATTTCAATTATATTTTCTTGGTCAAGGTCTTGATAGTTGTTATATTCACCATGTAAACATATTCATTAGGTCTCTATAAAATTTAAATACAATCCTTAATAGGTTATAAATATTGTCATTTCTTTCTCTAACGCTTAAAAAAATAGGGTAGTTGTGCATAGCTAGATTGTAGTTCATCATATTTGACCTAGTAAACTTCATTTATATGCCTTGAAACTTCACAAACACCTTTATCGTGCCTAAATATCTCTTTTCACCAATTTTTATTTTATGTATTTTCAGTGGTTAAAAGGAAAATTACACTTATTTTCCTCCTTCAAACCATAGATTAGGTTTTCTAACGCTGAGAGAGGGTGTTTTGAGTTAAATTTCACTCGTTTGAGTTTTTAAGGTTTAAAAAACCTCCTTATTCCTACTCCTTAAAATTTTCACCAAATTTCCTTAGTTCTATTTGATTGCCTTTTCTACTTTTATGTTCTTGACAACAATATTAAGGAAATGTATACCCCGCTTTTTAACTTTAATTTCTTGATTTTATCTCCTAGGATTTCATAGTTGTATTAGGGTTTCTTGAAAGAATCACCCTCTTCAATATACAAAATTATCACTAAAAAAACATCATACAAACATTAATTCAAAATCAATCAAACATAAGGTCAATGAGAAATCTCTTATACACTCCCCTTACCTCTACTAGTATGTCCTTGCATGGTCTTCAACAACTTCATCATGCTTCAAATAACTCTCCTCTTATTAGAATTATCTCAAACTCATCTTCACACATATTCAATCATAATTCCCCTTAAAAACAATTTTTTTTTTTTTATAATTATGATAATAAGAATTGTTCATTACTAGTAACAAGAAACATACATTCTCACTTGATTTACCATTCACCATATCAATCTCAAAATTCCACTATTCTTAGAAACATCACTTTAAGAAAATAAAGGAAACATCATAAACAAATGTACATCATATGAGATCATTCAAATATACAAGATTATGAACATATTTGCAAGAAACTCCCTTCTTATTGATTGAAATACCTCTATAACATTTCTTCATGATCGAAAACATCTATCAATCTTGAGCCTCTATAGATCTCTCAGTAACCTCGTGTCGACCTACATTACACTTCTCTCTAGCCTAATGCCCTATACTAATTTGAATATATCTTTTTGAATGCCCACAAAGAGGTGGTTATAATTAGTTTGTATGACCTAACCCTAGTGAAAGAATATAATGATTAGAAATCCAACTTTATTGATACGAGACATGTGTTTTCATCATATAAGGTCCCTCTAAAACCATTTACAACTTTTATTCACTAGAAACTGACATGTAAGAAACTATTTACAATTATGGAGAATTTAAATATTTGAATCGTGATTTTGGAGGAAAATCCAAAATCACTTTATTACAAGACTAATGAGGTCCAAATGGAATAATACCTAAAACACCATACCAATGAGGACCCCAACACCTAACACACTAGAGAAAATAAAAATTGTCTTATTTACATGGAATGATGGTCCCGCATCATACTCCTAAAGTGAAAATATTTGTACACTTGTACAAATTTTTATTTTTCTTTCTTTTCTTCCAATTATGTTGCACTATTAAGATTCTTGTTTCCTTTGTTGTACTCTTCTTCTTTTCATCAACAAAAAGTCTTCTTTGTTCTTCATTTTCTTATTTATATCTTTGTCCTCTAGAATTAGGATTTCATGTCTCTTTCAAGAGGTATTATTTCAATGAATTTCACCTCCTCATCAAGTAAACCTTCACACAAAAAATTATACAAAACCTTAGATGAAAAATAGAGAGACTTTTGAGTCATTTCATAGACTTATTTCAATTATTTTTTCTCTTTTAACTTGCACTTTGTTTACATCATGGTTTTGCTTTGTTATTCTTCATTTTCAGCCCGTTCATCCACCATCTCAGATCTTTATTCATCATTAACTTATTCACCATTTAAATTACATTTAAGAGCTTGAATCTCATCTTCTAGCTATTCTTTGCTCTCATATATAAACTTAAAATCTGAATTGTCTTGTTCTCTCTCAATTTATTCTTCACTAATGAGCTCATCCCTTATAACTTGTAGTCATTTATTTACCCTTAATACTCTTGTCTAATGCCAATAACACCATCCTATCACCTAAAGCAGCACTTTGGGCACTCAATTGAGGCACGTGCAAGCGCCAAGCCCCTCCTTTATGTGAGATTTATGAGAAGGTTCCACCATTAATGGAGGATGGTTTACAGAAGTAAAAGTACATTCACTTATTTAAAAAGGTAGAAGGTGCAACTAACAGATCCACACATTAATGCATTATAGAAGCTAAATAACATTTGTAAGAAGCATAATAAACTAGATCTGGGCCATGATAAGTCATATAACATGAGGGTTTACACCCATAAAGAAGTTATACAGAATGAACCCACATATATATTGATTTAAAATAGTTTTGGTAGCCACATTATAGTCAAAAGGGTCATCTTAGACCATATATATTAAATGAAAAGACTTTTCTCCTACAAATCTTCCTGATATGAGACCCTAACTATAATTTTTCCTACTCTAACCCTTGTTACAAATCCCAATACCCATATATATGCTTATGGAATCCATTACAACCCTTAGCACTAAGTTCTCTAAACCCTAACATTACTACAACAATTCGTTACTCTCCTTCTCTTTCTCTACATTCTCTATGTGTGTCTGTCTCTACCTTCTCTCTATCTCCCATATCTCTATCTTTTTTTCTTCTCCTAACCCAAACATCTCTTTATATAAGACCATCGACCACCGCCATGCCTTTTCTCTTGAGAAAATCATGTGCCAAGTGTCGGTGTGGTCCTCCTTTGGTGAATGCTTATCCCTTTGCAAAACCTACACTCTATGTAATGATGCCTTCTAGGAATATTCCCTATGTGGAATATCCTTTTATTGACCTCCAAGGTTCCAAGATGACACATTATCCACTCATCATGCCTAGACGGGTCCTCACGTTTTCCCTCAAGTGCCTCTAAAATGCCAAATATGGCTAAGTCCTTTAAACCCATGTTCTACCTCCCGCGCCTTGGTTTCACTTAAACCTTATTAAACCCCATTATCCCGTGCACTTTCCCTTGAGCGCCTCCTTCTCATCGGTCCTCGTGTGCATGCGCCCCTTTGTACTTAACCAATATTTCAGGGCACAACATCACTCCACACTACGCATGTTCTCTGTCCTTGAAAACATCCTTCTTCTTTGAAGAATAAAGAATAGTGGAACAGGGACAATTTGAATAAAGAATGAAAGAATAGAATAATATGCTATTGTTGTAGGAGTGGGAATTCCTTCTTCACTGTTGCCTTAATATTTTTCCAGGCATCTACCTCACCCCATGCCTACTAAAGTAGGTCACCTACTAGAGTGCTCACCTCATCAAAAGTGAATTCATCACTCTTAGCTTTTAGTGTATCTATAATGAATTTTAGTGGCTTGCTAAGATCACCTAATGCATACATTCTCATGAGTGACACGGGGATATAGCTCTTTAAGCCAATTCTTAATTAAACCCCACAAGGTTTCAATTACTTCCAACTTTTTCTCAACCTTGGCTATGATCTTATCATGCTCTTCCCTATTTCCTTTGTTCTTTTCTTGAAATTCCTTCAGATCCACCTCATGCATAGCAACCAATATGCTCACTACCTTGTCTCTGTCAACACAATTGTCATAAACAACATAAACCATTTGTGTGATGGTCTTTACAGAGGTAAGGCACTCAAAATACCAAGTAACTTTCTCCCCAATCTTCATTTTTTTCTTCCTCCTTATGGCATGCCATTTCCTCTTCTTCTGATTCAAATGTAAGTGGCCGCATCTCCATGGTGAGGATGTGGGTCAATTCTTCCAAACATTACATGGTTGACTCACATTTTTCTCAGGTGTGGCCATGTCTTGGTGCTTCAAGATTATGGCATCTAAAATAATATCTATTTTCTTATGGATCTCATGCACCTTTTCCTTTTCCTCCCTTAACTCATGCCTTAATTGTGTGCTGATCAACTCCTCCTACTTTAACTCCCCTGGTATTTCAATGATCTCTTCATTTTTCTTTTCAATCTCTTCCTCTAAGACCCTTATTCTGTCATTTCTTCCAAAGATCCTCGCCTCAAATTCTACCGATACTTTGTTGAGCACGTTACAAAATTTCTCATCGGATAGTTGTTGGGCATTCACCGTGAGGTTTACTCCTTGGCATCTAGTATCTTCATCAATGCTTCATGTTTGACCTCAAATTTGGGCTCATCAAGATGGGACTTAAAAGTCCAAGACAAAATATTATTATGTGCAGGTACGTACTCTCTTCATTAAAATAATACCATGCAAGGAGTTGGTTTGAAGGCACGGTATTTGGGAAACATGCACACAATACCTTATTTGGGTCATTTATGTAAGTCATTTCTTGGTCCTGCGCCGCTACTACACCCTTTCCACTTATACACTCGCCTTTAGGAAGCTTATCGCTCGAATGGGATCTCCGCCCATGCTTCCATACTCCTTTCCCACACTTTTACTTTCCTCTGTCTCCTTTAGTACTTCTTTGATGCTGCGCTCCACCTCCTAATCCACCAAGTCCTTTATAATGCCCACTACCTTCCTTTCTACAACATCCTCTATCTACTCCTTAGTTAGGATTGGATTCTTTTAGTCCTTCATGTTGAATTTTTCCATGAGCATTTCCTTTGTTCTCATCCTTCTATTCATTTATCTCCTCCTTTGACTCGTGTACATCATACACAGGATGGTTCTGAGCCTCACTGTGCTCTTCATCTTCCTTGTTGCCGTTGTCTATTACTCTTTACTTCTTCAGAATCGTTTATTCCAATATAGGAGACTCTTCCTCCCTAGGTGACTCCTTTCTCACCGGATATTCTTCTTTCATAGGGAGATTCTATGCTTTAGCACCTCTTCCTCAGTGTCTTATCTTTCTTCTCTCGTGGGGACTTCTTCCTCCATGCATAGGTGCTTAGTTTTGCACCTGAATCATGTGCGCCTATAGACTGCACTGTATGTGTACTTGGTGCCTTTTTCTTAGGGAATCCTCTCTCTCCCTTTTCCTTGGCATGACCTTCTTCCTTATGGTGGGGTATTCTGGGATAGAGACATCATTTTCAACATAAGCACCCTTCTCATACTTAGGCCTTATGTGCAGGTATACCCTTGCTACAGTCCTCCCAGTAACAAGCAATGTCACTGGATTCAACATATGTACGTCATGGGAGACATACTTCTCCAAATATGCATGCTTCTTTCGATATATCAATGTTTTGTGTAGTTTACGTTAACCTTGGTCTACCGTGCTAAGGTCAAACCTTAGATTCTTTGCCTTTTTAATTGATTGACCCCAACTTGGAAGTATTGTGCTGTGAAGGAGAACAAAAATTTGACCCAGGGGCCCTTGACACCATCTACCCAAGTAAACCTGCCAATACTAAAATGTTGGTACACAAAAATTCAGCCTCACCTAGAAGTAAAATAGGTAACTATTAGGGTATCCTTGACTTAGTGTCGAATGCATCACACATCTGCTTATACCATTTTTCTAGGCGTGCCTTGTGGGTGGTCGTCATGGTGTCACAAGTGTATTTCTCAAATATTTTGGTGGGGAAGGGTTCTCATCTGGGTACTCCCACACAAATTTATCTGGCCCATTAGGCACTCCAATCTCTGAAAAGACAATGGTAAGGAGGACATTACCAAACATGATCTTTTCTCCATCGCACGCGGCATTGATGATTTCTTCTACTATGAAAGCCAAGAGGTTATAGATGCCCCCTCCGATATCTTATGACAAACATTCAACTAATCCTTGTTAATTTGTGTCCATATTTCCTACCCATTTAGCTCACTCATCTTTGTGAGCAAGAGTGTGGCCATCCTCATTCATTGGGTTGGAAATCACAGAGATGTCAAGTATCGTGAACCCTTATTGTATTCATAAGCTTCAAAATCTTGTTGATGGCCTCCTTATCATCCAAGTCATCATCGAAAGATTCTCCATTGTAGACAAGAATGGAAAACTTAGAAATCAGTTGGGCAGTTATTCGCATCCTCTGTCCTATGAAGTAGAAGTAGAAGTGGTCTTCATGTACGCGCGACATTAACCATTGATATAGTCACTTAGGTTTTCTGAAATAGGGAAACTCATATAGTTGCAATAACCCAACCTTCTCCATCTTTACCTTTACCTCATCATCATAGATAGGCATTCCATATGGTGTCCTCTTATCTGTAGGGTGAACCAGTTCTAATTCCATATCATTCTCTATGGTGCTCATTTGATGGTTGTAGTCACTCACGACCATCTTTATAACATGAGACACCCATTCTTTTCCAAGCAATACGCCATCTAGATATTGCATCTTTGTGTACCATTCTTCATTGAAATTGGTGGAAATGGATTGTTTCCCTTGCCCTTTCCCTTCTTTGGTAAAACATTTACTCCTTTCCTTGGTGCCATTTCTCATCGAGTCACTAAAATTTCTTCCTTTCCCCTGATCCTAGATTTTCTCAACTCTGTGGCTCTACTCCTTTGTGAAAATAACCTCAATCTTGCGCCCTAGCCATGGAACCCTAACTTGGAAAACCATTTCCCCAAAAGACAACGTAATCACTTACGAGATTCTTCCACACAACCTTCTCTGCTTATGCCCGTGTACTCCTTTTCCACTCTAGTTCACTGATCAAACTGGATATGCACGCAAATCTTCACAACCCTTTTTCACACAAATTTTCTTCAAGGATGCCCTAGTTCGTGAGAGCTCTTTGATAACAAAAATACAAGGTAAAAAATAATGCACCTTGACCTTCTACTTATAGATTTTTATTTTTCCTGTAATAAATGCCATGCCACCTACCAATGTACTCTTGCAATAAAGGAGGCTTTTTCCTACTGCCAACCTTCACTCTTTTACCCCGGTGCCCAATCATGCATGAAAAATTCTACGACCTTTTGGAATGCAAAACCATTACTGATTGAATATCCTTACACGCATGCTTTTAGTGGTGAAGGCACTTCTTCTGTCTTTATCCTAATTTTTGACATCACCTACCTCATGTTTTTCTTGCGCTTCTCACCCTTATACGTGGTTTTTTGTAAATCCTTCCTAACACCAAACTCCTCATGTTCACCTTTTCCACATGCACTCTTCCAAACTATGCACTTTTGATCCTTTGACCTGGGCCATCGAAACACAATTTCTAATGCTTGTCACATCACTTTACCCCACACAAAAATATATGCACGGTCCTCTGCACATAGGAAAATTTTGAAATTGTAAGTGGCTACCGGTGCATAACGCGCACACAACAAAAAAATAAAGGGAACAAACAATGAGAAGGGGAAACACAAAGAAAGGAAAATGCATTAAAGGAAATCCTAGGCTAATTGGCAATACTACCTTATTTATAAACACAAGGAAGAATTATTTATAGTAGGGCTTCAACCTACTCCCATTGAAATGGCTTGGTAACCATGTTCCATCTAATGCTTATAAATGACAAGTTCTTGAATCAAGTATATAAGATACAATGTATGGGCCCATCCAATGGACTTTGAATTTCCCAAGATGGTGCAGAAACTTGGAATCATACAATAGAACCATCTACCCAACCTCAAACTATTTTTTTGATGTGTCTATCATGCCATGCCTTCTGCCTAGATTTTTCTATTTTCTGACTCCAAAGTGAGCAATATCCCACCTCTCATCTAACTACATTAACTTATCAATCCTATCCTCAAGCACTTGTTCATTAGCTAATCCTTTTGCGCACGCTATACATAGTGATGGTAACATGAATTCAATAGGTAACACTACTTCGCACCAAATACCAATTGAAAAGGTGTGGCCTTATTTAGTCTTTTATAAGTAGTCCGATATGACCATAACACAACATAAAATTTATTATCCCAATCCCTTCTGCCTACATAAAAAAGTTTGGTCATTGTGTGACTCAATATCTTGTTAAATGCCTCAATGGTTCCATTAGCTTGGGGGTGATAAGGGGTTGTCTTGTGGTGGGTTACCATGAATTATGCCAACAAAATCCTAACTATCTCATTTAAGAAATGAGTAACGCTATCACTTGTTAAACTCAACGGGCATCCATATTTGCTAATTATGTTTTCCCATAGGAACGTGGCATGCTACGCCACTGTAAACAAAGAAAATCACTGTAATAGAAAGATAAACAAGCAATACAAACCTTTCAGTAACCTTTTTTATGCAAACCTCAAATAAGGGTCTCTTGTAAGACCTTGCAAATAAAAATATTAGAGATGATTTTGAATTCATTGAGTGCTCTCAAAATATAAAATGCAAATTCTATCAACACAAAGAATTCAATGATTTTTTGTATGTCAAATTCAAGAGATGGTTTGAAATGAAAGTAAGCCTGTAGTTTATAGAAGAAGAAGCTATTTGAAATCGTTACACATGGATAAATGAGTATGCTAAAAATAACGTTGTGGGTAGTTGCAATAGTGCCGAGGGTAGTAAATAAATTAATTACAAAAAGCTGCATCTAGAAAGGTGGTTGTACATGCATTTTAATTGACCCCACCTTTCTAGGATTCTAGAACTATGAGCTTAACTAGGATAAGGATATGGAGTCCAAGTGGATTCTAAGTGGAGTTTGAGCAAGTGGTAGATGACTAGGATGTGCACACACTTAATTAATTAATAAATAAAAATTAATTTAGCTAAAGGGGTACTAAGGATACATGGGATTAATTTAATTAATCCAAAGGGGTAGAATGTGTATTAATTAATTAATTTAATCCATTGGTTGCAAATGGGTGAATAACAGGGCATACTAGGATAACACTGGGAACAAGAGGAAACAAAAGTGTAATTTTGGGGTGTGTACATTTTGCCCCTATTTATAGTGCTATTGCAAAGTAATCATGATTTAAAGATAGTAGACACATGTAGATTGGTGAGTGGAAAGTTTTTGAAGCATTGAGATGCCTCATTAAACAAAACAATAGAGGAATGCCTCCTCAAGTGGGTGGACGATGTAATAAGGTGGCAAACAACCACTTGATAGGAAGAAAGAAAGGGATTAAAACAAGGATGGGAAATGACTATGTTTATAGCATGAGCGTTATTTGGAGAGTAATTTTTAGAGCAACCTGATTTTTGCTATTGCACAATAGAGTTGTCACGATGATTATGAAAGAATCAATATGGTTAACCAAGGTGCGTGTAAAAACCACACACAACAAAGAAAAGATAAAAAGTAAAACAAACCCAATAGACAAAGTAGGTTCCGACATCAGGGTTATAAAGGAACCAAGATGTAATCACACTACTTGTAAGTGGTCCAAAAGAGTAAACATCAACAATAAAACACAAATTTGAAAAATAAGACAATTAACTATGCCCCTAATGCGTGCCACAATGATGATTAAGTAGATACAAATGCTCCCAAGTGGGAATAGGATTAGACTGGAAGAACGGAGTTAAAGTGACTCCTTATGACACTCTTGCTGAATCCATTGTGAAAATGATCAAGGTTAAAATTTCCCGGTGAATTTATATCTTGAAGGAAAAACAATTGTGTGACACAATCATGCAAAGGGAAGAAAGCGATAGTTGTAAGATTGACACAATCACTAGGGTAATAGATAAAAGTATGATGTTTACCAAAATTGTATTGAGATAATAAAGGATTCACTTTAAGGGTTTTCCAATTGTAGGATTTCTATGATAAGTGAATATTTGTTTGAAAGTTTTGTAATTTTTTTATTTTTTTTTGGGTTTTTGAAATATTTGATTTTTTTGGATTTTGCAATATTTGATTTTTTTGATTTTGCAATATTTGATTTTTTTAATTTTCACAAGTTTTGAAATACAAATGAAAACAAAAATGAAGACATTCCATGGCTTAAATAAACCAGGAGGAAAACACAACACGTGCAAATGACAAAAAGATATAAAAGAAGTAATAGAAAGAAACCCAATATGAACAGGAAAGAACCACACCAAAGTTATATGTGAACTAGGATGTGAATAAATTTCCTACAATTGGTCCATGAGTGCATTCCAGATACACAAAGTACTGGTTATTTGAACTATCAAACATAAGAAACTAAGCTAAGAATATACAATACAAAATTCCATATGTACAAATGTTAAACAAACAAACAAGCTAGTGAACAAAAACACACTAATGTAAAAATAATTCTAATAAAGAAGTGAATATATACAGATGTCAAGTTACCCCCAGGAGAAATTCAAAGCCAAGTGATTTCCCTATGCAAAGTTACATTGCAAAAAGAGTGACTTGACTAATTGGAAAAGATGATTGAGAACAATCATATGAAGAAAATGGTGAATGAAATTACACAAGAGTGATTTTTTTAAAATCATTTTCAAAACATTTTGTATTTTTGAACAATTTTATATTATTTTGGGATTTTGAACAATTTTATATTGTTTTTGAGATTTTGAACAATTGTATATTATTTTTGTAGTTTTTTTGTGAGATGTTTTTGAATGTTTTTGGTTTTTTTGAAATTTTGAACCACACCCCAAAGAAGAGGGAAAGGAAATTCCCAAGTCAAAACCAAGATACTACATATGAAGGAAGTGAATGGAAGCATAACGGAAGGTGAAAAATAGTGGTAGAAAACATGCATGACTACCTAACAAGGAAAACATGCCACACACAACAAGGTGAAAAGTTACAAGCGGGAAACAAAGTGAAATGATGAAACAGGTGGATGCACTGATATGCCCCCAGTACAAGGGTTACTCTTCGGAGACTCAGGAGTAGAACTTCTTTAGATGAATGAAATTCATAGGCTCCTTAAACTCTTTTCCATCCTTGGTAGACAATTTGTATGCGCAAGATCCAAATTTAGTAGATATAATAAGGAACCAAGCAATTAGGCTCAAATTTACCCTATTTTTCTCGTGGTTTAGTTTTGTTCTTTTGATTTTCCTTTAGGACCAAATCACTGATTTCAAACTATTGAGGTTTGATCTTGCAATTATAATTACAACACAATCTATTCGATATACCCGCATATGGTCTAAGGCATGAAGCCGTCTCTCGTCTAGTTTTTCTAGCTCTCGAAGGTGTGCAACACGGTAATCCTATTCATGCATGAGGTGTTGGAGGGAGACATAAAGTAAAGGAAGTTCAAATTCAATAGGTAATATGGCTTCAGAACCATATACTAGGGAAAAAGGAGTAGCTCCTGTAGGTGTATGGAAGGAAGTGCGGTAGGCCCATAAGGCAGGATATAACTACGTATGCCAATTATGTCCGTGTTTATTGACTATCTTTTCTAGAATGGACTTGATAGTATTTTTTGATGCTTCAGATTGGCCATTGTATTGTGGATAAAATGGGTAGCCCATTTTAGACAGATATTATCTTTCTTATCTAGGGCCTTGAGATCCTTATTTTTAAAGAACCACCATTGTCAAGTGAAAATAGCGGTGGGGATGCCAAAACAAAAATCATATGGTTAAAGATGAATTTAGAAATATTGCACCCAGTAACTTTAGTAAGAGGCATAGCCTCAACCCACTTGGTGAAATACTCCATGGTGGTTATAATAAAAGTACAACCATCAAAAGATGTAGGATTTATTTTTCCAATTAAATTGAGTCCCCATTTTGAAAAGGGCTAAGATGAATTAATAGGCTGCAAGGCTTGGGATGTTGCATGAATGAGATTATCGTGTTTTTGGAAAACCTAACATTTATTCAAAACGTTACATGCGACTTCCTCCATTGTGGGCCAATGGTATCCAATGTGTAAAATATTCTTTTCAAGGACTATCCTGCTGGTATGGGCACCGCAAATACCCAAATGTACTTAAGCTAGCGTCTGATTAGCTTCATCCTGATCGAGACATCTTAAGAGAGTACCATCATAGCCTCTTTGATACAAGGTGTTAGCAAGAAGGGTGTAATGTAAAGCACGTTGTGCTAAGGATCTTTTATTAGCTGAATTAAAATTAGGAGGATATACTTTAGTTTGAATGAAGGTGTATATATCATGGTACCAGGGATGATCAGGACCAACAATCTCACAAACCATGGTGGACTCCGAAAATTCATATGCGGGCACCAAAATATGTTCAACAAGGAACTTGTTGTGAGTTTGATTAGTGTCGAATGAAAGAAGGGAAGTGATAGTTTCCATGGCATCCATTGCTTTGTTTTATACATGAGGAACTTGTTCAAAATTGATAATCTAGAAATACCCTCTAAGGCTATCAACCATTCTTTTATAAGGTAAGAGATTTTCATATTTTACCTGATATTATTTGTTACCTTGATTAATGAATATAAGAGAATCACCAAGAACTGTCAATTCTTGTAGGCACCATGAGATAACAAACCCTAAGCCTACTATCAGTGCTTCATACTGCTATGTTATTTACACAAGGGAAGTTGATATGATAAGATTTAGGTATGAGGTCTCCATCTGGTGTACATAAGACAATTCCCGCTCTAGAACCATGGATATTGCAAGATCCGTCAAAGAATACTTTCCATAAGGGTGTTGCTTCTATATAAAATAGTTCTTCATCCGGAAATTCAAAATTTAGCGGTTGTGAACCCGGTAGTGGTGCTATAGCCAATTGGTTTGTCGATGCTTGACCTTTGATAGCATTTTGATTGATAATTTTGATATAAATTCGCCGAGTAGTGCAATCCAAAGACATTCATCATTATATGACTAATCTAGAAAGTAGGTACTTAAGAGGGTTAACCCATGAAATTAGCTTGGTGGTATGATTTATGAGATAGTGTCACAAACTTGCCAAAAGTATAGGAAACTGTTAAACAAGCCTTTTCATTCTCGTGCGTTTAGTCTCATGCTCAATAAGATTTTGAATCAAGAAATACACAGCTTGTTCTTGACCCTTATCATTGTTTTAAGCCAATAATGCTCCAATGATATGCTCTATTACATATATATACAAAAACATAGGCTTATCCTATATAGGCGGCATGAGCACCGATGGAGATGCCAGTATTCTTTCAATTTTGCAAAGGCATCTTGATAGTCTTATGTCCATTTGAACTAGACATCCTTTTTAAACAACTATTTAAAATGATGGAACTTATTTGCCAATTGAGAGATGGAGTGATGAATAGACTATATTTTTCCTTGTATGCCCCTTAGTTGTCGAAGGTTCTAAGGAGGTGGCATATCTATTATAACTTTGAGCTTGGTAGGGTCCACTTTAATTCCTCTTCACGAGACAATGAATCCTAGAAGTTTCCCTGAAGTGACACCAAAGACACATTTTTTGGATTAAGGTGAACCTTGTACTCCCTTAACCGCTCAAATATACACCTAAGAACTATTGGATGATCCACCCTAGTCTTTTATTTAGCAAGAATATCATTGACATAATCTTCCATTATGTTGTGAAGAAGGTCATGGAAAATAATAGTCATGGCACATTGATAAGTTGCACCAACATTTTTAAGGCCAAAAGGCATGACCTTGTAACAAAATGTTCCCCATGGGGTTGTAAAATTTGTTTTATGCTGGTCTTCTTCAGAAATTTGAATTTGGTTATACCTAGAAAATCCATCCATAAGGGATAACATCTCATGGCCCGCAGTAGAATCGATAATCATGTCAATATTAGGCAAAGGGAAATCATCCTTAGGACATGCCTTGTTAATGTCACAGAAATCTGTACAAATATGGATTTCGGGGTCTTCTTCGCAATTGGTACCATATTATATATCCACTCTGAGTAGTCAATGCACCATATGAAGCCTATACAAAATAATTTTGTAGTTCAGCCTTAACAAGCAATGCAACCTTGGGATGCATTTTACGTAGTTTTGCTTGACAAGTTTAGCATCTAGGTGCACCACAAGGTGATGAACCAAAAGAGAAGGATCAAGACCAGGCATATCTTTGTAAGACCAAGTGAATACATCCTAAAACTTGGTTAGAAGTGCTGTGAAGGCTTTGATTTCAGTTTCTGATAAACTGGCACCTAGTTGTAACAATTTTGCTGGTCTTCAGTTCCAATGTTAATGGTTGTCGTCTCTTCTACCAACAACTTAGAAGTGTCATTATCTTGAAATGATGTTGGAGGCTTGTGTAGATTGTCTAATATTTATGGATCTGAATCTCCTCTCTCTAGTGCCTCTGAAAGGTTTTCCCTAAGAGATGTGTCCTTTTATTTCTTTTTCTTTTTCATTTTTTTCTTCTTATAATGCCTTAGAAAGTTTTTCACTATGCGAGATATAATTTGTATTTTTTTCTGTGTTTAATTTATTTTTCTTTAGGACTGGATATTGTAAATTCTTTGCTAAAGTAAGCGGTAACATCAAGGTCTATAGTGAAACCCTTCTTGTGATCTGACAAGGGAAAAGGGTCCTAAGCCTCGGGGAACTCTTGGATAGCCTCATCGTTTTGAAATAGATACATGGAAATATGAAACTGTTGGTCCTGATCAATGAGAGAAGGATAAACAATGTCAATGGTTTGAACAGATAAGTAGTCTAGGAAAATTGTAGTTTCGGCTAGGTCGTCGAAGAGGCTATGTGTGGAACCGGTCTCAATTTCAGAATCTGAGTCCTCATCACTAGGTAATACATCAAAGAATGTAGGCCTCTTCTCATATGTCTCATATCCTATAACATATGTGTAAAGGTTAGACTTGATATTCATAGGTTTAAGAACACCATTCCCTTGTGGGCCAAGGCCTCTTCGTTTCCAATTCATGTTTTTCATTATTTTATGGCCCTTGGTGTAATCAGTGGATTCATAGCATTCTACCATCCTGTCATCGTATAGCCAAGATTCATCAGAGATTGGAATATGTTCATCTTCTATATATTCATATCACCTCTGAAGAGTGTTTCCGAGATAATAAGCAGGAAGTTCTTGTAAATGAGGAGCGTTAGGATGCCCATAGCTGTAAGGCGATAATGGGAGTTTTCTAACAAGAAATGCATTATACAAAGTGTGTACTCGCCTAATCCTTTATGAGAGAATGTAACTTTAGGTGACACCTTATATGTAGATGCTCTAGAGGAAGACGCAGAGGCATGAGGAATATCCTTAGGTGATGCTTTAGATGTAGATTCTTTAGAATAAGACATGGAAGCATGAGGGCGCAATATTACATCAGGATCAATATGGTTAGTAACAATAGAAGTTGTGCTAGATCCAGTTGTGCTATCAGTAGATGGAAAATAGTTTACCTTTTTGTACCTTGCTTTGAAAAACTTATAGTATTCAAAGGGGTCAATATCACCATGCAAGGTGAATTCTCTGACGTTATGTGGAAACTTTATGCATGGCATATATCCAAGGTATACCCAAAAGAAAGTAATATGACATGTCTGTGTCAACTACATGACACATAGTGTCAAGGAGCTGCAGGCCTACTTGTATGGGAAGAGTGATGGTACCACAAGATTGGTGCTCAGTATTATCATAACCATGAATGGTAATGATATTAACATCTAAGTCATCTATTGTGTGACCAAGGAGATAATTTCTTTTATAGAACAAATGTTAAGAGCCACTCCATTGTTGATAAGAACTCTCTTGAATTTATGATTAGTAACATAGGCTTCGATGTATAAGGAGTTGTTGTTAATCGATTTGGGTTCAACATATCTTGAGGGCCAAAAGATAGGATAGGAGTTTCGGGCGTATGGTTACGATTTATTTAGAGCACAAGTGAGAATATCCTTAAATCTAGGTGACTCTTTCAATAGTTCCATGAGAGAGATATGTTCGCATGGTTACTAATTGTTTGATGAAGTCATACTGACTTAGAGTGGAAGATTTGGCATTAGAATTTGACTTTTGATTTGAAGGAGCTGTGTATTTGGATGTTTGAGGTTCTGCAAAAGATGTAGAAGGTTGGTTTTCCATAAGAAACCATACCTTTCGTTGGCGTGTGGTCACAACATTACTTAAAGGTGTGAATTTAATGGTCGCCATTGTAGATGGTACTTCCTCAATAAATGAGATAATTGAACTAAAATCAGCGTTATTAGTAGAGGGACCTTTGTCAACATTTTTATCGTCACTGCCATGTTTGGGAAATGGGTTTGAGAACACCTTAATATTTTTGTTAGGTGTTCTATTTGGTGATGGTTCTTCAACAATGATATCTCCACTATCAATGAGGTCTTGGAAAAAGTGATGTAAGAGAAAGCATCGATCAGTCGGGTGACCGTCAATGTAATGAAAATCACAATAAGTATCAACCTTGTACCAAGTAGGCTTGGGTTCTCCCTCAACCCAAGGTCTAGTGATGGGATAAGTAACCATGTTTGCATTAACGAGTTGTTGAAGGAAATTTGATAGAGGTTCTCCTAAAGGAGTGAAACGACATCATTTAGAATCAGGAGAGGAGGAAACCTCTTTGTTAGGAACAACAAGAGGTTGTTTACCTTTGTTTGGTCTAGTCTGAGTGTTTTGGACATTGTGGAAATTGTAGTTTTCTGTAATACCATCATTTACCATATTACGATTGCAGTTAACATGTTTAGATTTGTCTTGGTGAGAGCTATTAGGATGGTTACTATGTTTCCCATTATCTTTTGAACGAGGTTTAACAAGACCTTTTGTGATAAGGGATTTTTCAATCTGCGATTCTTTCTCAATAACTTATTCAAAATTATTAAGGTAGTGCATTTACATATGAAAAGATAGCTCACTATTGAGATTGGGTATAAATATGTTCACGAGCTGATTCTTAGGCATGGAGAATGGGAAACGGTTAGCAATCCCACTCCATCTTTGTAGGAATTGTGTGAAGGTTTCATTTATTCATTGTTTGGCATTACACAAGTCCATCATTATAATTTTAGACTCTAGGTTGAATGAGAAATGTTTGAAAAAATTCTCTGAGAGGTCCGTGAAAGTTTATATAGAGCCCTTAGGGAGGAGTAGGAACTAGTCCAAGGCTTGTCTTCCTAGACTTTGTGGAAAGAGACACATTAAGAAGACATCACTATAGGCCACCTCTTGGAAAGCCATATAAAACTCCCTGATATGCTCTCTAGGATCACTCTTGCCCTTGTATTTGTCAAATTTGGGCATCTCAAAAGATTTTGGAAAAGGAACACGCAAAATGTCCTTATCGAAGGGGTAAGGACACAATTCTTCAAAGCTGAATTGTTTGCGTTGATGTTGCATACTAGAGATGGTGTCCTTCATCATTTTCCATTCTTGGGAAAATAATGAGTTGTTCTGTAAGAAAGATAAGGAACCATCACTTGTAGATTTGTTATCTTTGGTGTGCATGATATGAATCTTAAATGAAGCATCACTAGATTTCTTTGGTGCCTCATTGTCATGGGATTCATTGGTGACTTTGGAATTTAAGATAGAATTTTTTTAGCCATGTCATTAATTTGATTGATGAGGGATTGAGTAGGATCAATGGCTGAATCAGTTGATTTTCCTTTTTCCTTTAAGTCGCTTTTTTCTTTGTTTGATTCATTGCTTTTGGTGTTGTTTGAGGTGGACTTGTTTTGATCTATAAAATATGCACCAAAATTACAGAGCTACATAGGATAAGTAATCGGAAGATATTCAATATTCTCCATATATTAAATGTACAATAGATAGGCTATTATATAGCTAAGGATATAGTAAAACAACTCCCTCGTAAACATGAATGTATACCCTGAATAGTCACATGTAACGTAATAGAAAACTAAATTATTGTAACCATATAACAATTATGTGAGCACAATAATAATTTCCTAACATTCCCCCTTAGCGTGAACATGGGGAAAACTTTGCTTTGTAATACAACGTGTTGCTACATAGCCTACTCATGATCTAGATATTTTCAAGGACAATACCAACAACCTCTGGATGGTTTTCCAAGTGGTTAACCAACAACCACACAACAGATGGTTTTGAGGACAATACCAACAAACTCTAGATAGTTTTTCTAGTGGATAACTAACAACCACAATATCATGATGTTGCAGTAGTATCATCAACTCTCATCACTATCTCACTACAAGAAATAACATAGGAAAATCTACAGAATGTTGCTGCTCATACACACAAGCTGAAAACTAGAAATGGAACATTGGATCATGTTCCCCCCTCAATGTGAAATTTCCACTTATTGAAAATAGGAACACTAAAATATAATCATACTGCAAACAATTGAAAGCAAATTGAACACACACATGTCACCAAAGTTGATATGGAAGAAAATAATAAACTCACCCCATCTACGATAGAGGTGAGAATAAGAAAAGTATAATGTAAGATACACTATCTCTGTGTTGGTGCTCAATTTGGTCTTGCCCCTTTTGTCCTTAAAATTATTCAATTTGCGGGCTCTGTCATCTTTTCTATCTCCCTGTATTGATGCATGAAAAATTTATCCTCCATTTGGTTGCCATGATCAGTCCCTTCCTTTGGTTGAGGATCACTTTAAATCCAGATTTTGTTTTCCGTTCCTCTGTCCATGTGAAAGATTTGTAACTTGGGTGTAAAACTCGAGTTTTTTCCCTTCCTTCCATTTTTTCCATAGTCATGTTTTGTGGCATAATAGGATGTACATGGGTGCACAAGAGGAAGAGCAAAGTGACAACCAATTTTAAGGCATCTCGTAGAAGGGTGCACAAGAGGAGGGTACGAGGGGATAGAAAAGAAGGTACACGTGCGGGAAGAAGGGAAGAAAGAGGGTGCGTGAGGAGGGCATGAGGGGATAGAAAAGAAGGCACACATGTGTGGGAAGAAGTGAAGAAAGAGGGCATGTGAGGAGGGCACGAGGGGATAGAAAAGAAGGCACGCGTGCGGGAGAAGGGAAGAAAGTGGGTGCGCGGGAGGATCGGGCGCTCATTTGAGGATCTGCCTCTGGGTCCTACCTTAGTAGTTGTGCCAAGGAGACATGTGGTGAGCCCGTGCTTTTTAGGGTCTCCACTTTTGGGCACCATCTTAAATTTGCGCTAGGAAGACATGTGGAGGCTTCCGTTGGCTCCTCTTTATACTTAAACTTTTCAAGCAATTTTCTAAGGCCTATGACACGTGGAGGGATCATGTTTATTTGGGGACCGGCCCCTAAGTTTTATTTTGAAGAAGTGCTAGGAGGACACTTGGAGGCTTCCACTCACTCTGCCCTTGCTTGGAATTTTCAATGGCTAAGGAAAAATGTCTCAAACCCTGGACACATGGCACCTTCCACTGATCCTTCAATTTTTTTAACAACTCTACTGGACTGAGACACGTGGTGAGCCCACGCTTATTTGGGTCTCTACTTTTGAGGGCCATGCCAAAGGTGTGCCAAGGTGACAAGTTGAGGCTCCCACTGGATCCTTTTTTGCTGAGAATTTTCAAAGGCCAAAAAATGATTTTCTTGGGCCCAAGGTATGTGGAAGGCCCACGCTTGTTTGGAGACTTTCCTTTGTGCCTCACCTTTGCGGTTGCACTAAGGAAACACATGGATGGTTATAAAATAAAGTGGAGAAGGGGAAGAATCAATGGTTCTTGTGCATTGCATCTGATTTTTCTGCCATTTTTTCTCCAAGACTCTTGGAGATGTGAATACACACTATTTTTCATCATTTTTGATGAAATTCCTTGTCGTCTCTATCTGTAAAGTGCCATTGAATGGATTTGGAACTTAATTTGTGAGTCCAAGGATTATTAAGGTTGATATTTTGAAGTTGAATTGCTTAGGCACTTGCAAAAATGGGAATTACTAGAGAAGATGGATGCGAGACAGAGTTGCAGAGGAAAGAAAGGGAAAATGATGAAATGATGAAAGTTACAGGCACAAAAGATGAAAATGTGTTGCCTCGAGAGCGAAAAGGATTACCTATCATATCCAGCTGTGTAAAGCCTCCAAAAATGATTAAAAAGGGGATTTCTCGCATGAAAAAATTAGAATGATTAAAAGGACTGTCAAAAAGGTTTTGGCATGGCATCCTAGTCATTAGTCGAGGGTTTGAGAGACATGATCAATTCATGATTTGTCCACCAGCAGTTTTTGGGCATGAATTTGTTAAAACATCACTTTTTGAAGCAAATTGGTAACAAGAAAAGGTCCCTCAAATATTATTATCTTTTTGGGAGAAAATTGAGTGAGTAAAATGTATAAATGCAATGAGAATACTCTTGCAAATGGTCGGGGGTTGAATTCTTAAGAGAAAATTTGAGAAAATCCGTCTTCCTGAGAGACCAATCCGAGATAACATGTTAATTATTTTTGTGTTAGATTTTCTATCATGTTAAGTTAGTTGCAGATGTATAGCCATTGATGAGCACTAAGATTTCTCTAGAAGCTTTCCCCTGTTGATGAATCTAAGCAATTTTGAAATTAATTTGTGTCAATCTTGGAGCAATTAGTGTTTTCTTTGTTTCAGAATGTCTGTAAGTAGTTTTATTTGTTCCTATTGCAATCTTACATTGAAATATTTGTGAAATCACACAAGATCTCATCCCTATGACAATTTAGTGGTATTTGCAATTTCATTTCAAGAAGAGCCTTCATCTTGTGATGAGATAGAAAAAATTTAAAATCACTTCACTGTCATTTGTTGATAAAGATTGTTTATAAGTCTTTGGGTGTACCTTAGGCATGATTGATAAGATATTTTTTTGTTTAATTGAGTCTTTTAACTCAAGCCTTCATGTTAGAGTCTCAAAGATTGTGAAAACATGCTACTCTGGGCCTCCATTTAAGCACACCTTCTCGGTTGAAGGAACATCTTAAGCTTACAAGCTTTATTGTTGAGTTGTCCATTATTGTGAAGTTTCTCAGAGATCTGGTATAATCAACTTTATCCTACTTAATCTCCCACCAAAATCATTCAAAAACCATGAATCCATCCTAAACTACCCCTGTTTTCCCTGTAAATCAACAAATGAAAAAATCTATTTACTAAAATATGCGGAACAATCAGGATTTCTTAATGTCTTCAGTAACCTTAGCCTTATGTTGAAATTATCTCCATTGTTTAGAAGTGACAACTCTTGAGAGTTAAATTATGGAGTATTGACCGTATTTTCCCAAGATTTTCTTCATAAAATTTGTGCAAAATAAGGATATCTCTATATCCTTCATCAAATAGAGGTTACACTAAGGGTCCTCTCACCCTGGTCGAGAGGCACGACCTAAAGTAGTGAGGATAGGTCAAATCCTCTTGAAGGTGCTATCCATCTCTCCACAAATATGAGTGACAAAGGGCCAATTAGATCTCATCCCCGGCTACAAAATGACACACACTATGATCTATCTGTCTCTAAGCTCCATGTCCAATATGTGTTCTGCTTGACTTGAAAAGGAGAACAAATTTGGATACCAACACAATGTAAGAGCAGGAAAAAAAGATATCCTTGACATTATCGGACGAATTGTCAAGTTCATACTTGTAGTATTCAATGATGAGAAGTTGTTACACAGGTTGTAACCTTGAATGTACCTTCAAATAATAATGCATGGTTCTACAAATTCTTTGCATGCTGCATCTCAATCAAGGCAAAGAACAAATGACATGTATGTCTGATCGCTTACACATTTAATGACCAGAAATCCACTAATAATTTCAATGTGTAATAGATGTTGACGCTGAGTGAAAGATATTCCAATGGTGTGGTTCTCACAACATAGATCAATCCATGATCGTTGAGGTCACAACACAGATCAATGTAATGATGCAACTTGTTCTCTTGGAGTTTGACGTGTGAAAACTTTTGTATTGTCCGAGTTTCCTTGCATACAAATTAATAAGGAAAATTCGTAGAAAAAGATCAGTTCACCAAACAATCATAAAACAGACTCCCATTATTGGATTCATTCACTCTGATACCAAATATAAACTATGCACTAGAATTACAGAGCTACATAGGATAAGTAATCAGGAAGATATTCAATATTCTCCATATATTAAATGTATAATAGATAGGCTATTATATAGCCAAGGATATATAAAAATAACTCCCTAGTAAACAGGATGTATGCCTGGAATAGTCACGGGTAACGTAATAACAAACTAAATTTTTCTAACCATATAACAATTATGTGAGCACAATAATAATTTCCTAACCCGATCATCATTATTCATGTGATTAGGTCCTGCCTTATTGTCATTATTCGTCAAATGAAAAGTTCACCCTTGTTAGGTGGTGGTTTACCAAGTAATGTTTGTAGGTTAGTTTTGTCAAAATCGAGGCTAATTTTGCTCCCATCTCAAGGAGACGAAGAAAAATAGGTATATATTCATACAAAAATATTATCAATGCGGGATTTTTCTTCGAGTGGGATGTCATTCAGATCATCCTTAGAGTTTTGGTCATTATCACTATCAAAATTTCCAAAAATATTTCATTCCCCCTTCCAAAAGGACTATAATCTTTGTGCCGTGTTTGTTGGTATCCAAATTGATTCTCTGCAAGGGCTAAGCATCATCATAAACTGACAAGATACTTAGAGACAGACAAATCATGATATAAGTTGTTTTGTAACCGGGAAGGGGATTTAGGTTACTCTTTATCACTCAGGCATTGGAGAAATGGATAGCACCTTATCAAGGATTTGATCTATCCTCACTACTTTAGGTCAGTGCCTTCAACCAGAGTAAGAGGACCTATTTTGTAACTTTGTGTTGGTGAAGGATATCAAGATATCCTTCTTTGCATATCTTTGAGGAAAACCTTGAGAAAATATGATCAATACAACACAATATAAGCATCACACGAGTTATTACACTAGAGAGTGGAGATGTTTTCTGGACAAGGTTCGGATTACTAAAGACAATAATTGAAACCTGATTGTCTCTGCATATTTTGGTAGTGAAATTTGTTAAATATTTGTGGATACACAATATAAATAGGGGTAGTTCATGTAAGATTAATTGTTTGAGAAGTTTTTGGTGGGAAGTTAAGCAAGATAAAGCTGATTATACTAGATATTTGAGATCCTTTACAAATATTGGAACACTCACAGACAAAATGCTTCAAAATAGCCAAAATATTCCTTTAACCAGAAGGTGTGTATCAATGGAGGCCCAAAGATGCACGATTTCATACACTCTTCAAGAATTCAACAAAAATGATGATGTTAAAGACTCAATTAAATGTTGGAAATCCTTGATTAGTCACGCCTAAGATACACTCATAGGCTAACAAATAATATTTATCAACACAATGGAAGTAAAGTGATTTTAAATTGTTTATTTGCATCACAAGATGAAATCTCTTCTCATAATGAAATTACAAATGCCATAATAATAACACATGGACGAGATCTTGTGTGATTTAGAGGGATTTTAACATAAGATTGCAACATGAACATGAAAAATTATTTGAAGACAATATGAAATTAAGTAAACACAATAATGCTCATGATCAACACAAATTCATTCAAGGTTCACTAGATTCATCAATAGGGAAAGTTTCCTCAACAATATCAGAACTTGTAAATGGTGTACACTTGCACCATCTTGACATGATTAAATCCAAAAACATAGGGAAATAAATAGGTTTCTTAGATGGTCTCTTGGGAAAATGGTTTTTCTCAAAATTTCTCAGAAAAATTAACCCCCGACCCATGCAAGAGTATTCTCATTGCATTCATAAAATTTCACTTGCTCACTTATCCCAAATTTCACCCCCAAAATAAGATTATTCGAGGAATAATTTATTTGTTACAAATTTATTTCTAGAAAGTGATATTTAACAAATTTACACCCCAAAGCTGCTAGGTGTACAAAATATAAGATTTTTCAATTATTTCCACCGAGTTGTTTGAACTAGGGCATCTGGTCATCTCCTCTGGCAGCATGTCCATCCTCTTTTGAGCATGTAGCTTCCTTCGCCCAACCTTTTCCTCAACATTTTCTATAGGTGCCCGAGAAAATTTGTTTCAAAACTTAAAATTTGAGTCATCCATGTGGAAAAGATTTGAGTTGAAGCGGAGTGCAGGGTTGGTTTTCACATTTTGGACAATTTGGCCTACCCACCCACTTTTAATATAGGCCCTATATGTGGCTTTCTGGGTGTCGATGGGGCTGCGAATTTCTTTATGAATTTTACTCTTTTAAAAAAAAAAGGCCGAGAATCTCAAAATGCCCCAAACCCACCTCTCCACTTTTAACTTTTGATGTGGGCCCCAGTGGAGTCATGGCTCACTTTTATACTTTTACTTCATTTCAAAACAGAGCTTAAAAACTCCAAAGTGCTCCAAAGAACCCGCCTCCCCGATTTTGATGTAGACTCAACACACGGATTTACTTGGGCATTAGCGGGGCCACACTTCACTTTTATACTTTATTACTTTTTCATAACAGAGCTAAAAGTTACAAAAACTCCGGTAACCCGCCTCCTACTTTTTAATTTTAAATACTTAGCCAAAAAAATTCAAAGTGATCTGATAGCCCGCCTTCCCACTTTTGACTTAAAAACAACCATGTGTCCTCTTGTGGGCCTTAGGCATTTATTTTACCTTTTTAATCTTTTTTCCATATGCCTTAAAACACAAAAAGGCCTGCTTTCCCGCAATTGCTCAACTTACAACACGTGTACACCTTTAGGGAAAAATAAGAAATTTGCTCCACCACTTCATAATTTTGACTAGCCAATTAGAAATCAATGGAGCCATGGGGCCAATTTGACATTTTTGCAAAAGTGACAAAAGTGACAAGTTCACCAAATAAACCCACCATGCCTTGTCCAATTAGAGATGAACATGTATCTGTAGACATTGAGATAAAATTTGATAGGGAAAACACGACCGTGGAAAAATAAAATGCAGGGGAAACTTCACCATTCATGCCTAGAATTCAAAATGTTCCTCATGGATAGAGAAATTACAAATAATACATGGCTAAACGTGATCCATGACCATAGAGAAGGATTAACAACGACATACAAATGAAGGAGAAAGTTTTCACGCATCCATACAGGAGACAGAAAAAACTTCAAACCAAGCGAACGAGAAATTTCTTAAACAAACAGGGTGAGATTAAATCGAGAACCAACATTGGCTCTAACTCGGGGATGGGCACTCTTAGTGAGTGTCACAAGAACAACATAGGATACCATGTGCCAAAATCCATTGGGAAATGGAGTCAAGAACCGACCTCCAAAACAAAGAAACAATAACCAACTTCCCAAGAATGAACCGAGAAACCAACAAAAACTAGTCACCAAGGACCAGGACAAACCGAGATAGAAAAAACACAAAAAAATAGAAAAAATCAAATGACTATACACTATACAATGATGCATACCTTGATTATGAGAAATCAATCAAGGAAATGTTTCAAGTGCCTGCCATTAACAGAAACTCAAGCAATTCCCCATCTAGGTATTTTAAGAAAAAGGTGTGCTCACCAATCTAAATGTCAATAGAATAAGGGCCCATCCATAATGCATCAAACTTTCCATGCTTTCCCTTATCCTCGTGTCTGCTATCCCACAATAGCACAAGATCTCCCACACTGAAAACTCTTGGAGTTACCTTTTTATGAAACAATTTCTTTAATTTCTCCCCGAACTTCACATGTCTTTGATGGGATTCTCTTCTCTCTTCATCTAATTCAACAATTTGATTAATACGAGCATCATAGGGACTGACCTCTTGGTCCTCCAATTGTTGAATAAATTGATAAGAAGATAATTGCATATGCAGGGGAAGTAGATCTTGAGTTCCATACACCAACTCAAATGGAATTTTTCCAGTAGCTCTTTTGATAGTAATTCTATCAGCCCAAACAAAAAAATTTAATTGCTCACCCACTTCCATTTGTTTACTTCCAAGGTCCTTCTGATTATCTTCAAAAATTATTGTTGCTTGATTCTGCTTGTCCATTACCTTGGGGATTATAATTTGAAGCATATGCTAAATTGATCCCATACTCATGACACATGGTTACCAAAGGTTTGGCTCGAAAACTCATAGCATTGTCAACAACTATCTTAGTAGGCACTCCAAACCTATAAATTATATGATTTAGAATGAAGTCCATAACAATTTGGTGAGTTGCTTTCTTGGTGGGGATTGCCTCCACCCACTTGGTGAAGTAATTAGTGGCCACTAATATCCACTTGTGGCTTGCACTTGAAGAATCTGAAATCTCACCAATGAAATCCATTCCCCACTACTTAAATGGGGCTTCAATTGATACAAGCTACAAAGGGAGGGATCCTGAAGCTTTCATCTTCCTGAAAAGTGCCGAAAAATCTCACACTTCCTAACCAACAAAGTTGTATCTTTAAAAGAGTTGGCCACCAGTAACTAGCCCTTAAGATCTTATGGGCTATTACTCTCCTACGGAGAATTCCCCCACAAACTCCTCCATGGAAATCATCAATTATTTTTGGGGCTTCATCCTCAGTGATACATCTTAAGAGAACTCCCTCAGGGTTCTTCCAGGCTAACCCATAATCAATGATGACATATTTTTGGAAGTTAAATTAAGTGCTCTTTTTTTATTCTTACTTAAATACTCAGGGCACTGTAGATGTTTGAGATAAAAAAATAATATCATTGTACCATTCTAAATTTGTCACTTTTTCAAGGATATTCAACCTTTCTTCTTCAACTTCATTTATCTCAATCACATTTACAGAGTTAATTTGTTCCATTAACCTTCTTAGGCCCAATCCTATGACCAATTTTGTATTTTGGATGTCCATATCATATTCTTGCAATTTATTTTCCCATCGACATATTTTTCTTGAAATTTCCATCTCTGATAGGATATTCTTAACCATGGTGTGGGGAACATAAGCTATGAGTTTAGAGTTCAAAATATATGGCCTAAAGATTTTTGTGGCTTTAACCAAATAACAAGCTTGTTTCTCCATGATAGTATACTTTAGTTTTTCTCCTTACAATGTTTTACTAAAGAAATCAATTGGTCTTTCAGCTCCCTCATCATCCTTTTGTAATAGCACATATGCAATAGTATTCTCTGAAGCAAAGGAAAACATTTGGAAATCCTTTTTATAATCAGGAGTTGATAAAACAAGGGAATTCTTCAATGCTTCCTTAATCCCAGTAAAGGCTTGAATAACTGCTTCTTCCCATCTAGTACTCTGATCCTTCTTCAACATATTAGTGATTGGGATAGTTAATTCAACAAAGTTGGAAATAAACCTCCTAATAAAATTTATTTTCCTAAAAAGGATTGAATTCCCTTTTTAGTTCTTGGAATGGGAACTTTGCTAATGGCTTCCACTCTCTCAGGATCAATCATGACTCATTCTTTTAATACAATATGCCCAAGCAAATTAGCCTTTTAAACCCCAAAATGACATTTCTTAGGGTTCAGTGAGATACCATATTCCCTACATCTTAACAACATCTTTTCTAAATGTTGTAGGTGATCACTTCTTTTCCTTGAAAAAATTGTCACATCATCCTGATACACAACAATGAAGTCATTTATATATCCTGAGAATGCTTTGCATGCATCACTCTTTGAAAATTAGCTCCAACATTCATCAGGCCAGACGACATCCTTACATACACATAGGTAACCCATAGAGTAGTGAAAATAGTTTTTATTCTCTCTGATTGCTTCACAACCACTTGGTTATACCCATAGAAACCATCCAAAGTGAATAAAATCTCAGAACCAATAACTAATTACAACATGTTATCCATATTTGGCAAGGGATAGTTATCCTTGATTGATGCCTTATTTAAGTTTCTAAAGTCCACACACAACCTTATGTCCCCATTATTCTTTCTAATAGGTACCAAGTTTGCTACCCATGAGGAGTACCTTGTAGGCTGTATAATTCCTCCATCCCTTAAATTTTTCAATTCTTCTTGCATTTTTGAGGAAAGGAGTGGATTAATTGGTCTTTGTTTTTGCCTAAATGGCTTGGCATTAGCTTCCAGGGGTATTTCATGTTGAAAAAGGTCTTCCCTGTATGCTTTCAATTTTGAATATGACCAAGTCAAGCAGTCCTGGTACTTTTTAACAATTGGACATATGACTAATTTTCTTCTCTGTTTAAGTCAACCGCTTTGCTAGCCATATTCTCCTAGGTTTATCCTTTGTGCCCAAGTTCATATTCTTCAACGTCCCTCGAGGATGACATGTGTCTATTAATAATGCAATTAACATTATCAAAATTTGATTCCAAGTCAACCAAACTTCTGGGAATAGTATTAGTTTTCAATTGGATAATGTCTTTACCAAACAAGGTTTGTTTTCCATCATTTACACAAACCATTGGTTCCCAATCCATACTTTGATTGGAAAATTCTCCTTTATTTTGCAAAAACCTTTGGACTTGGGAATCATCTTCAAAAACTTGCCAATGCTTGATATTATCAGGGACAGACGACTTGTCAATATTTTAATATCATATTCACAATAGGGATACATTGTACAATTTTCAAACCTAGATCCCAATACTACCAATTTTTCTGCTACAGTATTATAGCTCCTATCATGATGTATTATATTGAAAGAATCAAACATTTCAATGAAATCCCAAACTACATGCTTATATTGTTTCATTATTTGATTCTTTGTAGCATACAACTTTCTAACTTGTTTGACTATCAACTCTGAATCTCCTTTAACAATAATATCTCTAACACCATATTTCCATGCAATCCTTAGACCCAAGAGTAGTGCTTCATACTCAGCAATATTTTTGTGCACTCAAAATTGAGTTTAAAAGAAAATTTAAACTCCTCTTGGCTTGGAGATATCAAGACAACACCAACGCCATTACCAGATCTAGAACAAGCCCCATCAAACATCAAGGTCCAAGGAGAACCAACCTACTCAGGATACTTGCACTCATCAATTTTATGCTCCTTATAATCAGCATATCCCACAAAGTTACCAACATCAACATCTATGTACAATACTTCATAAGAAGCATTGTTAGGGTCCTCAATGAGATGTAACATTTTCTTCTCACCATATAACTTCACAAGGCTTCCCTCAATTGGTATGGTTGCATAAGACATGTCCATTTGCACACTTCCACCCACACTAGCTGCCCATTTTCTGGATAATAACATCCCCACTTGGCAGGACAATCCATAATAACCACATTCATGGTTAATCATTTTCCTGGATAAGTTACTAGTTGCACTACCATTCCTTTGACATAGCCAATTACTAGCACTTCTATTGAATCCATAACAATACATTTCCCAAAAGCTGTTGTTACCTTGATATTTAACTCATTCATGACCTTAAGAGGCATTACATTACATGAGGCTCTTGAATCAAACATGTAATCTTTTCTTCCTTAAATCCCAAATATTCAAACACCCTTTTCCTATGCTTAGGGATTCTAAGATTCAAACAATAGGACAATGACCTTGATCGACTCAAGATTTGGGCTATGTCACAAGGAAAATATTTGGGTTTGGAAGTATTAGGAGGGATATTGACAACTTCATCGATAATATGGAAGTTTTCGAGTCTGGGCATAGTAAGGAGAACAAGAATTATTTGGGGTAATTAGGAATTTTCTAGATGTATCTTTCTTAGGGATTTCCTTAGGATATTGGTAAGAACTGGAACTTTTGGCTTGGTTTGTGGCCCTCCCCTTTGAAAACCTTACTTCTAGTGTTATATTCTTTCTCCTGAGCAACTACTGCATTCATCAACAGTTTCCTATCCTCTTCGAAGGGATCCCTCCATCATAATTTTTAATCATCAAAGCCCTTAAGTATTCAAAATCATGATTAGGAAGATCAAATGCTTGCACCATATCAATTTCAAAAGTATTAATAGGAGGAAGAGGTAATACCTAGTGAACACAATCCCGAAGTTTTCAACAGTTCTAGCACTTATCAATTCAGTTGAGGTTTCCCCTATTATGAGTTTGCAAGGCACTCCATCATGCACACATCATCATATGACTCATCATCATCAACTTCCTCAACTTCATTATCAACCTCACATGGGGAGTGTGGTAATAAAAACCTATCACACCACTCAATAACATTGGCCTCCTCCATAGTAGCAACCCTGATAGTCAAAGGATCAAGAACCAATCTATTTTCCCTGGGTTGAGGCTATTTATTTCCTGATCCCATGAGCCCTTTCCCTCTGTCATCTGGTTTGTGGTCACATCTCGAGGTGATTTCCAAAGCTCTTACGATCGTGTGGCTTGTCTTTGACCCTAGGAACTTTGTCCTATCCCTTTTTCTACTCTGTCCATTTTTTAAGATATCTCTTTAACTCGCTCTATCTAAAGTTTTTACAAGCTCTTATAGATCTATAACCTCGTTTGATTGATGCCTTTCGGGATTGATCAAATTAACTCCTTCCCTCTTAGGAGGCTTGCCAATTGCCTTAATATTATTCTCTATTTGTAAATCCATAGTGAAGGCTTGCCTCAATGTTCACGAGTTTTTATCTCTCAAGTAATAAGCAACCTTTTTATCAAAAACATCAGAATATTTTATCAAACATGACTCATCACTTGGCCTTAGGATTATAGGTAACCTTTTCAAGGTCTTATTGAACCTAGTATTGAAATCATGGACAAATTCATTTGGATTTTTCTTTATATTTTCAAATTCAGATAAAAGGAACTTGGGATCTGTCTTGTCCCCATATTAAAATCTAAAGGCATTTTTCATCTCAGGTCCATGAATCTATTGAATTATCTGGTAAATCCTTGTACCAGTCACGTGCATCCTCCTCAAGAGTATGAATAAATAGTTTTATATACACGTCTTCAAACTCAATTTCAAAATCTTCCATCATATTGACAAAGAGTCTTAAATGGTGGTCACCAGTGATGGCATTATTCCCTTGAAACTTTGGCAACCTATTTATGACATCTTGTGGCACCATATTAGGATATCCATCCATACCTCTGAAATCTATAGGTCCAAAAGTGTTGACAACAAAAGGAGGTCTAGGTGGAGGTTGGGCCATATTGCCTTGAGGCGGTGATCTTGTAGGAGAAAAAAATGATAGGGAATGAGGGGTCTTTGGAGCACAAGAGTATAGATTTCAAAATATATATTCTCTAATGACTTAGCTTCGTGGAAAACCCTATCAACCTTGGAAGAAACAAGGGAAAAATGAGAGGCAAGATTTTCAGACACAAATGATGGCCCCTCTCTAGTTGGAGAACTCAAATTTATATAAAGATTACCTAGTTCAAAATCACTTGAAGATGTATGGTAATCTTCAACCACAGATTGATCACCTTTCAAAACTGATATCTCCTTTTTTGATTCTTGATTTCCAACAACTTTCCAGACTTGTTTTCCTTCTGAATTTTCTTTTCCTAGTTTTGGAAATAAATTTTTAGTAGGATCCTTGGTGAAGAAATACCTTCTTCCCTCCATATTTGTAAATATTGATGACAAATTTCACTTGACACAGGTTAAGACACTAGTAATCATCAAAATTTCAATTCAACATGGAGTCGCCACTAAGGATTTTCACCTTAGTTGTGCAGATGCACTATAAGTAACTTTCCAAGTGTCTATCAATGCTTAATTTCTATAAATCTTAACAGATCCGACCTTCCTTTACCCACATTTATCACTATTGATGCAAATTTAGTGCAATAACCACTAGAAACTGGAAATACTACACAATGAACTTGTAATCTTGCACAAATCTTACAAATATCAACAAAGGATGATGTTTAAATAATGTATTTGCACTTAAATCATGTAAGAAACATTACTAGGGTCAATATGTGTATGCATTTGTAAAAATAATCCCTAGCAACGATGCCACTTCGGTGTTGTTTCCGCACAAATAGGTCTTGGTGTTCAAATAATCCCCGACAACAACGCCACTTCAAAGTTATTTCTGCATAAATAGGTCTTGATGTTCAAATAATCCTCTGTAATTCAAATAATCCCTAGAAATGGTGCCACTTTTGTTTTTTTCTACACAAATAGGTCCCGACATTAAAATAATCCTTAGAAAATAAAATAATCCATGGTAATGATGCCACTTCAGTGTTGGTATCCAAATTGATTCTCCTGTGAGGGCTGAGCAAAGATCACAAACCGGTAGGATGCTTAGAGACTAAAAATCATGATATAAGTTATTTTATAGCTAGGGAAGGGATTGAACCGAATCTTTGTCACTCAGAATTGGAGAAATAGATAGCACTTTGTTGTATATATCTTCCCCTCAGGTAGATATAGACAAACGAAAGAATATGGAAATCAAAGAAACTCAGACCCCGACATTTATTGCATCGCCAAGCAGTTAAGGGTGCAGGTAAAAGGATGTTGACATGAAAATGGATGCGCCCGACACGGAGTTAAGGTGCAGGTAAAAGGATGTCAACATGAAAATGGATGTACCATAGCACAAGTAAAAGGATGTCGACATGAAAATGGATGCACCCTGGCGCAGGTTAAGGGCGCAGGTAAAAGGATGTCGACATGAAAATGGATGCGCCCATGGCGCAGGTAAGAAGATGTCGACATGGAATTTTCAATGCCTATGGTGCACTTAAGAGTATGTCGACATAAGGATGGATGCACCAAGGTGCATCTTTAGGAGGCGCAACATTTTGAGCATTGACACTTTGACAAGAAGCAAACCACGGCGTAGATATTCAAATGGCCATAACTTCTCACAAGAAGCTCGATTCACGCAAGGTTGGACTTTTGGAAAGCTTACAAGGTCCTCTATCCAAATATGATTGGATATCTTTAATTGGGTGAGAAAAATTTCTTCAAAAATTTAAAATACAATTTTCCATTTTTGGGTTTGTTAGGGTTCTCACTCTACGCCATAATGAGATGAATTAAATGCAACCTAGAGGTGGTTGGGGTAGATTTGGAATTCCTCTCTCTTTTCTCTCTCATTCTTCCTATAAATTGTAAGGAGGGGATTATTTCTAAAGGTTTGACATTCTTTTTTTCCCCTCCCTTCTTCTCTTTGGGGTGAATTTGTGGAGTTCAAGCCTCCCGTCCTAAAACCTGTCTGCAACTTTTCCTCTTGGCATTTTGTAGTGTATTGTATCAATATTTGGAGAAAATAATGCATGTCTGTGGATGATTCCCAACCCTCTCTGTGTTCATTTGCATCCTCCTGATCTTTCACTGCAAATTTGGTTATCTGTGCATGATCTCGCATTGCATTTTAATGTTTTATGTTTATTGGCAAGACAGGTGTTCATCATTCCTCGGTGCATCACCTTTGCTAGTTTAGGTTTATTTTTATGCATCTTATTACCTTGTGTCCTTGGAAAGTTAGTTTATGTTTTTAGTAAACCCTCTTCATTTTTACATGTGCATCTCGAACAAAGGAAAAGGAATCGCCTTCATCCGAGAGCTTTTCCACTTCGCGAGGTCCCACACTTGGGAAAAGTTCCATGTTATGCAATCACACCGAGAGTCTCAACCCATTGAGTTGCAAACATTCGGGGGTGTTGTGTTTCACCACCAACAAGCACATTATCAAGGATTTGATCTGTCCTCACTACTTTAGGTTGTGCCTTCAACCAGGTGAGAGGTCCCGATTATGTAACCCGTGTTGGTGAAGGATATCAAGAGATCCTTCTTTGCACAATTTTTATGAAAACCTTGAGAAAATATGATCAATACAACACAATATAACTCTCACAAGTTGTCACACTAGAGAGTGGAGATGTTTCCTAGACAAGGTTTAGGTTACTAAAGACAATAATTGAAACTTGATTGTCTCTGCATATTTTGGTAGTGAAATTTGTTAAATCTTTGTGGATACATAGTATAAACAAGGGTAGTTCATGTAGGATTCATCATTTGAGAAGTTTTTGGTGGGAAGTTAAGCAAGATAAAGTTGATTATACCAGATATTTGAGAGCCTTTACAAATATTGGAACACTCACAGACAAAATGCTTCAAAATAGCCAAAATATTCCTTCAACTAGAAGGTGTGTATCAATGGAGGCCCAAAGATGCATGATTTCATACACTCTTCAAGAATTCAACACAAAGGCTCATGTTAAAGACTCAATTAAATGTTGAAAATCCCTAATTAGTCACACCTAAGATACACTCATAGGCTAACAAACAATCTTTATCAACACAATGGAAGTAAAGTGATTTTAAATTGTTTATTTGCATCACAAGATGAAAGCTCTTCTCATAATGAAATTGCAAATGCCAAAATACTAACACATGGATGAGATCTTGTGTGATTTAGAGGGATTTTAACATAAGATTGCAACAGGAACATGAAAAACTATTTGAAGACATTTTGAAATAAAGCAAACACAATAATGCTCATGATCAACACAAATTCATTCAAGGTTCACTAAATTCATCAGCAGAGGAAATTTTCCTCAACAATCTCAGAGCTTGTCAATGGATGTATAATTGCAACTATCTTGACATGATTAAATCCAAAAACATAGGGAAATAAATAAGTTTCTCAGATGGTCTCTCAGGAAAAATGGTTTTTTCTCAAACTTTCTCAAAAAAATTAACCCCCCGACCCATGCAAGAGTATTCTCATTGCATTTATACAATTTCACTCACTCACTTATCCAAAATTTCCCCAAAAGAAGAATATTCGAGGAATACTTTGTTTGTTACATATTTGTTTCAGAAAGTGATATTTAACAAATTTACACCCAAAAGCTGCTAGGTGTACAAAAGATAAGATTTTTCAATTATTTCCACCAGTTGTTTTAACTAGGGCATCTGGTCATCTCCTCTGGTAGCATGTCCATCCTCTTTCAATCCTGTAGCTTCCTTCTCCACATCCTTTTCCTCTGCATCTTGCTCTATTGATAATTCTTTTCTGTAGGTGCCCGAGAAACTCTGTTTCAAAACTTCAAATTTGAGTCGTCCATGTGGAAAAGATTTGAGTTGAAGCGGGTCTAGGGTTTCTTTTCACATTTTGCATCACTTAAAGAAAATGAGTACTTTTGGACAATTTGGCCCGCCCACCCGCTTTTAATATATGCCCTACACGTGGATTTCCTGGGCATCGACGGGGCTGCGGCTTGCTTTATGAATTTTACTCTTTTTCCAAACAAAGTTGAGAATCTCAAAATGCCCATGTGACCCGCCTCTCCACTTTTAACTTTTGGTGTGGGCCCAGGTGAGTCGCGACTCACTTTTATACTTTTACTTCATTTAAAAATTGATCTTAAAAACTCCAAAGTGCTCCAGCGACCCGCCTCCTTGCTTTTGATGTAGACTCAACACGTGGCTTTACTTAGGCATTAGCGGGGCCACACTTCACTTTTATACTTTATTCCTTTTTCATAACAAAGCTAAAAGTTATAAAACCTCTAGCTCCCCACTTTGAATTTTCAATGCTGAGACAAAAACTTCAAAGTGCTCTGATAGCCCGCCTTCCCGCTTTTGACTTAAAAGTAGCCATGTGTCCTCTTGCATGGGCCTTAGGCATTTCTTTTACATTTTTACTCTTTTTCCATAACGCCTTAAAACACAAAAAGGCCTCGCTTTCCCGCAATCAACTTACGACATGTGTACACCTTCGGGGAAAAAATAAGAAATTTGCTCTGCCACTTCATAATTTTGACTAGCCAATTAGAAATCAACAGAGCCATGGGGCCAATTTGACATTTTTGCAAAAGTTATAAGTTCACCAAATAAACCCAACATGCCTTGTCCAATTAGAGATAAACACGTATCTGAAGACATTGAGATAAAATTTGAAAGGGAAAACATGACCATGGAAAAATAAAATGTAGGGGAAACTTCACCATTCGTGCCCAAAATTCAAAATGTTCCTCATGGATAGAGAAATTGCAAATGATTAACAAAGACATACAAATGAAGGAGAAAGTTTTCACACATCCATACAGGGAGACATGAATATATTCAAACCAAGCGGATAGAGAAATTTCTTGAACAAACACGGCAAGATTAAATCGAGCACCAATAGTGTTCCCACAATTTTTAAAAGAGGGTGAGAGTAAAAGAGAAATGCAAAAGATAACTCAACCCGTAGCAAAGTGAATGTGATGATGGAAGATAAGCATGTGATTAAGCTTGGTAATAAATTTTCCCTTAACAAAGTGAATGCTAAGATGGGAAATAGGTTTAGAAGATATGAGTGGTGTAACCCTTAACAAAGTGAATGTCAAGATGGAAGTGTGCGAAAGTGTTTGATAAACTCGACCCTTGACAAAGTGAATGCCAAGATGGAAGAGTGGTGTGATGTGATGAATATTCTCTTCCTCTTAAAAATTAAATGCTAGAATGGAGGAGGGTTATAGTGACAAAATTTCAAATGTGTTCAACCTCTAACAATGTGAATGCTAGAGAAAAGAACCGAGGATAGATCGATTGCAAATGCACTCTACCACTTAGCAAAAGTGAATGCTAAATGGGAAGAGAGTATGAAAAAAGGAGTCAAATCATATGCAATGTGCTCAACCCTTAACAAGAATTATTTAATAAGGAAGAGGCTAATGAAGAGATAAGACTCAAATACTGATAGTGTAAATTTTGGAAAGAAGATATGATGAAGTGTCTAGAACACAACAAATATGTTGTCAAGTTAGAGACATGAAGAAAGAAAACATATACAATTTAACAATGATGTTGTCAAACTAAAGGATGTAAGAGGAGAATGAAGAGAAAATGTGATGAAATTGAGTTGTGACAAAGTGGAACACAACACCGTTGAGATGTGAGTCATAAGATGAAAGTGCTTGAGTGAGGACATGGATATATGCAACTCAAGACTTGATGTCGAAAAGAAGATGAGAACTTAAACTTTAGGAAATGTAATCCAAATGTTTAAGTGTTGAATGAAATGGGAGATGAACTCAAGGAGGTGAATACAAAAGATAGAAGGATTTGATAATCACAAAAGGGGAAGAAATAAAATAAGTGAATGAAAAATCCAAATGAATGAAAGAAGATCAAATGGAGAAGACAATGAGGATGAAAAGAAGAGAATATTGAAATAATGAAAAGAGATGAAAGTTCCAAAAGGGGAAATTGAGAGTAAAATGAAGGTTAGTGAATGACTGATGACGAGAAGAAAAGAAGATGAGAACATATGAAATGAGGATGAAAGTAGAATCCAAACAAGGATAGTTTGGAAAATGAAAAAAAGATAAGAAAAGTGAAAGATGGATCCCAAACAAGGAGTATTTGGGAGAAAAGTGAGTGTGGAACACTACTACAAAAAGAAATAAAAACAAAAGAAGAAAATCAAAAATAAGTTTTTGTTTGAATGTTTGTTTGTGGCCTCTACCTTAGATTGGCTTGGACAATGTTTGGCTTCCTAGGTGGCTCTCTCAACTAGGTGTTAGCAAAATATCCGAGCGAGCATGACGCTATTGCTAGCTGATGGCTTTACTTTACCCCCTTTGAAACCCTGAGCAAAGATCTTGCTCAGAATGAATCGCACTAGGGTCGCCACTAAGGATATTCGTGACTCTAACTCACAAAGGCTTTACTAGTCAGGTAGGAGAAAAGGTTCCCATTTCATCCACCGTTCCTCAAGATGTGAACTACTTTGGGGTTCCTATAACCCCCCTGTTGTATCTTAAGGATTATGCCAAGGGGGTTATGTTCTAGTTAAGAAATCGAGCCATAGCTCTTAACGGAACCTACAAATCAAGTGCTCTAAATGTGTTGTTTTTTTAATATTTTGATTTAGGTGTGGTTTAATTGAACTCCTTTGTCAACTGCAGCTTAGTATTTTTTGAAATGTTTAACAATTATTATAAAGTTTTTCTAAGGAGGGAAAAATAACAAAACAAATAAACAAGATGATAGAAGTGAACCCACGTTTCTGATTTCCAAGATCGCTTAAAAGCATGAGGAAAGAACATATGTGTGGGTTGGATTTGGTTAAGTGAAACGTTAATTCCCCAAAAACAAAAAAGAAAGAAATGACCATGTTTTTGATTCCCAAGATCGCTTGAAAAGTGCAAGGGAAGAGCATACGTGTGGGCGATTCGTGTTAGTCGCAGAAAAACAACAAAAACAACAAGTGAGAAGCACACAAAAACACGTTAGAAAGGGTTAATCTAGTTTGTAAAAATGACTAAACATGGACAAAAAAGGTGAAAAAGCATGAAAAATTGGACCAAAACATCCAATAACACTAAGTTGACAACTGCGTATAGTTAGTCCAATAAAAGAAATAAAGAAACTATTTTAATTGGAACTTAAACTACAAATTAGAAATGGTAAATAGAATTATATAAAATAAATAAAGGAAAACCTAACCCTAAAAGTAAAACTATAAACAAGGTCAAAATAAATGGAAAAACTTAATTTATTGTATGTATGTGTGTGTAGGTGGAGTGTTAGAAGGGCTTGGCGAGGGGAGCCTTACGAGCTCCATGTAAGGAAGAGGGAGGGGTTGGCTCGACAACGAGCCAAGGAGAGCGAGGGGGGGTGGGCTCGGTTACAGTGGGAGAAGGCGAGCACGGAAGTGAACAAAGGCTCATGGGAATGGAGGTCGGCGTGAGTAGGGGTGTAGGGAGTGAGTTAGGGCTCGTGGGTTTGGTTTGGGTCTCATGGGCGGGCATGGCGGGAAGCCAAGGGTCGCGTAATGAGGGTTTGGCATAATTAAGTTGGGTTCGAGGCGGGGTGAGACGATGAGGGAAAGAGTGGGGTTGAGCTCTGTTGGAGCTCGGGCGTAGGGTCGATGAGGTGAGGAGTCGGGGAACAAGAATTAAACAGAAATGGGAATGGGGTCACTGGGTCGGGAAGGGTAGATCGGGAGTTGGCTCGGTAAGCCGAGCTCGTTGAGTAGGGGGAGATGGGTAGTGGGGAGGGATCGATCGGGTGGGTAGTTAGGGGCTTGGTCTCAGAAATGGGGAACAAGATAAGGTGGGTTGGGAGGGAGAAAAGGTTTACGAGGGAGGGATGAGGTGAGTGGTGAGGGACAACTCGGAGCTAGCCGAGTTGGGGGAGGGGAGAGATAAGGGGTAGGGGATTTGGGACCTAGGGTTTCAAATTTGTATGTTTTCAATTTTTTGTTTTGTTTTGTAAATCTGTTATAAAATAAAAATAGTAAATGTGTGTGTATATATATATATATATATATTGAAAGATAAAATCTAATGTATGCTTTATGTGTGTGTCTTTGTGAGAAATTGCAAGAAAATAAAACTTGTAGAAGATAAGTGTAAACAGAAGACAAGTGCAACCAAAAATGTTTGCACTCAGAATGTACACAAAAAAACCGTGAATCAACAAAAATACAACAATATGTTATTATTATTTTTATTTTGATCTGTGAAACAAGGTGCCTACTCCAAAACTTGCACAAGTGATTTCTTCCAAACCTGCACAACAACACAGAACACTACAAGAACAAAATTAGAGAAACATAATGAAACAAAAAGGAAAGAGGAGGGGTGCGAGTCCCATTGGGCATGCCAAAATGTAAACAAAGAAAAACACTTTGTATTAGAAAGATAAACAAACAATGAAAACCTTTTAGTAACCTTCTATGCAAACCTCAAATAAGGGTCTCCTGTAAGACCTTCCAAATAAAAATATCATAGATGATTGTGGATGCTCTTAAGTGCTCTCAAAATACGAGATGCAAATGCTATCAACACAAAGAATTCAATAGATTTTTTGTATGTCATATTTAAGAGACGGTTTTGAAAGGAAAGTAAGCATGTAATTTATAGAAGCAGAAGGTAGTTGAAATTGGTTACACACGGATAAATGATTATGCTAAAAATAAAATTGTGAGAAGTTGCAATAATTCCGAGGGAAGCAAATAAATCAATTGCAAAAAGCTACATCCGAAAGGTGGTTGTATGTGCATTTTAATTGCCCCTACCTTTCTAGGATTTTAGAAGTGCAGTTAACTAGGATAAGGATAGGAGTCCAAGTGGAGTCTAAGTGGAGTTTGAGCAAGTGGCAGATGGCTAGGATGTGCACACACTTAATTAATTAATTAATTAATAACAATTAATTTAGCTAAAGGGGTACTAAGGATACATGGGATTAATTTAATTAATCCAAAGGGGTACAATGTGTATTAATTAATTAATTTAATCAATTAATTACAAATGGGTGAATAACAGGTGTACTAGGATAACACTAGGAACAAGTGGAAACAAAAGTGTAATTTTTGGGTGTCTAAATCCGTTGTCACAATCCCTTGTAAACCTTTGCCTCCGAACCTTATTGAGTAATCAATACAAGTAATGAAATAGAGTGAACCAGTCCTTTATGTGAAGGTGAAATTGGTCCTAAAAATCAATGGCCCACTTCTCAAATGGTTTTGCATTAGCTATCAGTCTCAAGGGCATCTCATCTCTTCTTCCTAGTTTTCCAAGGTGCTAGAAATGGTCACATGCCTTGTAAAACTCAATACAATCCTAGTAGATACTTTCCCACCAAATCCCTGCTAGTAGAATCTTCCACATGGTGACATTCCTTGCATAGTTTCCTCCTGCAATTCCACCATGTGCTTCCTCCATGATTACAATGTGTTCATGCTCTAACACACACCGGTGCAAAACCTCATCGCGACCTAGCTTGTATAAGTCTCCACCAATTAACATGTAGGGTGCGACGCATATGGCTAACTACTTCCTTTCCAAAGTCTTCATTCCCTTTGGTGCCACACCCATCTTGAGAAATACAATAATATCTTCTAAGTCGAGAGAGCATGCACTCCAATCTAAATAATTTTACATATGGTAGTATATCCTCAATGCTCTGTGTGTCCTCCCCTGAGTCAATCCTTGATAAATGGTCGGTCCCAAATTACTCTAACCCAGTTTCACAACAACCATGAACTCAAATTCTTGAAACAACAAGACCCACCACATATGCGCCCTTATAAAACGGGCTTGTTTACTAGGTACTTCAATGCCATATGGTTCGTGTAGAAAATGAAGGGTGCTTCCGACACATGAATCCCGAATTTTTGCAACGCCGTAGATCATTGAAAATGCTTTGTGCTCACTAGTAGTATATTTTGTTGGGGTTATCTTTCTACTAGCTAAACACAAGGGTTTCTCAATAACTCCCTCTCCATGTTGGGCTAAGATTACCCCAATCACCATCCCCAAAGTATCAACATGTACATGGAATGGCTTATCCCAAGAAGGAAAGCGTAATATGGGCATAGTGATAATCTTATTCTTCAATGTATCAAATGCCATCTACTGCACCTCTCCCTAGTGAAATGTAATTTTGTGTTTCAGCAACTCTTCCAATGGCGTGATGATCTTGGCATACCCTTAATAAATTTCTGGTAATAATCCATATGCCTAAGGAATCTGCGCACTTGCACTTTGGCTGGTAGGTTCCCCCAATCCCACAATAATGACAACTTTGGCAGGATCCACCAACAAGCCTTCCTTACATATGATATGCCCCAAAAGGGTTCCAAATGGAGTAGCGAAGAGACATTTCTTGATGTTGAGGGATATTCACAACTCTGCTAACATCTCTCAAACATCAACCACAAATTTTCACAATGGTCTTTCACTAGTCCATACACTCACCCTGTCATCAAGGTAGACCTAAAGGAACTTATGGATAAAATCCTGAAATAACTAGACCACTATGCGTGAAAAAATAGGAGGTGCATTCTTCAATCCAAAAGGCATGAATGTGTAGGTAAATATTCCCCACTCAGTGGAAAAATTTATATTTTCTTGGTACTCCTTTGCAATCATAACTTGATGATATCCTGAGAAGCCATCTGCGAATGAGTAGATCTCAAGCCCAGCGATTACTCCTTCCAAGATCTCCTTGGTGAAAGGGGTTGGAAAGGGATCAATGAAACATACCAAATTCAAATCCTGGAATCAACACGAGTCCTTATCCTCGCATACTTTTTAATGCTTATGGCCATTGGGCTTATCTAATGTGATTCCTCTATAGCTTTAATGATGCCTGATGTGATCATTTTTTCTATCTATTCCTTAAACTGGATGCACAAATTTGGATTCATTCGCAAGGTCTCTTATGAATCGGGAACACTCCATCCTTTAACTTAATTTTAATTTCCCCAAGGAAGTGTGAACTCCCTTAAGCTCATGGTACTGTGTGGAAATAAGTCCTAAAACTTGCGCAATAGATCGATGATCTTCAAAAACTCATTTTCTGTCTAGTAATATCCAATAGTAGCTTCCTTAGGTTTGGCCTTCGAACCAATGTTAACCTTCTTGGTTTTTAGCGGTTCATGGTAGGCGCGTGCTTTCTCATCAACACTATCCATAACTTCACGCATACCCATAGTATGGTTAACATCCATATTTTCTGCCTCTTTACCATCAATCACATAGACCAACTTTCCTTTTTCTTTTTTCATGCATGCACGCTCAAACTATATCTCCTATGATTATTCCTCATCAAATCACACTTCTAAGCCAGGTTCACCTAATAATTCAAGTATTATATCCTCCTCCATGGAGCTATATCCCATAGTTAGGAAATTAACAACCTCCAATGACTTATCCATCGATGGCTTGGTACTCCGATATTCGAAAGCTTGAAGGAGGTCAACTGTCAACTCCTACAAGTTTCCTATCTCGACAGCGTATATCGAGTGAATGTACCATGTGTACACATAGCCTTGTAAGGTGGAGTAAAAATTATGCACCCATAAAGAAGGTGACAAGTATCCCATGCCTTCTATCGAGGCCTTCTCTCATGCTTGGACGTGAAATGAGGCAGGTTCCTTCCCATGGTAATCTTGAATGATAGTAGGTGCATTTATCTCGGGAACACTTAACAGAGAATGTGATTCTCACTTAGTGCCACTCTAGAAGGTTATTTCGATGGGTCACCCACCAATGTGTTGTGGTCCCGAGAAAGGTATAGCTAAGCATCCTTATCCTTTCAATCTCACATCTCCACTTTGGGTCTCCATTTCTCATAGGAAAATATCAGGGTTGGCTCCTCCAGAATAACTTGGAAACTTCTTTCCTCCTAGGCACTTGACTGAGTGCGCCTTTGTTACTCTTGTCACAGAGCCTCTTAACTGCCTTCGACCAACTCATATGTCCCATGCACCCAATTGTCACATGCCACACTAGTTGTATCACTTATAGATTGAGCGTATTCCCACTAAATAATGCCCTCCTTTGTTGGTTGCACAACTTCAGGGTCCCAGATAGTGCACATGTAAATTATGTCTAGGTCTTCCTCTCCTAAAGGCTCAATATAGGGTGCTGAATTCCCATCTCAAAAAGAATGATAACACATTCCTATTTGTTCTCAAAACTTATATAACCCTTATTGAAACATAAGTCAACATTGTTCTTATAGCACCAGGGGTGCCCAAGTAACGTTGGAAAGTTTTCTGCCTCAAGCAAGCGCTAAGACTTTGAAGTCTCTAGTGAATTTCACCCCTTGGATAGTGATAACAACATCCTTTAAAACACCAATGGGCATTGCCTTTGTATTATTATCCATATACAACACATTTGAAGATGGTTGTAATGGGGGCCTTCCCATTTGATTCTAGGTATCCAAGGTGATAACATTGACTTCAATGCCCATGTCAATTATAATATTTCTTAGGAGACACCCATCAACAAATGCATTTAAGGTAATATCCTTATTGTAGTTGAGGCTTTGGGGAAGAAGTTTAGCATGCAAAACTTGCCTCTCGCACAATGCTCCAGCACTTGGTATCTTATCACTCAACCATTCTCCTAATAGAGGAATGATATTCTCTTAGTGCAACATCTTACACACCTCTTTGACATCATCTATATGTGACTGAGGAAGATCAACAATTTTCTTCTACCCTAACTTCCTGGATTGCTCTTTTAGACATTGAATTTCCCCTTGAAGACTCTTGATTACATCCATGGTATCTTGATAGACTTCCTTCTGATGGGTAGGGTCCAGATACTTCCCATACACCATCTCTTCTCTTATAATCAGTGGTCTCTACTTTGGTATCTCCCTTACATGTGTAGCCTTATCTTGTGTTGTCACCAATCACAGGTTCTAAATCTAATTCACACACTACCCTTGGCATCCATTGCGAGTCTACTTTCTTAACACTTACCATCATAGCGCCTAGTTTTTATGGTATTGCTAGCTCATATGTTCAAATAGCTATGGGCACTTCTCATACTTGTGCTTCTTCCCACACCATGAGCACTATAGTAGGTCAAGACATTCATGTTTATAGTGCTCCGTTGACCCACAATTGTAACAATTTTCACATAGGAACTCACTTCTTCTACCTCCTCGGTTTCCACGGCTTCTAAATTCTCCACGAAAGCTTCTTCCACGGGCTCCTCCATCCGCATGTCCCTCATAGTGATGACTATTGTCCTTAGAATTGTTTGCAATGTTGGTTTGACACACACCAATATCAATGGCATCATGTATTTGGTCAATCAATCTATAATCCTTGGTGTCATGAGTAGTAGAGGTGTAAATCTTGCAATAGCAAGAAACATTCTTACGAGATCACATGCTGCAGTAGTGGACACATAATTACATCATGATCTCTATGGAAAATCTCACAGGTTCTTCACATCATGGCATGTCTGCGATCTCCAAAAAAATTGTCCTTTATATGCCCCTCTACCTCACAATTTGTGCACCATAGTCCATTACGAGTCTCATGGGATGAGTTAATAGATAACATCTCTAGCTACTTTTCCACTGCAGCAATATGAGCTTCAAGAAAAGGACTAACACCGATATCCACTCCTCCAAGGATTTGTGTGGGTTTGTGAAAGTCTTATGCAATAGTGCTCTCCTGAAAGGTGTTATTAATCCTCCAAAAACCATTGAGCATGCTTTGAGAAGGATGAATATCATAAGACAATTTTGATAAGAGAGTTTTAAAATGTGTGTCATACTCTTACACACTCTCTACCATACCTTGTTGAATCTCCTTCAATGCACTAATGCTCTTCTGTTCAAACTCAGGAATATGAAATTCAGCTAAGAAGGCATTACACAACATGGTATAATATACTACTATTTGGTGGGGGTCATACTTCGGTACCAAATATTCATGAAGCCCTTGCAACTTTGTTGCAAACTAAATTTCCTTCCATTTAGGGGTAGTGATCCCCTTTGTGCATCATAGTAGCTCACATTTGTGTACATGTTTTACAACATCCTTAACACCTTTGTAATCTAGTATATGTAAAGAAATTTCAAAAATACTTGTTGAGGTGGTTGAGGCCCTTTTCCGCCTGATCCAAAACCTTGATTCCCTCTAGTGTTGCCTCCACCACCAAATCCACTAGATCCACTAGTGCCTATCCCTCCTAACCCACCAGATCCTCTAGATCCACTAGGTCCACCAAGTCTGCTAGTTCCTATTCCACATGACCCACCAGATCCACCTCCCGTAGCTGGCAAGGGTATTGAAGTGGTCGCGCCTTATGTCCCCATTGTCACACTAAAATATGTGCCAACAGTCTGCGATATTAAACCACTACCAGATGTGTGTCCCACACCGCTTCTAGATGTGATACCCAAGATTTGTGTACCCAAACTTTGTCAAAATATCATTCCAGACAATATACCTCCAAACATAGGAAATGATTGTGCAACCATAGATGTGCCAAATGAAAAGTTATACCTCCTAGGTGCTGATCGGTTACTTCCACCAATACCAACTGGGTTAGTAATACTTATCTCTGGATTTGGAAAACTAAGCATCGGGGATGGTCACTAGATGGATTTAGATGTGCATTGACGACTCTCCTTTTTCCAAGTGATGAGATCTCATCAGAAGCTGAAGGGGTCTGTCTCCCAAACTCTAAGATGGGGTATCCTGCGGAATTCTCGGCTCCATGTCACCGTACATGAACATCAATTCCTTCCCATAACGTCTACCTCCATAAATCCATTGCTCCTGTAACTTCACGTTGTCTTTATAACTCCCTCTCACGAGATTCATTATACTTGATTCATCTCTCTTCCCTCTCCTTTTCATCCACAAGGTCCGCCATCTTCCTCCACCCTAGCTTCCTTGCCTAGTGCTCAGAAGAAGCTTAGCCGGCCATAGGAAATGCTTCCAAACTCAGTGTAATGATTAGGATCTTTATAGATAAAGGGATAACATGAAAGAATGATCCTCTTGGCTTCCTTAAGAAATCAAACTCAACAATATCTAGATATAAATATTTAAAAATCACGTACTCCAAGGTGTAACTCATCAACACTCTACTCCGCCAATGATCAACAACACGTGTCCAAGTTATATCAGCATCATGCAACCTCCTATAAAACTCTTGGATCCATATGCAAGGTCTAGAGTACCACTCGATCTAGATGCATATGCCAAAAGACATTCATATAACTCCACTAGGAAACAACAAAAGAAGGTCTCATATAGTTCATGATACAAATGTTCTTCTACCCATTTACATGCATTAAAATCAGGTCCATCACTAAATCTATGAGAAAACACATCCTTCGTGATTTTAAGACATTGTTCGACACTTTCCAAGGTCAAGCGCTCTGTCATCACACACCATTCTCACAAAATATTAAAAATAGGTCCCAGCGGACGGAACCAAGATGTAGTAATTTACTTACCCTTAATACTATTTTATAACCCCAAGTGTGCCGGCCTATCACCTGGGGGCATTGGGCACTCACCCAAGACATGCGCAGACACCGAGCCCCTCCTTTATGTGAACTTTATGAGAAGGTTCCGCCATTAATGGAGGATGATTTACAGAAGTAGAAGTACATTCAATTATTTAAAAAGGTAGAAGGCACAACTAATGAGATCCACACATTAATGCATTACATAATATAAATAAAATTTTCAAGATGCATATGAGAGAACGAACCCACATATATATTGATTTAATTTTTTTTTGGTATCCACATTACATTCAAAAGGGTCATCTCAGACCATATATATTAAATGAAAAATACTTGTCTCCTGCAAATCTTCCTGATATGAGACCCTAACTATACTTTTTCTTGCTCTAACCCTTGTTACAAATCTTAGTACCCATACATATGCTTATGGCATCCCTTACAACCCTTGGCACTAAGTTCTCTAAACCCTAACATTCTGCAACACTTTGTTACTCTCCTTCTCTTTCTCTGCATTCTCTATGTGTGTCTGTCTCTACCTTCTCTCTATCTCCCATATCTCTATCTTTTTTTCTGATCCTGACCCAAACATCTATTTATATAAGACCATCGACCATCGCCATGCCTTTTCTCTTGACAAAATCACATGCCAAGTGTCGATGTGGTAATCCTTTGGTGAATGATTATCCCTTTGCAAACCCTCCACTCTCTGTAATGATGTCTTCTAGGAATATTATCTGTGTGGAATATCCTTTTATTGACCTCCAAGGTTCCAGGCTGACACCTTATCTACTCATCACACCTAGTTAGGTCCTCACATTTTACTCAAGCACCCCTAGAAATCCAACTATGGCTAAGTCCTCTAAACCCATGTTATGCCTCCCACACATGCCTGGTTTCACTTAAACCTTTCTTAAACCCCTTTGTCCTATGTACTTTCCCCTGAGCACCCTTCTTCTCACTGGTCTTACGAGCATGCGCCTTTGAGTACGTAGCCAATATTTTAGGGCCGAACATAACTTCTCTAATTTCCTTTTTTTCTTGTTTACTTGTCTTCTTAGTCATCTGATTTTTTCTTCTTTCCTCTTCTCTTATTCATTTTTTCAATTTCGTTCTCTTCTTCTCCATAAGAAACCTTATAGGCCACTTAACTTCCTTTTTCATTCTATTTCAACATCTTGGTTTTGTCTTGTTTTCAATTTTTCCATCAAGACCAAAATTTTCTCCATATATTTTCCTAGATCTCTTATTTCTTGCTTCATATACAAATCTCTCTTATTTTATATCTCTCTCATCCTTTCCTCTTTCCTCTTTTTATCTTTCTTCACTTTCTCTTTCTTCTCATAACATACAAGATTAAGCAGCCCTTTCACTATTTTTACTTTATCTTCCTCCATTTTCTTCCTAGCAAGTTTTTTTCACCTTTCCCAAGCATGACCTAGGTTCTTATTCACACCTAGTCTCTTGAATCCCTCTCTTTCTTCTCTTTTCCTTTTATCTCTTCTTGGGATTCTGTCACTTTTTCTCGTCCTCTTCTTCACTTTTATTTATTACTTCCTCTCATTTGTCTTATTTCAATGAGAAACCTATAAAATTCACACAAATCTTACAAGAATTCAATATTGTTAGCTTAAACAAATATTTTCCTCAAATAAACTCACCAAAGTTCATAAACACACATATAAAAAGTTCTTGTAAACAACAATTTTTATTTTTTCACTTCAATAACTCTTTTTCTTACCACCAAAGAGAAAACCTACTATGATCCCACCTGATAACTAGAGGGAATGAGAAATACTAGCGAAATACCACTTGATAGCTTTATAATCACAAAAACATGTAATTCTTTACTAAGATTCTCAATGCCCAAAAAAATGTCAAAAGGCCGAAAAATATGAAAATAATGGATTCCAGGGCTATTTGCACTATTTTCATACTTGACCATGTTATTCCCTACTAAAATATTCAACAAAAACATTCATTAAGGCTTCAAGACTTCATCTTCTCATATTTTTTCTCCTTAGAAAGATTAGGCTTTTAGCCCTCAAAATAGGTAAACCTTATTGTCTAGATCCTACTATAACCATTCACAACACTATGAAAGCTTTTTAAAATACCCATTAAGACCTTATAGCTTCTTAGAAAGTGTCAAACTCCATATTTTCTTATATCTCCTTTAATGACCAATTAACTACCTTCAATTAAGCCTAAAGCCTTCCAACCCTGCTTTCTAGTAAACTTGTTGTTGAGATAAAAATATGGAATTTCAATGTGAACCAAAAACAATTCCATATGCCCTTTATTGAGGTTGAACTCCATGCAACATTTCATGATCAATTTCTTGGTTTAAGTCCTTAAAATCCACCTCTATCGTTTTTCAAATGAGCCATAATTAGGTTTACCTTAAGGTTTATTGATTGATATTATTAGTTTCAATGGTATTTAATCTATCCAAAAGGCCCTAAATATTCTCAACCTTCTTAAAACATCTTCTCACAACTTATTATCAAGGCTCCAACCCTTTTTACCTTCTAAACTTAACATTACTACTTCCTTCTCTCTTCTTGTTTCTTGAACTAGATGATTCTAGACCGATTTTCAAGATTCTTTAAGTATGAGTGTTTCATATCTATTTAGAAGACTATGGTCCACCTTATTTGACTTCTACCCCACCTATTTTCAAACTTCCTTCACTACGTTAGACACCCTTTTTAGAACTTTCTCACAAAAAGTTGTTCAAAACTCAGTCTGAAATAGGGTATGAGATTATTTCACTTCACTTTTCTTTGTCAACATCTTGATATTTATTCTATTCAGCATGTACACATATTTATTACGTCTCTATACATATTTAATACAATGTTCAATAGGTTCTAAATAGTTTTTCGAAGTAATTTTTTCATTTCTTTCTCTCACTCTTAAAAATATAGGGCAGCAGTGCACACTCATATTGTAGTTCATCATATTTGACCTAGAAAACATCATTTATATGCCTTTAAACTTCACAAAAACCTTTATCATGCCTAAATATATATTTACACCAATTTGTATGAATTTTCACTACTCAAAATGCAAAATACACTTATTTTCCTCCTTCAAACCCTAGATCGGGTTTTCTCGGGCCGAGAGAGGGTGTTTTGAGTTTAATATCATTTTTTGAGTTTTTAAATTTTCTAAAGGTTTAAAACACGTTAACAGACCTTATTCCTAATCCTTACATTGTTATCCAAATCTCCTTAGTTATCTTTGATCACGTTTTCAACTTTATGTTATTGAAGTAATAGTCTCGAGGGACTATATACCTATTCTCTAACTTTAGTCTCTTGATTTTCTCTCTTAGGGTTTATAGTTTCATTAGGGTTTCTTGATAACATCACCTTATTCAATATATAGACTTATTATAATAACAAAATCATACAAAAATTCATTCACAATCAATCAAACACAAGGTCAATGAGAAATCTCTTACGCATCTCCTTACCTATGCCATATGACCTTCCACGGTCTTCAAAAAATTCCTCATGCTTCAAATAAATCTCCTATTATTAGCATTATATTAAGCCCATCTTCACACATATTTAATCATCATTTACCTTTAAAAACATATCTTTTCTTATAATTATTATAATAAGGAGTGTTCATTACTAGTAACAAGAAACAAATAATCACCCCCGATTTACCATTCACCATATCAATATCTGAATGTCATCATTCTTAGAAATATCACATTAACTAAACAAAGGAAACATCATACACAACTGTACATCATCTGAGATCATTGAAATATATAATATTCTAAGCATATTTTTAAAAACTCCTTCTTATTGATTTAAATGTCTATATATAATGTCTTCATGATGTATAACAGATCAATCTTGAGCCTATTGACCTATATTACAACTCTCTCCAACCTAATCCCCATCCTCATTTGAATATATATTTTTGAATTCACATAAAGAGATTGTTACAATTAGTTTGGATGACCTAACCCTAGTGAAAGAGGACCATGATTAGAACTCCAATTTGATTGATAAAAGACACATGTTTACATCATATAAGGTCCCTCTAGAACCATTTACAACCTTTATTCACTCTAAACTAACACCTAAGCCACTATTTACAACTATGGAGAATTCAAATATTTGAATGGTGATTTTTGGAGGGAAACTCCAAAATCACTTTATTACAAGACTAATGAGGTCCAAATGGACTAAGAACTAACACACCACACCAATGAGGACCCCAACACCTAACACACTAGAGAAAACCAAAAATTGACTTATTTACATGGAATGATGCTCATGTATCAAATTTCATCTCAAATATTCATAAAAATCCATGAAACTTACTTAAATCATATGATATCTACATGGATTTGGAACAAATTCATCTTAAATATTCAACTAAACTTACGACATGTTCTTATTTATACTAGCATGGATGATCTTCATGATTGATATAGTGGTACCTTAGATACCTAATACTAGATGATGACATAAGCTACTTAATACTAGATGGTGACATAGCTACCTAATATTTTATGGTAAAATAATATACCTAATGCTATATGGTGACATAACTACTTAATTCCTAATGGAGATATAATATCCAAATGATAATTATTATATGATTTTTTCACACATTCCCTATATATAAGCACACCAAGGGAAACTAGGTATAATTATTTCATGTTTATGGCACTTTCACATTTAAATTTTCATATATTGATTTTATACATATCTCTTTAGAGTTAATACATGTCTTTGACATGTGATTTAAAAATATTTATGGTATGGAGGGACACTCTTCATATGAAACATATCAAGCTTATAGGGTCTTGGTGAGTGATAGGTTTACATTTTCTTATCCTTTTAATTTTAATCTAGAAATTTCATTACTAGATTAAAATGAAGAAATATAGTACCTAAAATTTGGTCTGTGGCACTTGGGAATAATCCTTTTACATGTATCCCAACATTATCCTATTTACAAATTTATTGGCCACAATTAATGGAAGGTTTCTTAATCCTACACTCTAAGTCCATTAGGTCATGATTTTTTCATCATGGAACCTTGGGAATTAATGCACCTTATATATAACACATATTTAAACCATATGCATCAAATATCATTTCTTAGATCAAATTCCATCCTAAGACTCGACAGGGCTTTGGGTCTAGGATCGATTAAGCAAGTGGTTTTTTCCCGAGGATGGAAAACCTACTTTTTGTACTTGTAATGATCATATTTTCAAATGCACAAGTTACCTTATACTTATTAAGGTTAATTGAGAGGAAATAATTTTGCACAATTCATTTATAGAATCATGCAAAACCTATTCTATTAGGGGAAATTAGGGATATGCTATTATCATAATGTGATTTAGGCCTAAAATATGACTTGATGTATTTTGTTTTTATATAATTGTGTAATATGAAATATATGCATAATATGGATAAGAAAAAATAGATAATATTAAAATATCCTCTTTCCCGAAAAGAGAACTGAAGGGACCATAAGGTTAAAAGTCACTATAAATTGTATAAATGATGTATGAACATTTCAAAAATGTTGATCTTAGTTGGAATTGGTTTAGAATAGCAATAAAATTCCATTATTATGGGTTATTTTTCTCTCTATCTTATATGTTCCAATTCGACATTTTACAGGTTCTATACTTATTGTGTAATGGGAAAATGTGACTGTTTTTGAAATATAGTCTTATTATACAATACTTTAATCTTTATAGGTGAAATAATGTTTAATACCAATTATAATACAACAATAACATGTATTGATAAAGGATTCTAGGAACTCTTATTAATAATGTTTCTTTTTATAAGACCTAAAAATGTTAAGATGGCTACCAAGACAAATGGATGTTGAGATATGGATAGAGGAGAATATGAACTATTTTTTAGAAGATGAATCAATTGTAATGGGAATATATAAAAAGAGAATCAATCTAGAACACATATATAGTGACACTCATGAGATATTTTGATGCAAGATTCTAGAGAAATTAGATGCATAGTTAAACAAAAATATTATTATTGTTTTATAATTGGAGCCAAAGAGGAGTACGTGTGGAATGAATAAAAGATAGAAAAATAACACAACTTGCACACAAAGTATAGACCACGGTTGTAGAATATTGGATGCATACTACAATTAATGGGTACATAAATGAAACCATTGTGAATATTTTTTCTTTCAATTCTATCAAATAAAATTTTCTATGGGGATTGAGAGGAAATTTTGTTCAATAAATACCCATGTTGGTAAACATTTTTGTGTTAGAAAATGCCGTGGTACCAATTCCTCCCAATATGGAGTACTAAGGTAGGTGAAAAGAGGATGTAGTCCAAGAAGAGAAAATATGAAGGAAAAATGGATATAAATGAATAGGACCACTGTTAGTGAAATAATTTGTTGTAGTGTAGATTATTAGTTTTCACCAATGGTCATGGGGCTAAGCCCCTCATTCTTGGGTATGGGAGGCTCCCATTATTGAATGTAAACTAAATAAAAATATGGGGTGGATGTTAGGCCGGGGATCACACATGAATACTTCAATAAACCTATGGAAAACTACTTGTACAATGTACAAGGGAGGAATTAGCTTGGAGAGAGGTAAAAGGGAGTAAGAGAAATAGGGAGAGAGGGTTAATGTTGTGAGTAGGAACTAGCAGATTATCACCAACAGTAACCAGAGTAGGTCCACATTCAATAAAAGAATAAAATAATTTAAGCAACAACGAGTCAAATAAATCGAGACACAAAGTTCTATAAATCCATTAATCAAGGAAACAAAGTTCCTTTTTGGTTGCACACGATTATAATGCTTACAAATTTGGAAAGTAGAGAGGATGGAGGAACATAAACAAGGGGATATAAAAATGTAGCTTTTATTGTTTGCATTAGTAGTGAAATATAACAACTTACAACAATAAAAAATTTCCAACCCTTTGGAATGGAGAAATCATTCCAATTTATAGATAACAAATTGTCTCTTCCTCTCCCCATGTGACTTTTCATCTCACCACCATGTGACTTTTCAAATTCCTAGAAATGAAAAGTTTTCATTGTAATTCGTACCTGAAGTGTGTGTGTGTGAGAGAGAGAGAGACACAGAGACAGCGAATTACTAATTGTGATCCACTTCAGATCCACATACTCTCTCCTTATTGATATCTACGTATCATCCTTTATTTGGATCTGTGTGCATGTTTCTTTTGACAGTTTTACAGATTCGTCAATGGCTGAGTATTTGTTTACAGATCTGGAAATATTCATTGTTATCCTTTCATGACGATCTATCATCTAAGAGAGTGTAGTTGAATCTACTTGTGAATACATCTGTGTCTACTTGCATGCATCACTCAAGTAGCAACCCGTGTATATCTCCATCTATTCAGCTATGTACCTGCAGATTCCTTCACCACCCGTACACATTTGTCGCAAGAAAGGTGAGCCACTAAAAGCAAGAAAGACGTGATCCCTTGAATCATCCATTATTAACAATTCTATATGGGTGGTTTTTAAATCTTAGTGCTTGTATTGATTGTTTGGAGGATCCATTCAGCTTCCACGTTTTCATGTTGTCCGTGATCTTCACAGCTGTGAATGCAAGTGTCTGCTTTCTCTCTGAATTGCGTTTTGAATTTCACTCCTTCCAACATAAATAGCTACCTATAAATAGTTTTGGAAGCATTTGTTAGAGTCTCAACTTTTTCCACATTCATGGCTATGGTCCACACAACTTTGCAGATCTACGCATACTGGCATAGAGTGCATGCTTGGTAGAGTTTGGCCATAGATCAATAGGGAGAGGAATCAAGGCAAGCTGGCCATTAGAGATAGATCTGTATTGTCCATGTATATATCCACATGATTCTACAGCCTACTCGGTCAAATACATCACCATAAAAAGAATCAGTCCACTTGTAAGTTTAGAGTTAGTATCATATTTTGTTGAGAAGTGTTTTCATGTGGTTAGATTTTATTATTACACCTTTTAAGTGTCTTTTGTATTAGTTTAGTTATTTCTATAAAAACAGTTATAGCTTAGAGGTCTATTAAAGTAGGGGGAAGAGACAATAAACGTGAAGTCATATTGAAAAGTAATGTTTAATTACTTTTTATAATCATTTTTATTGTAAATGGCAAAATCATTTAATTGTGTTGATATAAAATGTTAAAAAAAAAAAAAAAAATTGATTGTAATTCAAATGGACGTATTATCGTCGAATACGACATCCAATATGTAAAGTTCTAGGAAAATAAAATTCAAGAAAATCGAGAAGTAGGATACGAGGAGAACACTAACCTTGAGAAATATCGACCACAAAAACGTCAATGGTTGATAGTTTGAGTTGAGTGCCAAGATCATGAGCGAGAAGAGGCGGACAAGCCTGCGAAGAAATGTGAAAGTTTTTGCTACCATGTAAACAATAAGGGGGAATGTTAGGAAATTTAGTATTTACATTACTTGATTATTTATCGTGTTGTAAATAGCACTAGTTTGTTGCATTACAGGTTAATGGTTAGTTTGTTATATTAACGGGTTATTTGTTATTTTTCCATTCTATTTATTAGGAAGTTGTTTTGACTATTTGCTTGGCTATATAATAGCCAATGTATTGTTTGTTTAATGAAAGGAAATATAATAAAGTGTAATGAAATATAATATTATGTGGAAAACTGTTGTTGCTTTCTCACATTTGTTTTACCATATCTCTTTCCTCCACACACCAAGCAATGATCATGGATTTTGATATCAAACCTAGATTAAGAAGGTGAAAAACATGTTGAATGTTATCCTTGAGTCCACCCAAGAAGAGATCATTTAGATGACCTTGTGAGATGTCATTCACTAGTAAAGATAGATTTTTGAACTATGGGATATAATCCTTGAATGAACTTGTTTGTCATAGCTTAGCGATCTTGCTAAAATAGTTCTCTATAACACTATTACGATAATGTGTTTTGAGCTCATCAGTGAACATATACTAGGTAAAAGAGACCCTTGTTTTTATTTTACTCACACATCCATCTATACCAAATGAATTGTTATGGTTCTAGGTACAAGGATGTCATTACCACCTTCTGTCCATTTGGGACTTGATGCAGATCAAAGAAATTTTCCAGTTGGTTTCTCCAAGTGATCGATCATTCCCATTGAACTTACGCATCTCCACTTTAGGAATAATTCTACGATATTGGTTAGAAAATCTAATGACGCATGCAAAGGATCCACCTTGGTTGGTGTGATATGAATCAAAGTGTCCATTTCTTAAGGAACCCATGTAACTTGAATGGAAATTATTGCTTTACTTCAGGCATGAGCTCAACTATAGAAAATCCTTCTTCATGACTTAAATTCCATTTTCTTTTCACCCTTAGCTATTTTCTATCCATTTTCCAATTTTGACATCACTTCACCCTTCATTGTGTTCAATCTATGACCAACCTCTTCTTGCACATTGTTCATTTGATTGTTTAACATGTACCCAATTTGGGAGACTATCTTTAATGTCCCCAAAGATAAAGATTCAAAATCCACATCTTCCTTACTAGGAGTTTGACCCTTCCCTTGGCCTCTATTTGATCTCCTTATCAAGATGTAGAATTAGTGTCTTGGAATACCAAGGTCAGGGTAGAAATTTAGGGATTGGGGTTTTTTAAGGTTATTGGATGAATAGAGAGAAACATAGAGAACAAACCCTAGATAATTTTTGTCAAGATTTCTAAAAATATAATAAACTTAGAAAAATTCCCAAAATTGCAGCCTAGGTAGAGAATTTATGAAAAACCCTAAAACTGATATAAATTTTGCAAAACAAATAAAAAATATGGAAATTTGAAGAGGATCTTACTTGTCTGCGATTTCACAACACCAACAAAAAATTGTAGAAAACTTTTTATTGTTTTAAAGATATAGTCAAACCTTCACAATTAGGTTTTTGATGCAATTTTAGAAGAGATCAATAGTGGATACCACTTGTAATGAAATTAATGAAATAGATATAAATATCATAATCAATATAACACCAAAGGACACAAAATATAGATAAATGATCTTAATATGCAAGTAGAATGATTTAGCCACTTCGAGGAGGAAACCTCCAAACCATACAATAAGACTAGACTGCTCAATATGATAATAATATCCTACTCTCTAACTCATTTATATACCCTACTATAGTATCCAAATACATGAGACCAATCCACTAAGAAAATGAAAGCATAAATAATTATGATATGACATGATAACATATTACGTTAACCACGGTCAACTATCCATATCCCAATATATGAACTAGGGTTAAAGGCGTAACAACATTAGTATCGAAATATTTTTAGTTTGTATATGTTTCCTTCATATGTTCCTTTAGCATATAAATCAACTTAAAAATAAATCCATTTAGAGTATTGATATTTCTCTTCCTACTCGTAGGAATCATAGTCTCATGAATTCTCTTCCATTCACATCTCTATCAATCTATATATGTTTGATCCTGCTAGTGAGAGACCATTGCATGAAATTGAAACTAAAAATGAGCATTATTATGATTATAACCATGATGAGGATAACAATGTGGACCAAGAATACATGAATCTTATATCTAACTTATTTCTAAAACTTTATGTATATCCTCATCACACATTGATCCTATTATTAAGCTTCTTTTTGATGCTAAGATTGCTTATGATAAAAATATAATGAAAGATATCTTTTGGGACATCTAGTCAAGTGATATCTTATATTCCTCCTTCTACTATGCCTACTTCTATGAGGGCACTAAGTTCCCCAATGCATAATTTTTCTATCTCTATTCCTACATCCACTTCTACTATTTTTATCAAACATAGTACTTATGAAGTCTCTTCTTCTAGCACGTAGTCCCTTAAAAATCTTGTTCATACTTTTACAATCCAACATCCTACAATTACAAAAAGGTACATCTGCTAATTCTCACACTATATATTTCACTCAATTGCTTCATAATCAAATTTCCCTAGAAGTGGCCCCTTATCCATTGAATCTTGGGTTTTTTCCTCGTAAGCTACCTATTTATGATGGCAAGAGTGATCATCTAGAGCACTTTTGAACATTCCATGTGGATTATTTTGACTATTCCTCACATGACATATTAGTCACCAAGTTTATCCCTAGGAATAAAAGTTTGTTTTTTTGATAATGGTTCTATGACCTACCACCGCATTATGTACTATCTTTCACCCCTTTGGTAAATCAATTTCTTATATAATTCTCTACTAAAATTGGTGAAAAAGTTTTATACGCTCAAATTTCTAAGGTATTCCAAGGGTATAATGAATGAATGAGTGTTTATGTGTAATGCCCCCTCGTTTTCAGACATTGAGCCACCTTTGTCAGGGGTGACAGTGGAGGGGCATACGACCTATCTTTTCATTGCATTATAATACAAGGACATCATTTGAGTTCCAGTGGAGTTAACCATAGATAAACCCAGATAATGTTGTAAACTTAGCACTAATTGGATGGTCGTAAAAAGTGCATGGATGGATGGGAACCATGCCAGTGGAGTTGTGCTATAGCTGTCCCTAATCAGTACCATGATGGGTTTAATCATTCCTGCACATGTTGATAAAGTAAAACCTTAATATCTCCTCATTCTACTATATACAATTGACTGATTTTGATCTATTTCTTTACCTGAAGCGGTTTCATTTTCCTCTAAGTTGAAAGGAAACCTATGCCTACCACTAGCTTGTTGTTCTATACAGAGGATGAATAAGATAGAGTAATGGGAAGCACTTCATTCTTAGGTAATGTCTAGCTATGATGAATTTTCTTCTTCTGCTTCTGTGCACATTTTCTACAAGCACTTGTAACCTGAGAAGTACCATTCTCCTTTTTCCTGCTCTTTATCTTTTATTTCATGTAGTCGTTGCATTGAATAAGACATTGAGAGTTACCTTTACTACAATCCTCTTGTGTCTCTATAATATTTGTTTCTTTCACCCTTCCTCCCCATGGAACCCTTTTGTTTGTTCTTTTTAAGCATTCTCCTTTATTCGTTGTGCTTAACTTGGTGAGCTTGAGTGTGGCAGCCCATCCATTTACAGGAATAGCAACGGTATTTCTCATGCGAGAATTAATGAGATTGAACTTAAGAGGGTCTAGTACTGGATTATAGTTCCCAAATCCCTCTCCCACAATTTAAAAAAATCATATCCATAAAGATGAATAGGGTGAATCTTAGTTGGGAAAATATTTGTGCACTACAAAAGTATATGTATTTAGCAGATTTATGCTTGTAACCTTAACTTTTGTGTCCTTTTCATTGCTCACGTTCCATGCAGTGTAATCGAACTGTACAAGAGGATTATTTGGGACGTCTCTGGAAACGATTCTATGGATGCCATAGTAGTGAGCTTGTATTAGAAAAAAATGTTTGGGGTAGAACAAACGATCTGTTGTTAAAACTTGCTGCAAATCTAGTATTGTTGGGTCCTCCACAAGATTGAAAGGGTGGGAAGTTGAGCGAATCTAGACCGAGTGTGAAAAGATATTTTCATAGATTTTATGGGGGACATTGGCAGTGTGATCTAGAAAGGATAGGCTTCTCCACACATAGGAAAATTTGGTTTTAGTAGCGGTATCGTTATAAACAGGCATGAAAAATGTAGAATCTTGCACTTGAAACATTGAGTGTTTGTCTAATGTGGACAAAAATAAATGGTTTCATGCAATGTCATGCTGGCTGGATATGCATAAAATGGATTTGAGGAAAAAATCATTGGGAACTCGCAAGCGAATGAAATTCACCTACTTAAAGTGAGGATTAAAAGCCCCATGTTGTTTTCCTCCAAAAAGGATATATGTATGGTTTTCCCCTTTTTGCTTGCACTAAATATCGCTTCATCATTTATAGCATTTAAAAATTAAATGTTGAATGATAGGGAATGTAATCCCAACAATTGAAAAAATCCTTACCTTGACGTAAACTCATAAAACATTAAAAGAAAAAGATCTTGAAAGTCATGCGTATGGAATGCCACACCCAAATGTACCGCAAAACCAAAACTCTTTGCATGACTCGTGGTGACATGGAACACCTTAGGGAACCTTAAAAAAGTTGTAAGAAATTATTTACCGATCTTGAAAGTTGTATTCCTAAAATATCTTAGCTTAACAATCACTTATGGTAACATGGCCGTTTTAATAAAACACAATCGGTTTTGGCTTACGGTTGTCACTTTGCTTGAGAGAAACTAAAAACCATTACTTCATACCTCTACGTTGTCAACAAGAGAATCATATACCACATTAATTCCTTTTAAAATTCCTTGGGAAACTAATTTTTCAAGTGAGTTTTGGGCACGCTGTCACAAGTGCACAAGAGCTTGACCGACGTAATTATGATAACTAGCCCTAAAGTTGCCCTTGTAACTTGAGCTATATTTGTCGTAATCAACTTCTGTCAGTCACGATAAATTATCTATTTATGGGGGAGTAAGTAGGAATCATCTAACTATGTGATTGAACTTGAAACGAGTGTGTTCAAGACCCTATTGTAAGCACTTTTGTTGTTTTCGACAATTTTCTCAACCTTAGATAGAATATTCTTTTTGAGTCTCGTTTGACTTCTAGCCTCGCACGTGACCTTGTAATACCATTACAATTCTATGTAGAATTTTATTCAAAAATTTATCTTGTATAAATGAATTTTTAAATATATGTTTATTTTCTCTCTCCACGCACTTCTCTCTCTAGAAACGACTATGATACTTGATTGTTTTGAAAAAACGTAAATGAATTGGGAAATGTGAATTGGTTTGAAATAAAATGATAATGGCTATGACATTGTGAGTGGAAAATAAAATGTCTCTTAACTTTCTCTCTCATCCTTACTCTCTCTCTAGTACCAAAATATTAAGTGCAACTGAATATGAAAGCGTGAATGCATAAGAAACAAAAATCTGTCTTCTTCCTCTCCCTATATATATATATATATATATATATATATATATATATCTTCTATTTACTTGAAATATTAAAAATGATGAATGTGTGGATTTATGCTTGAGTGTAGGGGATTTCCATACTCAGTCCTAGGATTGACACAATGTTGGTTGTAGGTACTCCGAACAAGAGGAATTTTATGGATGTGATATGTTGTAACTAATGAGTTGTCATTGTAAAGTTATATTCATCTTGCAATACATGTATTACCATAGAATAATGATATGTATTGTTTTTCGAAGAATTGTTCTTTGTATATTTTGAAAAGGAAATACCAATGTGGCTATATTTTATAGTGTCGAATTGGATGTGAAGTTATACTCAATGTTGTGCCTATGTTATAAAGATATTAAACCAATATTTTGTTATGTTAATTATTGGTATATTTCCTTAACACCCACAATGCTAGGTAGAATCTCCTCTCATTAAAACTAATGAAATTAAAATAATGAGTTATAATGCCTATTGTACTTCCTTTCCCCATTTGGGTCTTTTTCCAGGTATAAAACATTGATCGTGTTGATAAAATAATTTGATATCATTAATCACCTTCATGCTTCACACATAAGACGGCTTATTAAATAACTCTTATCCTGAATATTTTTAGAGGTAGTGATTTTACGTTGTGAAACCTATCATATTGGCATGAGTGAGTTGATCATGTCGAGGTGTTGCAAGTATGACCATATCCTGAATAAGTTTAACCCTCTTGTGCATAATTTCCCTTGGTACCTAATGGGTGGCCAAAGCCTTGCAAGATAGTTGGTGGTTATACATTCGATTGATCTCTTGTGAGATCTAAATTATGTGAGTGGATACTACGTGTGTTGAATTACTAGCGTATTTTCCCAAAAATTAAAATTTTTCCTAAGGAAACTTTTAAAATGCATAAAATTATTTGGGATATCTCTCTCTTGCAATATACACTTAATACTTGTGTGTCTAAGAGAAATGAAATGAGTTTTCTTGTGTGAGGTCATACTCCTTGTAGTCTTAAATCCCTAAGTGTAAATTATGTGTTATTTGAATTACAATTGTTCTAAAACAATTCCCATAAGATTCCAAATTAACCATGTAAGAGTAATGGGAAAAAAGAGTAACTAAAATATTGTTTACGAATAAAGCTATGCTTGAAGTCTTCATAATTGATTTAGGCATTCTCTTTTTGTTAAGAAAATAAATAAATACCAATTTATTCTTGGAGAAATAAAGAATTTGTGTGAACACAAACTCTTATATAACAAAAAAGAAATTTATGATGTGTAAAGGTTAAATCTACTTAAGCTAACTGTTGAATTATAACAAATTGTAATAGGAAAAATAGGGTACTATGATGGAAGGATTTTTATGGGAAGAGGTATCTTGAATCTAAATCACCCTTAAATCCTAATAATTCCTTCCTTGATCTCATGATAGTTCCCCTTGTCTAGAAAAGGTAAAATTTTAACATCGAATATACGTAAGTGTTATAGGAATTACATTTGTTCCAAAATGATGATAATACATTATCAAAGTAACCGCATAAATGTAGTTAGTGAAAGGGTAAATAAGATTAAACTAAGGAATGGCTGCTATGAAAAATGGGTTGCCATTTAACGATCTCAAAACCAACTAAAATCTCAAATGTGACCATAAAATGAATGTAATAAAGTAGAGCTCCACGACTAATACAACAACCTAATAAATTGAAAAACCAAATATGATGCATGATCACATGATTTGTTTGCATAAATGTGGATTAAACAATGATGCTAATGAAATAATAAAATGTATCCTTGAGAATGGGATAACTTCAGTTGTAGCCAAGGTCTTATGAGTTAAGGAAATTGCACTCTAGTTGGACTTGTAGAAGTTAGTAAAACACTTAGATTTAATAGGAATATATTAAACTTAGGATCACGCAAGAAGTAGAATTTATGGTCAATAGGAATATATTAAACATAGGATCACGCAAGAAGTAGAATTTATGGTCAAAACATGTAATTTAACCCATTCTATTAGGAGTAAATCCTTAAGATGATGAAACATAAGTAGTTTGAAATGTAAAATTCGTCACTTAAATTCAAAGAAAAATCTCTATAATGGGAACACAGTGTAATGTACCCTTCCATGTGTAATATGATTGTGAAAATATGAATTCCTAATTGGAGCAACGGATTGTGAATCAGGAATGATACAACTTAATTAGTTAACATACATAGTTGGTTGTAATAACTGGAAGATGAAAAGAGTGTATTGTTAGTATTAAACAATGCTATGAAATGAACTCATGATAGGTTTTCTATTGATCTAGTAACCTTCCTTTTTCTACCTATGAATTTTCCTCCTTGTAATGAGATTATTTTCCCAAACCAAGTAAACACGACTCTCTCAAACAAATCCTTAATTCAAATATTAGAAGACACATGTGTGTATATACATTCCTAATAAAAATCATGCTATATAAAGTTATTTCCACAATAGAAATGAGAAAATTATGAAGGAACCACTATAGGTGAAATGTTAAAAAAATACATACCTAGTTGTAAAGGAACAAAGCCTCCCACGTTATGTGTTCTTAAGACAATTATAGTTAACTAATTTTTTTTTGAGAAACAAACCTTAAACATAAGAATTGAATATTAGGAGACTCATAATAGTTTAAAATGATTTTATTTAACAAATGAGCTATGGATAACTAATGGAATTGGAGAAAGGAACCAACCACACATTCTCCGTTAAAGACTAATGCTCTGCAAAATAAAGTAATTGAAATTTGAAAAATAGGAAATTTTAAACGTCATGTGTTTAATTCTGTTTGAAAACTATGGTCATATAATGGAAACCTAAATGTAATGAATATGTAAACCATGAAAGGGCCATGTCATGGAGTATGCCTTCCCTGTCTTTCTTACTATAATTGGGTCATTGTCCTGGTTTATGTCGTTTGAGTAAGACATTGATTCATACCCTATGTTATCCTATTGTATGAGTGGGTTCATGTTTACGTAAGTGTCCTACGTGATGTCAAGTTTCTTTATTTGGATCCCATGTGGTGTTGTGTAGCGTGTAATTAAACTCTAAAAAATAAATAAAATTATTCCAATAATTTTACTATTGTATTTTGGTGTTGAAAATGTGGGCGTTACATATGGTATCAGAGTGGAGGTTCATGCTCTCAAACCTCTAGGATAGATTGGAGTTGTGGTGATCTTGCATGGTGGTGGTGGAGATGGGAAGAGTAATGTGATATATGTTGTGATGTGAAAAATGTTGTAATTGTGATATTATGAATGCACGTGTTGTGCATGTCACTTAGTGCATATTTGTTATCATGTTGATGTACTTGTGATGAGAGTATTCACTCTCCTTTTTGTGGATTCAATGAGGAGTTCATGAGAGTGATATACCACCTTTTTTTGTGAAAATAATGTTATTGCAGATTGTAGAGTGTTGGAGTGTCTTGTTATTATGTGATATGTGGGTGTGTTGATGGGTTGTACGAAATAAAGAATTGGTCTATAGTGAATTGGATTTTATCGTGATGTCACCACCATGTTGTGATGAATTGTGTGTGTCACATGTTGTATTGCAATTGATTGTATGCTATAATGTTAGTCACTTTGTTTTCATCATTGTACATATAATTCATGTAATATTTGATGGCTTGTGTCGTGAATATGGTGATCATATGACCCTTATTGTGCGTAATTCCACCTTAGGTGCATTATGTAGAAAAGTGATGTATCATAACCCATGAAAGTAATGATTTTGTTATACCCGTATATGTACCATGCATAAGACGCTAGGGTTAATGTGCATGAATCACATTGTGTCGATGATGTAGTTATGTGTTATGTTGTGAACCTTACACTAGATGACCCTAAGGGAAGAAACCGTCAAGAGTGTATGTGTGGAGAGAGGAGGCGTGGACCATGTTTTCATAATCTTGAGCTGAGTATGAGTGAGGAAGTGGAGTCTTATATAGATTGAAAACCCACTTCTATCTGTTTAGTATACTTCAAGTTTGCTCAGTAGAATATGGATGTGTACCGCCTTAGGCTCAACTTATGTAAACTAGCGTCCCTGCTCTTTCCTATTGGGTTGTCCATCGAACAATCCTATGTGATTTCGACTATGTTAAGCCTTGTGGGAGTATGGAGGGATGATTTAGGAAGAGATGATGATAGTTACATTATTTGATATACTCATTTCTGGTTACATGTATATTTTTACAAGTTGAGGCTTGATATCCGAGTGCCAACAACTTGATGAGTACCCTTTGGTGGTCGTATGAGGCCAAATAGTGATTGTAATGTGCTATTTCTCAATACATATTTTATTCGTAAATTGATCATTATCTCTTTTCTTATAAGAACCAGTAGTTTTCTTGATTGATGTGTTCTTATATTTTGGGCATTTTATTTGGTTGTTGCACTAACATGTGGATTTTTGCACTAACTATGGCTAATTAGTCATTTTTTTAGTTTTAAACTTTCTTTTCATTTTTAAAAGTTTTATAGTCTTGCCCAAGGCTTGGTATTTTTGACACTTGGCATTTGAGATAGATTGTTATGTTGGTTCTAATGTCATAATGTGTTGGAATAGAGTCATGGGATTCACCATGTAGTGTTTAGACCTATGGACTGCTTCGTTGTATGGGGGTACACCCCAAGGAGTTATAGATAACTAGCGGGTTGTTGAACCATGAGTTATTATGTCACTTTGGTTCGGGGTGACGGGGCTCTATATGCCCAGGGCCATAGGGTGACCTAGCCTCATTAAATGTAAAAAGGTGATGGAACTTTATAGTCGAGTGATTTGATATTCTTGATGGCACTCTATGGTTGAGAGACCTTATGTTCTTGATGGAACTCTATGATTGAGTGACTTGATATTCTCGATGGCACTCTATGGTTGAGTGACCTAATATTCTTGATGGGGCTCTATGGTTGAGAGACCCGACTTGGTTTTGGCACTATGATTATTTCTCTTTGGGAGGTATATGAAGTTGTTTGGTGATGTTTTGGGAGGTATATGGAGTTGTTTTGTGATGCTTTGGGAGATATATGGAGATTTTTTTATGATGTTTTGTGATGTGTGGAGTTTTTATGAGTTATGTGTACTCTTGTGAGTCTTGTTACACATTGTTATGATTGAGGCTTGACACTCCCCTTGGTTGGTATGGACTATTGGATATTGTCTTGGCATTGTGTTGGTACAGTCATGTTTTTTTGGGTCATGTGATACCAGTTGCCTTTGTATCAACATCATGATTCACTATTTGTTAGTCACTTGTGTGTGTTGGATCTATGCTTGTGACATAATTTCTGGAAATTATTTGTTATGTGTACTACTTTTTGTCTTTCCATGGTGGAATTAGAGGTCTTGTGATGTGATGCAACCTTGAAAGTATGTAGTAAGATGTCTCGAGGGTCGTTTGTGATGTGTTGAGTTTTGTGTGACATCTTGAGGCCAATTATTGTTGGGAACCCATGAGTATAAGAAAATTGAAAGTCTAAACATTGAGCCACCTTTGGTAAGTGTGGCAAGTGGAGGGGCATACAACTATCTTTTCATTGCATTGTAATAAAATCACATCATTTAAGGTCCAGGAGTTAACCAGGAGTTAACCATAGATAATGTTGTAAACTTAGGAGTAATTGGATGGTTGTAGAAAGTGAAGGGTGGATGGGAACCGTGATAATGGATCTCGTTATAGATGTCCCTAATCAATACCATGATGGGTTTGATCGAGTCCTGTATATGCTTTGAGAAAGAAAAACTCGAATATCTCTTCATTCTATTATATAAAATTGATTTATCTAGATCTGTTTCTTTACTTGAAGTGGTTTTATTTTCCTCTCGAGTTGAAAGAAAACTCATGCCTACCACTATATTTTTGTTCTATACAGAGGATGAATAAGATAGAGTAATGGGAAGTGCTTCATTCTTAGGTAATGTCTAGTTATGATGAATTTTCTTCTTCTTCTTCTGTGTACATTATCTACAAACACTGTAACCTAATCAACACCATTCTCCTTTTAACCTACTCTTTATCTTTTATTTCATGTAGTCGTTGCATTGAATAAGACATTAAGAGTTACCTTTACTTTGAAATTCCTCTTATGTCTTTGTATAAGATTTGTTTCTTTCACCCTTCCTCCTCGTGGAACCCTTTGTTGTTGTTTTTAAGAATTCTCCTTTGGATGCTATGTTTAACTTGGTGAGCTTGAGTGTGGTAGTCCATCCATTTACCGAATAGAAACAATATTTCTCATGGGAGGATTAATGAGATTAAACATAAGAGGGTATGGTGCTTGGATTATAGTTCCCAAATACCTCTCCCACTATGTAAAAAAATTGTATCCATCAAGATGAATAGGATGACTCTTAACCGCGAAAATATTTGTGCCTTTGCAGAATTACATCTTTGCAGATTATGTTTCAAAACCTTAAATTTTGTGTCCTTTTCGAAGACAAAATATTTCTTCTCACATTCCATGCAATGTAATTGAATTAAACATGAGGATTATTTGGGATGTCACTTTGGTGAAGATTCTATGGATGCCGTAGTAGTGAGATTGTATTAAGAAAAAATGTTTGGGGTAGAACAAACGATCTGTTGTTAAAACTTGCTGCAAATCTAGTATTTTTGGGTCCTCCAAAAGATTGAAAGAGTGGGCGATTGAGTGAACCTAGGCCGAGTTTGAAAAAATATTTTCATCAATTTTATGGGGACATTGGCGGGGTGATCTACAAAGGCCATGCTTCTCAACAGAAGGGAAATTTGGTTTCAACGGCATAACTATTATTATAAGCGAGGCATGAAAAATGTAGAATCTTGCACTTGACACATGAAGTGTTTGTCTAACGTGGAAAAAATAAATGGTTTCATGGAATGTCATGTTGGATGGATATGCACAAAATGGATTTTAGGAAAAAGGCACTTTGGGAACTCATAAGATTATGAAATTCACTAACTTAAAGTGAGGATTAAAATCCCCATGTTTTTTTCCTCCAAAGAACGCTCGGATATAGGTATGGTTTTCCCCTTTTTGCTTGCACTAAATCTCACTTCATCATTTCTATATTTTTAAAATTAAATGTTGAATGATAGGGAATGTAATCCCAATAATTGAAAAAATCCTTACCTTGACGCGAACTCTTAAAACATTAAAAAATGATCTTGAAAGTCATGTGCATGGAGCACCACACCCAAATGTACCGTAAAACCAAAACTCTTTACATGACCCATGGTGACATGGAACACCTTAGGGAACCTTAACCAGGCTGTTATAAATTATTTAATGCTCTTGAAAATTGCATTCCTAAACCCTCTTATCTTATTAGTTACTTATGGTGACATGGTCGTTTTAATAAAACACGATCCATTTCAGCTTACAAATTAGCACTTTGCTTGAGCCGTGGATAATTTTAGTGGCAAATATTCGTAATATGGTGAAAATTTCATTTTAGGAAAATTGGAAAAGGTGATTTTTTCGAGTAGGTCGGTGTCTGTTCACCTAAAATATACAGTATATTTTTTTTGGGGTTGGCTTCACCTTTATTTGAAAACATCTCCTATAAAAACCTAGGTGATTCACTAGGTAGTATACCACAAGTAGCTTACCAAATTATTGATACCGTGAAGTGTTAACTCAAATACTCTTAAGCACCAGAGATTGTTGTTATCCTGTTAGGGTTAGTTGTTGATGCATGATAGGGATATAGTTGACATGTGACAAAGAGGTATTACAGATGCGCGACAAGGAGATATTGCATACGCGTGACAAAGGGGTAAGCAATTGACGCGTGAGAGGAATAGAGTTAACGCAGCAATGATAGAGAGTTGACACGTGACAGGGCATAAGCAGTTGATGCATGATAAGGATAGAGTTGATGCATGACAGAGACAGTTGACACCTTGGTGACACGCGACGCTTCATTGATGCCTTGTTGATGCGCGGAGGATTATTGACATGCTATTGACACACGACAAAGGGTTAGTTGTTGATGCGCAACAAGAAGTCACTACTTGGTTCTTTTGCTGACACATGAATCTATTTAGAATAATGGAAGGTGCTAGTCCTAAGAATATGTAGACCCTAAAAGTAACTAAGAAATATTAGAAATCACTGTTCAATTATTTTGGAAACTCTGCGGATACAAATATTAAAAATACCAACAACCATAAATATGCCACCAAAAAGAATCAAAATACTGACTGTGTGGAAGGTATTATTAAGGTGGACATGCATTCTGAATAGTATCAAACAAATGACACCTACGATAATATGCCAGATCTTGAAGATATTATTCCTGTTGGGGTGCAAACAAAAGTGCATCAAGATATTACACATGTAAATACTTAGAAAAATGGAACACATAAATCAAATTTAAATTCTCGGTTCATGACAGAGGAAACCGGTGTGATTGTGATATTGCTCAAAATTCTACTCAAAAAAGTAAAACATTGAAAACCAGCCCAAAGTGATTTCTTGAGTTCCAAAATTTGCAATTGGAATTATAGATGGAAAAAAACTTCTTAAAGATGTTGAAACTAGATGGATCTCCTTGTATGAACTCCGCATGCAGAGTTCATGAGGAGTATCCTTCATTGGTTGGTTTCATGCACAAATACCATCATGAAGTTGATAGGGCAAGGGACTTGTTGTTCCATTTAACTGATTTGGAGACATTACTTACATTGGTTGGTATTCTTCCAATGTTACAAAGAGATCAATACACCGATGAAGCATACACAAGGAAGATTAAACTATATTTTGGATTTTATACGGATGAGAAAAAGGGTATGTCAAAGTCTTGATATCTTGTACTATTCTCAAGATAGTTTTGATACACTGTTTTTGAGAATTGGAAAGCTTTATTAGATCTTAAAAATCCCAATAACTATTTGAGATTTAATATCCATGATCACCTCTGCATCACTGTTAATGGGAGGGATATACCACTACACATTTTGCAAAAACATCAAGATATTATAGGATCGAATGAGAAGATGTTCTTGTGACATGTAATCTCTTTGAGTCTGTTATAGTTGAAACAAGAATAAAGCTTAAGAAAATTTTAGAATCCTTATCATTAGAAATTAGAGAACGTTTCTCCAAAGATAAAATTCTTGAAGCCATGGGTGTGATGAATCCTAATTTTTGGAATACTGAAGGTGGTCATGCTGACTTTGTAAGAAAGCATTTCCATAAATCCATGGGTACAATAATGGAACATTTTGCAAAGACTTCAGAGTTCAAGGGTATGGAAATCAAAGGTATACTGAATGTTGATTTATTAAAATTTCAATCAACAAATTTTACAACAACAATGAGGAACCACTATACAAATTTAGATGAACCTTCTGAAAGTGGTGCTATTACAAGGTTGTGGTGAGGAATCTATCAAAGTTCTATCTTACAAGAAGATATCAGTGAATATTTCATATTATATGAGTTATGCCAAACAATGATTTTGAGGTTTGTGGAGGACGAAAGGGTTTTCAATGCACTATCATTTATAAAATCAAAATTGAGAAATAGGTTGGATAAAAATCTAGAAAGTTGCATGAGGTGTTATGTTTCTTGGTACTCCATGGAAACCTTTCCTTTCAATAGAAATTACGTATTGGAATTCCCTTTGCAAAATAAGAGGTGTGAATAAGATAGCTACAAAGTAAAAGCTGTTCCCAACGTTGAGAGTGGAATTGGCGTATCATCACACTCTACGAGAAGAGAACATCGAGTTTGAAGAAGCTATTGATAATGGATTGTTTCAACTTTAAATAGGCATCTTCTTCACCTTAATCTTATTTTTGTCACTTTAAATTTTTTTCAGCTCTTATTATAATTAAAGATGTTATAGGTCTATATATTTACATTTATTTAAATAAAATCTTTTTCCTTTTTTTTGAAAACGTGGGTTAACATCCATCCGAGGAAGCCGGTACTTCTTGGGGCCCGTCGACAATGTCGAGCAACTCACCTATCTTTCTATTAATCCATTTCTCGTGTTGAGTTTTCTTAAAACAAAGATCTAGCACATTACTAGTGATGATTTCATAGCAATCTAAAACACTAGAGGTAAGTTAAACCCTATCATATCATCTTTCTTGATTTCTTACAATTATGTTTAATTTATTTTTTATATTTGCAAAATGCTTTGATATATTTTTTAAACTTTGTGGGATAAAATGACACAATTGAATTTTACATAGGAAGATATTTCCATACTATACAATTCATAATCCACGATACATTATACAATTTATAATATATGATCATGCTAGAAGCTAAATCTACGTCCACATAAAATTCATCATCATCCATATATATCATATCATCATCATATCATTATCATAATCCTGACACTACAATTATTATTAAAACAATTATTTATCTATTTTAAATTTAAAGAAATGTCTCTGTCCTAACACATTCCATTTTTTAAAACAATTCATGATCATATCATTACAAGTATATCCGTTCTAATGTCATCTATATCCATTCTAATGTCATCTATATCCATTTTAACACATTCCATTTATTTATCATCTATATCCATTCTAATGTCATCATGATCATATCATTACAAGTATAGAGAAGAAGAATTATCTTAAAACAAGTTTAAATGTCTAGAGAAGAAGAATTATTGTGCTTGAAGCTAAATCTACATCCACATAAAATTCATCATCATCCATATATATCATATCATTATCATAATCCTGACACTACAATTATTATTAAAACAATTATTTATCTATTTTAAATTTAAAGAAATGTCTTTGTCCTAACACATTCCATTTTTTTAATACAATTATCCATTATCATCATTCATCATCATCTATATCCATTCTAATGTTATCATGATCATATTATTACAATTATAGAGAAGAATAATTATCTTAAAACAAGTTTAAATGTCTAGAGAAGAAGAATTATCGTGCTTGAAGCTAAATCTACGTCCACATACAATTCATGATAATCCAAGTAAACAAGAAACATACATCATCATGATTCATCCCTATTTAATGCAATCACCGTTAAGAGTAAACCAAAAGCATAAATTCCATATACAATCTAAAAATTATGTACATAATAGATAGGAAGTTAAAAATTAAAGATTGTATAGTATTTCAAATTTTAAAAGGCTATCAAATCCATATAATAAAATTCAAATACCATGACCACAACATTCAATGTTTCAAATTTTCAAATATAGACTCAATATTTAAAGTTTCCACACTCAATAATGAAAAGTTTCAACCCTATTTTTTTGTATCCATTTTAACTCCTGTGCTCCTTTCCCCAATGGTTTCTTCACCTGTGGTTGTACCCCTTTCCCCAATGGCAGAAATAACCCCATAATTTATAAGACCTTCCGTAAAGACTGTCCATATTTTTAAAAATTCTTTCTTCTTGCTTTTTCGCATCTCCATGGGACAAAAAATTTGGATCAGTTGCTGCCTTAGCTTTGAATAATATTTCGTGGTCGAAGCCATGCTCTTTAATTATCCGCTTGTTGTATTATTTTGTTTATTAACCAAAACAATATTTTCCTTCAAATTCTTCACTACGGATAAATCCTTTTCTTCGTTGCTTCCAAGTGAACTTGGAAAACCTTTGCTTGAATCTTCAAATTTTCATATTTCAACCGCACAAAAAAAAAGTAATGTCAATTCAACATATTACTAAAAATGAAAAATTCAACTTAACAAAAATATTGTTTGAAAGTGATAATACTTACAACCACTCTATCTCTCTCAAAATTTGAAATCACTACTAGATCCTTGTCCTTAGACCATTTATTAAAATATGCAGGGCCTTAGCACTAATATTTTTCAATTTGTTTAATGTCTTATCCAAAATTTCATATTTATAGTTTTTATACGTGATAGTCCCACTTCTTACTTGGGTAAGTAAGGAATCCATCTTCGTAGGTTGATTCTAGACTGCAGCGTATAAACTATCTCTTTGCCAATAATTTTCAAAATGACTAATAATCTCATTGATAATAACTTTAGCCCTTCTCTCCCATTCTATGAGTTGATTGATATGAGGTAGAATAAACTCATTGACATGGGATTGAAAATCATAACCAATTAAGTTCTCCAAAGGAAAAGGTAGCAACTATTCACCATCTGTATCTGATGAAGATGATCTTGTTGGAGAGGTATGGGGGCTTTCGAGCTGATCAACTGCTACTTGTTTCTGCCTTTGGGTGGCCTGATCCTGTTTGTGATAAAATTAATCAAGATTCAGATAAATAAATTTAAATTGAAATGTAATTCAATATTGTAAAGCATGTTGAAATTGAAGTATACTGCTTTGGCCTTGAATCATCTCACGGGTATTGAAAAAACCAATGGGTCATTGCTATCAATGCCCAAATAATATTAATCTAAATTTATATTATTCAAAACTGATATGCCCGTTGCATTGGGAAAGCCATCAAGTGAGAGGGTTGGAATTCGAAAGTAGGAGGCAATGTTTAGTGTCTCACTAGGGGCCGGAGCAATTGACATGCGTTTACCAATGTTCTTTTTCCTTGTTCCTTTGGTTGGCATTTTAAATATTATTGGTTGAGGGGGTTGGTGCTGTTGTTTGAACAGAAGGACTACAATGTGCTGAAAAGTTAAAGAAAAAACATGAAAAACTAGAAAACAATCCAAAAACTACGAAATTAAACGAAGTAGTATTCAAAAGTTGTACCTTGTTGTCAAGGGGTAGTTTGTCGTGGTGCTAAGGGTGGCCGTGTAGGAGTAGTAATTGGTGGTTGTTGAGAAGATACGAATGCATGCGACTGTACTGAGTGAGTTGGGGAAGATGGTTGAGTTTCTGAAACACGCGTATGGTCCAAAGTCCCTGCAATGTCATCAACATTGAATTGTATGTCAATTCAATTGGTTAAAATTTAAATTGGAAAATAAAAATACAAATTTGGAATTTGTAAATAATATATGAGAAGGTATTACTTCTCTGGAATTTAACGAGTTCAAACTATTGAGGGTTCGGAGAGGAGTGAGCTTCCATTTCAGATTGGGAATCTCTCGAAGCCTCAGCGTGTTGTTGGCCTCTTCCTCTTGATAACGCCTTTTTTCGGGAAGGGCTTCAATAAATCTTCTCTGCAAACCATAAATTGTTAATAATTGTGTAGTGTAATGTCGAAATACAAACTTAATAGTTTATACATTGTTCTTCAAATGGAATTGACAACTTCATCAACTCCTCGTCAATGCAAGTAGGAATTGGTTTGTCTTTTAAATTTAAAAGAGCCTCGTAATAAAGGCCAAGGAGATAGTTTGTGGAATAAATGATAGGTTTTTCTAAAATCTTTGAATTTGTTATGTCAGTTCTTATTTTTTTGATAGATAGGTGCACCAATCAAATTTTTGTTTTGAGATAGTGGCAACTATGTATGCAATGGCCCAGTTTGGTATATCTGTTTGCCGACCCTGCAAAACTATTTTGGATTGAAAAAAGGAAATCATTACAACAAGAAAGTGGTGTGCAATTGCTTGCGTATCCACACCACGCCTAAATTTATTGACATGAGATGCAAATGCCAAACAGTGGGAATTAATATAAATTTATAACATTAAATTATATCACAATAAAAAACAGAATAAAAAATGATGAAGGAAAACGAATTATACTTATAATCAACATGGAAACCAAGCGTTGATTTAAGATATTTCTTGTCGTCTTCCATGAGTGTTTCCTTCATTGTAACAAATGGTAAATTTCTGAATGGAAGGCACGTAAACTGATGGATGTCAGTTGCATTGATACCAAATTGAAACAATCGGCCGTCATTCAGAGTAACATAAAAAAGGCCGTCCTCTGTATTGTAGGATGAGAGAAGGTAGTTCAAAATATCTGGGTCTATTTTGAAATGGGGCATCTCAACAAGCCCACTAAACTCACATGCATCGATCAAATATTTATATTTGGAAGACATCTTTAAAAAAGTATGGATGTGGGGGCACAAAGGATTCCTGTAGATGATCTTGCCCGTGGATAGGACTGGATTTTCTTCTTGATTTTTGTCCTAAGCTTGTAGTTGGGAAGCACTTGAAGTCGCCATTGTAGTTGTGCTTGCATCTTTGACAATGATGGATTCCTATAAATAAAAAAATCGAGAGCCGAAAGTGTAAATGAGAAAATGACTGATGGGAGGGTATTTATAGGCCAAATAAAGTGGCAAAATCCCCTCGCTGTTGACACGTGTCAATGGCCCCTATTGACACGCGTCAATGACCCTTGTTGACGCATGTCAATGGTCCTTGTTGACATGCGCGTCAGGGGTCGATGATGTGCATCAACGATGTGGTAATTGATGTACATCAACGGGGCTATTGACGCGCATCAACAAGGGTTATTGATGCGCATCAATAGGAGCATTGACGTGCATTAATTGGGACCATTGGCGCCGTCAAAAAAATGTCTTGGCCGCGCATGTTAATGGTCCCTATTGATGCGCATCAATGACCCTTGTTGACAAGCATCAATGACCCCTATTGATGCGCGTTAATGAGGGAAATTGACATTGTGTTGACGCGCATTAACGAGGGTCATTACGCTGTGTTGATGCGCGTCAATTATTCTTATTGTCACGCCGTCAACTGCGGTGCATTGGTGCACGGAACTTTATGGTTTCTCCGGCTTGAAAAACCTAGCAAAAATTCAGTTTTGGAATACTGTTAAATTCACCTTTCGCTAAAATTGGTTCGGGATATTCACCAGGTATTTTCCACCTACAATTTTCTAGAGGTGTCTTAAAATGAACCACGCTTGAGCGAAACGAAAAACCATTACTTCATACCTCTACACTACCAATAAGAGAATCATATACCACATTCATTCCTTTTAAAGTTCCTTCGAAAACTAATTTTGCAAGTGAGTTTGGGGGCCCAGTTGGTCATTTGTGCGATAAGAGCTACGATGCAATTATGATAACTGGCCCCGAAGTTTCCCTTGTAACTTGAGTGATATTTGTCATAATAGAATTTTTTCAGATCACGATAAATTATCTATTTATGGGGTATTAAATAGGAATCATCTAACTATGTGAATGAAATTGAAACTAGTGTGTTTGAGACCATATTGTAAGAACTTTTGTTGTTTTGGACAATTTTCTCAACCTTAGCTAGATTCTTCTTTTTGAGTTTCGTTTGACTTATAGCCGCACATGCGACCTCGTAATACCATTGTAATGCTATGTAGAATTTTATTTGATATTTTATCTTGTATAAATGAATTTTGAAATGTATGATGATTTTCTCTCTCCACCCTCTTCTCTCTCTAGAAACGACTATGATACTTGATTGTTTTGAAAAAACGTAAATGAATTAGGAAATGTGAATTGGTTTGAAATAAAATGATAATGGAAATGAAATGCAAATGGTTATGATATTGTGAGTGGAAAATTAAATGTCCCTTAACTTTATCTCTCATCGTTACTCTCTCTAGTACCAAAATATTAAGTGCAATTGAATATGAAAGTGTGAATGCATAAGAAACCAAAATTTTCTTCCCTCTCCCTAGATATATATATATATATATATATATATATATATCTTCTATTTACTTCAAATGTTAAAAATAATGAATGTGTGGATTTATGCTTGAGTGTAGGGGATTTCCATACTTAGTCCTAGGACTGATGCAATGTTGGTTGCAGGTACTCCGAACAAGAGGAATTTTATGGATGTGATATGTTGTAATTAATGAGTTGTCATTGTAAAGTTATTTTCATTTTTCAATACATGTATTACCATAGAATAATGATATGTATTGTTTTTTGAAGAATTTTTCTTTGTATATTATGAAAAGGAAATACCAATGTGGCTATATTTTATAGTGTTGAATTGGATGTGAAGTTGTACTCAATGTTGTGCATATGTTATAAAGATATTAAACCAATCTTTTGTTATGTTAATTATTGGTATATTTCCTTAACACCCACAATGCTAGGTAGAATCTCCTCTCATCAAAACTAATGAAATTAAAAGAATGAGTTATAATGCCTATTGTACTTCCTTTCCCCATTTGGGTCTTTTTCCAAGGTATAAAACATTGATCATGTTAATAAAATACTCGATCTTATTAATCACCTTCATGCTTCGGACCTAAGACAACTTATTAAATAAATTTTACCTGAATATTTTTAGAGGTGGTGATTTTACGTTGTGAAACCTATCATATTGGCATGAGTGAGATGATCATGTTGAGGTGTTGCAGGTATGACCATATCCTTAATAAATTTAACCATCTTGTGTGTAATTTCCTTGTTACTCTAGTGGGTGGACAAAGCCTTATAAGATAGTTGGTGGTTATACATTTGATTGATCTCTTGTGAGATCTAAATTATGTGAGTGGAGACTACATGTCGAATTACGGCATATTTGCCAAAGAATTGAAATAGGTCCTTAGGAGACTTTTGAAATGCATAAGATTATTTGGGATATCTCTCTCTTACAATATACACTTAATACTTGCGTGTCTAAGAGAAATGAAATGAGTTGTCTTGTGCGAGGTTGTACTCCTTGTAGTCTTAAATACCTAAGTGTAAATTATGTGTTATTTGAATTACAATTTTTCTAAAACAATGCCCATAAGAGTCCAAATTAACCATGTAAGAGTAATGGGAAACAAGAGTAAATAAGATATTGTTTAGGAATAAAGTTATGCTTGAAGTCTTCATAATTGATTTAGGCATTCTCTTGTTGTTAAGAAAAAAATAAAATAAATGAATACGAATTGTTCTTGGAGAAATCAAGCATTTGAGCCAACACAAACTCTTATATAAAAAAAATAAATTTATGACGTGTAAAGGTTAAATATACTTAAGCTACCTCTCTAATTATAAAAAATTGTAATAGGAAAAATAGGGTACTATGATGGAAGGATTTTTATGGGAAAAGGTATATTGAATATAAATCACCCTTAAATCCTAATAATTCCTTCCTTGATCTCATGATAGTTCCCCTTGTCTAGCAAAGGTAAAATTTTAACATCGAATATACGTAAGTGTTATAGGAATTACATTTGTTCCAAAATGATGATAATACATGACCAAAGTAACCGCGTAAATGTAGTTAGTGAAAGGGTAAATAAGATTAAACTAAGGAATGACTGCTATGAAAAATGGTATGCCATTGAACGATGTCAAAACCAACTAAAATGTCAAATGTGATCATAAAATGAATGTAATAAAGTAGAGCTCCATGACTAATATAACAACCTAATAAATTGAAAAACCAAATATGATGCATGATCACATGTTTTGTTTGCATAAATGTGGATTAAATAACGATGCTAATGAAATAATAAAATGTAGCCTTGAGAATGGGATAACTTCAGTGTAGCCAAGGTCTTGTGAGTTAAGGAAACTGCACTCTAGTTGGACTTGTAGAAGTTAGTAAAACCCTTTACATTGATAGGAATATATTAAACTTAGGATCACTTAAGAAGTATAATTTATGGTCGAAACATGTAAATTAACCCGTTGCTATTAAGAGTAAATCCTTAAGATGATGAAACATAAGTAGTTTGAAATGTGAAATTCATCACTCAAATTCAAAGAAAAATATCTATAATGGGAACACAGGTGTAATGTACCCTTCCATTCACAATTTGGTTATGAAAATATGAATTCGTAATTAGAGAAATGGATTGTGAATCAAGAATGATACAACTTAGTTAGTTAACATACATAGTTGGTGTTGGTATCCAAATTGATTCTCTCACGAGGGCCGAGAAACATCATGAAACTAGCAGGATGCTTAGAGATAGATGAATCATGATATGAGTCATTTTGTAGCCGGGGATGGGATTCATGACTCTTTTTCATATGAATTTCACTCGGGTGTTGGAGAAGTGGATAAACCTCAACGAGAGGTTTTATCTACCCTCACTACTTTAGGTCAGTACCTTCAACCAGGTGAGAGGACCCATTACTCAGTAACCCATGTTGATGAAATACATCAATAGATCCTTCTTTGAACAATTTTAATGAGAACCTTGAGGAAATATGATCAATGTAGCACAATATAAATCTCACGAGTTGTCACACTAGAGAGTGGAGATGTTTCTGGATAAAGGTTCAAGTTATTAAAGATAATAACTAAATCCCGATTGTCCCTGCATACTTTGGAAATGGAATTTGTTCATTTGTGGGTTCACAAGATACAAATAGGGGTAGTTTGTGTAGGATTCATCATTTGAGAATTTTTTTGGTGGGAAGTTAAGCAAGATAAAGTGGATTATACTAGATATTTGAGAGCCTTTACAAATATTGGGAAACTCATAGACATAATGCTTGTAACTGAGCCAAGATATTCTAAACTGATGGTGTGCATCAAAAATTAGGCTTGAGATGCATGTGTTTCACACATTCTTTGAGAATTCAACAAAAATAAACGTGTTAAAGACTCAATTAAACATTAGAAATGCCTAGTTCGTCATGCCTAAGATACACTCATAAGCTTACGAACAATCTTTATAAACATAGTGAAAGAAAATTGATTTTAAATTGTTTATTTCATTACTAGATGAAAGATATTCTCATAATGAAATTGTAAATGCCACAATACTAACACACGGATGAGATGTTGTGTGACTCATAGTGATTTTATATAAGATTACAATGGGAACAAGAAAAAATATTTGAAAACATTTTGAAATAAAAGGACACAATAATGCTCGTGATCAACACAGAGTCATTCAAGGTTCATCAGATTCATCAGTAGGGGAAAGTTTCTTGAACAATATCAGAGCTTGTCAATGGATGTAAACTTGTAACCACTTTGACGCGATTGAATCCAAAGACACAAGAAAACAAATGGGTCTCTCAAGAAAAATGGTTTCTCTCAAACTTTCTCAGAAAAGTTAACCTCCGACCATTTACAAAATTATTCTCGTTGCATTTATAAAATTTCACTCACTCACTCATTCCAAATTTCCCCCAAAATAAGAATATTTGAGGAATCCTTTGTTTGTTACAAGTTTGTTCCAGAAAGTGATGTTTAACAAATTTACACCCAAAATCTGCCAAGTGGATAAATCATGAAACTCACATTTCTCAGACCCTCAACTATGACTAGGATGCCATATCATAATTTTTGAAACTCTTCTTAATCATTCTTTTATTCTGTTGTGCAACAAATCCCCTTTTTAATAATTCTCAAGTGGCTCCATATGGCTTGATCTGACAAGCAATCCTTTTCACCCTTGAGAATACACCTTGAGAAATGAGTGCCCTCACATGGATACCTACATTTGTGCCTCTCGAAATGAGTTTCCTCACATGGATTATACCACATACCTACGCTATGAGTCTGAGTCGGCCAGGTGCAAAGAGGAGCCAACGGAAACCTCCATGTGTCTCCTTGGCACAACTATAAAGGTGAAGTCCAAAGGCAGGTTCCCAAATGAGCATAGGCTCTCCATGTGCCCTAGGCCCAAGAAAGTTTCCTCGGTCATTAAAAAGTCTCAGTATAAAGAGGAGCTAGCAGAATCCTCCATGTGTCTCTTTGGTGCACTTTTGATATGGTGCCCAAAAGCGGAGACCCCAAACAAGCGTGGGCTCTCCACGTGTCTTATCTCAACAAAGTTGTTGAAAGAGTTTAAGGACCAATGAAAGGTGCACATGCCTAGGGTTTGAGAAATTTTCCTCGACCATTGAAAAGTCTAAGTATGGGTAGGGCCAGTGGAATCTTCCACGTGTCTCTTTGGCATTTTTTTGGTATGAAGCTCAAAAGAAGGACTCCCAAACAAGCGTGGGCCTTCCACGTGTCTAGGGTCCAAAAAAGTTACACCAGACACTTGAAAAAATTCTAAGTATGGGAAGATCCAGCAGAAACCTCCACGTGTCTCCTTGGTGCTCTTTCAAAAGTAAAATTTAGGGGTAAGTCCCCAAATCAGTGCAGCCCTCCACATGTTCCATCGACTAATAAAGTTGCATCAGTGCTTGAAAATTCTAAGTATAAAGAGGAGCCAGTGGAAGCCTCCACGTGTCTCCTTGGTGCCACTCCAAAGGTAAGACCTAGAAAAATCCTCAAATGAGTGTAGGCCCTCCATGTGGAAAATATTTGAGTTGAAGCGGGCCTAAGAATCTCAAAATGCCCCAGTGACCCACCTCTCTGCTTCTAACTTTTGATGTGGGCCCCAACAGAGTCATGGCTCACTTTTATAATTTTTCTTCATTTCAAAATAGAGCTTAAAAACTCCAAAGTGCTCTGGTGACCCGCCTCCCCTTTGACTTTTCAATGCTGACTCAAACATGTGACATTAATTTGTCCCCGCGGAGTTGCGGATCATTTTATAACTTTGCTCCTTTTCACAAAAAGGCAAAAATATTCAAAATGCTCTTCACCCACCTCCCCACTTTTAACTTGAAAAATGGCCACATGTCCTTCTTTAGGGTCAAAGTAAGAAATTTTCCTTGCCACTTCATATTGTTGAATAGCCAATTATATACTATCGGGGCTGTGGGACCAATTTGGCATTTTTTACAAATGTAACAAAAGTGACAAGTTTCACCAAAAAGACCCATTGGGCTGCGTCCAATCAGAAAGGACCACGTATCCATAGATGTTGGGACAAGATTTACAAAGGAGACACAATCGTGGAAGATTCCCAACAACAAATTTTTTCACCCTGAAGAATACTATAAATAAAACCAAGACTCAATGTGATCAACGACCCGAGGATTAAAACAAGGAAAGGATTGACAATGGCAACCAAATGAAGGAGAAAGCTTTCACGCATCCATACAGGGAGAAAAAGAACACTTCAAACCATGTGGACTGAGAAATTTTTAACAAATAGGGAGAGATTAAATTGAGCACCAACATTTGGTTATAATAACTGGAAGATGAAAAGAGTGTAATGTTATTATTAAAAATGCTATTCAAATGAACTCATGATAGGTTTTTATTGATCGGGTAACCTTCCTTTTATACCCGTGAATTTTCCTCCTTATAACAAGAGTATTTTTCCAAACCAAGTAAACACGACTCTCTTAAACAAATCCTTAAGTCAAATATTAGAAGACACATGTGTGTATATACGTTCCTAATCACAATCATGCTATATAAAGTTATTTCCACAAGAGAAACAATAAAATTACGAAGGAACCACTATAGGTGAAATGTTAAACAAAAACATGCAACCTAGTTGTAAAGGAATGAAGGGTCCCATGTTATGTGTTCTTCAGACAATTATAGTTAACTAAACAATTTTTGAGAAACAAACCTTTAACATAAGAATTGAATATTAGGATACTCATAGTTGTTTAAAATGAATTTATTTAACAAATGAGCTATGGATAACTAATGGAATTAAAGAAATGAACCAACCGCACATTCTCCGTTAAAGACTAATGTTATTAAAAATAAAGTAATTGAAATTTAAGCAATAGGAAATTTTAAACCTTATGTGTTTAATTATGTTGAAAACTATATGATTATCAATGGAAACCTAAATGTAATGAATATGTAAACCATGAAAGGGCCATGTTGTGAGTATGCATATCCTATCTTTCTTACTATAATTGTCGTTGTCATGTGTGATCTAGGTTTTGTTTTAGTTTTATAGGTTTTCTACATTTTAAAACATCATGTAATGTTGTGTGATTTAGGTTTAGAGTCAGCGCTAAGTTTTCTCGTTATATCTTATATTTCCAGTGTGTCTGGGTCCAAATCCCCTAACCCATGACACTAATACCAAATGTAACACCCATAATTTTTTATGCTCTAAAACCATGTTAAAACTTAATAATTATCTAGAAAGTTGCGGATTTTTTTGTTTTATAAGGTTGCAAGGGTGTCGAACCCTAATATATGTTTAATTAATTCCTACGAGAATGCTACATTACATTGGATAGATCAGGTCTAGATCAATAATTAAATATTCTTAATTCATTTCTAAAGTCAATTTAATTACAATCTACCAGGAAGGTGTCATAAATTAATTTACTTTGTGACATGGTTTTTCCCCTCTTAGATTAGCTTTCAAATCCATATTTAATAAACACTTATCCTCGTTACCTTAGTTCCCTTAAATTATTAGCCTCAATGTCCTTTGAATAATTATTAAAACATACTAGAAGAGTTATATAATTAACTTAATAGATAAGGGTATTAAGTGGCCCCATTCACCCAATTTCACATACATTTGATTTATTTAAAAATAAAACCATAATATGAATATTCTCACCTAACAATTGTAGGGTTGATTCTCAACCCTTGGATCAAATCAATTATGGCCATTAGATCTTAGAGTTCTAACCTAACCCTAACCATCCTTATGAAATTTTATTAAATCCTTTTTCTTACCCTAGCCTCCTCATTTGGTCTCTTTTCTTTTCATTGATTTGTAGGCTAGAGGAGTGGAAGCCATGGAAGAAAGGAAGGAAGAATACATGAAGGGATTCACTATAATCAAGCTTAGCTTAGTTGAGATTATTGATTTATTATTGTAATGTATTCCATTTGAAGATTTTAGATGTTTCCATTCTAAGTTTGGAGTAGTAATTTAGTAATTTCCATTTTTGGGTACATTATTTGGGAAAAACCCTACTTCCATTTAATCCATGAGATTGAATACATTTAAAATCACATTTAAAGATTTACATGTTCAAAACCATGAATTTATTCCCTTATAGTTTTCTAGTGATTTCCTTTTCATATTTGTAGGCTTAGATTTTTAATTAAACCAAGTTTAAATTTACGCAGCATGATTTTTTTTTTTGCCTATAGTGATGAAACCACTACTCCAAGTAGGTGGAGGTCATGGGACTTCCGCCCTAATTAGGTCACGATTTGTAAACCACCGCCTTGCTTGAGCGGTGGTCTAGAGACTACCGATCTAATTAGGCCGATGGTTCGGTGACCGCCGCTTTATATAGGGCGTTGGTCCTATTCTTTGCAAACAAGACCATAAATTTCACAATTTTTCCAAAAACCAATTTACAAGAGTGATTTATAGGTTATCCTTAGATTGAACTCATGTGCCTAAAGTATTTAGTTGAAATGTTAAACCTTGTATTCATTCCATGCCTTAAATTACTAAATTCAAAGATTTCCCAATGCAATACTAACAAGAAAACAACTACAAGAATATATCTTTCCAACAAAATTGTTTTCAAACTCAAATGAAGGAATGAAATTTAATCTATTTCTAAGTATCATTGCTTTCTTTTCCACTACAAAAATGTAATCTTTTAACAAGGTAACTCATTATAATTTAGTGCATCTTTCCATTTCAACTACAACCATTTACTCAAGGAAAACACAACTATTATACATTTAAGATTTACTAAGAATACATTCTCAATGATTTACAACTTCCAAGTTTTCCCTTCATTCTTACAATAATGCAACTTCTACAAATACAATGAACTTCCTTTTTCTTTGAGCATAGCTCATTCCTTACAATACAAAGATATTTCTTTCCAACAATACATTACAACTTAATAAATGAAATATACAATACAAATTTTCTTTTAAATGCAAGTCTACTAGTCTTCCACCTTAAGTGGGAATTACAAGAAGGTCTCTACAATGAAGGATTTATTTGAATTCTACAAAAGCTCTGAGTTTGAAATATTCAAAAAGAGCTCCAACATTTCTTCACTTCAATCACAACAAAAAAAATGAGGGATAGGCAACACTCTCCACCCAACCAATAATCCAATGAGGAGAAGAAGCTATCCTCCTCATTGGCCCCCGATCCCCAACCAAAATGTAATAAGGAATGGATACAACTCATGAAAACTAACATAATGCTTCCACATCACAATACAAAATTTCACAACCATTTAAAACACATTCAAACACAAGATAACATTCACAAGAATGAAACTATCAAAATACACAAGGCTTGAAAATGCAAAGCCAATGGAGCAAGGATCTATGGGGAGATCACTTATGCCTCCCAATGGGATTAGATGACCACCTTAAAACCATCTAAAATACATTTGAAAAACCCTACACAACTCTTATTCCTCCCTCAAGATCCTCTTATGCTTCCCAAATTCTCTTATGCCTCCCTACAATCTTTTATGTTTACCTAAAAAGAAACAACTAAGAAATGCAAGCATTTTCCTATCAAAGGTGGGGCACCCAACCCAAATCCCTCCCAAAACATGAAATAAAATCTTATGCCTCCATACAATAGAAAATCCCCATATCTTTCTCCTGCACCATAATTAGGAATTCTACCCAAGATCCCAAAAAGAACACAAATTATTCACATACATGCAATGCACACATATAAAAAATAAGTAAAAAGTGTGTATCTCCTACCTTTCCATATTAAGAACTTGCTCAAAGAAACACACTACAAGATCATTCAATCTCAATCCAACTCCAAAATACAAGAGCCCAATTGAAATGAAGTAACCCCCATACAAACAAATAAACTTAGATATATAGAAAAATGGAAGAGGAGGGTGAGGTGGATCTATGTAGGATGCTACATAATTTGTCCTCAACTCCAAATCATAAACCAAACCTCAACACCAAGGCACAATAAATTGGTGGTTGAGAGAAATTATAAGCCTCTTACACACACAATCCAAACCCACACCCCCTAAGGACATAATTTAACACCCATGTAAGAAAAGTGCAATAAATGTCACTTTTTGCCTTACAAAACACATAATGGGGTCTATTTTTGACCTCCCAACCCATAAGTATAGTTGGTATATGAAATTAAGAGGTGTGGGACAAGCTTAACTTGTCCCACAAGCCTCCAAAAATGGCCCTTAAGCCCAAATCCGAATTTCCAAAGCAAGGTAGAGTGTACAACACTCAAAGTCAATCAAACTCAAATTAAATCACAAGATCCAAAGGACCAATTACTCTAATAATGGAACATTTTATCACATCCCCAATTAAATTAATAATCATGATTAAATTACTTAATTAAGACACATTAATCAATAATGATAAAAAATAATTACATCACAAATTAAATCACATACTCCATAATTAAATAAAAGAAAAGGGAAAGAATTACACACAAAGCCCATGGTCACATTTAGAGGTCATCCCCCCATGGGGACCCCTAACAAACTAATAAAAAAAAAACAAATATTACACAAGTTTCCATGGTGACCTTCATTGTATCCATCTAGTATTCCGCTATGGTTGGTCTCCTAACCCCCTTTTGATTGTTGTGATATAATTACCTGAAAAATCACACAATACCTCCTTCGGCTTGTAGTCAATTTTACTCTCACTATTATAGGAAGGAATCCCATGCGCGTCGACCTATCACCTAGCAGGTGAGTGCTGACCCGAGGCACACATGGGTGTCGAGTCTATCTTTTATGTGAGTTTTTAGTGGGAAGCATTCATCAATGATTAATATAGGAGTATTCAGGAAAGAAGTTTATACATACAAGGATTGCAGGGCTCGAATGGCCTCCAGATCCTTGTAGTTTCTTCAAACTGTATGTTTTAAAAGACTCCATAACATATAATATAACAGAAAGAAAGCTATAACCATTCATTCATAGCATGAAAGGAAAGAGAACTTCTATGAATGAAATATACATGAAACCCACTAATATTCATATCTAATTACAATCGGTAACTTCATTGTATTCATCATTTCATTACAAAGAGCCATAGAGGGCAGACAGTCATGCACATCACTAGGCTTATATAACTACACAAAAATAGAAAAGAAATTACAATGCTGAGCTCAGTACATCAGAGCCCCACTCGCAGTAATCCTACAAAGCTATACCCATGTTATCTCTCTGTGTGTGTATCTCTCAAATCTTCTCCCCTTATGTCTATCTCCTCTTTGGTCCACAGGCACTTATATTTATCACCTTCCCGTGCTGCCAACTTGCCTTGCCATGCCCTCAGATCCATCACCAAGTGTCGAATGTGGTCCTTCAGTGAGCATGTTTCCTCAGGCCTGAGCTCTCCACTCCATCTCATGATGGTCTTCTAGAAGATTCCTTTGCTAGCATGCTCTTTCTGGGCCACCTATTGTCAGGCTGGCATGTTATCCGCACACACCGATCACACTTTTCACGTGTTCTAGCCTTTGTTGCTTGAATCGGCTAAGTCCTAAACCTTATTTTGCGTGCCGCGTGTGATATATGCTTCCTTGAGCCTTTTCTCTTACACTCTTTTCCCTTGCGTGCCATCTTATAACTGGGTTCCCACACGCCCACACGCCCACATGCCTTCATACTTAGTTAATATTTCAGAGCCCAACATCACCCCACACTACGCCTATTCTCCACCCTTGGAAACATTCTACTTGACCAAGTTGCAAGTTGGTTCAATGAACCAAGATGTAGATAAATATTACAAAAATGAATAAGGAATGAAAGAATAGGGGAACGAATGAAGATTGGGGGGAACATTAAACCAAAAGGCTAGGGAAGTCCTTCCGGACTGACTCCAACTTATTCCATGTATCGACCTCGTTCTGCGCCTTCCGGGAGATGTCGCTAACCAGGAGGTTTACCTCATCAAAACCGAGACCAGCTCCTAGGCACCCAAAGTGTCCACAATTTCTTCCATATCTTTACACAGGTATGCGAGCTTGTCTATTATCCCGGTAATTTGAGGATATAGTTCCTTCAGTTCATGTCTTGGTTGAGCCCCTTAGTACCTCAATCTCCTTAGATCTTCTTTCTACTTCGCCAGGACTCTATCCCGCTCCTCCCTGCTTTTATTTATTCTTTTCTTGGAACTCCTTCACTCTGCTTGAGTGTGGTGACCAAGGAGCTCACCACCTTATCTCTATCCATGCATGTGTCATATGCGGCCTCAGCAGATTGGGAAGCAACCTTTACATCTATGAGCACCTTGCTATACTTGGCAACCAGTGCTATCACCTTTAACCAGTCCTCCTCCTTCAGGTGCGTGGCTACTTCCTCCATAGATTCCAATGCCAAGGGTCACCTCTCCATGGTGAGGATGCATGTTAAGTCTTCTAGGCATTCCAGCGTCGATGCATACCTCTGGGGGATAGGCATTAGATCTGGGTGTTTCAAGATGATGACACTTTTTATCGAGTCTACTTTCTTGTAGACCTCCTGCACCTTTGCCTTTTCCTCCTTGAGCTCGCACCTTAGCTGTGTGCTAATTAATTCCTCCTGTTTTAAGTTTCTAGCCACCTTAGCCAACTCTTCCTCCTTCTTGGCCAGCTTTCCCTCTAAATCCCTTATGCTATCATTCCGCGTGAATAGTCTTGCCTCCGTTTCCACCACGACCTTGTTTAGAGCATTACATACTTGCTCGTCTGTGAGCTCTGGGAATTTACTAAGGGGTTGTCTCCCTTAGAATCTAGTAGCGTGATAAGCACCTTTTGGTAGAATTCAAAGTCTAGCTTGTCGACGTGGGATTCAAATGCCCAAGAAAGCATCTTCTTGGTCCTAGGGTACGCGCCCTCCTTCTCGAATGATCCCATGGCTATAAGTCTTTTGGTGGGTACCATGCTCTAGAATCATGCACGTAGCACCTTCCTTGAGTCATCCACATAGCCCATTATCTACCTCTATTCTGCATCCAGAGGTCTTCTACCCGAGTACATGCCTTTGGGGAAGCTGACTATCAGAGCAGAGGCTCCTTAGGCTGTCATGTCCCTTTTCACCGCTCTCTTCCCTCCCTTCCTTTAGCACTATGTTTGTGCTCCACTCTAATTCCTGGTCTACAAGGATCTCAAGCATATTCTTTTCTTCTCACTCTGCCACTTTGGTTATCTACTCCTTGGTAAAATCTGTGGCTCTCTATCCCTCGGCATCCCTCTCATCTGCCCTTGTATCTTCAGTGCCTTCATCTCCTTGTGTGCCTTTCCGCCACGTGAATATGAACTCTTGCTTCTCTTCTCCACTCTCCTCCTCTAAGTCATAGACACTAACTATGTGAGGTTCCAAAGGTTCCTTTCCTTTTTCTAGCTCTTTCTCCTCATCACCACCTCCTTCACTCTCATCCTCTCCTTCTCCTAGATATCTCTCCAAGTACATCGCGTTGCCTCTAAGTCGCTTCTTCATCTACCTTTTGCTTCTTCCCGAGAGGTTGCTTATAGTTAGGAGATTCTAACCTCTCTTCTTCCTCTTGTGACTCCTCCATGGTGGTGGGTAGTTTGGGCACCCTTACTTCTCGCGTCTTCTCCTTTACTAGGGACTTATTCCTCTCGAACATAGGTGCTTGGCTTGGTGTTCTTAGAAGGCATGCTCACTGTCTCGAGTAGTTGGTACACTTGGTGTTCCTTCCTCTCCTTTTCCCTCTTCTTAGACATTTGATTCTTCATTCCCAAGGGGTCTTCAAATATAGAGATTTCATCCACCAAGTGCGTGCCATTTTGAACTTCGGCCTTATGTGTACATATACACGCGCTGTGGATCCTCCAACAATAGGAAGTGTTATTGGTCTAGTCATGTGGATCTTGTGCGACATGTACTTCTCCACGTACACGCGCTTACCTTCGAGGATAGTTTAGTTTCTTCCTCATATCCCTGTGTTCCTGGTCCAATTTTCCTAGCTCCAGCCTTAGCTTTTTTGATTCTTTAAATCTGTTCACTCCACTTGGAAGTATTGGGAAGTGAACGTGAAAGGGAGCTTGCACCAAGGGCTCCATGATTCATCAACAAGTTTGAACCTGCCCAAGCAATAGTGCTGGTACACTGTGAACTCAGCTTCTCCTTGTGTGGCTACTGGGAGTTGTTCAGGGATCCTCCACTCCGCCTCGAATGCATTTCTCAAGTGCGTATACCATTTTTTGAGCCGCGCTTTGTGGGGAGCCGTCATTATATCACATGCATACTTTTCAAACCTCTTCATGGGTAAAGGGTCTTCGGCTGGGTACTCCCACACAAACTTATCTGGTGCATCCGGCACTCTAACTTCTACAAATACTATGGTGAGCAGGACATTGCCAAAGAGGATCCTGTCCCCTTCCTTTGCACACTTTACAATTTCCTCGGCAATGTATGTGGACAAATTGTAAATAGTCCCCTCTATAATCTTCTTGTAGACATGCAACCATGGGTTGTTGACTTATGTCCATCTTTCTTGGCCATTCAGTTTCGTTACCAGGTGCATCACCATATTCATAATTGGGTCCTTGATGTCCGAGATGTCATAATACTTTGTGACCCTTTCTTGTAGGCATACTATGTGATGGTCTCCTAAATAGCTTCCTTGTTGCCAGGTAATCTTCCAGGCTATCTCCCTCATATATGAGGCCTGTAAAATGTGTAATCAACTGGGGAGTTACACACATCTTGCACCCAAAAAAGTGGAAGTAGTCCTCATGCACCCGAGACATCAACCACTGGTACAAGTGATCTGGCTTCCCAAAATAAGGCAACTCGTAGAGTTGTAACAACCCTGCCTTCACCAGCTTGACCTTCACGTCATCATTGTAGATAGGAAACCCTTCAGGTGTTCGCTTGTTGGTTGGGCATACTAGTTCTAATGTCATTTCTTTCTCTATAGTGCTGGTATGGTGATTATAGTCACTGACTAGTATGTTCCTCAAATGGGATTCCCATTCCTTTCCCATCATCACTCTGTCACGGTACTGCATTTCGCATACCATTCTTCATTTGTTTCCACCTTAGGTTCTGGTTGTTTAGCCTTTGCTTTGCCCTTCCCTTTCTTCGGTGCCATGGTCGAGGTAATTGTATTACTCCAGTCCTCTCCTTGTTACTCTACTTTCCTTCTCCCAACCTTTGATCTCATATCCGTGATACAAATCTCCTAAACCCGTGCCCTAGTTTTTTGAACCCTAACTTTGATAAATTCTTCACAAGACAACGCCTTTTCACTTCGTTCCACACCCATGTAATTCCTTCCTTCTAGTTTGCAATCTCAAACTGCTCTTTTACTTGTTTGATCACATAGATCTTCTCTCTGATCGAATCTGAAAAATTCCTAGCTTATATCTTTTGCTTATATCTCCAACTCTTCATTTTTGCAAAGTAAAATGAGAGTGCCTCGACCCTCTATTTATAGTTTTTCCTTTTTCTAGTCATTAAATGCTACTTTACCTACCCTGTACTTTGTTCATTTAATGCAGATTTTTTTAAAAATAAAACCTTTCTTCAAAGGTGCCTTAACTCACGCGCCCTTCCCGGGCAAAAACTCCTCCTCCAACCTTCTGAACGCAACCAAACCAACCTGACAGGAGACTCTTACGTGTGCTCAACCCACGCCGAAGGCACTTCTTCTATCTAGATTATTGATTTCTCCTACCTCGTGTTGCTTTAAATGCGCTTCATTTTCCTTTGTATGTGGGATCTATGAGTAGCTTTACCCTGGCACCAACCATTCTCTCTTTTAACCGGGCTACTCAACAAGGCTCTTCAACACAACTTCCTTGGTACTTTTAAAACTTGTGCTTCCTCACTTTTCTCCACCCCACACTTAAACAATGCGCGGTCCTCTGCGCACTCATAAATTCTCCAAAAATAGAAATAAGGTTACTGGTGCCCAAGGCACAAAAAAACAACAACACAAAGGGGAAACAAAAGGAAAATAAAATGCATAAAGGAAAATTCTATACTAACTGGAAAAAATACCTTATTTACAAACACCAAGAAGACTTATTTATAGTAGGGCTTTAGCCTATTACTATTGAAGTGTCTAGGCAACTCTGTTCAGTCCAGCGCTTGTAATTGGCACACGCCGGAATCAAGGATGTACGAGATTGTATAGGGACCTAGCCAATGGACTTTCAACTTCCTAGGATGGCGCAAAAATTTAGAATCATATAGTAACACCATCTACCCAACCTCAAACTTTTTGTTTCTAATATGGCGATCATGCCAAGCCTTTTACTTTTCCTTTTTCATTGTTTGGCTCCAACGGAAAGTGATCGTCTCTCATCTAGTTTCATTAGTTCATCAATTCTTTCTTCCAATGCTTGTTCATCGGTTAATCCTCCTACGCGTGTTATTCACAAAGAAGGTAACATAAATTCAACTGGTAAAATAGCTTCCATGCCAAACACCAATTGAAAAGGTGTGGATTTATTTAGTCTTTTATACATAGTCCTGTAAGCCCATAAAACTACTGATACCTTGTCATCCCAATCCTATTTTCCAACATCATAGATCTTGGTCAAGGTATGACTTAGTATTTTGTTGAATGCTTCCGCAGTTTCATTTACTTGTGGGTGATAAGGCGTAGTCTTATGATGAGCCACCATGAACTCAGATAGTAGGATCCTCATGGTCTCATTTAGAAAATGTGTACCCCTATCACTAGTCAAAATTAAAGCTCATCCATACCTTGTGCTAAAGTTTTCCCATAAGAACCTTGTTATCGTTGCTGCTATGTAATATTTAGTTGGGGCTGCTTTCGCCCACCTTGTGAGATAATATATGCAAGTGATGACATAATGTGACCTAGTCCTACGCACTTCTAGTGCAATAGGTCCTACAAAGTCTATCGCCCACTTTTCAAAAGGCTCCGCGCTAGGAATAGGATGCAAAGGCATTTCATCTCTCCTTCCTAGTTTGCCAATGTACTGATAGTGGTCACATGCTTTACAATAATCTCTACAATCCCTGTACAAGGTTTCCCACCATAAACCTACCATTAAAATATTACGCATGGTGGCATCACCTATGTAATTCCCACCCGCACTTCCTCCATGTGCTTCCTCCATTATGGCCAGGCACTCATGTTCTAACACACACCTACGCAAAACTTCATCACATCCCAATTTGTATAAATCTCCACAAATCAACATGTAGGGCATGACACGTATGGCCAACTACTTTTTCTCCAATGCCTTCATTCCATCTCGGTGCCACACCTTCTTTTAAAAATATAGCAATCTCTTCCAAATCGAGGGCACCCGCCGCAATCTAAAAAGTCTGTGCATCTGGCATTGTTTCCTCAATACTTTCCACATCCTCTCTGGAATTAATTCTTGACAGATGATTAGGTCCATAATTGCTTTTTCCACGCTTCACCACAATGGTGAACTCAAACTCTTGAAACAACAACACCCATCGACATATGCGCCTCTGAAGAACAGGCTTGTTTACTAAATACTTTAATGCCATGTGGTTAGTGTAGAATACAAAAGGTGTTGCCAACAACTATTGTCAAAATTTGAACAAAGTGCATAGATCATTGACAATGCCTCATGCTCAATTGTGGTATAATTTTTCTCTGATGGTGTTAACTTTTTGCTCGCAAAACAGAGATGATGATCAACAATCCCCTCACCTGGTTGTGCAAGTATTGCTCCAATGGTGGTTCCTGAGGCATCTACATGGACATGGAAAGGCTTGTCCCAAGAGGGAAATCGCAAAATAGGTGCGGTAATAAGCCTATCTTTTAATGTATCAAACACCCTCTACTATGCCTTTCCCCAATGGAAGGTACTTTTGTGTCTAAGTAGCTCCTCTAAAGGTGTGACGATCTTGGCATACCCCTTAATGAATTTTCTGTAATATCCCATATGCCCAAGGAATCCACACACTGTGCTCTGGCTAGTAGGTTCCCTTAACCCCACAATAACTGCAACCTTAGCGGGATCTACTAGCAAGCCCTCCTTACATATGATATGCCCCAATAAAGTCCCAAAGGGTGTAGCAAACACACACTTCTTAATGTTGAGGGATATCCTCAACTGCCTACACCTTTCAAACATTAATCTCAAGTTGTCACAATGGTCCTTAACTAGACCATATACTATCCAATCATCCAAGTAAACTGAAGAAACTTATGAATGAAGTTCTGGAATGCTTGGACCACTATGCGCTGAAAAAGACAAGCAGTACATTTTTCAACCCAAAGGGCATGACCGTTTATGCAAAACTTCCCCACTCGGTGGTGAAAGTGGTATTCTCCTGGTCTTCCTTTGTAATCCGGACATGGTGGTATCCTGAAAATCTATTTGTAAAGGAATAGATTTCACACCCAACGACTCCTTCCAGAATCTCTTTAGTGAAGGGGGTCGGAAATGGATCAATGACACAAACTGCATTCAATTCCCTATAATCCACACAAATTCTAATCCACCCATCCTTCTTGATGCTAATTACCATCGACTTATCCATTTTGATTCTTCTACTGCCTCAATGATCCCAGAAGCTATCATCTTGTCTATCTCCTCCTTAACCTTCATGCGTAAGTTGGGATTCATCCGGTAGGGCCTTTTTCTAACCGGGCGCACACCTTCCTTCAGTTTTATCCTCATTTCCCCCAAGGAATGGTGGACACCTTTTAGCTCATGGTACCCGCGTGGGAATAAATCCTCGAATTCACACAATAGATCAATGATCTTTGATACTTCCTTCTCCATCCAATAATCCCCAATAATAGCTTCCTTAGGTTCTTCTCCTGAACCGATGTTAACCTTCTTTGTCTTTAAAGGCTCATGGTAGGCACACGTGTGAGCATCTACACTGCCCACCACTTCACACATCCCCACAGAATGGCTAACATTTAAACTCTTTGATTCCTCTCCATCAATCACATATACTAACTTTCCCTTTTCCTTTTCCAAACACGTGTGCTCAAGCTGTAACTCTTCTGTTTCTTCAATCTCTTCGAAACGCACCTCTAATCCTAGTTCACCTAGTAGTTCCAATAACCTATCTTCTATTCTGGCACTATCCCCCATTGTAAGGCACTTGATACCTTACAAGGCCTTATCAACCAATGGTTTGGTACTCTCGATACTCAAAGGCTTGAATAAGATCAGCCGCAAGCTCTTGCCAATTCCTTGTTTGGCGGCATGTCTACAAATGAATGTACCATGCACATGCACAACCCTATAGTGTAGAATATAACTTGTGCACCTAGAGGGATGGTGGAAAGGCCTTCGCACCTTCTCTCCAGACTCCGTTCACACTCATGGATATGGAAAGAGGCGGGCTCCTTCCCATGGTACTCCTTAATGATGGTGGGTATATTACTTCTAGAAAATATGACAGAGATCAATTCTTACCTTCTGCCATTCTAAAAGGCTCTCCTGATCCGTGTCCCACCAACGAGCTGCTATGCCGAGTAAAATGTAACTCAGCATCCCCCTTTATTCCTTTTCATTTTTCCATTGAGCTTCTATCTCTTGTAGATAGATCTTAGGGAAGGCTCCTCCATAGTACTTGGGCAATTATTTTCCCCCAAGGCACCGAACCATGCATGCCTTAGTTACCTTGGTCACCGATCCTCTCAACTACCATCCCATTAATTTGTAAGTCCCATGCACCCAATTATCACATGCCAAGCTGGTGGTATCACTTACTGACTAAGCATCCTCAAACTAGATAACCCCATTAATAGGGTGTACCATCTCAGGGTCTCTAATTGAGCACACATAAATCTTGTCCAAAACTTCTTCTCCCAACAGTTCAATGTAGGATGCTTGACTTCCCATCAACTAGGGGTATAATGACCCACTCCTCTTTTTCTCAAAACTGATGTACCCTTTGTTGAACCGGAGGTCTACATTGTTCTTGTAACACCAAGGGTGCCCAAGTAGTGTTGGGAAATTTTCTACCTCAGAGAGTGCTAAGACTTTGAATTCCCCAGTAAACTTGGCTCTATGGATAGTAATAGCTGCATCCTTCAAGACACCGATGGGCATTGCCTTAGTATTGTTTTCCATATACAACACATTTGAAGATGGCTGTAATGTAGGTCTCCCCATCTAATGCCATACATCCAAAGTCAAAACATTAACCTCCGCACCAGTGTCAATGAGTATATTGCCGAGGATCCATCCATCAACAATTGCATTTAATGTAATCTCCTTTTCATAGTCAAGGCTATGAGGGGGAAGGTTTGTGTGCAAGAACTACCTCTCGTGCTCTTCTCCAGCACATGGTACCTTCTCTATCAACAAGGATCCTAGTAAAGGAATGATGTTATCCTACCTTAGCATTTTACACACCTCCTTGACCTCATCCAGGTCATCTTTCGTACCTCGATCCTCCTTCCTTGTTCCTCCCTCCTGGATTGCTCCTTTAGACACTAGATCTCCCTTGCAAGCTTCGAATAACATCCATGGTGTCCTGATATATCTCCTTCTGATGCGTGGGGTCTGGGTACTTTCCATGAATGACCTCTTCTCTTGAAACGAGGCTCTTCTGTCTTGGTATCTCTCTTGCGCACGTGGCTTCTGCCCTTGTTGTTACCAAAACAGGCTCCAAACCTTCATCCCGTGTTACCCAAGGCATCCATTGTATGTCTACCTTCTTGATGCTAACCATCACAACGCCTTTTTCCTTCCGGTGCTACTGATTCATATGCTCATATAACTCCGGGCACTCCTCATACTTATGCTTCTTTCTACACCATGAGCACTACAACAAGTCTAGGCACTCACACTTGTAATGTTCTGTAGATCCACAGTTGAAACATGTCCCTCACGGGAACTCACTCCTTCCTCTGCGCAGTTACCTTGTCCACGGAATCCTCCTCGAAAACCTTTTCCTCACGCACCTCCATCTACGCGCTCCTCATAACGGTGATCATCATTTTTAGAACTACTGACAATGCTAGTTTGGTGCACCCCATGATCAATGGCCTCATGTATCTGATCAATGAGCCTACAGTCTTTAGTATCATGGGTCATGGAGGTGTAAATATTACAATAATAAGATACATTCTTTCTGATCGCACGCTGTAGCAAGGGACATCTACTGGCATCATGGTCCCCATGACAAATTTCACAATCTAATGTTATAGCGTGTACCATCCTCCGGGAAATTATCCTTAACGTGCCCCTCTATCTCACAATCTATGCACCACAAACCACTACGAGTCTCATGGACCAAGTTCATAGATAGCTTTTCTAATCAAGTTTAGCCATAGCAGCAATCTGAGCCTCCAAGAACGGGCTAACGCTAGTATCAATACTACCAATAGCTTTGGCGTGTAAGGCAGCCTCCAATGCTTCGCATAGGTCTGTGAAAGTCTTATGAGATATGACCCTTCTAAAAGGGGTGATCCATCCTCTAAAAACCACTGTGCATACTGAGAAGGATGTATATCATATGATAATTTAGATAAGAGAGTCTTAAAGTGCACATCATACTCCTGTATGCTCTCTGCCATTCCTTGTTGTATCTCCTTCAAAGCGCTAATGATTTTTTTCTCGAACTCAAGAATGTGGAACTCTTCCAGAATGCATTCTTTAAGGTAGTGTAATCCACCACTATCTTGATGAGGATCATACTTTCTATACCAGCTATGCGTGCGCCCTCTGCAACGTGGTTGTAAATTAACTAGGCTTTCATTCTGGAATTGTGATACATTTCACTTACCATAGCAGTTCACACTTATGAACATGTTCTGTAGCATCCTCAATGCCCCTATAATTTGGTAAGTGCAGAGACATTTTAAAGAACACTTGAGGTGGTGGCTGGGGTCCATGTCCTGAACTAGAGCCTTGGTTCCCTCCGGTGTTTCCTCCACTGCTTGATCCACTAGTTCCACCGGTCCTATACCTCCGTGAGCTACCGATCCACTAGGACCACTTTGGGTCTAATAGGGCCTATAGGAGCTGTGCCAAGTGCCCCACGGTCTCACCGAATTGTGCATTGATGGTCTCGTGATGGTGCCCCACCACTGCTACTTTGTCCCGTGCCACCCCCTAATGTGAGACCAAAAGTTTTTATACTTACCCCTTATCTAAAAACTCCTCCAAATACTGGAATATGTGAAGCCACGAAGAAGGGAATGTAAAATTATATCTCCTAGGCACGGATTTGTTTCTTCCACTAGTTTCAACTGGATCAATACTTCTTCCTGGTTCAGGAAAACCAAGCACTAGGGCTCGGTCACTAGGTGGGTTTAGATATGCGCCAATGACTCTCCTTTCTCCATGCGATGAACTCTCACCAAAATCCAAAGGGGTCTCCCTCACGTGCTTTCCAAGATGGGGTAGCATAGACCGCTTAGGCTCCACGTCCTCTCGCATGAACCTTAATTCCTTCCCACAACGTCTACTTCCATAGATCCATCACACTAGCAACTTCATGTCATCTAGTAATCTCCCTTTCACATGCTTTGCCATACTTGAGTTGTATTTCTTCACTCTTCTTTTATGTTGTGTCATCTCGCCATCTTCCTCCACCCGAGCTTCCTTAACTAAGGTTCGTGGAAAAGGGTCCTAGGTCAACTATGCACTCCTTGACTAAGGATTCCACTTTGTGAGCTTGGCTCCAGAATCCATCTCCACATCCCAACTATGACTCTTCCTAACTACCACCAACCTACATCATTCTACTACAAATGGAGAAATAAAAGAATATGAGGAGCATGAATAAAATAAAATAGAAATAGAAATGCCATCAATGCTACCTGTAATCTTAATCACCATGCTCTAGTGCTCTACTACCTAGTGGTTTTGAACCACTACATATATCATGTCACCCCTAGCCATATCACCTACCTTAGGCTCAAAATTGGTGCATTACCCTTTTTATTAGGGTTTGAGGGAACTATCTCCAATAATTCCCAAGTACATTGCACCCATAGCAACTACCAGGTCCCCTCTAATGAGAAGTGGATCCTACAGGTACTCTAGTGGTCTGTGTCATGGATCTTGATGATCCTTCTATGGATTACTATGGTTACGATGACGAGATCCTTCGATTGAGCTTTAGGTAGTGCCTTAGTCCCGATCGGGTACCCTAGTAGGAGGCCCCATACTACGTCCCCTGTGAGCATCAAATCTATGAGGAGGCCTAAAAGAAGGATGAGTATGCTTCTACTGCGCTGAGGTCCTAAATGAAGATTATGTAGAAACATGTTCTGCGACAAGGAGGAGGAGCTGACCCCCTCGATATGCTATCCTGCATCTACTGAATATGGCTTCGAACTCTATCTCTAGCATGTTGTGTCTTCTTGTGGTCTCCTCTACAATATAGGACTTCTCAATGGCCTCTGCTAATGTTTGAGAACAATGAATGCACATTACCCCTCTAATGTCAAGGTTCAAGCCCCTGATGAACCTATGGATTCTCACCTACTCATCCTATATGTAGTCTACATACTGAAGTAGGTCCATAAAGTAACTCTTATACCCTTCCACTATCATGGATGCTTGATGTAGGTCATGGAACTCATCTATCCTCTGTTGAATGAACCTCCTGGAAAAGTATCTACTCCTGAACCACTCCTCGAAGAGATCCTAAGTGACTTGTCTCATAATCCACATGGAGCTCCTCTTCCTTCATCCTCCACCAAACCCCGAATCTATCTCTTAGAAGGTGTATGGTAACATGAGCCTTCATGTTGTTGGTACATGGGCATAACTTGAAGCATCCACTCAAGCTAACAAACCATGCCTCTACCTAAAATCTGCTAGTATTTTGGATGGAGTTTCGGATCTCTCTGCTATAGATTGTCTTCCTCTAGGTCTCTCAACATGATCATCATATTGCCTAGGGCTCCTAGATCTGTCTTTGTGTCCTGTATCCCTATCTCCATGACCTCTCTATGGTGAATCTCATATGACTGACTCCACATGGGATTTCTCTTCCCTATACTCATCACTATGTCGGAAGGTGCATGAGCCTCTACTGATGGCTCTCTGTCATGTTTGCTAAGTCTCCCTCCTAAAGATCCTCCACATATAACAACATTAACATCATGTAGTGTCTGAATTATATGAGGAAATATGGCTGCTACTACCTGATATGGGGGTGGTAAGTCTAGATCCATGTGTAAGAACCCCTCATCTGGTCCGTGCCTCCTACATAGACTAAGGCGAGAGTTAGTTTATCATTCTATGTTTTATTTCAGTTTTCTACATTTTAAAACATCATGTAATATTTTTTGATCTAGGTTTAGAGTTGCTCTAAGTTTTCTTGTTATGTCTTATGTTTCCAAGTGTGCCCAGGGTCTAAGCATTGAACCCACGAATCTAATACCAAATGTAACACCCACAATTTTTGACATTCTAAAACCACATTAAACCTTAATAATTATCTAGAAACTTACGGTGATTTTTTTGTTTTATAAGGTTCCAAGGGTTTCAACCCTAATATACATTTAATTAATTCCTACTAGCAATGCTACATTACATTGGATAGATCAGGTCTAGATAAATAATTAAATATTCTTAATTCATTTCTAAAGTCAATTTAATTACAATCTACTAGGAAGGTGCCATAAATTAATTTACTTGGTTAAATGGTTTTCCCCCTCTTAAATTAACATTCAAACCCATATTTATTAAACCCTTATCCTTGGTTACCTTAGTTCCCTTAAATTATTAGCCTTAATGTCCTTTGAATCATTTATTACAAACATACTAGAAGAGTTACATAATTAACTTAACATACAAGGGTATTAAGTGGCCCCATTCACCCATTTTCACATACACTTGATTTATTTAAAAATAAAACCATAATATGAATATTCTCACCTAACAATTGTAGGGTTGATTCTTAACCCTTGGATCAAATCAATTGTGGCCACTAGATCTTAGAGTTCAAACCTAACCCTAACCATCCTTATGAAATTTTATTAAATCCTTTTTCTTTCCCTAGCCTCCTCATTTGGTCTCTTTTCTTTTCTTTAATTTTCAGGTTGGAGGAGTGGAAGCCATGAAAGAAAGGAAGGAAGAAGCCATGAAGGGATTCACTAGAATCAAGCTTAGTTTAGTTTAGATTATGGATTTATTATTGTAATGTCTTCCATTTGAAGATTGTAGAGGTTTCCACTCTAAGTTTGGAGTAGTTATTTAGTAATTTCCATTTTTGGGTTCTCTATTTGGGAAAAACCTACTTCCATTTAATCCATGAGATTGAATACATTTAAAATCCCATTTAAATATTTATATGTTCAAAACCATGAATTTATTCCCTTATAGTTTGTTGGTGATTTCCTTTTCATATTTGTAGGCTTAGATTTTTAATTAAACCAAGTTTAAATTTTCATAGTTGCATATTTCTATTTTTCCATTGACAAAGATGAACCCACCGCCCAAAGTAGGCCGGTGGTCCTGGGACCGCTTGTCATACCTAGGTGATAATTCATAAACCACTACTCTAATCAGATGGTTGTTCACATACCTCCACTCTTCATAGGGTGGCGGTCCTATTCTTTGAAAATAAAACCATCTATTCCGTAATTTTTCCAAAACAAATTTTACAAGAGTGATTTAGAATTTATCCTTAGCTTGAATTCATGTGCCTAAAGTCTCTAGTTGAAAGGTTAAACCTTGTATTCATGTCATGCCTTAAATTACTAAATTCAAAGATTTCCTATTCAATAGTAACAAGAAAACAACTACAAGAATATATTTTTCCAACAAAATTGTTTTCAAACTCAAATGAAGGAATGAAATTCAATCTATTCCTAAGTATCATTTCTTTATTTTCCACTACAAAAATGTAATCTTTTAACAAGGTAACTAATTATAATTTAGTGCATCTTTCCATTTCAACTACAACCATTTACTCAAGGAAAACACAACAACTATTATACATTTAATATTTACTAAGAATACATTCTCAATGATTTACAACTTCCAAGTTTTCCCTTCATTCTTACAATAATGCAACTTCTACAAATACAATAAACTTCATTTTTCTTTGAGCATAACTCATTCCTTAAAATACAAAGATATTTCTTTCCAACAATACATTACAACTTAATAAATGAAATATACAATACAACTTTTAATTTAAATTCAAGTCTATTAGTCTTCCACCTTAAATAGGAATTGAAAGAAGGTCTCTACAATGAAGTATTTCTTTGACTTATAAAAATATCCAAGTCCCAAATCTTCAACAAGAGCTCCACAATTTCTTCACTTCAATCACAACAAAAAAATGGGGGAGAGGCAACACTCTCCACCCAACCAATAATCCAATGAGGAGAAGAAGCTATCCTCCTCATTGGCCCCGAGCCCCAACCAAAATGCAATAAGGAATGGATACAACTCATGGAAACTAACACAATGCTTCCACATCACAATAAAAATTTCACAACCATTTAAAACACATTTAAACAAAGATAACAATCACAAGAATAAAACTATCAAAATACACAAGGCTTGAAAATGCAAAGCCAATGGAGCAAGGATATATGGGGAGATCACTTATGCCTCCCAATGGGATTAGGTGTACACCTTAAAACCATCCAAAATAAATTTCAAAACCCATACACAACTCTTATGTCGCCCTTAAGATCCTCTTATGCCTCCCACATTCTCTTATGCCTCCCTACAATCTCTTATGTCTCCCTCAAAAGAACCAAGTAAGAAATGCAAGCATTTTCTTATCAAAGGTGGGGCACCCAACCCAAATCCCTCCCAAAACAAGAAATAAAATCTCATGCCTCTTTACAATAGAAAATACCCATATCCTTCCCCTACACCATACTTAGGAATTCTACCCAAGATCCCAACAATTAAACAAACCATTCACATACATGCAATGCACACATATAAAAACAAAAAGTAAAAAGAGTGTAGCTCCTACCTTTCCATAGTAAGAACTTGCACAAATAATAAGAATCCAAGCTCCTTCAAGTTCAATCTAACTCCAACAAGCTCCAAAAATTTACAACTCCAAAAATACAAAAGCCCAAATGAAATGAAGTAACCCCAAACAAACAAATAAACTTGTATATATAGAAAAAGGGAAGAGGAGGGTGAGGTGGATCCATGTAGGATGCCACATCACTTATCCTCAACTCCACATCATAATTCAAACCTCAACCCCAAGGCATAATAAATTGGTGGTTGAGAGAAATGACAATCCTCTTACACACACAATCCAAACCCACGCCCTCTACGGACATAATTTAAAACTTATATAAGAAAAGTGCAACAAATGTCACTGTTTTCCTTACAAAACACATAATGATGTCTATTTTTGACCCCCCAACCCATAGGTATAGTTGGTATATGAAATTAAGAGGTGCAGGAAAATCTTAACTTGTCCGACAAGCCTCCAAAAATGGCCCTTAAGCCCAAATCCGAGTTTCCAAAGCAAGGTAGAGTGTACAATACTCAAAGTAAATCACACTCAAATTAAATCAAAAGATCCAAAGTACCAACTACTCTAATAATGGCCACTTTTTCCACATCCTTAATTAACTTAATAATCATGATTAAATTATTTAATTTAGACACATTAATCAACAATGATAAAAAACAATTACATCACAATTTAAATCATATACTCCAAAATTATAAAAGAAAAGAGAAATAATTACACACAAATCCCATGGTCACATTTGGAGGTCATCCCCCCATGGGGACCCCTTAAAAAACTAATAACAAAACAAAAAACATTACATAAGTTACCACGGTGACCTTGGTTGTATCCATCTAGTATTCCATTGTATTGTGATATAATTACTTGCAAAATCACACAATACCTCATTCACTCTCGTGGCCGCATCAAATACATCAAAGATAAAATATACACACATCAATCAATAAACATCCTCATATAACTAAATCATCATCTCAACTAAACAATGCTATCATTTGTCTAAAATTTCAACAACATCTCAATTCTACCTTTTTATCAATATCAACAAGATCACGAGATTGGTTCGAATGCTAAATCATAGTCAACATGATGAGAATTCTAAATGTCAGTAAATATATATGCTAACAACACATCATCATCATCAATATAAAATGTCTCTCTACGTCTCTAAGAATCCACACAAATCATACTATGAATCACAATCCATCAATAGTCATAATATCTCTATCATCTAACATCATGCTAAACCAAAATGATACAATAATATCCATGTCTATAGTCAACAGTAATCAAAATCAAAATATACTAAGTATTGAAGAGGAGTGGGCACTACATCCTAGTTTACGTCGTTTGAGTAAGACATTGATGTGTATCCTATGTTATCTTATTGTATGAGTGGGTTCATGTTTACGTAAGTGTCCTACATGATGTTGAGTTTCTTTACTTGGAGCCCATGTGGTTTTGTGTAGCGTGTAATTAAAGTAAAATAAAAATAAAAATGATTCTGATAATTTTATTGTTGTATTTTGGCGTTGAAAATATGGGCATTACATTATGTTTTATTCCATAATAATATTCTTAATAATATGAATATTACCTTAGTTGATAGCTAACTTCACGATCTCTTTATACAATGCTTTTTTACTCCTTAAAATACTCTATTATCTTTGATAAGTTCCCCTCATTTATCCATGTTTGTCATAACCTAAATGAATGTGAGGCCAAATTACTACACATGAATAAGCTTAAGTATGTTGTTAAATACTCTTCTACTTCTAATGTAAATTTCCTTAACAAATCTATATTCAAAGGTATTTCTAATGATAATAAGGCTAATACTAAGGACACTGTTAATTCCATCTCCAAATCAAATAGTCTATAATTAAAAAATACATGGAGTCAATTCACACATTTACCCCATGCCTCCCACATTATGATAAAGAAATTACTTGAGTATAAGTTTTTATCTCTCCCTCTACCATTTGAGGTTGATGAAAACAAACCTCATAGTACGTTTTTTTAATCCTAATGCTTATTGTGACAATCATACATGTGTTAGTCATCTCACCAATTGATTTATCAATATAAAACATGGTATTAAATATCTTATTGATGTCAAATCCATCAATTGGGACGAGCCAACAGAATCTTCTTGACCTACTAATGATAATTCAAAGTTGAAAATATTAAATGATCCATTTCCTAGCCACGAATATGAAAAATGTACTTCCAAAGTGCCTAATCATCTGGTCACACTTCTTCTTTCTTATGATCACCCATATGATGCAATTATTAGAACTATTTACTCTACATATTTTTCTACATTGATTATTATTATTTATGACTCCATTTTAGATTATACTTATATATTTATGCATTTATCAATCAAGTTCCTATCTCTAATGTTTTAGTTCATCCACTTACGAAGGAAAATATTTGAACTTTCAATATCCTTTGCTCCCTTATTTATTATAAGAAGAAAATTACATGAATATCTAATTTTACTTATATCCATATTATTTTGCCCATCATTTTTGGCTCAGTTACTACACAAGCTTCATTCCTATTTGCTTCCACTCTTAGTTCCGGTGGCATGTGGTTAGGTCTCCCTTGGTTACACACTTTTAGGCCTATCCCTTAACCTCTTCATGAGGCCCTCATTGGGCAGCTCTTGTGTTACCACTCCCTATCTACATAGCTATATTTAAATAATACGAAATAACTCATATATTTGTAATTATACAAAAAAAATACCTATACAAATAGCTTGCATTGTTACAACTCTATATTATATATGTTATTTATCACTATGGTTTAATTGAATACATATCATATCTACTCTTTACATACATTCATTCATGAGGTATATTGATATTGATGTAAGACACATAGATCATTACATGTTAATGAGAGCTACTCTGGTTCCATACATTTTTCTCTTATAAGCATCCCTCCATATTTATACAAGCGATATAATTTTATTATAGTTCATTTGTACTTCCTCATTACACTTGATTACATATATTGAATGTATATGATATTTTTGAGCTAATAGGAATAACACATGTGTATTTTGTAGCATTGAAATATCTTTCTTCATATGATAATTTTTTGCTTATATTACTCCTATAATTATTTAACATTATTGCTTTCTATACATGTTTGCTAGTTTGTTGTGTCACTAATTGTCTACTTTATTATATGCGGCCTAAGTGCTTTGTTTGTCTTGTGAAATTATCGTGTCCCATGCTTGTGGCTCTATTGCTTTCTTATGTAAAATTTTGTATCTTGTATGTGGCCTAAGTGTATTGATTATCTTGTGACGCTATGGGGTCCCATGTTTTTATATCCATACTTGGATACGACTATACTTTGAATTCCCTTTCTTGTGGTTTCTCAATTGATCATTATTTTGTCTTTATTGTATTTCTATTACATCTATATTTTTTCTACTACAACTATTCTTATTTCTATCACTACTATTATTTATCTTATTGTTATGGTTTTTTATCTCTTTGTACACCATGGTTACTACCATATGTAGCCCGTTTTTGTAGTACAAGTTCTTTAAGGTGGTTACTTTGTACGTACCTAAAATTATAGGGTACTACATCACCAAAATGATGTTACACATACCCCAATGATGATACAGGTCTCCTTACAAGGTGTTCAGAATCCAAAAAGGCTCACCAAGTATACGCTTGTATCCCACATGCCCCGCTCAGCCTCCACATGCTTTTTTTTTTTTTCCCCTGTTTTCTTGCATTTTAGGCTTCAGTGATGAAATTGCCGCCACCCGCCTGTGTGGCGGTTCTGTGTGCATTTTCCAAATTCTTTCAATGATCGCGTCAAATGTAAATCTTCAAATTTACACACTTTCTTCAACCACTTTGGCTTGCATTAATGTTTTTGGTTCCCTGGTAATAGTGTTTTTCCTTTGTTTATAGTAAAAGAGTTCAAATGGGAGTTACCCTTTGGTAAATGCATTGGTTATAAATAGCCAACTTGTTTTCAAGCAAATGGCCCCTCACCTTCTCAATTCTCTTATTCAGTCTTTCAATTTATTGTTTAGAATTCTATCAGTTGCATATTTTTCCTCCATTGTTGGTCTTTTAGAGGTCATTTAATCTTCTTGTTTCATTCTTGTTCCATTGCTGCTCCATACAGTTAGTTTAGCATACAATAGCTTCATTTCCAAACTAGAATCCATTAAAGTTACAGGTTTTTGTTTTGTCATAAGGATAGATTCTAAAACTCTCGGTACACTTGTGTTGTATTCCCACAATAAATCCCACTAGGAATTACATAGTCAAGCTCTATTCACTTGCGCTATCCCTCTCCTACTCGCATTGTATTCGATCTATATCCAAAGTTGCCATTGTTCGAATACCATCTTCTGTTGATACTATCATATACATGATTTTCTAGATTCATGAGGACACGAAGGAATAAGGAGATCACACTAGAGGGGATGAAATCACACACAACTAGATTTACCACTATTCTGTAAATGCCAAGTTTGAGCTATCAAAGTTCTAGTTACAACATATTAAATAGAGTAGTGAATTATTTTATTTCAGTCAAAAGTTTTCTCTCGATATCACCAAGGAAGCTATGGGGATTGATAGTTTCTAAGAAACTATGATTCATTCCTTACTTCTGATGTAGGATCGAGGGTCTTTCACTTCAAAATAAATAGTTGCTTATATACTTAGGATAAAATCACAACTACACAGAAAATAGCTATACTAGGCTACTTTGCTTGTTTTTATTCTGTTACTAGATTAGTTGTCTATTTTATAAATATACTAGAGTAGTTGCTCTTTAATTTCATTGAAATACGTCATTGAAAATACAAAAATAGAAGAATGCTTGCATAGTGTAAATACTTCTTTCATAATCAGTTTATTAATGTTAGTTAAAAGTTGAATCATTTTATATGACAATCATAGGACCTAGAGAGCCTAGAGATTAATATTTAAACCCATAGTGCCTCACCAAATATACTGACAAAATTAGTTCATATAGATCAAGACCTCAGGATACAGGTCTTTCGAGAAATGAAAAACCTACAAGAAATTAGTGAACAACTGAGAGGATTAAATATTGAAGACGACAAAGCTTACACATTTTGGTCAAACCATCCTAAGTATAGAATGCCTTGATAAAATACTTGAATGACCTTGCAAGGATTCGAACGAGAGCAAGCATTTGGTTGTGATCCTTTAGTTCCACAACATGATATAGCAGACCTCCTCATTGACATAGATACTAGCTTACGCATTCAAGTTGCTCAGAACACCTGTAAGGTATTCCGAGAAAATCATACAACTTCTAGTTCTAAACATAGAGGCTGAAAAGGCATACGATTACTGGATAGTTAGAAGAAGGGATTGATTCTTCACATGACCATAATAGGTCCACAACAACCATGCACTCATGGTTGTGATCCCCAAGTCCCACAACCCAATGGGCCTACAAATCAATTAAGTATTGACACCAACTTACGAATGCTTGTATTTACATCCTCACCACTCCCACCAGATATCATAATGTAATTCTTTGTATTGAATATAGAAGCCAATCAATCTAATATTTTCTGGGCTAGACCCAAAAACCATCCATAGTTCATTGCAAATCCACTAAACCTCCCATCACCATTTTTATGACCTTGTCTCGGAGATATATACGAAGCTCCCACAGTCACTTCCCACATATCCAACAACCAAGAAACACGATCTCTAAGGCAGAGCTCAACATTGATTAGAGCCTCCAAACAGCCATCATATCCGAACGATCCATTACACTCGATTCAGTTTAGGAGGACCTTCTTTTCCTTAGATTCACAGATTCCATTATTGCATATTGAGGATATAAGATTACCTGATTAGCTTGTCTGTATCCATTCACATTCAACATTCACCGGCTGTCTTGACATGACCTCGGGAGGTTAGGTACGAGGAAGAGGTACTTGTAGATTCCCATGCTCACATGTCACTTTTCCATTGTACAAAATTGGTGAACCTGACGTGAACAAATAGTTCTTCCTTTTTTATTTTTCATTTCTTTCATCCACCTTCGCTCTTTCCCATTATTCTCGCAAGTATTCATATACCCCGAATATATTAGGATACGATGCATATGGCACCTCTCTCGGTCTCAAGTAAACTATAGTAACAAAAATAGACAACCATTGCCTTCACTTTCTGCATGGACTGATAACTATTCAAGTAATTACTTGTCATCTCAAACTCCCCTCACAGAACTAGTTTTCGTTCTTCATTCCGAATTGAGGAGTTTGATCAACTTGCACAAATGCAGCATCTACAGCCCTTATGCTCTAATAATATGATGTTTACTTTGGAGAATCCACTTCATCTCCTCGGTCTTGTTCAAACCATAGATCAGTAGACAGTCAGACCCACTCCCCTTTTTGGATGAGGAGTACTTAGCACGCTTCGCTAAAAGTGAACAATGCTTCCAAAATATGTATCCACCTATAGGGAGTTTACAAATACAATATGATACTCTATTCCAGGAAAACACCCCCATTCCTCCACCTATGGGAAATACCCTTGGTGAAGCTTGGCAGGGTAATGATCAATTCATAGCAGGTATTATACCCCTTTACAACCTCAAGTTATACAACAAACGCCCTTAAGGAAAAGCACTTGTCTTCACCAATAGAGGTCATTTCAGCCTTAGCTAAAAGGTTAGAGGGCTGGAAATTTCCCAAGCAAACCAAAATTCATATTTTGGGAAAACAGAATACCCAACCCTCTACATCATCCCAATTAGGTCGACCTCCTCACGAAACAAGCACATTAGGCATGCCTTCTCAAAATCCTTATGGTTTCCCATAGCAAACACCAACTAGGACCACATTTTCAAATGCTACTCCAATAGAAAACATGACACCTCCCGGATTGGCACCAAACAACCCATACCAGAACAATGCTCTTCCTTACCTAAACATTTATTCAAAGTCACCACAAGGAGACATGTTCTCTTCTCCTAGGATGTTCATTCAACCACAGGGATTCCCTTATGTCCCTACCAAGGCATATGCTATGCCATATCAATAACCCATTCCACCTCCACCCCCTAACAAGCGCCATCGATGGTCGAGGCCTATGCGGTAGGGACTTATTCAAAATATTTAAAAGAGCCCTTGGACTTCACCATACGAAGTGTTATGCTTCCAAGACATCTTCTCGATTTTCCCAAATATAAAGGGGAAGGGGATCCAAATGCACACATTAAGGCCTATGCCACGACCATACAGAGTTACTCCTTGGGATGGGGTTGTCACTAACATATTCCCTAAGACCTTAGAGGATATTGCCCTTGATTGGTATTACAAAATACCCGAAGCCTCGATACACTCATTTAAACAACTTGTGTCGAGTTCATCAAAGCTTTTGACATGAAAAATTGTTAAGAATGGGAATCGGGAGTTCTTGCATATTAAAAAAGAACATAATGAATCATTGGTCATTTTATTCAAAAATGGCGTATGGTCCTCTACTCATCGAAGTAAGTTCTCCAAACATGGATCAAATGGAACTATGTGATTTATTCCTTAATTCTCTCAATAGAGATAAAGGAAGAAGTCCGTAAGTTCCCACTAAGAACTTACGATGAGGTACTCGAGAGTGCCCTCCGAATCGACCAAGCAACGATAGATAGTGGTCGTAAGACATATGGGACAAATGGGAAATTAACCACTCCCAATCAAAACAAAATAGCCTATCCTAATTCCGGGAACACTAATCAAGGACCTAAGATCCTTAACAAGAACCACAGAGTTATAACAAATGGAGTAACTGATCAAGTTAAAAGGGAAAACATTGTAAACATTTCGCCACCTGCTAATAATCAGCGAAATAACAATTTTACTCCAACAATCAACACAATGGATTTTAATCGTCCACCACAAAAACAAAAGAAACAATGGCAAATCCAAACATGAGGCCCAAATCGAAACCCAACTGGATATGAGAGTAAAAAACAAAGGCAACAACCTCAAAATTTTAACTCTAACAACCAACAACCTTATCAAAATTTTGGGCCACAACAGGTTTTAAATCAACAGCCTCAAAATTATAATCCCAATTTGTATTGTGGCTTCCACAAGATTCAAGGCCATGATACTAGGACTTGTTGTGAATACAATAAATTCATGCAACATTTGCCAGAATATCAAAAGTAACTCTTTGTAGATATGTTTTTAGAAAATTCTGTAGTACCCACACCAAACACTTATGCGGGGTAGTTTCCCCTCAAAATGCACCCCTCAAGATCTTTAATGATCCACTCCCAAACCATTATAACAATAACAGGCTAGATCCTAATGGAACTGTCATCACCAATCCGGCACTATGATAATTCTTCACTAGGAACTCCTCGTGCTATGATTATTTACTAATGCACAACCTTTAGTTTGGTGGATGTAATCTGGAAACACAAAAACAAACATAACACAAGAATACCATAGACTATGATAAAAAGGAATGATGATAAATCTGAAATATCAGAGTAAATTATAATATTAGCATGAAATTGTTACAATCTCACCCATGAGGTACTTCAAGTGTTATTGACTTCACTTGCATTCCACCAATACTATGGGAGAAACTTCACAATTACACCTCTTAATGGCTTCTTCAACACACCTTTAAACTGATGGCTTACTCATACAATATTTCTCACTACTTCCTTCTATGCTAAATGAGGGGGGTGGCCTCTTTATTTATAGACTTCTAGGCTTATCCATCTTATCTCTAAGATAGGATAAGAAATCCACTCTGACGAATCATATTCCATACCTTAACTCTTATCTGTACATGTAAGCTTATCTTTTAAGATAAGATAAACCTTATCATTTCACATGGGTTCCACATTTTTAGACATTTTACAAATAAAATATATAAAATATTTATGACCTCACTCCTTGTTCTTATTACCAATATAATATTTCTAATTCCTAATCATGTAGACCCTACTTTTCTACTTACCCCAACTTTGACATTTTAACATTACTGGACCACTTACGACAACTATTTACTTTTTACCACAACATTCCTATTGTACTTTTGACTATTGCCGTACTATACATTATTGGCGGCGTTGTACTGGCGGCGCCGTTATCTTCTATTAGACACTACTACTAATTATACTTAACAACATTCTATTCCTAATACATACATTAATGAAATAGAAATTACGGAGGAAAATTTTAGTGTCGACATCTTCCCCTTCCTAGCTTCTACTCCGTCCTCGGTGTAGACTCTTCCAGTGCTCGGAAAATCTTCAACTTGTTGTGGTTGACCCATTTCGTAATGGGACTGCCATCCAATTCCTCCAGGTTAGTACGTACCAAGTCATTCACATGAAATGGAGACCACCGGATCTTTTGATCAAAGTATTCCTTCTGCTTCATTTTCTTCTTATAGCTTGTATCCTTAGCTATTTCCCTCATTTCCTCTAGCAAATGAAGATGTACCAACCTTTCTTTTACTGAATCACTTTCATCCATTCTTTCATTTTTCATTACTCTGACCGTGGGAATATCAAACTCAATAGGAAGAACTGGATCAATGCCATAAGCCAACTGAAATGGGGAGTATCCTGTTGCTGACTTTGATGTTGCCCTATATGCCCACAATGCTGCATGAATCCTTTTATCCCATTTATGTACCTGCAAGGCTGCATCTTTTGCTAGAATTTGACACAACACAAAATTTATTTGTTTCACCTATCCATTTGTGCTTGGCTTGTATATTGTTTCCTTCCTGTGCTTAATAGAAAACTTATTAACTAGGGCTTATACCACCTCATTAATGAAGTGTCTTCCTTGATCTGTTACAATTTTTAATGGACAACCAAATCTGGTGACAATGCGTTCATATATGAACCTTGCCACTTCATCCATGGAAGTTGTTTTCAATGGCCTAGCTTCAACCCACTTGGTTAAATAATCTGTGGCAACTACAATATACTTATTTTGGCGTGAGGTAGTTAGAAGTGGACCTACAATGTCTATTCCCCACTTTTCAAAGGGACCAAGTGGAAGAATAGGACATAATGGAGCTGATGAAGTCTTACGGTTACCATGTGTTTGACAAATATCACATGTCTTACAATAATTATAACAATATTTAAAAAGAGTGGGCCAGTGATAACCTGCATCCAAGATCCTTCTTATTATAAGTTGTCCAGAGAAGTGCCCTCCACATGTACCATTGTGGAATTCTTCTAGCAGCTTCCTTCCCTTGATCACGTCCAACTACCCTCTTGTCTTGTCCATCGGGTCCTATTCAAATAATACTCCATGTAGAATAGAATATGGACGACTGGCTTGAGTAATCTTTCTCTTAGTATTTGCATTGGCACCATCAAGAAACTTGAATTCATTTATATAATTCCAAATATCTATGTATTCACTAGGGATTGTGTCAAAGGATAATAATGCTTTGCATCGGGAAATCATCATCATCACAAGATGATCCTAAACCATCATAGGCTCGAGAGTGCATCTGCATTGACATGCTTCTTTCTGGCCTATCTATAATATCAAATTCAAATTCTTGTAGCAAAATTATCCATCTTGCTATCCTCCCGATGGGTTAGGCTTATTTACAATATATTTTAGAGCCCGATGATCTGCATACTGACTAGAAATTTTTGCCCTAGCAAGTAATTCCTAAACTTCTTTACAAAGAAAAATGATAGCCAGAGCCTCTTTTTCAGTTACAGTATAATTTACCTCAGCACTGCTCATTTGTCTTCTCCCAAAGTAAATTGGATGTTCATTCCCATTTTCATCCTTTTGGCTCAAAGTACTTCCTAGTGCTGCATCTGAGGCATCAGTGTACACAATGAATGGCTTGCTCCAATCTGGATTCTTTAAAACAGGTGAAGACACCAGGGCTTCCTTCAGTTGTCCAAAATCTTCATGCGCCTTATTTCCTGGTTCATAAGTAACATCCTTCTTCAAGAACTGGGTTAGTGGCTATGCAATCTTTGAGAAATTCTTGATGAACCTTCTATAGTACCCCACATGGCCTAAAAATGATCTCAACTTACTTCTATTCATAGGAAATGGTAACTCTTTGATTTTTGAAACTTTATCAGGATCAGTACCAATACCATCTCTAGATATAACATGCCCTAACAAAACGCCTTTAGAACATCCAAAGACACACTTTGTAGGGTTTAGTGAGGCTTGTGCTTCATCTAACCTTTGAAATGTTGTCTCCATTTGGTGCAGGTGGTCCAACTTGCTCCCATAGATGCAAAAATCATCCAGAAATACTCTGATGAAGGTCCCAATGTAGGGTTCGAACACCCTATTCATCAAACGCTAGAATGTTGCCGGAGCATTACACAACCCAAAAGGCATAACTCTATAAGCAAACGTTCCCCAAGGAGTGGTGAACGTGGTCTTCAGCTAATCTTTCTCTGCTATACGAACTTGGTTGTAGCTGCTATATCCATCAAGAAACTATAGCACTCTGGCCGCCTTACTTCATCCAAGATCTGATCTGAAAATGGAAGAGGGTAATGATCTGTTATCCAAAATTCAACCCCGAGTAAATTTTGATAACAGAATTAAATACTCAAGTCCTAGGCAAATAGATTGATTCAAGGCAAAAAATCATGTTTCTAGGGTCCCCTCGGCCTTTTTCTAACTCCCCTGTCCAAGAAGAAAAGAGCAAGTTCTAAAAAAGGGTGAAAAAGTTACAAAAAAACAAGCTTGGGCTAGAAAAATCATGAAAATTGGATAAGTCCTAGTCTAGGCAGATGTCGTTGGGACAGATTGGGATGTCGGGCGTGAACCACCGAAAAGCCTCCAGGCGGTCCAAATAGTTTGGGACATCCGGGCCGTGGGGACGCGCGGGACGTGAAAGGGTGAACCGGCCGAAGGTGAGAAAATCGACTAACTATTGTGCATATCAGGTTGGGACATCTGGGCCAAAAAGACGTGAAGGACGTGAAAAGGTGAAGCGGCCACAAAGAGGGACAAGGAAGCCCATTTCGGGTGGTTCGGAAGAATTTGTCCCAGACAGACTGGGACAGTTGGAACATAAGTACGCGGCGGACGCGGAGAGCCGAAGGAGCCGAGAGCCAATCAAATCACGCCATGTGTCTTCGCCTCAAAGAGGGACAGGAAGCTGAATCGGGCGGATCGGAAGTTTTTGTCCCAGATAGTTTGGGACATCCGGGACAAAAGGACGCGGTGGACACGAAAAGCCGACTGGCCTGTAGACGAATCAAGAAACGCCACATGTCACAAGGGAAAGTGTCTAAAATTTCAAAGGGAGCGAGTTAGAGCGTTGGCCCGAGCCAATAAAAAGAGGACACGTGTCCTAAGGAGAAGGGGAGTGTGGAGCTCGGGAGGAATTAGAGAATTTGGCAAAAGTTTTGGCCAAAAACTAAAAGGTAAAGGATGACCCCGCGCCCCTGTCCTCCAACCAGATCATGCCATGTGTCCCAAGTGGCGGGGACGCGGGAAAAAATGGGAAATTTTCCAAAAATTACAAAAATTCAAAACTTTCAAGGAAAACCCGTGGGTAAGGGAAGGAGAGAGAATTGCTCATCCAATCAGTGCCCGACACGTGTCGTCTCGGTGTGGCGAGCACAAGAAAAATTTCAAAACCCATTTTTGCCTGTTTTGTGCCCTAAATCTTCAGATCGCCATATCTTTTGATCCAGAGCTCGGATTTGCACGTTCTTTATATCATTGGAAAGATTATAAAATTCTCTACATGATTCCAGGGTCAATATTGAATTTTGGTTTAGTCTGGAGAGAGAAAGTTAAGAAACGGCTCTGACGCGTGTCCATGGCCAGAAATGACATTTCAACGACCAAATTTAATACAGAATGGGTCACATTCTCCTCCAATTCGGTCAAAAATGACAGGGTATGGGTTTGTAAGGTCCTCCATGCTGATTTAATGCATTTGTAGTCAATGAGGAATGGGCTCCCACATTTTGTACATTTTCTCTCTCCTGGGCTCGACCCATGCAATGTAAAAGCCAGATTTGGCTCATTTCTAAAGGGGAACACTTTTTGGCATAACAAACTTCTTCTTTCACCTCCAGCAAGTGATTGTTGCAAGAATCAAACCTCTTCAAAGATTGTAACAGCTTTTTACCTCTCTGAGGTTGTAATGCAGTGGTTTTGACATTGGAGATGATAATGTAAGCTTTGTGAATGAGTTTCACCTTTATTTGTATTATTTGCTTCATTTCAGATCCTAAATTATATCTTATCAGCCTGTGTATGTTTTATGTTGCAATATTTGGTTTGTGTCTATTTGCATGACAAAAATATTCACCACTCCTTTTGGTGCATCACCATCTTTAGTTAGTTTCAATTTTTGCACTTCTATCCCTGTCTCCTTGCAATTTAGAGTAGGATTAGGATTTGAACCTCTGTAGTTGTGCAAATATAGATCTAAATCAGAGGAGTTTGAGGAACCAGCCTCTAATATGGAGATTCCTCTCTTAGTTTCACAAGTCCCACACTTGGAGAGAGGTTTCCATGTTGTGCAATCACACTGGATGCCTGAAACATCAACCTAGAAGCCTGATGTGCGTCCAGGGGTGCTGTGATTTTGTAACAACAGATCCTTCTTTATTGCCTTATTGAGCTTCCCGTAATTAACACAAATGCGTAGCTTCCCATTCTTTTTTATTGAGATCATAATGGGAGAAACCCATTCTGAATTCTCCACAACAAATATGAATCCTGCATCAAGCAACTTATCTATTTCTTCTTTTACAGTCTTGGAAAAATTAGGATTCATTCTATATGACATTTGCTTTATGGGCTTAGCACCATCTACCAGCTCAATAGAATGTTCTACCCAACTTACTTGACGGAGTTCCTTGTAATCAAAAGTGAATATGTGTATGTACCTTCGAAAGAGCTGGAGGTAGGATTCCTTCTCACTCTCCATCACAGCATCACCAATCTTTATTTGTTGGAGATGATCATCAACTTCTTCTTTAGATAATTTTATGGGGTCATGAGTTTGTGTGACTGGAAGGATATCCATGACTGAAACATCAATCTCACTTTCTTCATCTTCAAGTGTCCACTTCACGGTACTAGAGTAATTAGAGGATGTCCAATCATCAGTTTCATCACTTGAATCCACAGGTTCTGCCTTATGATGTCGAGGGATCATGTTTATCTTCACCCTCTCTCTACCACATCCAAGTGTCATGAAACCTTCATTCTAGTAGTTTCTTGCATGAACTCTCCTTAGCCATGGTCTTCCCAGTAGCATTGGGTACGCAACAGTACCATTTTTCATCACCTGAGAGTCTACCACACATACAACACCCATAACAGAGATATTGCCACATTTGAAACTACACCTTCTCGGTTTAAATTTTTCCTTTATTTAATGACCTTAACATAAGTGTCGAAGGGCGATCAATTTTTAAACCCAACATATTCATTACAGACTCGGTCATTACATTAACTACAACACCTCCATCAACTAAGACATCATGAATTGAAATACCATTACATAATACCTCAACTTGTGGAGCATAGGGATCCGCCTCTGCCTCCAAAATAGGGACCTCAACCTCCTTCCTTCATTGAGCATTGAGTCCACTTCGCAGCTCCCACCTCTTCTCAGAAGACATAGCCAAGAGTTGACCATATGTAATATTTGCAGGCCTTTTGGACAGATCTTCCAAGATGGAGTATGGTCCTTGCCCCTGTGAAATCAGAAAATCCTGCACACCCAACTTTCTTCTCCTATGTTTCTTACTAGTTTCTCCTTTCATCTTCTTAGGATCATTTCCATCTTGATTATCTTTTTTTCTTTCTTTTTGTTACAAACAAATCTACTTCATTATTTCTGCTCTTATCTACTTGCATTAAAAGAATTCACAGTGCTTTTCCTTTATCATTATCTCCTTTATCGATGTAGAAGCTCTATTCGAGACAATTATACTTATAATGACCCTTTTTGAACAACCATAACATACAACTTCAGAAATATTTCTTTTTGGACCTCTATCTCCTCCCTGAGAACTAAATTCTTTTCCTTGAAGAAGATTAATAGTTAACTGACCCATCTTTTTGAGCAGATCTTCATACTCAGTAGATGTACTAGGAGAAATATTTGTGCTCACCGAGAGTGGTTGTGGATTCTGACCAAAGGTGCTGGTGTAGGCTCTACTTTAGCAACAATTTCTTTGGGCTCCTCTTCCATGCTTTCTTCTTGCCTTCTTGCAATCTCCTTTGCTTGTTCAATGGTAGCTGGGCGGTCATACTTCACTCATTGTCTGATCTCTGGCTTCATCCCAAGAATGAAGTGCTTACATAGGAGATTATCCATGCCATTCATCAACCCATCCACTAATCCTTCCTTCCGGATCTGGGCATCGAGCTTCCTCCTTAGCTCTAGAACACAAGCATGATAATCCCTTATCTTCTCCTTCTCTCTTTGGGATAGCTTTGTGATCTCAATCATGAGATCTGCATATTTCTGTTGTTCACCAAATTCTTGAAGAAAACTTTTAGTTAATAAATCCCATGAATTTTTCACATTTTCACCTAGTGTTTCAAACCACCTAAGTGTTGAACCATCCAAAAAGGTAGGAAAAAATTCAGTCCATTGTTCCCTTCTTATAAGGCCATTACAAATACAAGATCGTTTAAACTCTTGAATGAAAGAGGAAGCATCTTCATTAGATTGGGCTGAAAAAATAGGAATCTTCCCCATTTTCAAAAGTAACCACCGTAAAATACCAACCCACAAGTACAATCAACAAGACTATTTCCATACTATACATTATTGGCGGTGTCGTATTGGCGGCGTCGTTATCTTCTATTGGACGCTACTACTAATTATACTTAACAAAATCCTATTCCTAATACATACATTACTGAAATAGAAATTACGGAGGAAAATTTTAGTGTCGACAGAACAAAGAAGGGTGTCATAACAGGAAAAATGATCATGAAGCTTCAACTTCATTAAATCCACCAGATCACAACCCAACTAGGAACTCGACCCCAAACCAAGATAGTTGGTTTGGTAAAGTTAGACACTAAACTACCTATAGAAACCATAACAAGAACACAAGATTATTCATCCCAACCTACTCCAAGTTATTTATTGGAACTAGACAACAATCAACAAGCGTTGGTAAAACCCATAGGCACCTATGATTTAATTAACGATTTAACTAAAACCTTCTCTCACATCTCATTTTTGGATTTGTTAAAAAACTCTCCCGCCCACAACGCTGCTCTCTCTTAGAAGCATTAGGCCTTGGTCATTTAATTAACATCACTCCTCCTCTGGAAACACAAGTAAACCATGTAGACTTTGACGTTTATCTCTGCTAGGGCAGCTAGATAGGGATACTTGAATTTATATTTGATATGAGAAAAATGTCGACGACGCTGAAATTGCACAAAGAGCCAACCCAACTTTGCATTTACAAGTATGGGTTTATAATAATTATGTTAAACATGCAATGGTTGATGGTGGGGCAGCAATCAATATAGTTCCCTTCAATTTTCTTCAAAAGTTAGGATATGGAGAGACAAATTGTTCCACAACATGAAATACGCTAAGAGGATATGATAGCCTCAAGGCCACTTTGATTGGAACCATAGTTTTACCAGTCACTTTAGGACCCAAGATGGTCCTCACTGAGTTTTATATTATAGATCGGAAACCAACTATAATATGATCCTTGGTCGGTCATGGATACACCACATGAAGGCAATCCCTTCCATGTTATTCCAAGAAATAAGATTTCTACACTTAGGGAAAATATTCGTGGCACAAGGTGACCCAAAACCCTTCGATATACACCTAGCTGATTTGAAGAAAAGACCGGGCATTCACTCCGAGTTTGAACTCCCAAAAAATCAACTCATCAAACCAATTAATTCAAAACCAAAAGAAGAGTTGATACCCACCATAGAGTTAGAAGTTACAAATCCAGCCAAGGACATTCCAACACTCAAAAGTGAGACCAATGTTATAAAAACAGTGTCACTAGGGACTACCACAAAAATTGTTGAGTTGCTTAGAGAAGGACTTACCTATTCTCATACCATTTGATTCTATGGGTATGGGACACACCCTAGGAATTTCTTCTCTTCCATCAGACGAAATTTTTATGGTAGAAGTAACCGAAGCAAAGGAAATAGATACGACAGATATCCCAACATCCATTTTTCCAAGCAAGTATTGGACACTCCACTTCGATGGAGCTAGATGTATCTTTAGAGCTAGGGTGGGAGTGATATTTACTTCACCTGAGGGAAAGATCCTACCTTTCTCCTTTAAATTAAACTTTGAATGTACAAACAATGGGGCTGAGTATGAAGCTCTCCTCCTTGGCCTCATCCTAGACAAAAGAATGGGTGTCGATAAAATTAGATTGTTAGGAGACTCGCAGCTAGTTGCAAACCAAATCTATAAGGTATATGAAACTAGGGATGAACATTTACAACTCTATGAAACAACAGTATTAGATATGAGTAAGGGGTTTACCTTCATATCAATTGAAGCAATCCCATGAGAGAAGAACCTTCTCGTAGACTCAATAGCAACCTCATCTTCCCGCTTCACCTCAAATAGTGAGTTGGAGGATACAAATTTCACAGTATCACTTCATACCAAACCATTAGTGCGTAAGATACCAATTAACTCGCTCCTAATTCATGGAGAAGCTGAGGATGATTTTTCTATCGTAGATCACTTTGATGATGATAGAGTCGCTCTTGAATATCTAAAGGCCTATGCAGAGCTACACCTTGCTCACCGCATAGTGGATATTTCCCTAATACCACATTCCTCTTCCTATTTTGGAAATCCCATGGTAGAGTCTCCTCCATAGAAGGATCTTGATATCTATGAGATAGAAGATGAAGAAAGTTTGGAACTACCTCCAGCCCCACCTGAATTTGAAGAAGGTAACGCTTCTTTAATAGAAGAAACCATTGACATAAACATTGGAATGGAGGAAGAACCAAAGATTTTGAAGTTGGGATCCTCGTTAACTCTGGAGGAGATAGAAATACACACCCAAATCCTCAAAGAACATCAAAAGGCTTTCACATTTAACTATAAATAAATGACGGGCATTGCACCACATGTCACGGTGCATAATCTTGTCACTAAACCAGATGCAAAACCAATTAAATAGAAGTCAAGACCAATGAAGCCAAAAGTGGCTCTCATGGTAAAAGAGGAAGTAATAAAACTTCTCCAAGTGGGATTCATCAAGCCCGTTGACTATTCACAATGGGTATCTAATATTGTCCCTATTCTCAAAAAGAATGGGAAGATACGCATTTGCATAGATTTTCGGGATATTAACAAAGCTTGTCCCAAGGATGACTTCCCATTACCATCCATTGACATTATCGTTGATGCAACAATTGGATTTGAACTATTGTCCCTCATGGATGGGTTCTCAGGGTATAATCGATTAATATATCTCGAACAAGGTCAAGCTAAAACTACATTCATAACCCCCTCAGGGAACGTATTGCTATGATGTCATGCCATTTGGTCTTAAGAATGCCGACGCTATGTATCAACAGGAAATGACATATATATTCCATGATCTTATCCATAAAATTTTGGAATCCTATGTGGATGACTTGTTGGCCAAGGCCAAGAAACGTTGTGATCATTTGGAAGTGCTCTGTATCATCCTCTCATGACTAATTGAATATGGCGTCACATTAAACCCAGAGAAGTGCATGTTTAGTGTGATAGGAGGTAAACTTCTGGGCTACATTATATCTTCACGAGGGATTGATGTTGATCCAACCAAATTACGGGCTATTCTTGAAATGATCCTGCCATCAGACGAGTATAGAATCAGGTCATTTCTTGGGAAACTTGGTGCAATCCGAAGGTTCATCCCAGATTTAAGTTTTGTCATTCATCCAATCAACAATCTACTAAAGAAATATTATAGCATTGATTGGAATGAAGAATGAAACGAGGCCTTCGAAGTAGTTAAAAAATTCTTGTTGTCTCCACCCACGCTAATGCCTCCCAAACTGGACCGCCCTTTGATCTTATACTCAAGTGACTCATGTCTCACGAGCCCGCATGCTAGCTTAAGAAGACAATGATAAACGAGAATGTGTGGTTTATTTCATTAGCCGAACATTGCTCGATTATGAAACATGTTACACACAGGAAGAGAGAGAATGCCTTGCCATAGTCTTTGCAACAAAACATTTAAGACATTACATGTTAAACCAGGAAACAAGGGTCATTGTAAAGAAAGATCATTTACGAACATTTCTCACACAAGGATCCTTATCTAAAAAGGCTTTGGACACTTCATAACCTTAATGGGTGAATTCGAGTTAACATTCATTAACCAAAAATCATTAAAGGAAAAATCATTACAGATTGGTTAGCTGACAATCCACTAGATGGAGGCAATCTGGTAAATCTAGACTATCCTGATGAATGTGTATACTTCATCAATACCAGGCCCCCCATCTCTACATGTCCCTAGTACACTGATATCATCAATTTTATCATAGACCACACATACCCTAAGGTGCCACATCGAACAAAGAAGGCGGTTACACATTATTACTTTGCTAAATATGTTGTTTTATAATATGTACTCTATTGTAAAGCCTTTTACGACATGCTTCTAAGATGCATCGACATAGAAGAATCCAAGAAGATTCTTCATGAATCCCATAGTGGGATATGTGGAGGCCACTTCGGTGGTCATGCCACCACTCGCAAAATACATTGGATGGGCTATTTTTGGCCCACTCTTGAACATGATGTAGTGGAATTTGTACGTAAGTGCCACAAATGCCAAGAATTCTCTCACGAGATTCACATGCCAGCACAATCCTTGCAGCCAATAGCGACCTCGTGGCCCTTCTCTATGTGGGGTCTAGACTTGATAGGGAAGTTCTCTCCCTCATCAACTGATGGTCATAATTTTATAATTACAGCCACAAAATATTTTACCAAATGGGTGGAGGCCATGCCTCTCACCACAGTACGAGGTTCGGTAATTTTCAAATTCATCCTGAACCAAATTATCTTGTAGGTATGGTGTCCCACAAGTCATTATATTAGATAATGGCACATCCTTTAAAAATGACGAAGTTCGTGAGTTATGTAGTAAGTTCAAGATAAACCATCACATGGCCTCTCTTTACTACCATCAAGCCAATGGGTAGGGTGAAGTGAAAAAAAAAGTTAAAAGCTATTCTCCTCAAAATGGTCAAGGAGAACAAGCGGGATTGGAATTTAAAATTATATCCGGCCTTGTGGACCCATTGAACCTCAATAAGAACACCAACAGGAGCAACCCCTTTCTTTCTAGTGTTCGTAGGCGTAAGCTTCTTCCGCTTGAGGTTGAAATACCCAGTCTTCGCATCTCATTACAAGGGATTTTGGATGAAGAAGCTTATAGGGAGGCATACCTCTCTCAACTGGAAAGCCTTGACGAGGTCAGGTTAAATGCTGAACAAAGGCATAGAGCCTATGCCGACCGGATGTGCTGGTAGTATAACAAAAAGTCTATGAGAAAGAAATATATGAGGGAGATCTAGTTCTAAGACTAGACAACCAGATTGATAAGAAAACCAGTGAAGGAAGGAAGTTCTGGCCCAAGTGGTTGGGCCCATACCGAGTCATGAAGGAATATGGAAATGGTGCATATCTTTTGTACACACTAGAAGGTGAGGAATTTAGTGAAACTGTTAATTCCTTGCATCTTAAATGGTTTTACGCATAAAACATCAAAATCACCACTTGTACATTATAGCTACCTACATTGCATTAGTCATTTAGCTACTTCATTCTATCCACTCATTTCATAAAAATAGTAGTCCAGAACTTACTCTTAAGCAATCTGTTACAAATTTCTAAAAGCGTTGGAAAAAGCATTCAAAACACATCTCTTCAAACATCATCAACTATTTTCAAATCTTCTCATCAAGTTCGATAGACAAGTATTGACAAAAACCATACCAAGGCCTACATACTTGGCTTTTCTCTTTCTTTCTACTAGGTGAAGTTTTCCTTTCCTACGGTTTGTTCTAGAAGCTTCTTGGTGTCACATCTATCCCTCTTAAATATCTTTGAATGAAAGGATATCCCAAATTCATAGATTAGAAATGTCAAAATCAAATGAAATCAAAAGCACCAAGCAAACAAAATATTTTATTTTACACACTTCTTTGCCCCACCAACCTTCGGTGATAAGCCCACATCTCTTACTAGTGGTGTGAGGTTGGGAAAGGAAAGAAGTTCCCTTACTCACCTATATCTTGCCTTTGGTGACAAACCCATGCTTCTTACTAGCAGCATGAGGTAGGGTGTAGGGGTCCAGCCACACAAATTAAAAAATCTTGGTATGCTAAAAACACAAATCAAATTCTATTAAGAGAAAACAAATATCCAAATATCCAAATTCCAAAGAGATCAAATCCTCAAAACCAGATTTTGTCAACTAGGTTTCCATTTATGAATCTAAGTCTAGATAAACTAGAAAGTAAGTGGCCTTCTAAGCTTGGTAGTAGTTCTGAGTAGGGTAGGTGTGTAGGTCTGAATTTGGTTTCTGCTACTAGTTTTTCTGTCTCTCATCGTTCCATTCAGTCAAACTCATACAATTTGTGCCCTTCTCAACTCTTGGTGTAGAGCCCTCACATCTTACTGGTTACGTGGAGTTGGGAATGGGGCAAATTCATCTCTATATCACTATACATTCATCACGTCTTGCCAATATAAGAAGAAATTATAAACATTGCCCAAAGAGTTCAAAAGTTCAGTACTACCATATGGTAGTATCATCTCATATCAGCATTACAAAAAGCATACAAAGTAAAACATTTTGTTTACTATCATTTGTTATCCATAGCATAAATTCTGAAAAGCATGAAAAACAAATATGCTAAAAACATCTAAGTACACATATGGAAACGAGTCACAAAAATCTAGGCACCAAGAGTCTGGATCCAAAAAGAGATATATATATATATATATATATATATATATAAGTTTATATATCAAGTTTCATATACAATGCATCATGCATTAGGCATGGTCAAAACGCACAATGAGCCCAAAAAGTACAAAAAACTCATAGATATCTAATAAAATACTACAAAAAGATCCTATCAATCCCTATGGGATCCCTCAGAGGGTGCATGACCATGTCTAGGACTCCGGCTACGTCGGTGCTCTAAATGCACTGAGGGCTCATGGTCATGGCTAGTAGTTACCGTCTCACTATGAGAATGACTCCTCCTCATCAAGCACTCGGCCATCCTATATCCAGCTACCTCAACACAGAGAGAAGTCATGATCTTCGCCACATGCCAGACAGAGGCAAAAACATCGGTATGCCTACCGTCTTCGAAGGCTCCCCCACATATATAGATAGCTTAGGACAAGTCTTCTCCGAGGGGAGCAACAAGGTATTGGTGCATACTCAGTGAATCAGGTCTCGCCACTCATAAGAAGTCACTGCAAACAAAGGAGAAAACAAGTTAGAAAACGATCAAGGATAAAACAAACAAGAAATGAAATAAAAAGAAATAACAATTAAAACAATTCTAACTAAAACAAATGTCAAGAGAAGAGTGACAACTCACTCAGATCTCTGGGTCTCCAAGAAGGATCTCTAGGATCCGTGCCCGCCATTGACACCGCCATCGACAGTGTCCTCTCCCATGTCTCGTGGCAATGTGACGGCTTGCAAAAACTCACCATCTCCACCTAAGTTATGAGAGAGTAACTCCTCTAAGACTAGATTCACCCTCTCTGTGCTCCGCTCTCGCCCTCTCGCCCGTAGGATCTCCTGAGTATCATGCCACTCAGATCACTATCATCTCTGCCACCCATCTCACCGATCTCCATCTCCTATGTCTCCTCCTCTCTGTCTCTTCCCCTGTGAACTCCTCAGACTCAGAGTCTATGTCAATGGGATCATCACTGCTATGGGTAGGATAGGCGGCAATCTGAAGTAAGGGTGCTTGAGGAGCACCTACTCTCCCTCGTGCACGTACCACCCTCCTAGCCGCAATGGGAACACCGTGAGTAACAGTGGTCTAACCCTAGCCTCTAGGACCTCCCCGAGCCTCATAAATAGATCTATACACTGGCCCCGCCGGAGGAAGCATGTCACTATAGGGGAGGCCGAACTATTGTGGTACTCTATCAAAGGGGTGGATCTCCAACTTCCCGCCCTATCTACCAACTGGCTGGTAGTCTGATAAGCAATCAATGTAATAGTCTCCTCTCCCCATACCCCTGCCATGGCTTGATAAGGAGTGGCCTCCATGTCTGCAGTGGTCAAAGAGGCCACTGGCTGGTGGGGTGCTCTAAGAACTGTCATCCCTATCCACCTCACTGCCCTGACGGCCCCGGGATCCTCTACCTCTACACCTCTCCCATATGGGGTTATATGCTCATATACCCAACTCATGAAAAGAGTTGGGTGGCTTAGTGATTGTTCTTGTAATCAGACTACCATGTATAAATCATGGTAGGTAGTCTAGAGGATATCATCTCCCCAAGCATGAGGCAGGTCCATGGCCCTCAACTATGCAATAATGGGGGCCCAAGTATATAAGAGGGTGTCCCCTCCATTATCCCCAATCGGTCTCGATGCAAGGATGCCCATGATGGCTTTGCAGAGCATAGGAATGTCTGACTCAATAATGGAGTGGATCCTCACTACCTTCTTTGATCCCATCGATACAACTGCGTCCCCCATGTAGGTGGCCCACTGAACCACCTGGGATCTCGACACTGTTGTCTTAAGAGACACCCACCGCCAAAGGATCAAAATCCCCAGTATATGGTAAACATCCTCCAGGGTGATGGACCACTCACCCCTAACTCCTGGAAATCGGAAGGTGTTCTGATCTACATCCCAGTAAGAAAATAAGTCACATAGTATGTGACTGGCAGGTGCAACGTGAAGGACCTGCACAATCCACCAAATGCCAGCCCTCTGAAGTGTATCTCGCTCTACCTGAGTGAGTGCCTCTAACACTGCTAGGAGCTAATCACACTCCCTCTCCCGGCTCCATCTAATATACTCCTCCTTCTGCATACACCCAAAAACACAAAAAAGGAGTAAGTTAGTGCTAAAATCCAATTGGATGAACTATTAAAAATATGTGAAAATGCTAAAAGTGCAAAAATAAACAAAAGAAAGCATTGTTTTAGCTTTACATCACATGCACTTCCACCCTGCGCAGAGTGGCAATTCCGTATCCACCACCTTATAAGGCAAAGCAGTCCCAGCTTCGCTGTCTGCACATGGCGGTGGTCTTGTCCCACAAATACAAACGGGTCGTATACCCTAAAAAATGCCCAAAAAAAAATAAACACACCATTTAAACTAAAATAAAATCCTACCCTATGGGCACCCCCTAGAGACACGTTTAAAACTAATATTTTAAAAATACCCTCCTCGAGACAAAGATTTCATCATTTCCACATTTTAGGTCTAAAAACAATAAATCAAGAAGAACTAACCTGAGACTTCGTGGGTTGATGTTCTGCTCTCAAAGGCATGATCACTATCTCACCATGAACATTTTGACTATACTCTTGTCAAAAACAGTCACCGTGGGTCCCAGAGCTCAAAAAACCATCAAATCAATATGCACAAATGAATAGTAAAATGAGTTCATTTTATATGTATATAGATTTCTAAAATTGATTTTAAATGTCTTTTACAGGGTCAGAGCATCGACGAAGGTAAGTTCTAAACCCCACGTAGATGGTAAGTCCTCTTTGCATATCAATTTAGTCTTATTTATCAAATTGTTTTATCTATCTGCACTTGAGTCCCCTTTTTCATTTTACAGGTAGCGGGATCTTGGATGGCAATTTTCCATCAAACGGGCATGTCAGGTATAACTCCTAACTCCCTATTTCAGGACTACCATACTCGGATCCACCGTTTTATGCCTCTTCATGGCTAAGATGCTTCTCCGAGGGGGCAATATGTACGTACCCAAAATTGTAGGGTACTACACCACCGGAATGATGTTACACATACCCCAATGATGATACAGGTCTCCTTATAAGGTGTTCGGAATCCAAAAAGGCTTGCCAAGTATACACTTGTATCCCGCCTGCCCTGCTCAGCCTCCGCACGATTTTTTTTGCCCTTTTCCCCCTGTTTTCTTACATTTTAGGATTCAGTGACAAAACCGCTGCCCTACCTAGGCGGTGGTCCCATGACCGCCACTCAAGACAGGGTGGTGGTCCCAAAACCACCACCCTACGTAGGGCAGCAGTCCTGTGTGCATTTTCCAGATTCTTCCAATGATCGTCTCAAACGTAAATCTTCAAATTTACATGCTTTCTTCAACCACTTTGGCTTGCATTAATGTTTTTGGTTCCCTGGTAATAGTGTTTTTCCTTTGTTTATAGTAAAAGAGTTCAAATGGGAGTTACCCTCTAGTAAATGCATTGGTTATAAATAGCTAGCTTGTTTTCAAGCAAATGGCCCCTCACCTTCTCAATTCTCTTATTTAGTCTTTCAATTTCTTGCTTAGAATTCTATCAATTTCATATTTTTCCTCCATTGTTGGTCTTTTAGAGGTCATTTAATCTTCTTGTTTCATTCTTGTTCCATTGCTGCTCCATACAGTTAGTTTAGCATAGAATAGCTTCATTTCTAGACTAGAATCCATTAAAGTTGTAGGTTTTGTTTTGTCACAAGGATAGATTCTAAAACTCTTAGTACACTTGTGTTGTATTCCCGTAATAAATCCCGCTCTGAATTACTTAGTCAATCTCCGTTCACTTGCGCTATCCCTCTCCTACTCGCATTGCATTTGGTCTATATCCAAAGCTGCCATTGTTTGAATACCATCTTCTATTGATACTATCATATACACACTTTTATGGATTCACAAGGACATGAAGGAATGAGGATATCACACTGAGAGGATGAAATCACACACAACTAGATTTACCACTATTCTCAAATGCCAGGTTTGAGCTATTAAATTTCTAGTTACGACATATCAAATAGAGTAGTGAATTATTTTATTTCAGTCAAAAGTTTGCTCTCAATATCGCCAGGGAAGCTATGGGGATTGATAGTTTCTGAGAAACTATGATTCATTCCTTACTTTTGAGGTAGGATCAAGGGTCTTTCACTTCAAAATAAATAGCTTCTTAGATACTTAGGATAAAATCACAATTGCACGCATGCAAATAGCCATACTAGGCTACTTTTCTTGTTTTTATTCTGTTACTAGATTAGTTGTCTATTTTATACATATACTAGAGTAGCTGCTCTTTAATTTCATTGAAATACATCACTGAAAATACAAAAATAGAAGAGTGCTTACATAGTGTAAATACTTCTTTCATAATCAGTTTATTAATGTTAGTTAAAAGTTGAATCATTTTATATGACAATCACAGGACCTAGAGAGCCTAGAGAATATATATTCGAACACATAGTGCCTCAGCCAAATCTACCCACAACATTAGCTGATATAGATCAAGACCTCAGGATACAGGTCTTTTGAGAAATGGCAAACCTATAAGCAATTATTGAACAACCGAGAGGATTAAATATCAAAGATGACAAAGCTTACACATTTTAGTCAAACCATCCTAACTATAGATCGCTTGATAAAATACTTGAATGACCGTACAAGGATTTGAAAGAGAGAAAGCATTTGGTTGTGATCCTTTAGTTCCACAACCCGACACAAAAGACCTCCTTGTTGACATAGATACTAGCTTACGCATTCAAGTTGCCAAAACTCCCGTAAGGTATTCCAAGAAAATCATACGACTTCTAGTTATAAACATAGAGGTTGAAACAACATACGATTATTGGATAGTTGGAAGAAGGGATTGATTCTTCAAATGACCATAACAAGTCCATAACAACCATGCACTCACGGTTTTGAACCCCAAGTCCCACAACCCAACAGCCCGCAAATCAATTAACTATTGACACTTTGGCTTATGAATGCTGGTATTTAGATCTTCACCATTCCCACCAAATATCATAACACAGTTCTCTGTATTAAATATAGAAGTCAATCAATCTAATATTTTATGGGCTAGACCATAAAAACCATCCATAGTTCATTGTAAATCCACTAAACCTCCCATCACCATTTTTATGACCTTGTCTGGAGATATATATGAAGCTCCCACAGGTCACTTCCCACGTATCCAACAACCAAGAAACAGGATCTCAACAGAGCTCGACATTAATTGGAGCCTCTGAATGATCCATTACACTCGATTCAGGTTAGGAGGGCCTTCTTTGCCTTAGATTCGCAGATTCCATTATTGTGTATTGAGGATATAAGATTACCTAATTAGCTTGTTTATATCCATTCAATTCAAACATTCACTTTGTTGTTTCGACACGACCTCGGGAGGTCAGGTGCGAGGAAGAGGTACTTGTAGATTCCCATGCTCGCATGTCACTTTTCCATCATTCAGCTTACCTCTTCAACATTCTACACTTTCCTATAGATTCGTAAACATATAATGTCCGGGAACACATATATTATTTGTATCCATGTGCTCAATTTTTTTCACATGTGCCTCAAAAGAGTGGGAATTCATTGAGGTATATTATACACTTATAGGAAGAATCACAATTTGATACATAATTTTTCATAGGTAAAAGTAGTTATAAATAATTCCATACATAAAATTTTGGTAGAAAATACATAGGTTTAAAACCATATAAAAGATTCAATCTTTGTACAAATGTTCTTGACTATACCATATATTTTTATCCTGGGAAAAACATCAAATTTCTCTATAATTTCACATTTTCCATCCTTGTTATAGGTTTTCATAAAATCTTAGACTCGCTTAGTATAGTTATGATTAGTTTACAAGGGACATGAGTATTTCAATAGTTCCTTTTAGTACTTAGTTCTAGTTTCAAAATATAGGTGTTTTGGTTGCATGGTTTTCTTTCTCCATTGATATGTCATCATATTACATACTCTTACCCAAAAATACGACATACTAGAAGAGAATGGGGAACTCATTCTCTTTATACCTTATGTTTATATATCCATACATTGGGCCGAGAATCCTCTATAGTGGTGTGGTATGTGGGGTTATGGAAAGTATCGAAGAGGATACACTTTTTGTAGGAATTCTTTCCTTTCCTTATTCTTAAAGGGGATTTATTATAGTTACCAAAGGATTTGATACATGGTATTCTTCCTTCACAAGGTGCATTAGTACATCTCTCTTCTCCTCTCTCTACCTCCTATTTTATGTTAGGTTATATGCACCCGATACTCTAGTTTATTATTTGGAAAAATTGGGGAATGATCAACCCCAATCCTTTAGAAAATTAAAAAAACAATGCAAATATGTATATATAAGAAATGAACATGAAGTTATTCCCTTCATAAAACAAATAGGTGTACTTTTTCCAGCTCTTTATGTCACTTTATGTAAATTCAAATTTTATATCTACAATTGAGTCACACTTCAATTTCTACTATGGAAATGGCCTAAAATTTATGTTACAAGTTTTATGGTAGATTGTGCCAACATGAACACATCTAGACAAAAACTCTTAGTGAAGATAAAACATTTTTATACACTTAGGTAACTTTTCATTTAATAATGTTATTTTAATTTCATACTTAAAGTGGAGGGGGTGATATAGACACTCAAATTTTCCAATTAACTCTTTTGAAAATTATTATTACATTTTTTTTTTTTTCTAAGACAAACACTAATACCCACATCCTATTCCCATTTAATACACATTGCTATATCTTTCCTAACTTTATCATTTTTATACACCTGTGTTTCAAAACATATGAATATTAATACATAGGACCAAGATTTAACTCTACTTTCCAAGATGAAAGTTTTATATTAATGTAGCTTTACATTATAAAATGATAAATAAAATTTATTCTAATGCTTCTTCTTCCATGGATTCTATTGTTGACACGATATTGAAACTAAAGTTAATATTAAACATAATCATACTTAAGATGTTGATATGTAATTTTTAGATGAGGTTAGGAAAATCATATTAGCTAGTCTTGACCAAATACTTGAGTTACCTTAATATTCCTAAAAAATTAAAAATGTATCTCATTGGAAAATTTTCATTTGGTTAAACATATGTAGAAATATTTAGTGATAAAATTTACTGTTACAACTCTTTTTATTCACTAAGAGTGTAATCTATTACTTTTGTTTCCCATATTCTTACACAATTATTTTTACACATAGTAATCCTACCATGCGGGCATCACAAAATGTTACCCAAGCTACCATACCTATTCCTAAACATTATATTTCACCTTCATTATTTGTATTTATTCCTTTTTAGAATTTCTTCCTTATATAATTCATTATAATTATTCTATTCATGTTGTTACATATCCTTCCTCCTTTAGATGCATATACTTAATAACTATTTAAATACATATACTATCAACTTTATATCTTGAAGAAATACCTACTAATAAGTTTCAAAATATAATAAGTTCTAGTATTTTATTGGATATTCCACTATCTATTGAGACATATGAGAAAAGTGGAACCAAATCCCTAGAGTTTTTAATTTACAAAGAAATAAAAGATATATCATAAATTACCACCATTTAGGATGCTTAGAAGCTTGTTGATAAGTCTCAAGATCTTGTGTTACTAAATGTGTCAAATGTGAAATACCATAGTGATGTTGGGATCTCATCCTACTATGATCTCTAGGGTATCATGCCAAGGTACCAACCTCATTGTATGTTTTGTAGACCCATTTTGGTTAAATTTGTGTGGGTCGAGTAGGTGCATATATAATTTCCTTTGATACTAGTAGTGGAGGTACTAGTTGTCTCCCATGTGGTTCATCATCTAATTTTTAGGAAATCACTAAATGGTATTATTTAAAAATATAATGTTCATCATAATAAGTTTTAGAAAATATTTATGGCTTAGTGGAAGGAAACAAACGGGGTATAAGTGATGGCTATTAATATTGAGACTATTCATCAAAAACTACATCATGCTAAAAAAGAATACTATTGGTTCTTGGAACTAAAAGATAATGTTCCTTCACATCTTCATACCGACAAAAAAATATATAAGGGAAAAAAATTTATTTCGATTTCTTTCCATTTGTCATAAGGGATATGGTCCCATGGAATACATGCAAAAAAATTTACCTTCAATAGTTAGAGGACTTTGTGTTTCCCACAAAAAAATTGTTTTGTTATTATCCAAGAGAGTTTGAAATAGTGAAACCTAATTTTCCATGTAGTTTGAGGCCCATAAATCTAAAATTCATTCATCTATTATTGATCCACTCATTTTTTTCTAATGAAAAAATTATCTTAGAGGAAGGATACTACATTTTTGGATCTCCACTTCCAAGTATTCCATTTTATGTTAACACAATTATTCAACATAAACTATTTTACCAAAATAGTTATAGTATTCTTCTTCATATTTTCCTTTCTATGTGTCTTTTCCTTTGTCTTAGCTTGAGGTGTAGATTTTCTTTGTTGATTGATTTCCCTTAGGATTAGAGTGTGCTTTACCTTTTCCCTTGGCAGGGACCTTTCATTTTCTAGTGCTAGGTTGTGGACTCACATTAAAGTCATTGACTACTAATTCATGTTTCTTGGTACCTCCCAATTGGATATCAAAACTAAAATTTAGTTTTTCATGTTCTCTCTAAATTTTCTTAGAGAACTTATGAGCAATTGATGTAAGATATGTTGCCCCTAAACAATCATAAAGTGTGTAGAAAAAAGAGCATGAATGATCTAGTTTAGAAAGAATAGTAATAATGATTTTTTCATCATATTTTGTTTCACCTACCTTAGAAAGTGTTGGTATCCAAATTGATTCTCCCTTGGAAGCCGAGCAGCATCACAAATTTAACAAGATACTTAGAGATAGAAAAATCATGTTATAAGTCATTTTGTAGCCGAGGAGGGGATTCAGCTGAATCTTTGTCACTCAGGCATTGGAGAAATGGATAGCACCTTCATCAAGGATTTGATCTATCCTCACTACTTTAGGTCATGCCTTTCAACCAAGGTGAGAGGACCCATTTTGTAACCTTTGTTGGTGAAGGACATGAAGAGATCCTTCTTTGCACAATTTTTAGGGGAACCTTGAGAAAATATGATCAATACACCATAATTTAACTCTCACGAGTTGTCACTTCTAAAGAATGGAGATATTTTCTGAACAAGGTTTAGGTTACTAAAGACACTTAAAACCTGCTTTCTTCTATATATTTTGGTAGTAGAATTTGTTCATTTGTGGATACACAACACAAATAGGGTACTTCAGGTAGGATTCATGGTTATTTAAAATTTTTTTGGGGAATTAAGCAAGATGAAGTTGATTTCACTAGATCTTTGAGAACCTTTACAACAATTAGAAAACTTAACAACATAAAGCTTTAGAATAGCCAAAATATTCCTTCAACCAGAAGGTGTGCATCAATGGAGGCCCAGATCTTGCATGGTATCACACACTCTTCAAGAATTCAACATGAAGGCTCGAGTTAAAGACTCAATTAAAAATTAAAGATCTTTGGTCTAGCACGCCTAAGATACACTCATAGACTTACAAACAATCTTTATCAATAAAATGAAAGTAAAGTGATTTTAAATTGTTTATTTCATTACAGGATGAAGGCTCTTCTCATAATGAAATTGCAAATGCCACTATACTATCACATGGATGAGATATTGTGTGATTCATAGGGATTTTAACATAATATTGCAATAGGAACATCAAAACCATTTGAATACATTCTGAAATTAAAAAAACACAATTTTTCCCAAGATCAACATAGATTAATTAGAGATCTATTAGATTTATCAGTGGGAGAAATTTTCTTGAACAATCTCAGAGCTTGTCAATGGCTATACACTTGTAACCATCTTGACATGATTAAATCTAAAACACAAGAGATTAACAGGTTTCTCAGATGGTCTCTTAGGAAGATGGGCTTTCTCAAATTTTCTTGTAAAAATTAACCCCGACCATTTACAAGAGTATTCTCATTTCATTTATACAATTTCACTCACTCACTCATCCAAAATTTCCCCCAAAGAAGAATATTTGAGGAATCCTTTGTTTGTTACAAGTTTGTTCCATAAAGTGATGTTTAACAAATTTACACCCAAAAGCTTCCGGTTAATAAATCATGAACTCGATCACATTGCTTAGACCCTCAACCATGACTAGGATGCCATGCCATAACTTTTTAATAATCCTTCTAATCATTATTTTATTATATCATGAAAGAAATCCCCTTTTAATAATTCACAGTGGCTCCATATGGCTGGATCTGACAAGCAATCCTTTTCACCCTTGAGAATACACCTTGAGAAATGAGTGCCCTCACATGGATGCATGCATTCATGTGCTGCAAGTCTGAGTCGGCCAAGTGCAAAGAGGAGTCAGTGGAAACCTCCATGTATCTCCTTGGCACAATTGCAAAGGTGAAGTCCAGAGGCAGGTTCCCAAATGAGTGCGGGACTTCCACTTGTTCAGGACCCTAGAGAATTGCATCGATTGCTTTGAAAAATTCGAGTATGGGAAGGCCCAATGGAAGTTTCCACATGTTTTTTTGGCACAACTCAAAGATGAATTTTAGAGGTGGGACCTCAAATGAGTGTAGGCTCTCTATGTGCCTTCGGCCCAGGAAATTTGCCTTGGGCATTGAACAAGTCTTAGTATAAAAAGGAGCCAATAGAATCCTCCACATGTCTCTTTAGCACATGTTTTATATGGAGCCCAAAAGCAGATACCCCAAATAAGTGTGGGCTCACCACGTGTCTCAGCCTGAAAAAGTTGTTGAAAGAATCTAAGGACCAGCATAAGGTGCCACGTGCCTAGGGTCCGAGAAATTTTCTCATTGAAAAATTCAAAGTATGTGCAGGGCCAGTGGAATCTTCCACGTGTCACTTCGGCATGTTTTTGTATGAAGCTCAAAATAAGGAGTCCCAAACAAGTGTGGACCTTCCGTGTCTAAAAAGTTACACCAGACACTTGAAAAATTCTAAGTATGGGAAGATCCAACAGAAACCTCCATGTGTCCCTTTGCACTCTTTTAAAAGTAAAGTTCAGGGGCAAGTCCCCAAACAGGCATGAACCCTCCACGTGTCCCAAGCCGTAGAAATTTTCTTGCAAATTTTAAGTATAGGGAGGAGCCACCGAAGCCTCCACATGTCTCCTTGGTGCAACTGTGAAGGTAGGACCCAGGCGGATCCTCAAATGAGCGCATGCCCTCCATGTGTCCACGGTCGACAAAGCCGCATCGGCCGATTGAAGAAAAGTCTAAGTATGGGTAGGGCTCGTGGAAACATCCACGTGTCTCCTTGGTGTAACTCCAAAGGTCAAACCGAGAGGTGAATCCTCAAAAGAGTGTAAACCCTCAATGTGAAAAATATTTGAGTTGAAACAGGCCAAAAAACTTCAAAATGCTTCGACAACTCTCGCTCTCCACTTCCAACTTTTGATGTGGGCCCCATCGGAGTCGCAACTCACTTTTATAATTTACTTCATTTTAAAATAGAGCTTAAAAACTCCAAAGTGCTCCACCGACCCACTTCCCTACTTTGACTTTTCAAATACTGATTCAAACATGTGACATCACTCTGTCCCCTATGGGGTTGCGGATCAATTTATAACTTTGCTCCTTTTTCACAAAAGGTAAAAATCTTCAAAATGTTCCGACGATCCACCTCTCTACCTTTGTCTTGAAAAACAGCCATGTGTCCATCTTCAAGGTCAAAGTAATAATTTTTCCCTACTGCTTCATGTTTTTGAATAACCAATTAGATACTATCGGGGCCATGGGGCCAATTTGGTATTTTTTACAAATGTGAAAAAGTGAAAAGTTTCACCAAAAAGACTCGTCGGGTCACATCCAATCGAAATGATGATGTTTCCATGGATGTTGGGACAAAATTGACAGGGAAAACATGACTATGGAAAAATAAAAGGAAGGAAAACCCCGAATTCATGCCCAAATTATAAATTCCTTCTCATGGATAGAAATGGAAAAACAATATCTGGACTCAATGTGATCCTTAACCAAAGGAAAGGAATAACCATGACAACCAAATGAAGGAAAAATATTTCACACATCAATACAAGGAGACAAAACTTCAAACCATGCAGACTGAGACATTTTGAACAAACATGGCGAGATTAAATTAAACACCAACATCGGCTTCGACTTGGGGATGGGAAATCCCTACGAGTGCTGCAATAATAACATACCACCATGTGCCAAAAATATATTGTGCAACGGAGTCAAAAACAAGCTTGCATAGTAGAAAGATAATAACCAAATCCCCCAAGACAAACCGAAACAAGAACACGAAAATAGAGCAAAAAAAAACACGTACACTATATCAATGATGCACACCCTAATTCGGATAAAACAATCAAGGAAAATATTCAAGTGCCTTTGATTCTCGATATGACCATGCTAAGCAGTTTTGATACATTTTTAATAACTAGTCATATGATTGTTTCTCTTTTCCATCCAAGTTGTTATCTGACCACATTTTTTAGGCTTATCCTTTGTGCCTAGGTCAAGTTTTTCAACATCTCTTGAGGCTGCATCAAACATCAAATTCCTAGGAAAATCAACCTTCTCAGGATATCTGCATTGATCAATTTCATACTCCTTGAAAACAACATAGCTCACAGAGTTATCAACATCAATGTCTATGTGTAATACTTCATAAGAAACATTGTTGGGGTCCTAAATTAGATATAACATTTTATTTTCACCATATAACTTCACAAGGCTACCCTCAATTAGTATGGTTGCATAAGACATGTCCATTTTCACACTTCCACCCACACTAGCTGCCCACTTTCTGGATAATAACATCCCCCATTTAGCAGACAATCCATAATGACCACATTCAAGGTTAAGTACTTGCCTAGATATGCTGCCAATTACACTACTAAACCCTTAAAACATCTAACTACTAGCACCTCTCTTGAATCCATGGCAGTACATTTCCCATAAGCTATTGTTACTTTGATATCTAACTCATTCATGACCTCAAGAGGCATTACATTACATGAGGCTCCTGAATCAAACATGTAGTTATGTAACAACCTATCCTTAATAATCAAAGTAGTGAAAAATGGATCCATAATCAATCGAGACCGAACCAGAGAAGTTTCAAAATAAACCTCTAGTGGTTCACCCAATTCCTCCAATGCTTGTGGTTTTTCTAATTCTGCAATGGCAAGAGGAACCTCTACATTGTTTACATTTTTACCCTGTGTGATCTTTTCTTCCTTAAGCCTCAAATACTCAAACACTCTCTTCTTATGCTCAGGGATTCTATGCAATTCAACAATAGGAATGTAATCTTGATCTGAATCAAGATTTGGGCTATGTCACAAGGAACATATTTGGGTAAGGAAGTATTAGAAGGAAGGTTTATAAATTCATCTGATGGCACGAGATTTTTCACAGTTTGAGCATGAGGAGGAACACAAGTTTTATTTGGGGTGACAAAGCCTTTTCCAGATGCATCATTTTTAGGGGTTTCCTTAGGGATACTGGTAAGAACTATAATTTTGGTTTGGCTTGTGGCCCTACCCCTTTGGCAACCTTACTCTTGGTATTATATTCTTTTTCTTGGGCAACTACTACATTCATTAACAATTGCATGTCCTCTTCTGAAGGAATTCCTCCATCATACTTTTTAATCATCAATGCCCTCAAGTATTCAAAATCATTATTGGGAAAATCAAAAGCTTGTACCATATCAATTTCAAAAGTATTAGTGGGAGGAAGAGGTAATACCCGGTGGATGCAATCCCAGAATCTTTCAATAGTTCTGGAACTTATCAGCTCAATTGAGGTCACTCCCTACTATGAACTTGTAGAGCACTCCATCATGCATGCATCATCATCTGTCTCATCATCATCAGCATCTTCCTTAAATCCCTCTTCAAAATCACCTGGAGAATGTGGTAAGAAACATCTATCACACCACTCCATATCATGGACCTCTTCCACAATAGAAACTTTGACAACTAAAGGATCAGGCACCAATATGTTTTCCTAGGGTTAGGGCTGTCTATTTCTTGATCCCATGGGCCCTTTACCCCTGTCATCTAATCTATGATCACCTATGGGATAATTTGAAAATATTTCTTGACCTTGTGGCTTGTGCTGACCTTGGGAACCTTATCCAATCCCCTTCTCTAGCTCTGGCCAGTTTATAGGATATTTCCTTAACAACTCTAGCCAATGTTTTTACAACCTCTTCTAGATCCATAGACTTACTTGACCGAGGCTTCTCTGGATTTATCAGCTTGATACCTTCCCTCTTAGGAGGATTACTAACTACTTTGATATTGTTTTCAATTTTCAAAGCCATGGTGAAGGCTAGCCTCAAAGTTCCTGGGTTTTTTTCCCTTGAATAATAGGCATCCTTTTTGTCAAAAGCATTAGAATATTTTATCAAACAAGAAACATCACTTGGCCTCAGGATTACAGGTAGCCTATTCATGGTTTTATTGAACCTAGTATTGAATTCATGAACAAATTCATTAGGATTCTTCTTTATATTTTCAAATTTAGACAAAAGAAACCTGGGATCTATCTTGTCCCCATATTCCAATCTAAAGGAATTCTTCGTTTCGTCCATGAGTCTAATGAGTTTTCTGGTAAAAACTTATACAAGTCACGTGCATCCTCCTCAAGAGTATGAATAAACAATTTTATATACACATCCTCAAATTCAATCTCAAAGTATTTCATCATATTGACAAAAAGTTTTAAGTGTTGATCACCAGTGATAGCATTATTCCCTTGAAATTCAGCAGTCTATTTCTAACATCTTATGCCACCGCATTTGGATATCCAAACATACCTCTAAAATTTATAGGACAAAAATATTCACAAAAAAAGGAGGTCTAAATGGGGGCCGGGCCATATTTATTTGAGGAGGTGATCTTACATGAGATACAAAATGATGAGGGACAAGGGGTCTTTAGAACACAAGAGTATAATTTTCAAAATGAATGTCCTCTAAAGACTCTGTTTCATGGAAAACCCTATCAACTTTGGAAAATACAGGGACAGATTGAGAAGCACACTTATCAGACACAAATGAAGGCCCCTCTCTAGTTGGAGAATTTAGATCTATATGAAGATTACCTGATTCAGAATCACTTGAAGAAGAATGGTAATCCTCAACCACAAGGTTGATCACTTTTCAAAACTAATATCTCTTTTCTTGATTCCTGATCTCCAAAAACTTTCCAAACTCTTTTTCCTTCTGAATTTCCCAGTTCTAGAAACAACTTTTTGGTAGGATCTTTAGTGAAGAAATATTTTCTTCCTTCCAAATTTGCAAATATTAGTGATGATCTCACTTAATACGGAGTTAAGGCAATCGTATTTATCAAAATTCAAATCAACATAGAGTTACAACTAAGGATTTTCACCTTATTTGTGAAAATGCACTACAAATGACTTGTCAAATATCTATCAACACTTAATTCCTATTGTAGACACTAAAATTAGGTCACACTCCCCTTTGGTCCCTTGACATATAAGCACCCTTTATTACATTTACCTAGCCATGACCCCCCTTCACCCCACTAATATTAATTTAATTAAATTAATGCATTATCCTCACTATATTTATTATTTAAATATCTTATTTAAATAATATCCCCACATATAGTTCACTTAGACACCTCACCAAGCCAACTCAACCTAAGACCTATTCTTAGCAAGTTCCCATAACTAACTAAGACTTACCCAAACCCTAAAAATCAATGCCTACATTCCCTCTAACCACATTCCCGCATGCTCACAAGAATATCCTAGTCTAATCCATGGGATAATGACATGAGATCCAAGGAAATCAGGAGGATCTCCCTAGTTTAGTAAACCTAGGAAATCCCACCTTGACCAACGTCGGTTACCCCTAACCATTGCCAATTAAGCCGGACCACCGTTGGTTACCCATTTTAACCCCTAAACTACCTTATTCTCAAGGTTGGAAAACATTGGGAAATTTGACGAGCAAGAACACATCTTAGAGAGATAACACATCTTCAGAGAGACAATTCCAATGAAAACTCACATCCAAGGAAGGAGATTGAGCATCTTCTCCTGCACAGCCATCCCAACCATGATCTGATCTATCCAAGCAAAGAGGAGTGTACATGCAGCCCATGTAGAAGATTTTATTCAGTTGGTGATCACTTGCAACCTTCAAACCCATCATCAGCACCTCCATCCCTCACACACAGACATTCAAGAATGAAATCCAAGTAAGTACAACATCATACTTTCCTAGTTATTTCATTTCATCATCATTTTATCATCCATTGTTTATCTTTCTCCCTATTGACCTTCTCCATATTTTCACCTCCATATACCCATTAAAACCTCGCAAAAGCCTACTCCAGTCACCCAATACCTCATCCCAACCAACCAAAGTCCTTTGTGCAATCACAAAGGAGACCCCATCTTGTTTTGTGACATTTCCAGATCCGATAAGCTGCACTGCACCGTTACGCCTAACCATCGTCGGTCACCCTAACCGACACTAGTCTCTGTGTTTTCCCACATAGCTCTGAACAGAGACATACCTACCTAATTTTTTCTCACCCTCATTCACTTGTGATCTACTTGGGACCTTTATCAGACCTGCAGAGACCCAGAACCAATCATTTAACCTTTGGATTCTATTCTATCTTATCCTGTTAGATTAGATCTATTTCTTATTGTGTTTTTAAGTGAGATACCTAAATCATTTTAAAATAACAATAGGATTTACTTTGTTTACAACATTGAATTGTTTAAAATAGTGGACTGATAACCATCTAGGAAGTATCATACTTCCCGATCTAGCTCACGCTAGGCAGTTCACTGCCCATATTGTTTAATTCCTTCTGGTGGTCTTGTTTTCATTACAGGTAGTTCCTCCTAGCCAAAAGGAAGCTCTCATGATCAGATGTGGATTCGAAGTCATACATGCACAACAACCCATCAACCGACATTTGAATAGGTATTCCTCATATGCCCATTACCCTATCTGTTTCATCAATACTTCAAAGAAAAAATCTAAGAAAAAGGTGAAAATTTTTGGCATACCTAATGGGACCCATCCAAGGTTCCTTGCATTTCATTCATTCCTAGGAAAAAAATTGTGTTTGTTTCCCTTCTAAAAGATACACACTAATTTTCTTCTTTGGTAATCCACCTCTTCTTTCTATTTGCTCTAAAGGAAACTTTTCTTTTGGTGTAATTAAAAAGAATCATTTCTTCATGTTTTTTGCATTGTAGTGAAAGAGCATCCCTCTTCCTCTTCATCTTATTGTGTCATCCAATTTCACATTTTTTATTTGGGTTTAAAAACAAGTGCATTCCATTCTGATTTATTGCATTAGCTCACATTAATTGAGGGCAACCTATATGTTGGAAGTCATGACCAGCTGATGGTTGACAAAAATCATAGAAAAGCACTTCTATCCTTTTCTCTTTCTCTGAGTCTTACCAAACCACACAAAAATTCAAAATACATACATTCTTAAACAACATCCTACCTGGAAGAAGCTGTAGGTGATCACATGATCATGGCATAGTGGGCACCTAGCTCACTACTCTGTCGAGTCATACTTCAGAGCGAAGCCCGCCCCCACCATAACATACCAAAACCTCACCTTTTAGATCTCCTTCTTTGTAGGAAGCCATCCTCACCAAAAACTCTATTTCACAATTCATGTGTTAGTCCTAAATAGCATAAGCTAAACAAACATAATAGAAAAGGCACTCCTAGGATCACATTTTCTTAGTGTTTTTGCTTGGCTTGCGTTTTGAGGTGAGAGATCACGTTCATCACTTTTTTGTTCATCCTTGCACACTCCTCATCATAGCTGGTGTATTCGGCTTCACTTGAGTGTGCCTGGGCCATATCATCATCATTCCTAGAATTTTGGTTTTGATTCTACATCAGATTTTAATTCACAACCACTTTCTTTCATCATTGTTTCAATTTCACAGTAACCATCATTGGTTACCTCTGACCACCATCGGTTATACCCAACCAACGTCGGTTCCAAGTCCTTTTGCTAACCTACTCAAAAGGACATTTTACTTCACTTTCTTCCACTTTTCACAGTCTCTGTCACTTGTCATTATTCCCATTGACATTTTAAACATCCTCATATTTGGCATACCTATCATATTTTACCTTCGCCTCGTTGTTTACTCACTGTCCATTTTCTACAGTGACTAGCAGCGGTTACCCCTGACCGATGTCGGTTTTCCCTAACGGCATCAGTGTTATCCTATTTCACATTCCAGCCACCATTTGGTACTTCATCCACTTTTATCACCAAATTCACTTGTTCTTGTTGTTCTCTGTATCATTTACAGAGAAGTAGCCCTACCTGATCAATACTAGTTCACATGGTGTTGACCCAAGACAAGCAAGCACCCTCGTATTCCATGCCAGTTGTCAACCACTCCCACCTAGTCCTTCACCACCTTCTATTTTATCACCAGCCATGGATCCCATCCAACCTACTACTATCGCTACCAGAGATGAGGAGTTTGCACGACTCCTTGACCAGAACCCTGCCTTGCCTTGCAGTTTTACCTTTCCCACTCATCCACTCGAGATGCCTCGGGTCAGTTGATATACAACATGCCCATATCTATCCCCCGACTCTCGCACCCACTTCCACATCGGCCCCATCTAGCTCCGTGCTTTGCCCGCATCCACCTTACCCCAAGTCCATTTTGCAGTTAGGTTCTATACCCACTATGACTGCCACATATGTTACCTCTATGGCACCCATTACATCCACCGTACCCTCAACAACTACCCCAAACACAACCTCATCCACCCCTAATGTCTCATACATACCTGTAGCTACATTCCCACCTCTAGTTTTGGTGACCCCTACCCCATTTCATAAATGTGGTTCTTTCCATTCCACAATCATTAGCCCCTATTACCACTAGGGTTACCACGACCCTTCCACCCCCATATACATACTACCAACAACCTCTGTTTCATCCATTATTCATTCCGGAGGTACATACCCCCTATTTCACTACCTTCTTCTCCACCACCCTACATGGAAACCCCATACACTAGAGTGCCACCCTGTTATATGCCCAAAACCAACCTCCTCATGCTACAGGAGGCATCCAATCATCACAACCCACCAATGACCTAATTAAATTGATGTTGGACAAGATGTAGACATTGGAGGCATCAATTTTCGCTCCCGCAACACTCACCTATGACAAGATTTGCAACAAGCCTATTCACCCATCCATTCCTATCCGTTCATACCCTGTGCATTGGGAAATGCCTAAATTCAATCACTTCAATAGCAAAGAAGACCCCCAACAACATTTGCGGTCATTCAAACACGGGTGTTATCTGATCGCTCATGATGATGCCTTGCTTTTGAGAACTTTTCCCATGTCCCTCACTTGGACCTGCATTAGATTGGTATAGTGGGTTACCTAAACACTCTATATTCTCATTCAATCAGGTAGCCCAAGCCTTCTTGATCATTTCTCTATCAATATCATCAAGAAGGTTACCATGACCGATCTATATTCCACACGTCAGTATGAGGATGAATCTATCACAGATTTTGTCACTCACTGGCGTAACTTGATCAATCAACTTACCTTCCAACTGCCACAAAATGAACTCATCGAGCTCTTCACATGAGCTTGCGCTAGACATATCTCCCCTAACCTTGTAGGTCCAAACCTTCCAAACATTCGATGAGGCATTCACTATGGCATGAAAGTTAGAGATTCGGGCCATCAAGAGAAGAAAATCCAATTACACAATAAGAATTCAGAATTCAAGTCAATGATACCTCTTCCTCTTCCAAACCACAAACCAATTATTCAAAATCTAAGGGCACCACTAACGTGCAGTGGTACTCAAGGCCACCCAGCTCATCCATCAAATCAGGCTACACCCTCATCTAATCTCTCACATGTCCAGACTTTTCAATTCAGATGAGAGAAGTAGTGAAAATATACCCCAATTGGGGAACCTTACTCTTGTCTTAGAAAATCTTATCAAAGTTGGATCCATCACCCTTCCACCCATAAAACCACACACTAGTTTTGACCCTACTCGCCCCATGCCCGCATGGTATAAAGAACATGATTTCTATAACTATCATCGAGTAAAGGGTCATAGTGACGAACAACTACATCACTTTCAAGAATATTGTCCAAGAAATGCTCAAGAAAGGTGAGTTAACTATGGATAATCCCAACGCCACCCCAACCAAAATCTACAAATCTTCAAAAACCATTTCCCAACCATGCCCCTTCATCCAATCAAACCGGTGAGACATCAACTCACGATACCCATACCCGTGAGGTTCACGCTATCTTTAATGAGGTACCTATCACCTCTCAATTACCTCACATCCCTTCCATAGAGGAAATCCTAGCTCGAAATCCTCCTTCCACATTGGAACCAACCTCCCTGTTCCTTCACCAATAGAGGAACACCTTTCATCTCCTTCATCACCTACGGAGGGGTCTTCCACTAACATTGAGACCATCTCACCCCTAGCTTCTCCACTTAGAGAACCTTTACCTACAGTACCTCCTCCACCCATAGAGGAGCTCCCATTACCTCCTCCACCCACAAAGGAGCACCCATTACCTCCTCCACCCACAGGAGCACCTATCCATTCCTCCACTTATAGAGGAGCTCCCATCATCTCCTCCACCCATCATAGACCCAATTGAGATACCTTTTCCTCTTGGCGAGCATTCTCCATTAGCTACCCAAAATCCAATAGACCTACTTTCAGCTCTCTTACCCACGAAGCTGAAGCTAGCCAATTCCCCATCTCTAAGATGCATTTTATGGGAATTCCCATTAGGTCCTCACCAACTCCACCCATAGATGTGTCATTCTCACGTTTGGCCAATCACTTAGATTATGTGGATAGGGATTTACTATGGGGCACCTCTTACTCCCTATCTCAACACAGATGTAGAGATCCCTCGCTGATACCTCCACTATCTACCCAAACACATTTTGACCCATCAAACCAAATACAACCACTACTATCGCAACCCCTTCCACGATACCTATTAGCACTCAAACCACACCCTTACCCATAACCTGACCTACATCTAAACCCAAACCCATACCTACAACATTTTCCTCAACTAAACCTATTACCACTTTAGGGGTCACCCCACCACCAAATTCCTTACTCATCCACCTATTAAACTAGATTTAGCTACATCCTCCAACATCAATACCACACCTACTCCAACACCCAAACTAAAGAAACAAACTCATCGACCTCATACCCCGACCACACCAATCACACCCGCACTTGTCCCATCTACCTTAAGACCTCAGCTACCCAACATGGTCAAGCACCCTTCACCCATCCATAAACCAATAACACAACAACCCATTCCTTCCTCACAAACCTCTAACCTACCCAGGCACACAACATGACTTACACCCACACCACAGTCTTTTACCACCAATACCTCCAATACCTTTAGCTATTGCTTCACTACCCACTACACTTCAGTCATTATCCCTCACACCCCAAGTACGACCCACGTCATCTACCTTCACAGCACCCCCATTATCCCCATGGGTAACTCACCCTCTTCCTCCATCTACTTTTCCTTCTAGACCTCATACACCCACATCACCTTTACCCAAGAAGGTGCAACCCAAAAAAAACCCCACTACCCCACAACAAGGTAGTCAAAACAACCCCACACCCTCCTACCCATCCATCTATTGTACCCCTACCCAAACAAAACCTAACCGATACCTCAAACCACACCGGCACCTAAACCCATAGCTCGACCCATTCCTACTCTTCCAAAAATAGTTCCTCGATAATCAACCACACCTACACCCAAACCCACATTCACTTCCCATTGTGATCCACTAGCAGGGTCCTATGCCAAAATTTTAACCAACCTCCTCGAGACTTTTGTTATCACATTACCGCCACTCTGACCTTACGACCCCTCAAACCCAAGCCAAAAGGGTTTGATGATACTAAAATTTACACATACCATCATGTGCCAGGGCATGATGTGGAGAATTGCAAGGCCTTGAAAACCATCCTTATCCAATTGTGTCCACCAGAAACCAACTTTGATGATGACAACCTTCTCGACGAGGATCCTGCTTCACCGACACCCATTCCCACACTGCCCACTCAATAACCACAACCTCCACCCTCACCACTCCTAGAGCCACACCTCAAGATTTGAAATTAACATGGTTTACATCAGAGAACTTTCCACACCACCACCCAAATGTCATTGCGCCAACTGACCTCATAGGGTTTTTCTCCTCCGGTAGGTTTTTTCCCATTCGTGTCATTATACCACTCACCCTACACCTTCTCCATTTTCCAACTTCCCTCAAATCAACATGATACACGTCACTACACATGCATAAAAGGGAAAAGAAAAGGCAACTAACCCACCAACCAATCCTATACCCAACATACCATCTACACCCATACCTAAAATAACTATCCACGGCCCCACGTACCCCATTTCTAATGGCGTCACACATCGCACCATGCTCAAACAATTACACCAATCTCCCCTCAAAATGTCCTTATATGACCTCATCCAAACCTCGAAATCCCATCGTCAAGCCCTCATGGAGGTTCTTCAATCTATTGAGGTTTTACCCAATGACCCTACACCCGTAGCCTCCATTATCACACCCCATCATGTAGCCTCTCTCACCAAATTACCACCTTCATCCTCACCTCACCTTGTTCACCAAGTGGCCTCCCTTAGCTTCTCAGAGGAGGAGATCATGCCACACCAAAACGATGACCCGGACCCAGCCCTCTTCATCTTTATCCACATTGATGACATATGGGTACACCATGTGATGATTGATGGAGGCGCTAGCATTAACATCATTTCATCCCATGCATTTGCTCAAATGCACATACCTGATAATTACATGCATAAACATCCGGTCATGTTGCGTTCATTCAATGACACTATCACCTCCACACTAGGCACTGTCATCCTCCATGTTCACATGGGCCCCCACACTATTCTAGAATTGTTTTATGTTTTGGAGGGGAATTCCAATATAACTTGTTGCTTGGTAGACCCTGGATTCATGTCATGGGTTGTGTTCCTTCCACTTTGCATTGTTGTGTAAAGTTTGAACACGAAGGACACACTTATACCATTCCAGCTGACCCATCACCTTTCAAAACATGCAACATGCTTTACCGACCCAATGATGTGCTCATACCTATCAAGCCATCTACCTCCGCAACCAATACCACTTCACCTACACCTCCACCTACCAGTATAGCCGCTGCTTTCACCACACATACCTCCTCCATTCCTACCACTTGCTATAACCTCCATGGCTGACCCATTAGCTTCCCAATCCATTAACTCCACCTCCACATCGACCTCTGACACATTATCCATACCAGCTACCTACATACCAACCACTAATCCCTTGGAAGGTGTTTTTCAATGCCTCACTCTGGGGGAGTACCACCTATATAGTGTCAACACATTCCTTACTCCTGCACAGTATGGAAGCCTTCACCAACACCCTCACTATGATCACCATATAGGAGAACACCTCCTTTATGGTCCTCCTCATCTTCGTACTAGTCTCACCTATGGGGACTTGATACTACTTACCACTCACACCTAACCACCATCATGACCCCCACCCATTTTCCATTGACTTCCAATCACTTACAATCACCATTTTACGAGCCACACCTTCCTGCACTATGTGGAAGGGTTTTGGTTTTGGCTTTTACAAGCAAGGCCACCATACTATTATTCCATGTACCACCTACAAACATAATGACCATAGTGGTATCGGCTTCCCCAAACCTCCTACCAAATAGGCCCGCATTGAACTCATTGAAGACCTTAGCCCTCCCACCTTCATCATCACTACCTTCACCCACTCACCATCACCACCACTCACCGACAGAGTCGATGGATCCTGAATCTATCCCCCTAACTTTTTTTTCATAAACACCATTTCCTTGGGGCCTTTGACTTATCAACGCGAAGGTGAGGCCCCTTCCACTCTTCCATTCCTGTATCCTGAGATGATCAATGATGACACACCTACCATTAACATCGTTCAATGTCATGATGATGAATCCATACTCACCTACCTTGGTGTAGAAGACTCATATATTCATCAGTCGTTACCCTCTAAGACGCAAACCATGTTGAATGAATCGACTATCGAGATCAATATTCATACTTAGGATGACCCACACATCCTAAAGATCAGAAAAATCTTTATATGATACTAAATAGGAAGCCATCACTTATTTTCTCCAAGATCATAACCATGCTTTCACTTGGTCTTACACAGACATGCCTCGGTATTGACCCCACCATAGTGGTCCACAATATCGTAACCATTCCCGATGCCAAACCTATCAAACAAAAAGCTGAGGAAAATGCACCCTTGCATTGCTCTTCTCATCAAAGAAGAACTTCAGTGCCTTCTTTCCATTTCCTTCATCTTACCCATTGATTATCCTCGTTGGATTTCTAACATTGTCCTTGTTACTAAAGCAACAGGGGACTCCACATTTGCATGGACTTCCGTGACCTCAACCTCACCTTCCCAAAAGATGACTTTCCCTTTCTTGGTATTGATCAATTGGTTGACCTCACCACTGGTCATGAGATTCTCTCACTCATGGATGGCTTCTCGGGTTATAACCAAATTTTTCTTGCCCCTTTACCCATGTCAGAGGATCAACACAAGACTGCATTCATTACCCCTTGGGGAACCTTTTGCTATCAAATCATGCCTTTTGGCCTTAAAAATGTTGGTGCTACATATCAACATGTTATGACTTACATCTTCCATGATATCATGCATCACATATTGGAAGATTACGTGGATGATCTCTTGGCCAAATCTAAACGCAACCTAAGCACCTCGCCATCCTCAAAACCATCTTTGACCACCTCATTAAATATTGTGTCCACCTTCAGCCTAAAAAGTGCGTCTTCGCAGTTCTCTTAGGAAAGCTCCTAGGATTTATTGTTTCCTCCAAGTCGTATAGAAGTTGACCCTCATTAAAGTTCAAGGAATTCTAGAAATGCCTTTACGCCCACTAACCTTAAACAACTCTGTAGCTCGCAAGGTAAATTATAGTCCATTCACCATTTCATTTCACAATTATCTCGATCGGTGTTAACCATTTCATCATCTTCTTAGGAAGGATGTCTCCTTAAATGATGATGACAATCTCACAAAGATTTTGAGGCCATAAAACAATACCTTCTCCAACCACCCGTACTCATTCCACCTAAAGACGATCAACCTTTTTACCTATACATAATCAACTACCGAATCATTCACTGGGTGGAAGCCATACCACTCATCTCCACGAAAGCCGAGAAGATATGTGAGTTCATTAACCATCACATCATTTGTCACTTTGGTGTTCCTCATCACCTCATCACTGATAATGGAAAACAATTCAAAAACAAAACACTACAAAAAATTTACGATGCCTTCGGCATTCAACTTAGTTTCTCATCACCTTATTACCCACAAACCAATGGCCAAGCCGAATCCACTAACAAAACCCTCAACAAAATTCTCATGAAAGTGGTTGATGATACTGGGAAGGATTGGCATACGCACATTCCTTTTTCCCTATGGGCATACCGCACTAGTATTCACACTTCCACTTGGCCACACCCTTTTCACTGGTCTATGGTATAGAGGGTTGTTCTACCTCTCGAAGTCCAGATCCCCTCACTCCACATTTCTCTCCATGACATGCTTACTGATGATGACTTTCGTCAGGACCACTTAGCACAACTAGATTTATTAGACAATTTCATCTTAATGCTCTGGATCACCTTCAAGTTTACCAACAACGTATCAAACATGCTTATGACAAACATGTTCATGAATGAACCTTCCAAGTCGGTGACCTTGTCTTGAAAGAAAATCAACACGTAACCAAAGAAGAAAAAAAGTAAACGGGAAAATTCACTCCTAATTGGCTTGGACCATACATCGTAACTCATACCTATGGATCAGGTGCCTATCATTTATCCTCACTTAATATTAAACCCGAACTTGAGCCCCTTAACACATTACATCTTCGACCATTCTATTGTTGACTCATTTTCCTACCTCACCTTTTGTCTCTTTACAGGCTCGTCCCTTGAGTTCTATCCACTCCATACACCTCCCTAACGATTAAACAAGAATCATGTGAGTACCCATCACTTGTTATTATCTCTCTTGAATATGTGTACCACACACCTTTTGCACATAGCATGATTCTCATGGATACTTTTCGTCTACCTTTAGATGAGATCCCATGGTCGTTCCACCTTGCCTTTTGAACAAGAGTCCTATCCTCCACCTTGGTCTTGTCCATGATTTCAAAGACCTCACATGGGACCAAACTCCTTGAGTCAAACTTCTAATAAAAAAAATATGACTCCCTCAAAAGGACATCTTCCTCTCAACAAAATTGCTACTATAAATAGACTACTCCCTCAAGGACAGCTATGTGAAGCTTTAAAAAAAAAAAAATGAGAGAAACCAAAGCTTCCCGCATCGATCAGCTTCACGAAGACCTCAAGGAGTACCATATTATTTATCCCATATAGACTTCCCACATCAATCAGTCTATCACAACAAAAAAAATTAGTCATGGACTTGCCCATTGTGACCTCGGACCTCTTGCCCAAAAGACTGTCACTCAAAACATATAAAATTAACTACCTTTCACCCACCTTACCATTTCCACTCTCATTTCCTCAATCACCTCAAGGGACATCTTGGAATTTTGACATTTGGTGATCCTATGACTACCTTCATCATAGAACAGTTAATCGTCCAATGCCTTTCGGGTCTTGTGTTCATCACCCCCTCCAAGGTATGATCTACTCGGTATGATCCTACCCAATCAGGTGGCTTTATTGCCCCCTCTTATCTTTTAACCATCTTTGTTTACATTTTGATTACCTTATACAGACTTGGTACTCGATGCTTACCTTTGAGGTAGTCCTCCCCTTTTCACCATAATCACCTTCACCTACATCATTTTACCTATAATCTACCCACACCTATTAAACCTAAACCCACAACATGCCCAAAAACCTACCAACTCATTTCATATTCTTCCCTAGCTCATGGGAGAACTACATCGACTTGAGGTCCCTTTTCACCGAGGACTATGTAGGCAGCACTCCAGGGCATGGGGCCCTTGGAGGTTAGCTCGGCCATTCTCTACCCTAAAAAAAATTCATCAACCATGCCTAACTCACCATTTACATCACATTTCACTTAGTTCCCCTTTTCTAACAAAATTGGAAATTAAGCCACATACATAACAAGTTGCTTACCATAGCATACATTTATTACACCTACCATCTCTCTATCATCACTATGCATAGATTATACAACATTTCACATATGACCCATAGTATCATTCATTGCCAAAATAATGAATCATAACTAAACCTACTTTCAACTCAACCATGCCTATAACCTAACTCAACCATGCCTATAACCTAACTCAATCCATGCCTATAACCTGACTCAATCCATGCCTAAACCAACCTAACTCAATCCATGCCTATAACCTAACTCAATCCATGCCTATAACCTAACTCGATCCATGCCTATAACCTAACTTGATCCATGCCTATAACCTAACTCGATCCATGCCTATAACCTGACTCAATCCATGCCTAAACCAACCTAACTCCATCATGCCTAACTCACCTAATTTCCATCCATATCAAAGTAACAAATCCATATCTCATCTAACACAAGCCATACATCCAATATCTCATAAACATATTAACACATCACAAAATACCATGAATCTCATCATATAAATCAATAAATGTGTATCTCAAAATACATGCCTATCTCATCATGGCCATCATCTCAAAAATGTTGGCACGTAGGCCGATATACAATACAAAATGTCATCGCACATGTAGGTCTCATATATACAAAAAGAATGAATGAATCAATAAAAAATCTCTTCGACACGCAGGCCGGTATATGCTCAAAATATACAAAATCACTCATACATCCTCACTGTCTTTGGCATGCAGTATGTGATAAAAAATACAACTATCTTCGGCATGCAAAGCTAGCATATATATATCAAAAATAATCACTAGTATACATCAAAAATCGGGTGGCCACATATCAGACATCTCATCGGATGTCCTCCATCTCTATGTCACCTGCACCCTTGGCCTCATGTGTCCTTGCTAGCACATCACCTAGCTCTGGTCACCATGTGCTAGTGGCCTCTCCCTGATCGGGCCTCGGAGCTCGCTGACCTCCTGTGCTCTCCACACTATGTGTGTGGGATCTCATCCTCTCACTAGATGCCTCTTTTGCCTTGTACTCTCCGTAAGAGAGGAAGTCTATCCTGGCTGCCATGAGCTGGTCTTGATAATATCTCACCTCACCTAGGGCATCCCATAACCTAGATATAGGCATGGTCTATGGTGGTCCCATAGGTCTCGGCCCTATACTTGACTTCCTACTGCCGCCTGACTTGAACTAGGACCAGCTCCTGTGCCTGTGGTGGTCCCCCCTGTCCCTGTGCCTATGGTGGTGCCCCTTGCCCCTTTGTGTGCTCGTATCCGGCTCGTAAGGCCCTAATCTATGCCTAGGCTGTGGCCAACTAGCCCTGTAAACCTACCACCTGAGCCAGTAAGGCTACCACCTGACCATCTCCTCCATCTCCTCCATCTCCTCCACCCTCTCCTCCACCATCTCGGGCCTCTGCAGACCTAGCCCACCATGTACTCATAGCTCTACTACCTCTACCTCTGACCCCTCCAGCTATGTCTGTAGTATACCTATCTACATGATCAACATCGCTACCTACCCCTAGGGGTCTCTCTGCACTTGTAATGTGATAGCTAAGTCAGCTGCCCTGGTCTAGGTGGTATGGCTCATAACTGAGCCACCACCACTACCTATACCTATTTGTGCATCTGGTGTCATCAATCTACCGATCCACTAGCTACTCCTCCTCTCCTGTAGGCACTGTAGGTTATGGTAGAGGTAGAGGCCTCTCCACGTCATCTCTCTGATATTGTGGGAAGGACAGAGGAATATCCTATACAAGCCCGAACTGCCATCGGACCTTGTCTACCGGATCATCTCATCCTCCCCAAAGACGATGACCCTGTATCCACCTCTCTAGCTAGAGCTCAGCTAGCTCCTCATGCATGTGCCTATATGAGGGGAATCCCACATATGGCCTCCAGATAATGTCCACTCCAAATAACCCCTCCAACTATCAAAAATGGGCCACATCATATGTCGGCCTATCCGACCTCTGCTCTCCTGCAATTGACACCCATCTCCTATATCCCAACCACACACATCTTACTAGGAATGCATCTACTTGGGCATCCCTATAGGTCAAACATAGACTATGTGCTCATAGGCCCAATAGTGTAGTATAAATGTATAACACAGGCTAAACCTACACAACCACCCATACACCCAACTCTCTATAGCTACACCAAGAATGCTGGTGCCTATGCAAAAGCATGTCTCATGCACCATCATATCATGGAGCACCCCCATCAGTGATTGGGAAAGCATCCACCCTCTACATCAAGTAGTGCATAGCAGCACACACTACCTCCATCAATAAAACCACTAGCCTCGTCTCATCCAGACGGGCTAGGTACATCTCGCCATAGCTCAAACTGGCACTATGGAATCTCAGCTCCACCACCCCCTCACCAAATACTATCCTGATCAGCTCCTCTGAGGCCTCGGAGGAGATAGAGTACACTGGGCCCCAATATGGGTAACTGCAAAATTTGGAACACGTCCTCCAGGGTGATAGTCATCTCACCTATTGGAAGGTGGAACATGTTGGTCACGGAGTCCCATCTATCGATGAGCATTACCATCAAACTAGGCTGACTAAAAAATGTTGGTAGCGTTAGATACCACTCAAGCCCACTACCTCCACATGCTACAACTCTAAAGGGGTCGCTAAGCCACGCAATGTCACCAGCAGTGGCGGAACCTTGTCCCGCATATGTAACTGTGATCTCCCCTACATCCAATCCAAGCACAACATTAATCTACATTTACCATGACCATATTCACCAATTATCATTACCCTCCACCCTATTTTTACTTTACCCATCTCAACTACCTAGCCCACATCCCTTTGAACCCTTGTGCCTAAAATCCTCGACCGGTGTCGGTTCATCCTAACCGACTCTAGTCACCCTTAAACCGGCATCGGTCACCTGTTTGGTGACCGATACTAGTTCCTCTTTACCAACCATGGTTACCACATAACCGGCATCGGTCACCTATTTGGTGACCAATCCCGGTTCTACCCAACTAACGTTGACCAAGATTGACCGACGCCGGTCACTATCGTCATGAAAAAATCCATGACTTCCCAAACCCCCTTTTTAAAAACCCTCCCACCTGTCCCTTTTACCCCACCTATAATGACCTAAACTCCCCTTAGATCCCTACCCACCCCACCTATACAATTTACTACCCTCCCCCCTCTTTTTGCCCGTTATTCCCCCATACCCACATTTCATTTTTGCCCACCCACCCACAAACAAAAAACCCACAAAACCCTACAAATAACAACTATCACAACCTCTACTCTATCTAATTAACACTATAGAGTTAGGCGCTTACCTCATCGTGCTGCCGCCATCTCGGTGGCACATCTAGCCATTGTGCTGGTGGTCCGCCTAATCCCTCTCTAGCCTCTGCCATCACCAAATATCTACTCGTAACCTCCAACCAATCAACTCTCTCACCCTGATCCCATGGACCCGCTACTCACCAACCCAACCACTCATCAAATCACACTACCCGCTCACTGTCCCATTTTATCCAACACTTTTCTCTTTTTCTCTTTTTTTCATTTCTTCACTTCGCAAATAACAAATGAATAATAAAAATGTGATTTTTTTTTTTATACAAAACCCGACCTAACCGACGTCGGTTCCCCTCGACCGACATCGGTCTCGTGCCCTACCTCACCATCGTCAATTTTCCTATACCGACGTCGGTTATCCATGACCGCCATCAGTCACCCTTACCTACACATTGCCTTTACTTTTCCATTTTACCCCACCCTTTACCTTGCTTCTTTACCCCATCCAACCTTTACCTAACCCATTACCTTACCTTTCCTGACCTCATCACTTCCTACCTCCATTTTTCCTCCTTTGGGGACTCATTATTTTACCCCTACCTTGGCCTTACCCATGCCACAACCTAGATATTTGGACCTGGACCATCACTAGTGACCTTTGACCTCATGTGTTCACTATACCTTGTGGCACTGTTACTTGTGTTGATTGACCTAATGACCTTACCTAGCCTATTACCATGACTATTTATCCTGACCCTACCTTTGGTGTATCGGAACATACCTAAAACATTCCTGCACCTAACCTACGTTGTGTTTCTGACCATATCCTATACCTTGGATACCGGATTCACTTCAACCTTGTTTAGATAAACCTATCGACCTTAGACGATGTAGAGTTTGCTTACTCTTCAACTCGGTAGCATGTTGTAGTTTATACGTGTGCATGCATTTGACTATTGCTACCTATGACCCTAACCCATTACCTAGATTTCCCAGTAGACCTTTCACCCTTTTCCCCTATACCCACTTGCCTTTTCCTCACCTTTACCTTTTATCAAACCACTCACCACTTCAGCCTGTTGCCTCATCAGTTCCTGGTTTGAGGGGATCACCTTCACCCACACATGGGGCAACCACATCTTATTTTTGTTAGCATCACTTACCAATACAAGCTACGTAACAAAAAGGGGAAAAATGTAGACACTAAAATTAGGTCACACTCCCCTTTGTCCCTCGACATATAAGCACCCTTTATTACATTTACCTAGCCATGACCCCCTTCACCCCACTAATATTAATTTAATTAAATTAATGCATTATCCTCACTATATTTATTATTTAAATAATATCCCCACATACAGTTCACTTAGACACCTCACCAAGCCAACTCAACCTAAGACCTATTCTTAGCAAGTTCCATAACTAACTAAGACTTACCTAAACCCTAAAAATCAATGCCTACATTCCCTCTAACCACATTCCCACATGCTCACAAGAAGCTCCCAGTCTAATCTACATGGGATAATGACATGAGATCCAAGGAAATTAGGAGGATCTCCCTAGTTTAGTAAACCTAGGAAATCCACCTTGACCGACGTCGGTTACCTCTAACCTTCACCGGTTAAGTTGGAATGCCATTGATTACCCCTTTTAACCCTTAAACTACCTTATTCTCAAGGTTGAAAAACATTGGGAGAAATTTGAGCAAGAAAACATCTCAGAGAGATAATGCATCTTCAGAGAGCTAATTCCAACGAAAACTCACATCCAAGGAAGGAGATTGAGCATCTTCTCCTACACAGCCATCCCAACCATGATCTGATCTATCTAAGCAAAGAGGAGTGTACATGCAGCCCATGCAGAAGCTTTTCTTTAGTTGGTGATCACTTGCAACCTTCAAACCCATCATCAACACCTCCATCCTCACACACAGACATTTAGGAATGAAATCCAAGTAAGTACAACATCATACTTTCTGGTTATTTCATTTTATCATCCATTGTTTATCTTGCTCCCTATTGACCTTATCCATATTTTCACCTCCGTATACCCATTAAAACCTCACAAAATCCTACTCCAGTCAACTCATACCTTGTCCTAACCAACCAAAGTCCTTTGTGCAATCACAAAGGATACCCCAACTTGTTTTGTGACATTTCCAAATCTCACAAAGAACGGCACCGATTCGCCTAACCGTCATCGGTAACTCGTGACCGACACCAGCCTCTGTGTTTGCCCTCACATTTTTGAACAGAGATACCTACCTACATAATTTTATCTCACCCTCAATCACCTGTGATCTACTTGAGACCTTTATCAAACCTGCAGAGACCCATAACCAATCCTTTAACCTTTGGATTCTATTCTAGCTTAGCCTATTAGATTAGATCTACTTCTTATTGTGTTTTTAAGTGAGATACCTAAATCATTTTAAAATAACAATAGGATTTACTTTGTTCACAACATTAAATTGTTTAAAATAGTGAATTGACCCATCTCTGGAAGTATCATACTTCCCGAGATCTAGCTCACACTAGGCGAGTTCACTTTGCCCATATTGTTTAATTCCTTCCGGTGGTTCTGTTTTCATTACAGTACTTTCTCCTAGCCAAAAGGAAGCTCTCACGATCAGCTATGGATTCGAAGTCATACGTGTGTAACCACCCATCAATCGACGTCCGAATAAGTATTCCTCCTACGCTGTTACCCTATCTATTTCATGAACACTTTAAAGAAACAATCTAAGAAAAAGGTGAAACACCTACAAAGCTTAGCAGATTTGACCTTCCTTTACCAATATTTATCACTGATGATATAAATTTAGTGCAATAACCACTAGAAATTGGAAATAATGCACAATGAACATGTAATCTTGCACAAATCTTACAGATCTCGAAAAGGATGATGTTTAAACAAGTGTATTTTCACTTAGATCATGTAAGAAACATTACCAAGGCCAAATATAAGAATGCCTTTGAAGATCCCCAGCAACAGCACCAATCTGGTGTTGTTGCCACAAAATTTGGTTCTAGTTTTCAAATGATCCTTTGTAATTGAAATAATTCCGCAACGGTGCCACAATGGTGTTGTTGCCGCACAAATAGGTCCCGATGTTCAAATAATCCCCAAAAACAGCACCACAATGGTGTTATTGCCGCACAAATAGGTCTCGGTGTTCAAATAATCCCCAACAATGGTGCCAATTTGGTGTTGTTGTTGCACAAATAGACCTCGATAATGGCACTATAATGGTGTTGGTGCCACACAAATAGGTCATGGTGTTTAAATAATCCCCAACAACGGCACCACAATGGTGTTGTTTTTGTACAAATAGGTCTTGGTCTTCAAATAGTCCCTAGTAATGGTGCCAAAATAGTGTTTTTGCCACAAAAATAGGTCCCAGTGTTCAAATAATCCCCGAAAATGGCACCACAATGGTGTTGTTGTAGCACAAATAGGTCCCGGTGTTCAAATAATCCCCGACAACGACACCACAATGGTGTTGGTATCCAAATTGATTATCCCTTGGAAGCTAAGTAGCATCAAAATTTAACAAGATACTTAGAGACAAAGATCATGGTATAAGTCATTTTGTAGCCGGGAGGGGATTCAGCTAACTCTTTGTCACTCAAGCGTTGGAGAAATGGATAGCACCTTCATTAAGGATTTGATCTATCCTCATTACTTTAGGTCGTGCTTTTCAACCAGGGTGAGAGGACCCTTTTTGTAACATCTGTTGGTGAAGGACATGAAGAGATCCTTCTTTATACAATTTTAGGGAACCTTGAGGAAATATGATCAATACACCACAATTTAACTCTAACGAGTTGTCACTTCTAAAGAATGGATATATTTTTTTGAACAAGGTTTAGGTTACTAAAGACACTTAAAACCTGCTTACTTCTATATATTTTGGGAGTAGAATTTGTTCATTTATGGATACACAACACAAAAATGGGTACTTCGGTAGGATTCATGGTTATTTGAAATTTTTGGTGGGGAATTAAGAAAGATGAAGTTGATTTCACTAGATCTTTGAGAACCTTTACAACAATTGGAAAACTTAACAATAGAAAGCTTCGAATAGCCAAAATATTCCTTCAACCAGAAGGTGTGCATCAATGGAGGCCTAGATCTGCATGGTTTCACACACTCTTCAAGAATTCAACACGAAGGCTCAAGTTAAATTCATTTTTAAACATTAAAGATCCCTGGTCCATCACGCCTAAGATACACTCATAGACTTACAAACAATCTTTATCAACAAAATGACAATAAAGTGATTTTAAATTATTTATTTCATTACAGGATGAAGGCTCTTCTCATAATGAAATTGCAAATGCCACTATAATATCACAAGGATGAGATCTTGTGTGATTCAGAGGATTTTAACATAAGATTGTAATAGGAACATCAAAACCATTTGAATACATTCTGAAATAAAAGCAGACACAATTTTTCCCAAGATCAACACAGATTAATTCGAGATCTATTAGATTTATCAACAGGGGAAAGTTTCTTGAACAATCTCAGAGCTTGTCAATGGTTGTACACTTGTAACCATCTTGACGTGATCAAATCTAAAACACAAGATATTAACAGGTTTCTCAGATGGTCTCTCAAGAAGATGGGCTTTCTCAAATTTTCTCATAAAAATTAACCCCTAACCATTTGTAAGAGTATTATCATTACATTTATACAATTTCACTCACTCACTCATCCCAAATTTTCCCCCAAAAACTAATATTCGATGAATCCTTTGTTTGTTACAAGTTTTTTCTAGAAAGTGATGTTTAACAAATTTACACCCAAAAGCTTCCAAGTGGATAAATCATGAACTAATCACATTTCTCAGACCCTCAACCATGACTGGGATGCCATGCCATAACATTTTGATAGTCCTTCTAATCATTCTTTTATTATGTCGTGTAAGAAATACCCTTTTAATAATTCACAGGTGGCTCCATATGGCTGGATCTGACAAGCAATCCTTTTCACCTTTGAGAATACACCTTGAGAAATGAGTTCCCTCACATGGATGCATGCATTCATGTGCTATGAGTCTGAGTCAGCCAAGTGTAAAGAGGAGTTAGTAGAAACCTCCACGTGTCTCCTTGGCATAACTGCAAAGGTGAAGTCCAGAGGTAGGTTCCCAAATGAGCGTGGGCCTTCCATATGTTCAGGACCCTAGAGAATTACATCGGTTGCTGAAAATTCAAAGTATGGGAAGGCCCAATGGAAGCTTCCATGTGTTTTTTTGGCACAACTTCAAAGATGAAGTTTAGAGGTGGGACCGTTATCCAAAATTCACCCCTCAAGGTAATTTTGATAACATGCATCAAATTCTTTAGTCCCAAGCAATTATATTGAGTCCGGAAAAAAGTCATGTTTCTAGGGTCCCCTCATATTTTTCTAACTCCCCTGTCCAAGAAGAAGAGAGCAAGTTCTGAGGAAATGTGAAAAAATTGCAAAAAATAAGCTCGGGCCAGAAAAAATCATGAAAAATGGCTAAGTCCTGGTCCTTGCAATAGTCGGGACAGACGGGACAAAAGGATTTAAACCGGCCGGATCGGCCGAAATGAGTCAAGGCAGCCCGGAACAGTTGGGCCGAAGGTACGCGAAGTATGCGAACCGGCCGGATCGGCCGAAATGAGAACTTTCAGTCAGGGACGCGCGGGACAAAAGGACGCGAACCGGCCGAACCGGCGAATCGGAAAATTTGTCCCAAACAGTCAAAGCAAATGGGACATCTGGGCCGCGAGTACGCGAACCGGCCGGTTCGGCCGAAATGGGAAATTTCAGCACTGTGCTAAATGGGACAGAGGGATGCGTGGGACGCGAAAAGCCGAAGGAGCCGAAAGCCAATCAGATCACGCCACGTGTCACCGGCAGAAAAGGAACATGGAAGCCCATTTCGGGCGGTTCGGAAGAATTTGTCCCACACAGCACTGGGACATTTGGGACAAAGGGACGCGCGGGACGTGAAAAGCCGAAGCGGCCGAAGGCAGAGGAGAAAAGTCAACATTCGACCCGTGGAACTTCAAACGGCCATAACTTTTGACTCCGAGCTCCGATTTTCACAAAATTGGACTTTCTGGAACGAGCACGACGTTACTATGAGAAAAGGGTTGTTATTTGATTGTTGAAGAAAAGAAAGGAAAAGTTACTATTGACCTATTGAATGATTTAGAACTTTAGTTGCATTTTAGTCAAGCTTATGAAAGGAAAGGTATATGAAATAAATTAAACCATAGATGCATTCTAGTCTTGTTGACGGAAAATTTCCCTTACAAATCTTATTAGATTAAATAAGAAAGTTCTACTAAAATTTCCCCAAGCTTACTTTTATCCAAATTGTTAGCAATCCTATTATTCTTTCAAATTTAGTTTTAAATGGAATAAACCAAAAAAATGTATATGCACATCCCTACTTAAATGCAACTATGATTAAATTAATTATATGGAAATGTTTTACAAATTTCTTTTATGTATATTAAACTAATTGTAGTTTTCTTTATAAAAAAGTGAAATTTAAATAAATTTGATTATTTTAATATTATTACAATTTAATAATAATAATGAAAATTGAAATATATATATATATATATATATATATATATTATTAAATAGTATTATTAATATTAAAACATTTATTAACATATGTATTAATAAAGTTTATAAAAATAATAATACATTGCATTGTTGTTTGCCTACGCCTACGCACCACTAGGGTTGTTTAAATAAAGAAGGGGGTCACCGACCCCACCCCCACCCTATTTTATATGGGATGGGGGTGGGGTCGGTGACCCTCCCCCAAACACAATAAAACCTACCACTATATTAACCTCCTCAAATTTGTTTAAGCGGTAAAAACAGCTTTTAAAACACAGATCGTGTAAAGTTTATCAACTGCGGCGTTTTTTGGTATTAATAATTTATTAAATATATAGGTGTACACACACACATATTTATATATTTGAGGATATACATGTATATGTATATATAATTCACGATAAGTGTATTTATTTATTAATAGAAAAACAAGAAAACCAGATTTGTAAAATGGGGCAAATGTCGATTTGTCCAAATAGGGTAAATACAAAAGAAAATTGTTTTACAACAATGGATAGATTTACAACAAATAGGAAATTTTCAATCAAACCCTAGGAGAGGGTAGGATAGAAATAGTAAACAAAAATAAAATAAAATGAACTTGGGGTTGTGTGCATCCATCCCAAGTTTCATCTTCCTCTTCCATAAAACCTATAAAATAGAAATGAGAAAATAAGTCAAATGAAAGAATAAAAGGATCTCTCCATAGAGATGATTAGGTTTGTTTGGAATGCTCAATGGCTAGGAATTTTCCCTACAAACATTAGGTGGGGGTTAGGTGAAATCATCATTTGAATGCATGAGTCAAGTTTGAATGGGGCCACTTAAGTGGTGTAGAAGTTAAAATTCTTTTATAACATTTTTGATCAATTGATGTCTTGTAATAAAATTCATGACCCTCGCAATAAATTAAGTCAATTTACTCCTTATAATTAGGCTATTGTTATGATAGGAATTTAATTAAATTGTATCTAATCAATGGGATGGTGATTTAGAATTAGCCCAAACTTCTAAATTATTAAATGACTCTTGACCTATATCATTAAATTAAACGAGGATTATAGAAATGGAGACCTTGTAACCAAACTAGAAATTGACTAGTATAACTTAATTGTTAGTTAAAACGATCATTTTTAGCCAAGTATTAAGCTAACATTGAAACTAGTAATTAGTTTAAATTAATATTTTATTCCTTAATTTTTCTAAATTAACTGTTGTTTTGTCTTGGGTTTTGTGCAAGTAAAGTATTGGGCATTACATTTGGTATCAAAGCCTTGGGTTCAACGATTGGACCCCTGTACACTTGGAAACATGAAACATAAAAAAATAAACCTAGTGCAACTCTAAACCTAGAACACACAACATTACATGATATTTTGTTAAACGTAGAAAATTTAGAAAAATGAAACAAAGCCTAGATGATGATAAAATAACTCCCATATTGGTTTGTGGAGGAGGAACAGACTAGATGAGGGCTTCAAAAATGGGGACCTAGACCTACCACCCCCAAATCAGGTTGTAGCAGCTATTTTGCCTTAGATATTGCAGAAACTACAGGATGTTAATGCCACTATACGTGGAGGATCTTTAGGAGGGCGAACTAGCAGACATGATAGAGAGCCATCAGTGGAGGCTTGTGTACCTTTGCATCATAATGTGGAGAATATGATAGAGAACTCTTGTTATCAAAATATTGTGTAACATTATTAATAAATTGTAATATTATTAATAATGAGTTTATAGAACTCATATTAATAATATAGTTGTAATAGTTAGTATTAGTATTTGGGTGAGTTGTGAGAACAACTCACGTAGCTATTTTGGTGTGTGAGATAATAAAGGGATGAGAGAGATATCCTAGGGATAAATCTGAGAGATTCATGGAGATAGATTGTAGGGTTTGAAGATGAGTGTTGACTCCACCTTTGTAGGAGATCAAACACTATAAATTGTATTCTCCATCTATGTAAAGATATCCCAAATGAATTTTAGTTTCTATATTATTATTATTTGGTGTTTTATTATTGTGTAGTTTTTATCAAACTCCCATATGGAGACGGTTAGACATGGGTCACCTCCTAGGGAGCACAGGATAAAGATATGGGCACAAAGACAGGTCTAGGATCCCTAGGCCGAGAGATGATCATGTAGAGAGACCTAGGGGCCGGCATGTCCACAACAACAATGATCACATTATAGAGATAATAAAGTTACACCCACCTCATTTTATTGGATACACAGGGGGATTTCAGGTAGAGGCATGGTTGGTTAACCTAAGTGGATGCTTTAATCTATGTCCTTGTTCTAGCAACATAAAAGCTTGTGTTTCCATCCACCTTCTGAGAGACGGAGTTGGAGTTTAGTGGAGGAATGAGGATCGAAGCTCCACGTAGATTTAGAGACAATCACTTGGGATCTATTTGAGGATCATTTCAGGAGTAGATACATATCCAGGAGATTCATCCAACAATGGATTGATGAGTTTCATGATCTCGACATGATTCCATGATAGTGACAGAGTATGTGGGATGGTTTTTAGATCTGTTTTAATATGTGGATTATATGTAAGATGAGTAGGTCGAGTTCACAGTTCATCTAGGGCTGAACTTAGACTTGGGTGTGGTAGTACACATTCACCGTCCACATACATTATTAGAGGCCATGGAGAAGGCCTATATTATAGAGGAAACCAGGGGAAGAATCAACAAAGCTTGTAATAGAGTGAGGATCCACATATAATCCTTACATGATAGTAGATCAAGGGGATCATCACCTCCTCCTCGTGGCAGACACACTTTAACACAGTCTTCCTCCCGGCCTCCTCCACCTCTGTAGTAGCAACAACAATAGCAGACTCAACCTCCACATCACCATGATGCTCAGAGAGGGTGTAGTATGGGACCTCCAACTAGGGGGCCAACAGGACACAAGCTCCACCTCGAGCACAGTAAAAAAGAGTACATCCACCACATCACCCACAAAGATCTATGTAAAGATCATTAGGTTCATTAGAACATACTACTAGGCCACCTAGAGGACTATCTACTTAGTGGAGAGGACTAGGTACTTTCTATGGATGTGGTGTGCATGGACATCATTAGAGAGAGTGCCCTCAAAACCCTGCTAATCAGGGTAAGACACTTGTTTCTGAGCCTACATTTGGTGAAATTTCTAGAGCCATAAGATATATGTAGTGGTTGAGAACCACCAAGTAGAGCACCAGGGGCATGGTGATAGAGACCACAAGTAGCATTGGTGGTATTTCTATCTCTATTTTATTTGACTCAAGCTCATCAAATTATTTCATTTCTCCATCTTTAGTAGAGCATTGCAAGATGATAGGCTGTTAGGCGGGGCCTTAGTATGTCAAGATGGCTTCAAGCCAAGATCTCGGTTGAATCCTTAGTCAAGGAGTGTGTAGTGGACCTAGGACCCTTTAACACTACTTTGGATCTTCATATCCTTCCCTTGGGTTTGTATGAAGTTATCTTAGGAATGGATTGGTTGTATGTACATAGAGCTAGAGTTGATTGTCAAAGCAATATTATATCTTGTGCAGATGATTTGGGTGTGGAGTCGGATTTTTTTTAATCGAGAGACCCATCTCTATTTACACTATTTTTGCTATGCAAATTTAAGCGGTGTGCAGTGCGAAGGGTTTGTCATTTGTACACTATTATAGTTATTAATAGGTCATAGGATGGGGAGAGTGGAACTTAACTTGATGATCGCCCCATGTTGTAGGAGTTTTCTAATGTTTTTCCTAGTGAACTGCCAGGGATACCTCCCCGTGTGAGATCAATTTTCACATTGATTTGGTTCCAGGAGCAAAACCTATCTCACGCACTCCTTATAGGATGATGACACTTGAGCTATGTGAGCTCAAGTTGCAGCTTGATTGAGGGCCTTCACGAGAAAGTCCTAATATGTCCTAATGTATCCTCTTGGGGTGTACGGGTGATTTTTGTGAAGAAGAAGACAAGACAAGACTATTGTCGATTGAAAAAAGTATCAATCAAGAATTGTTATCCTCTTCCTCGCATTGATTATTTGTTTGATCAGATGAAGGGGCCACTTTGTTTTCTAAGATTGATCTTAAGTTAGGCTACCATCAGCTAAGGATTGTAGAGGAATATATTCACAAGACAACTTTCCGTACGAGATATGGCCACTATGAGTTCACAGGTTGTGTCATTTGGTTTTACAAATGCCCCTACAAAGTGCTCATGACTTTGATGAATGAGGTGTTTAGGACCATTCTAGACCTGTTTTCCTTATGTTCCTTGATGACATTTTTATCTTCTCTTGTAAACGTGAGGAGCATGAGGAGCACCTTCACAAGTTCTACACGTGTCTTCACGAGAAACACATTCACTAGAACCTAGAGAAGTGTACATTCTTTCGGTCAGGTGTAGTACTTAGGTCACATTATTTTTGGGAAGGTATCATAGTCGATCCTTCCAAGATTAGAGCCATTATGGATTGGAAAGCACCTACTAGTGTGATCGAGGTGCATAGTTTCATGGGGTTGGTAGTGTACTACAAGATATTTATCCATGAATTTTCTCGGGTTACGTATTTCATCACTTCCCTTAAGCGGAAAGGGAAGAAGTTCACTTGGTCAGATAGATGTGAGAAAGCCTTCAGGACACTAAAGGAATGCCTTATGACCAACACCCCATTCTTGTAGTGCCGATCCTCGGGAGAGTTTTTATATGCACATATGCTTCTTTAGTAGGATTAGGAGGTGTATTGATGTAGGAGGGCCATGTTGTAACCTTTGAGTCTCAAAAACTCAAGGATTATGAGCTGAATTATCTGAATCATTACCTTGAGCTTACTATACTTGTGCATGCTTTGGTTTGATGGAGACATTTTCTTCTGGGAGAGATTCATTTTTAGGACTGGTCATTTGAGTCTTTATCACCTCTTCACACAACCCAATCTCAACGCTCATTAGCGGCGTTGGATGGAGTTACTTTGTGAGTATGACATGGAGATAGAGCATGTGAAGGGGAAGGAGAATGTGGTTATAGATGATCTGAGTAGACAGAGACATTTTGGTATGGCTACTTTAGTGGGTACATATTTATAGAGTAGGAGTTTATAGCAGCTTCCACACAACTCTTCTACCTCAAAGCCGATCATAGATTGAGTCTTAGAGACCCCTTGAGGGGAAGTTTGATGGATTTTCATTAGAGTTAGATGGTATTCTCAGACATAGAGGTTGGATATATGTACCTAGGGATGGAGGTTTGAGATAGGATATCTTGGTAGAGGCTTATCGTGCACCTTATTCAGCCCATCTAGGGGTAAAGAAGATGCACGCCACCTTGAGATGGCTATACCATCGGAGAGGTCTATATAGAGATGTAGCTCATTTTGTGCCATGTTATTTAGAGTGTCAGAGGGTGAAGGCCGAGCATCAACATCCAGCTATGATTTTCTACCCACATGATATACCGGAGTGGAAATGGGACACCATTTCCATGGATTTCATAGTAGGGCTACCAATGTTGAGATACCACCATGATGTCATCATGGTCACGGTGGATAGATTGATGAAAGTGGCTCATTTTTCTCTAGTAAAGACCACCTATACAACTAGTGTAGTGGCGCGAGTATACCTTGATGAGATTTTAGACTACATGGGATTCCACAGAAGATTATTTATGACCATGATCCCTTATACACCTCTCATTTCTAGACTATCATGTAGTGTGCCCTTGGGACAATTATCAACTTTAGTTCAACTTATCATCTAGAGACAATGGGAGATAGATATAGTGGGTGAATCAAATCTTGGAGGATATGTTACGGATTTATGTCATGGACCATCAGTCTAGGTGGGAGGAGTACTTATATTTAGTGGAGTTTTCCTACAACAACAATTTTCGAGTTCAATTGGTATGGCTCCATTTTAGGATTGGTACGGCAGAGAGAGTGCAGACATCGCTAATTTGGGATAGATTGGAGGACATATTTTCTCTTTATCTGACATTATTATAGGATATGGAGTAACATGTTGTCATGATTTGATAGAGGTTACAGGAGGCTCATGATAGACAGAAAAAATATGCAGATCAGAGGAGGATAGATCATACTTTTTAGGTGGGAACGAAGGTGTTTCTTTATGTCAGGCCTCATAAAAGTCCTATCCATTATGGAAAAGGCTCTAAGTTAGCTCCTAGATTTGTGGGTCCTTTTGAGATCTTAGAGTGTATCGGTCCTTTGGCCCATTGTCTAGATTTGCCACCCATCTTGTCTCACATACATGATGTATTTCATCTTTCTGTACTTAGGAAATACATTCCAGATCCATCTCATGTTTTATATTAGACCGCATTGTAGGTGCAGGAGCAGGGTAGGTGTTAGTGGAGCCCATGCGCATCATAGAGTGTAGGACCCTAGGCCTTCGAGGCTATGAGATTGACCAGGTGCGAGTCTAGTGGGATAGGTACGATGAGACTACAGCCACATGGGAGGATGCCACTTTATTGTGATCCCAATTTCCTCAGCTATTCTAGTGACTTCCAGGAGGAATTTGAGTCTAAGGGGAGGGGGATGTAGTGCCCACTCCTCTTCGACACTATTTCATTTTGATGTTGATACTTTGTTGGAATAATACTTAGACATTTGAGTATTATATTTTGATTAGTAGATGATGGACTATGCAGATATTTAGACTATTGACATTATGTGGTTTACATTTTTACTATGATGCACTAGATGGTGATGATAGACAATTATATATGTTGAGTTGTGATATTATGATTTTTGTACTAACATGTCGTAATTTGGATGCATAACCTATGTTGGATGTTTTGAGTAGAATTATGATTTTATGGATGCTTAAATGAAATTAATTGTATGATGTTAAATGATAGAATTGCTAATGTCGAATGATGATTATTTATTATATATATATATTTATCTCAATGTTGTTAATACGACCGAAAGGTCAGAGAGGAATTTTGTTTTTGTCGTAGGACATTTTATCACATACATTGAAAGTGGATAGGGGACCAACCATGGAAAGATGTCAGGTGTTGAGCAACGTGGCCAAATTTGACAACTTGTGTATTATTATGGTGTATTGTTGTTGCATGCCTAGTTAGGAGGTTTTCGAATGGGGTGACCTTACATGTGTGGCTATGGGGGTAATGTTATTTCTTTTAAAATTTTGTGTGTTTTTAATTTTTTTATGTTTTAATTGTTGGAAATTGTAGTCACTTTATTAGCAATTAATAATGTGTCTTAATTAAGTTAATCCTACTTAATTTGTTAACTAAAATTGAGATGTGACAAATAGATAATTATGAGGTTAGGTGGTCCTTGTTGTAAGTAAGATTTGTGTTGGTTTATGTGTGATTTACTCCACCCCAACTTCAAAATTCGGATTTTGACTTGGGAGGCCTTTTTGGAGGCTTGTGGGACAAGCTAAGCTTGTCCCATGCCTCTTAAATTTACCCAACAACCCTACCTATGGGTTGGGGAGTTTATTTTTGACTTATTTATCCTTTTTGGAGTGTAAAAGAGTGAAAATAATTACACCTTCTTCTTGTCACAATAAATTTTGTCCTTAGAAGGCATGGTGTGCAAGTTTGTGTGCCATGTGGGTTTTTCATAGTTCTTACATGCTCATTTATTGTCTTGGGCATGGTGTTTTACTTGAGTGTGGGAATGGAGGAATGATGAAGTGACATCCTACATGGAGCCACCTCATCATCCTCACATTCCATTTCTATTTATTGATGGATTTTGATGGAATGGGGGTTACTTGTTCATTTTCTTCCTTTGTCATTTTTGAAATTGGGAGCTTGTTGGAGTGCTTTTGGGAATTTTCTTGGCTTGGAGGTGTGAAAGACTTGTGAAGTGAATTTTTCTTGGAGCTTGATGGAGAGGTAGGATCTCCACCTTTTTATTTTGTTTATTATTTTTTTGATGTGGAAATATTGTGCTTGTTAAGTTTGTTTGAGTTTTGTGAATGTTCTTTTGTGTGGTTGGGTAGTATGCCTTAAGTTGGGTGTGGGAGATGGACTTATGGGACCATTGGGGAGGGAAAAGGGAGTTTGTGTGAGGCATGAATTTTGTGGGAGTGTGATTGGGAGTTTCACCTATGGGGAGTGAAAAGGAAATCATGGTCATATTGTTGCATACTTATAAGGGAGAGATAAGGATATTGTGTTGTTTGTTTTATGCACTTAGAGGCTTAGGGTGAAACTCCCACTTCACTTGGGAGGAAAAATGAGGTGGTTTCCCATAGTCCTTGCTCCATTTGGTTTGGTTTCAAACCTTTTTGTTGTTTGAGAAAGTTGTAAACTTGTTGAGTATGCTATTTTAGTTGTGTTGAATTTTTGAAATACATGTTGTTTGTGGAAGCCATGTTCTTGTAAAGTTCTCAAATGTTGTTGAAGATCCCTCATGGTTCATTGGTTGGGACTCGGGGATATTAAGGGGATGACTTATCCACTTAATGGATTAAAGGTTGTGAAAAGAGCGTTGCCTATTCCACCTTCCTTGGTATTGTGATCTAAGATTGTTGAATTTGTTTTTGAAGAAAACTAGATTGGAGCTACATTTGGGAGAAGATTTGAAAATTGGAGACTTCTATCTTGCCTTTGCTGAAAGATTTTATGTGGTTATTTATACATGTATTTATTCCCACTTTGAATGGAAGCTTGTAATTTTTGTGCTTGAGAAAAATTTGTATCTTCATTTCTAAATCTATATAGTCTGTAATCTCTTCTAAGAGTCTTGACTTAGAAATTTTCATATAAAAATTTGTTAGTTGTGTGAAATTAAATTACCAAGTTTTACATTGTTTATTAGAGTGGGAATTTTGAATTATGTTGAAATGATAATTTTGTTAAAATGCACTTGCTAAGAGAAAAGGGTTGTCATTTGATTGTTGAAGAAAGAAAGGAAAAGTTACTATTGGCCTATTGATTGATTTAGAAATTTAGTTGCATTTTAGTCAAACTTGTGAAAGGAAAGGTATATGAAAGAATTTAAACCATAGATGCATTCTAGTCTTGTTGATGGAAAATTTCCCCTCACAAATCTTATTAGATTAAATAAGAACGCTTCTACTAAAATTTCCTCAAGCTTACTTTTATCCAAATTGGTAGCAATCCTATTATTCTTTCAAATTTAGTTTTAAATAGAATAAACACCCAAAAAGAAGTATATGCACATCCCTATAAAAATTCAACTATGACTAAATTAAATATATGGAAATGTTTTACAAATTTATTTTATGTATTTTAAACTAGTTGTAATTTTCCTTATATAAAAAGTGGAATTTAAATAAATTTGATTATTTTAATATTATTAATATATTAATATTATTACAATTTAATAATAATAATGAAAATTGAAATATTATTATTATTAAATAGTATTATTAATATTAAAACATTTATTAACATATGTATTAATAAAATTTATAATAAATAAAGTTTATAAAAATATATATAATACAAAGCATTGTTGTTTGCCTACGCGGTCACTAGGGTTGTTTAAATAAAAGGAGGGGGAGGGTCATTGATCCCACCCCCACCCCATTTTATATGGGATGGGGGTGGGTGGATGACCCTTCCCCAAACACAATAAACCTACCACTATATTAACCCCATCAATTTGTTTAAGTGGTGAAACAATTTTAAAACGTGGACTGTGTAAGGTTTATCACCGCGAATTTTTTTGTTATTAATAATTGATTATATATATATATATATATATATTTTCATTTTTTAAAATATTTTTTAAAAGATGTTACATTTTATATATATTATACACATATTTAGATATATAGGGGTGTGTGTGTGTCCACACACACACACACACACACACACACACACACACACATTTATATATATTTGAGGATATACATGAATATGTATATATACTTCACAATAAGTGAATATTTTATTATAAGAAAAAAAGAAAACTAGATTTATAAAATGGGGTAAATGCCCATTTTTCGAAATAGGGAAAATAAAAAATGTTTTACAACACTGGATAGATTTACAACAAATAGAAATTTTCAATCAAACCCTATGAGAGAAGAGGATAGAAATAATAAACAAAAAATAAAATAAAATGAACTTGGGGTTGTGTGTATCCATCCCAAGCTTCATCTTCCTCTTCCATGGCTTCCTCTCCTTCCCTAAAACTTACAAAATAGAAATGAGCAAATAAGTCAAATGAAAGAATAAAAGAAACTTTCCATAGAGATGATTAGGGTTGTTTGGAATCCTTAGATCCAATGGCTTAGATTGATCCCATCCAATGGCTAAGAATGTTCCCTACAAAATTTAGGTGGGGGTTAGGTGAAATCATCATTTGAATGTATGGGTCAAGTTTGAATGGGGCCACTTAAGTGGTGTAGAAGTTAAAATTGTTTTATAACATTTTTGATTAATTGATGTCTTGTAATAAAAGTCATGACCCTTGCAATAAATTAAGTCAAATTACTCCTTAGTAATTAGGTAATGGTTATTATAGGAATTTAATTAAATTGTATTTAATCAATGGGAGGGTGATTTAGACTTAGCCCTAACTTAATAAATTATTAAATGACCCTTGCACCGTATCATTAAATTAAATGAGTTTTATAGAAATGGAGACCATGTAACCAAACTAGAAATTGAATAGTATAGTTTAATTGTTAGTTAAAGCGAGCATTGGTTAACCAAGAATTAAGCTAATGCTGCAACCAGAATTATTTAATAAAAAAATTTATTCCGTATTTTTTCTAAATTAACTATTGTTTTGTCTTGGGTTCCATGTGGGTATAATCTTGGGCATTACACAAGTGGTGTATAAATTTTGTGGTCCCTACTTTCGCCATCTATTTCAGTCACTCTTATCTTCCATGGATCTCAATTTGGTTCCTTTTCTTACTCCCTTTAACTTTCATGAATGGAAGACTTTTGTATCACTCATCTTGTAAAACAAAGAGCTATACAAAATAACTATGAGTTTGAAAAATTAACTAATAGACACTCGCAGAGAAAGATAAATGTTTTGATAAATGTGATAAATCATTTTTTTATGTCTTTCTTTGTCTCTATAATTTAGCTTTCATATTACTTTAGCCAAATCTTCTAAGGAAGTTTGGGATACCTTAGAAAAAATATTTGGGAAACATGATGAAATGAGAGGGCATGAATTGGAAAATGAGTTGATTAGTCTTAGCCCTAGTAGTTTTGACACCCTTCAGGAATTTTTCACTAAGCTCAAATCTATAAGATTGCAATTGAAAGATTGTGGAATTGACAAAAAGGACTCACAACTTATTCTTTTTGTTCTCATCAAACTTGGTCATGACTATTGTTATTTTTCTCTACCTTCCATGCAACTAAAAGGGAATTTTGTACACATTGGAATATTCCCTCCTTTGATGATTTTATTATTAATTTGATTAGGGAACATGATAAACTAATTCAATTTGGTGGTCCAAAACCACTAAATCCCACATTATTCTTGTGGGTCATGAAAAACTGAAGGATTCAAAAGAGAAGAAACAAAATAAAAAGGATCATGAGAATAAGAAGGACAAATTCACCACCAAATCATATTCTTCCACTTCATCTTCTAGTTATAAACCTCTCGAAAGAGAGATCAATTATGGGTTTTTCATAGGAAGACATGATGAAACTAAATGTTTGAAGAAGCAGATTTCCCTCCTCACGAGTCTTCTTAAGAAGAACAACATAAGAGTACCTAAGTCTATCAAACCATCTTCATCAACTCACAAATCATATAAGGAAAATGGAAATGGAAAAGGGAAAGAGAAACAAAAATAAAAATATTCGTAAGGATAAAATAAAGGGAAGAGATCTAGTTGCAGTTGTGTCACCTACTCCTACATGGGTTATTGATTATGGTGCATCTCATCATATGGCCTCATTAGACATAGATTTCACTTCATTAAAGCCATGTGACATGTCTTCTATTTGAATGGGTGACGAAACTTCTACTCCGGTTTTGGGAGAGGATTTCTTGAAGTCAATGGTGGAATATTTAACACTATTATAAGTAATCCATCACTTACAACTAATTTCCTATCAATTTATCAGATTACTCACCTTGGTCAAAGCCACGGCATTTGAGTTCACTCCAAATTTCATATACATCATAGAGCTACACAGTGACACTATCATTTTTGTTGGTTTAGTTGATCATCATACTCAGCTATATTCATTCTCTCACTTTGTTCCTCCTTCGATTCTTCATCCGATTCACATGTACTAGAAGATACTTCTTAGCTCAAGCACACTTCTGATGATGATGAATTATTTCTAGCATTTTTGATTTCCATAAATTGATGGGTACCCACATCCACCATCCACTTATCACCTTACACATCTTGAGGAGTTATTTCTTTATCCACCTACTTCTGGTCCACTACAAATTTTTAAGGAACATGCAATTTGATTCAAGACTCATTAGACATCAGGGAATATTCATCACGCTTATAGTATCTTCCACCTTCCTTCTTCACTACTACTTTAGATTCATCATTCCCTCTTGGAGATATTGGCACTTCTACCTTACTTGTGGACAATAGTTCCTTAGATATGAACCACACCATGTGGCTTCACTCACCCTTACATAGTGGTTTACTCTCCATTATTTCTTCTAACCCATTAACATAGTTTTTTACGGGATTATTAATCTCTTGTAATTGGATGTTTTTACCACTTGTTTTTCCTTCATTACTTGACATACTTATTGTACATGGGTACCTCATTAGGCATAGCTATCGGGACCCATTTCTTTGTCGACATTCCTTGCCTCATCCTAAGTTATGATGAATGGGTTTATAGTTTGAGGGGTATTTTTCACTTTGATTTGTTTATTAGTTGAATTTCCACCGCACATGGTGATTCAAATCACTTAGGTGAGTCATAGGTCATTAGGAGAACTATATGATAGATTTTGTTATAGAATCTATCATATGTGTTAGTGTGCATCATACAAGTTTAACATTCCATTTCTATATTTTAACTCCTTTCTCTTTGTGGAGGTATGATTAGTGTTTCATGGGAGTTACAAATAAATTAGTAACAAACAAGAAATGTTAGTACATATAAGTTGTTAGTGTCAACATAATATATAACAAATAACAATACATTGCATGTAAGAACTCTAATTATGTTAGAAAGAGAAAGGAATTTAAATTAAAAATATAAGTATCTCAATATAATCAATGAAATAATTCAACAAAGAAAGATAGAACTTGAAAAATGTGCACTCGGATACCCCTATATTAGACATTCCCCAATTAAGAGTGGTTTCCCTTTCCCATGTGAAATATAGCATGTCCTTGTTTCTATTATCCATATGTAACCTATGTGTCTTGAATCTAATTTAAATGTAATATGAAAATCATGTGCACAAAATAAATGTGTAAATCACCATGTAATATGATAAAAAATTAAGTAGACAATGTGTATAAACAAAATAGCTAGTGCATAGGTCCTATTTTTATATTTGTTAATATTTTAGCAAATAAACAAGTATCAATCAAGTAATAAGTTCTAAGATGAAATCAATAAAATAAATGGAAAGAAGTAATCAAGTGAAAAACAGATCCCAAAAAAACACTTAATTCCACTCAAACCCAAGAGGAAATCAAGTAGGAAAATTCAAGAAGAAATGAAATAATAAAAGTGAAGAGGTAATCTTGAAGACAAAACCAAGAGATAATCGAGAAAAAAATCCAAGAGATAATTAAGAAGAAAAATAAAAGAAGATACCATGGAAGAAAATCCAATGGGAAATAAAGAAAAATATCAAAAAAAAAAACCCAAGAGGAAATAAAGAAAACAAAGGTCATGTATGTTGCAAATAGAAGAAAGCGAGGATTATAAACATTCAATTAAAGTTTCTATGAAAGCATAATGTACATATTATGTAAAATTGACATAGTATTACGATAGTAGGGAAAGTGATATGCCTTAATGTAAATTTCATTGTAAGTAGGATACACATATTTTTGATAAATTTGTATGTCAAGATAAATCTCATTGTAGGTGCATGACCCTAGTGGGAAAGAGGCATACGAAAATTTGATCTCATATGTAAGAACAAGAAGGATGTGTGAATAAGAATAAGGAAGGTGAAGTAATAAATATGGATGGGGGTTATTATTCCCGATAAGGTGTAATGTGCCTTGAATTATGTAGTAAGATCATATTTTTGTAGAGAATATATGTTGTGTCAACATAAGATAGATAATATTGAAATTTAATACAGGATAAACAATCACGAGGTAAAAGCTAGTGAATAATAACAAGCAAATCAATGCCAAGAGACTAGAATACTAATCAATGTAAAAATATTGATTTTAATGTCAAAGTAGAATAATGGAGGATTAAACCACTCAATTAAAGAGAGGGAAATTACATACAAACCTAGCTATATAATAGAATATGTACAATAAATTACATAGTCAAGATAGAATATATATAATTTTGGAGCATTAATATATGGTCCCATCATGGGGATGATTGTGTGGAGTTCAAAACACAAGTAATGCAAATTTCACACACGATGGGTGAGGAGAAGTATTTGTATCATTACTAAATATAAAAATCATCATGAACTATTTGGTAACTTGAATTATCCATGTCATAGATATGGCTATGTATATGTTTTGTAGACAATATATCCTTAGGAAAATAATATAATGACCCATGATATTCGTTATAAAATAAGATATTATAAAGGTTTTCTATTTTCAATGCTCAAAAGTGATTGTCGCTACAATACTATCATATGGTTTGAGCGGCTATGGAATTTAGTTTGGAATTGGATTTTGTTTGTCAAGGCTATAAGATAGTTTATTTTGGAGTCTAACTATGTAATGTATTAGTTTGCATAAGATATTCACAAGGAATGTTATATATAGTGACTACCTTTCTATTTCATATATATTTCAATCATAGGCGAAATATAAAATAGAGTGTGAACATCTCATTTATCTAAGGTTTTCTTAGTCACATGTCACATAAGCCATTAATAGGAAATAATAAGAACCAAGTCATAATATATTTAGTTCCTACCATAAATAGAAACACAAGTACCCCATGAAGAGGGTTTTGACATGGTCTTCATCAAATCATGTTACCATGGTCATTATATCAAATGATTTTGTATGTGTGTACCCACATCTAGTAAGAAATGTTAAAGTGCATATATTTTCACTTAATAAGTTGTCAACCATAACAATTAGTATGGGATGTGAATGAATACACATAAAATAATTCTTTGCTGAGGATATCATGGTTGAAAAATGTAATTATAGTTTATCGAAATATCATGTATGTGAGTGTACCAGTAAGTCTCAGTATATAGGATGAGAAACTTTATCTCTGCGGGGAATAGAAACAAGGATGAGTCCATATGTATGGTAGGTCATATGTCCCTCAAAAAAATTCTTAGTTTCTTGTGAAATATTATTTGGTAAGAGATAAAGGCATGTATTTAGATGTAGATTGGTTTTGTAACTATTTCGTTTCTTAGTGGTTTTCCTCGTTAAGTTGAATTGTATTGTTCTCAATTACATCTCGAATCTTATGTCTTAAGCAAACACATCTATTTCTTAATTGTTTAAAATAAAATTTGTAATCTCATTATATATTTATGTCTAATTTTCAATACTATTTATTATAAAAATATATATATATATATTTAGGTTGAGGTAGAAAAATGATATTACATTCAATCATTTTTGTAGTATTTTATGATAGGGTTATGATAAATTAATAAATTATATTTGTTGAGGAATACAAATGAAAAAGGGATAATTTACTGATTTAGATAGTTTCAATTTGAGGATATCAATTGTTTCTTATTCCTTTAATATGATAAGATAGATTCCTTTGATATATTTCACGCCATTTTACCAAATCTAAGTTTATATTCAAACCCAATATTGCTATGCAAAACCAAAATCACTCTTCATATTATTTTCCTATGAAACTACATTAACAATGTCTTAGCCTCATTCATGGCATCACTCGTCTTACATTTGAAAGGTATTTGACCTTAACTTAGCACTAGAATATATGGGAGAATAATTACCATATTTTACCTTATTTTTATGATGAAATTTTCTTCATGATATTTAACCATATGATTGAGATCATTGAAAAAGGAAACTATTTAAATATGAAAAAATCTGCAATAGGTTCAAGACATATTTGAGTAAAAATCTCTTAGAAATCACTATCATCCACATGGGGATGTGCATGGAAATGGGGGTCCATAAAGTGGGGAAAAGAGTGTTTTAGTATAATTTTAAACAGAACACACTCACGTTATGGATCGGTCATATTATAACACAACTATGTTATAAAGTGGTCATGTTATCATGTGAGAACATTATAGATTGGTAATTCCAAGCCATAACGTACTTGAATTATAATTTTAGAGCATAATGGATAGGTAATTCCAATCTATAGTGCATTCATATTATAATGAAATCACATTTAATGAGTCATAATGCACTCACATTATAATGAAAACACATTTTTACTATGTGATTTTTTTCATAGAGAATATAGCACACTCACATTATAACGTGATTGTGTTATGTTTCATTTCAATTAGAAATTATCCACCCTTTGGCTTGGATATCTACTTTTAATGGATGTACTATATATTGCATTCTCAAATCCATGTTTTACTAAAAAGAAAAAACATACAAATCTCTTGAGTGTACTCCTCATTGGCTTGCATGTTTTAAGACAATATTCCAAAAGAACAAGAAAAACAACACCACTACGATGTTAATCTCTTTCTTAGCTATATGAACATGCTATTGTTTCTAAAATACAAAAAGTATAAGGTTTTGATCCCTACATAAATTTCGTAGTGTCTTACTTTTTAAAAAACACATGCATTATTCTTTTATGTAATTTTTATCCAATCATCTAAATTTCAAAAGAAAAAAATACATTGTAAAAATGTACACTTCATTCTATACACATTCAAAAGAATTGATTTATTATTATTATTTTCAAAACAAGGGTGGAGCACACACATTTTTTTGATTTTTTAGGATGTTTCCACTTTAAGAATTAGTTTTAAAATATGTTCATTAAAAAATAGGAAAAATAGAGGTACCTAATACAAGATCTTATATAAATTTAGAATTATTAATGGATTTGCAAAGTAATTAACATAGTTAAAAGAGGGTTGGGATTGGGGGTGCACACTCAACACTATATTATATTTTTTTGAGATAAAAATAGGACCAATTTTTGTTCACACCATATTTTATGGTCACCCTCTTAATATCCATTATTAAAAATATAGTATTTTAAAAACTATATTCTGAGCAATACGATTATTTTTCTTATCAAATTTCAAAATTTTGAGCATATACATATCAAATTACTCATTGACGTTTATATTTTTATTTTAGGAAAAAGGCGGTCTCTTTTTAACTCCTTTTTATCCCTTATTTCCATGCACTTACTAATGGTTTGAAATTTTGGAAATCATAGTATTTTATCTAAGTACATAGTCACCAATGGGTGCATCGGGTATTTTGTTAAGATGTGAAATTTAGTAAAAGATCAAATTTGAAAAATGTAAATGGAGAAGTGAGTTAAGAAGTTTTGGAAAAGTAATAGAAGGAACATATTGAACCTTAAGGAAGGGTATAATAACAACTAAAGGCATATTTATTGAGGATCCTTAGGAATATTTTAATTAGTTATTTATAATTAGTCACATAGTCCGAACATATCATGCGAATGTGTTAAGATGTTGCTCAATATCACCCTTAGGTCATCAAATGGTGTGAGATTAGATGTAAAAAACATGTAGGTAGGGGATAACTAAAGATCTCCAAGGCCAATTTATTATGCAATATATCAAGAGAAATAGTTACAATGGTTTTCCTACTAGATCCTTGATAAAGTTGAGATTTTTGTTTGCATAGCTAGAATTTGTATGTGTACATCTTGATTAGGAATTTTCAAAATAATATGTGAAGATAAATTAAAGGAAAATAAGGTGTAACATTAGGAATAAGATGCACAAGATAAATTATTTTCTGTATATGAATACTCATAAATATTTTAGTAATATATGGTATTGTCACCATAGTAGTAATCCCAAAGATTAACTAAAATTAACGAATTATATAGTATAGGGATAGTTAATATAAGATATGAACAATTGTAAATAAATTAAATAAATGCAGCAAAGAGACTATGTAAATTGTGTAAAAATTATGTGAAAGGAAATGCTAACCCTAATGTGCAACAAGGAAGATGAAAGAACTTGGTTGAATAGAAGATACTCACAGGAAAGTGTCACGGTGATGACCTGGAAAAACCAAAAGCAAGAACAACTATACATAAGTCCTAAAAAGGATGGATTTAGAGGATCTTTCTAGACTGGAGCACCTATAGAGGGATTGGGGCACCCACAGTGCTCTGGGTCTATAATCCGGGCCCCGTGGTCTCGTGCATAAGCTTTCAAACCGATCTCTGCATGGATGAGAGGTGATCGGAACCTTTTTGTATGTCACATCATATTTTTGATGCTCCTTTAGATGTCTCGAATAATCCAAGATGGAAGAAATACATGCAAGACCCCAAAACAAGCATCAAACCCTAAAAAAGGAAAATGCATATGAAGGGGTCGACTAACCTCAATCGCCACAATTGTGGACTTAATAACTAAGCTCGAACTACATTTAATACCCGATGTAGTTCTATGTGATTGTGTACATAATGTGCCCTATGTTATCTTGTGCCAGTTGCACTTTGTGAAGTAGGGAGAAATAAATAGATGTAGAAAATGTAATAGAATGTGTGCCTGAAATAAAATAGAATCCCTCCCCCTATGAAGTGCTATTTAGATATCCTAGCCTTGTGGCTTGATGATGGAGCTATGTGGATGCAAGTGATATCTAATACAATAGATGGATGCAACTCTAGATGGAGTGATAGAAATGGATGATGTTAGGTCCCTCATTATGGTCTCCTAACTTTATATTTATAGGGTTTTCTTGGTCTAATTTCATAATTAACCCCGAAAATGGCAACTAAAAGAAAAATAAATACCTCAAATGGAAAGAAAGATCCCAAAAATGGTGGGAAAGTGCAAAAAGGACCGGGGCACCCCTGGTGGGATCAGAGTCCCAACAGGCACCCCAATTTTAATTTGGGCACCCCAATCGAGGCTAAAATAATGATGGATGATAGAAGCTAACTAGGCATATGGGTGCAATAGGTCGGAAATGATGAAATAAAATTAAAAATTATGGCCAATAGATAGGGTTTAATTAGTACTTTATTCACTCAAGAACCTTCTAAATAGTAGTATGAGATCGAGATAAATAAATGTCTAAAGTGCATGATTTTGTGACTACATTTTGCCCCCACTTTATGTTGGTAAGCGGAAAGCTCGGTAACATAAAGTAGATAGAGATACATACCTAATGTCCATGAAGAGTGTAGTAGAAACGTGTCGAAGGACTAAACAAAGCATGAAATGACAAAAATATGGAGGAGCGTGGAAACTAAAGATGAAAAATGTGCAAAGAAAAAGTGATGAGAGTGAACCTAAGGTAGAATGCATGTGTAGTTACTGCTGTGATGTGCGTTGTACCTGCATGGTTAGTAAATCGTGTGTTTTCGTGAAGTGTTGTTGTTGACGTTGTTTTTTTGTTGTCCCCATTTGACCGCTTATTTCTTACGGTTGGGCATGCAAGGATAAAGCAATCAAATAGTCAAATATGTGTGTATGTATGTGTAAAAATGTAATGTAAAAGATGCATGTATATGATATCATGTAAATATAAAATACACAAATGTAAATGGAACATGTGCACCTGATCCATGTCGAGAAAGAGAGTGTAGAAGGATACCCTATATTGTGAGTTTTTGGGTGATCTCACGCCATATGCCGAAGAAGTGTAGGGAGGAAATTATTTGTCCTCCAAGATCTAACCACTTTCATAAAAGTGTGTGAAGAGACATTTGTATCATCCTAGTTTTTGGGCAATCTAATGCCACAGGATGAAGTAGTGTAGACAAGCACACCCATTGTAACCTCCAAGCCTCGTAACTACTTCCCATAAATCCAAGGACACCATGTCCTATAAAATCCACTTGTGTACGGGGTTCGTAAACTAGTTTGAAACCACTTGTATATATATGAACCAAACCGATGTAGAATATCTATGTTAGAATGTAAAAACCTCAAATGATGCCCCCTCTTTGGGGGCACATGTGACATCACTGATAGGATAATGCGGACCCAAAAGAGGACCAACCACATGAACTCTATAACTATGTCATGTAGGAGGAAGGGAGAAACCAAGGCATGCACTAACAAGGATGGTTTGCCAAAACAAGTTTTAGTATGAAAACACATACATGTAAAAGGACAATGTGTAATGTACGTAGACAATGTTAAAAATACCAATCACAAAGAGTGTAAACACATAAGAAGACAAGTAAGACACAAAAATTGGGTTGCAAAACACGGACATCACTCACGATGTCACAAGACACGCAATGCCATCATGGCTACAAAAAACAAAAAAATTTATACACCCAAAATAGGCCAATGCCCACATACAAGAAACAATCAATGATAGAAAAGTAAAAATAAGAAAAGAAGTAGTCATGGAAACCTATAATCCCATAAAAAAGTGTTGCACATAGAATACCCATTAGCATGTTACAAAAATAACCAATATGTCAAAGCATGAATAACTAAGTAATGTAAAATTCTAAGTATAAAATGAATCAATAACACCTTAAAAAGATGGATGTGGATGCCTCAACGACCAATGTAGGAAGGGTAGAAGGTGAACATCCATGTTGCATGTAAGAGACCTCGTATCTGTGATCAAAAATAAAAAATTACTTAAATGCACATGTTTGGATGATATAAATAAATTGCATACAAGTAAGCTAACTAGCATGTGTAATAAAGTGACCATGAAAAACATGAATAAGAAAAAACATAGTATGTAGTATGCTATGGATGGGTGGAATGGAATGAAAATGGAGTGATAGGAGCCACGTGCCCCCAATTGAATGGAGGTGTATGCAATGAGGTTCATTTGGTTTTCCCCTCAACAATCCAAGAATGAACTCAAACAAGAGTACATCATTAGAAAATGGTTGATGTGTGTGTTATGTCTAGTGCAATGTGATGAATGCATATTAGTATTGATGAGATATGACCTAGAAACGATGTGTGTGTGAACCTTAAAGCCGAAGCGTATATTGTGACTAGATTAAATGTATAAGTGATGATTTATCCTAAGCATATATCACCATGAGATGAAATGATGTTTGATTATTTATCCCTAAGTGTATATCACTACAACTTGAGAATAAGGAGTGGTGATGTGACCTAATGTGTATACCACTACAAAATGATAGAATAGGTGACGATTTAGCCTAAATTATATGTCACTTTTTTGGAAATGTCGCATGATGAAAGGGTGCATGGTAAGTGTGTGAGGAGTATAAGGTCGAATGGTAGGAAAAATATTTTAAAAAAGACCATGTGATGAGTGGAATATGTAAAGTATGTGATGTGTAGAATGCAATGCAAGATGTGAAGAATATAAGATGAATAGAAAAGGTGAATACACGATATGTAGACTACATATTCAACAAGTGTAGAATGTCTAAAATGTAATGTATGGAGTGTTGTATAATGTATGTATAGAGGCTAGTATTATAGGATGTAAGATGATGCTATGCTATAATCATATATGATTAAGACTAGTATAGTATTTAGAATATGTGTGAAAATGCACAGTGTAAAGTGAATAATGCAAAGTATGTAGGATAAGTAGTGTATGATGTAAGACGCGTAGACAATGGTGTATGCCTAATGATGACTAGTATGATGCATGATGTATAAATGCACAAATGTCCAAATGTTGTAGACTAAATGTAAAATGTATGGTGTATGATGCGTAATGCATGAATAGATGTGGTTTGTATGCCTTATTGTGTAGTGTGTGGGGCTCATGTGTAATAAGCCCTCAAAATTCAAGTGTGAACCGAAGAACAAGAGTGTGTCATTGGGTAATGACACTAGAATGTATGATGAGTATTGGTATATTGTGAAATTGAATAATGCAAAGATGAGATATGAATATACGCTACAATGACATGTGCATGAATGCTAAAAATGTGATGTAGTACAATGTACGAATGATAATGGAAGAATGAGGGATATTTCTATGATTATAACATGATGAGGGGGGATATATGAGCTACTATCCCCCCCAAGTGTGTAAGAGATGAAGGTCTAGTTAGAATATAGTAAGTGGATCAATACACAAAGTCGTTTCTAGAACAAAAGTGATTGGACACTTTGAAATGGTGATGGTGAAGGAGCCTTATATAATGGAGGTGGAATTTGAATTGTGTCTCGACCAGTAATAGGATTGGTTTCTTTGACAAAATGAGTTGCAAATAGAAGTGGAGGATGACTAGAAAGATTGAATGGTGGCATCTTTGGCGGTACTTGTCTTTTCAAAGAAGGCACATGAGAAATGGTGGTATGATGCTCATTAAGTGGAGGAGGGGCAAAGATCCGACATAGGAGAATCATGTGATGGAACTATAATAGTGGTTTGACTAGGAGAATAATTAGTATGCACATGTGAATGATTATCAATAAAAAGCATGTAATCAATAAGAGGATCATCTAGAACTTTCTTATAAAGATTAGAAGAATGCACACTAGTAGCCATATAGCATGGTGTAGTTGTTATAGATGGGCATGAATTTAATCGATAAAACCCGAAAATCAAGATGTTCGATCCTACATTTTATAGCATAAATGGCATTGCCATTATGTCCATTGATTCTATGATAGTTGCAATATGGACAACCTTGATATTTTGTAAGACGATAAGGAGGATAACAATGAGTAGGTGGTAAAGTGATCAATTGATGACTAAGGAGCTAAGTAAGAATGTCATGTGGCGTAGTATTGTGCTCAAACATAAGAGGCTTAGGAAATGGCATGTCTTGAGGTTCAGCTAAATGACATGTAGTGGACATAGATTGCATATAAGATGTAGAAGGAACACAAACATGGGATTGAGAAGCATCCTTAAGTTGTTGAATTTCAGATTTGAGGGATGTGATCATGGATTCCATAGCCATAAATTTGTCTTGAAATAAAGCATGTAAAGCATGGATTGAGTCCAATAGGGGTTGAGTAGATGGAGACTCACTAGGGTCGTTAAATAGACAAGCGAGCATAGGACTTAGTTCATGTGGCGACGTATTGTCATCATAATACTTGGTGTCTAAGGATTTTTGCAAAACAACTTGACAATTAGGGTATCTCCTAAGTAAATCAGATAAAGAAACTTGACCCATGATAGAGGAGAAATGAGGATCCTAAGCGTTAAGGATGTTAGGTTCACCAAAATGGTTAACTAAAATTAACTAATTATATGGTATAGGGATAGTTAATATAAGATATGAATTTTTTAAATAAAGTAAATAAATGCGTGAAGAGACTATGTAAATGATCTAAACAATTATTTGAAATGTAATGCTAAACATAATGTGCAAGAAGGAAGAGGAAAGAACTCAACTGAATAGAAGATGCTCACATGACAATGTCGCAGTGATGAATGGAAAAATTAGAAGCGGGACCAACTATGCAAAAGTCCTGAAAAGGATGGATTTGGAGGATCTAACTAGATTGAAGTGCTAGGAGAGGGAGTGGGGTGCTTGCGGATGCTCTCATCTACAACTGGGAATCCTGGTCTGTGAAAAATCTCTGAAAATGATCTTCGTAGGACTGAGATGTGATCTGGAACCTTTGCTATATATCACATTAGATTCTCTTTGCTCCTTCAGATGTCACCAATAATCCATGATGTAAGAAAGACCTGTAAGACTCCAAAACAAACCTCAAACCCTAAAAAATAAAAATTCATATGAAGGGGTAGAGACACAAGGTTGAGAAATAATAACAATAGGTTTAACACCCAATGTGTTATGTAATACCATAGATGGAAGATTATAATTAGCTATATGTTCAATAGAAACATCCTTATATGAGAACTTATAGTAGCTAACATATATTTTTCTTGGCTAGATATAGTTAACAATACACCAATTTTAATGGAATGTGACTTAATACGTTCTAAGAGATCCTTCGTGTAAGTTGGTTGAGGGCTGTCCATTAATAAAGAATTACAAACTATACATTCAATTTCCTCACAAATATCACCATTTAAAATAACATATGAACCAAAGGATCATTATTCGTATCCATAAAAAATACGTATGAAAATCATTAGCATTTTCCATTGTAGAAAGACTAGGGATTTGAGCATGTATACAAAAAAACCAAGAATTGAAACACTAGGGATAAAAGGGTGCAATAATAAACCATGAGAGGGAAAAAAGCATAAAATCAAAAAAATATAACAATAGTTTAAAATTAATCCTTGAAAACGTTAAAATGTAAAACTCTAATGTAGAAGGGAATAAAATAAACTAAACTTAACCTAATTTAAAACATATGAATAAATCAAGTAAATTAAAATAACTTGAACTTGATTCTTCCTCAAGGATGAGTGTAAGGGATAATTTTAGTGGCAAATTTTCCTAAACTTGTGAATTTTAAGGGTTTTGAAAATTAAAAGTGGTGAATTTTCGAAGTCGATGCCGCCAAGTTCACTTAAAATTTCATGTCGACAGATCATTTGTATGGGTCACTCGCCTACTATTTACACTAAAAATGAACTTATGCATGTATTTTTCCAATGTTTGAATCAAATTGTGCTCATATTTGTTGCATGGTATAATAAATATCTTTGAGGTATAATACATATACATTGAACCTCCAAGCTATAAAAAAATACGTGTCTCCTTTTTTGTGACACAGATGACCATCCAAGATCATCGTCCTACACCTCTACTACCCACTTTTGTCTGCTTTGAAATTTGTCGTCCTACTTCCCTACTTATGTCGTCCAACCACTTTCATCCAACCCCTCATCTTTACATCCACTTCCGCCACCATCCAACCCTTTGTTTTCTAGTTCCTCACCGCTTCTACCCTCTTCTGTGCACCCCTTTATCACCCAACCCTCTATCGTGAAGGCTTGTAACGTCTAGCCCTATAGCTATATGTCAATAATAAATATCCGTGACATATCAATGGATTCTAGAAAATAGGGTAAGAAGGATACTTCTAGTTCAAAAAGAGTAACACGACATTATTTGGCTATTTTGGCTAGTCACAAAAATGAAATTGGTGTCGAGATCTATAAAAATATATATATATATGTACAATCTACTAATTTACATAATTTTAATCATATATTTTCCATAATCTGCTTTTTTTTGTTGTAGTATTGTTTAATAAATTTTACTCTTGTTTATTAAATTGACTCTTTACTCTTTGTACACTTTTTTATTTAGTTTTATTAATCATATAAATAATTAATGTTATTGTTGACCAAAATAATCTCGCACTTATTTTGGGTAAACCGACACCATTTTTCCCCTTTGTGCTTCAATCTAAATTTTTACATATTTTAAGCACTTAAGGCCCCCAAATCATTTCCATCAGATAGGAAATTTATTCCCCTTTCTAGAGATATAAAGAATTCCTTCTAACTCTTCATATTTTTTAAGTTATGGGCCGACGGGCCTGTGAAGGATTTTTTACCAAAAGCGGCCCTATGGGGGATTTTGAAACTTTTTCACTTTTTGCGAAGCCTCGATAAGTATAAGGGTGTTGGCGTGAAGCCTCCACGTGTCACATCGTTGTAAATACCAAAGATATGACCCAAAGCAGAGACTCAAGCAAGTGCTTGCCCTCCACGTGTCTAGAGCCCGAAAAGGTAGAAGCAGTCATTGAAAATTCTAAGTAGAGGAAGGCCAACAAAAGGTGCCACATGTCGACTAGGCCAACTTCAAAGATAAATCCAAATATTGAAGAATCAAACATGTGCCATCTTGCCACATAGTCAGGGTTTGAGAAAAGCATAGGCCCAGACTGGCTAAGTATCGCAGACTTGCGGAAGGCACCACGTGTCTCTTCTGCATCTTCAAAGGTAAATCTAAAAGTGGGTCTCCCAGATAAGCGGTAGCCTTCCACATGTCCCATGTCTCAAAAGGGGCAAAGTTGACAGTTGAAAAGTCAATATGGGGTAGATTCGACGGAGGGTGCCAAGTATCTCAATGGCGCAAATTCAAAAGGGGTGGCCCAAGGGCCGGTCCTCAAAGTGAGCGGCAGTGCGAGTTTCCACATGTCCAAAAGTCAAAAAGGGGGATAGATCTGACCGCTTAAATTGACTAAGTATAGAAGGGATGGAAGAGGCCTCCATGTGTCTCATCTGCGCAACTTCAAAAGAAAAATCTTAGGTGGTTTTCAAATGAGCGTGAAGCCTCCATGTGTTTAGGGGTAGACACAATGTCCTCGCCAATGTGAAGGGACTTAGGAAAATGCAGAGGAAACAAAGGATCCCACAAAATCCACCACGTGTCCGTCCGACGTGATTTCAAGAACGAAAGGAAGAATTTGAATCTTCAAGATGTGCGAGGTTGCCATGTGGACCTGATATAGACAAGCTCTTTCAAATATTGTGTGCCCACACCCCGATCTTCGAAAACCATATATTTCAAGTGGAAACTTGGATTTGGGTGGGAGAGGACTTTTTGGAAAGATCTCGATGTCAGATTCTCACCCACCTCCATTAATTTTTTTGGCCCGCTAATTTCGTGGGCTGTCAATTCTTCCACTTGCCACCATGATGAAGGATTTGCCAAGTAAGGGACAATGACAGAGGCATGGGTGTTGCAGCGAGACTCTTTATTATGGCAGGTGGAATTCAATGCATATCTTAAGGTGGTTAAAGCAGGATTCAGATTTTCCCTCTCTCCTTATCTCTTTCAGAAGGTGGAATTCAATGCATTGTAGGGGTGGTTGGAACAAATTTCGATTTTCCCTCTCTATTTCTCTCTCATTCTTCTATATATTGTAAAGGAGAGGAATTTTCAAGTGGTTGTTCATCCTTTCTCTCCCACCCCCTCTCTCTCTTCCTTAGGGTAGAACGCATAGTCTAAGCCTCCTTTCATGGCTCTATAATGGCATTTTCTTGCCCCTTTCCAACCAATGATGTACCATGTAACTTTTGGAGCAATAGAATCTATTTTGTGATGCATCTATCCATCCTTTGCTCATTTTATTATCTCTTCTTACCTCTCATCATTGCAGGGTATACTATGCATACTCTTATGTTCATTGTAGGTCCTGAGAGTTGTTCTTAATGATTTTTGAAGTGGTGTTCTATGTGAAATCTATCTTTGGTCTGTTGTGCATCTTGTCTACCCTCTCCTCTGAAAACCTCTCTCCACTTCAAGTAGTCGGATCTGTGATCAGCCACTTCCTTTTTGGTGTATCACCGCTTAGTGTAGGCTCTCTTTCACTTTCTCTCTCTCTCCTTGTCTCCTTAGAATGGTTAGATTAGGATTAGATTAGATTCTGCCTACACTGGAGTAGTTTGTGGCAGGTAGATTAGGAAGCAGGAACCCACCTTCTTTGGAGGTCCATCTCAAGTTTATAAGTCTCACACTTGAGAGATGGGGCAATGTTGTACAATCACACCGAATGCCCCAACTTCATAAAAAGGACATTCAGGGGTGCCGTGATTCTGCATTAATAGTTTTGGCTCACCCGATGGGACACTGAGGTTAGATTCTCTCATCTTTCCAAGGTGTCTCATTATCAATAGAAAATCTTAAGCCACCATGTGACATAATATTTTTGGCACACTAGGTGGGATACTCGAGGTCCAAGCACCTTAACACTTCATCTTAGCAGGTTGGTGTGTTCTTGTTAAAATTCAACCTTTTGAGGCACATGCACAAAGCACATCTGTAACTCCATCTAGTCAACAACCCATTCTTTGAGTTGCAGACCTTTTCCATCCATTTCCACCCATCTTCATTCATCTTTTCTTTCCATATCTCCCATTTTCTCCCATTCCATGAAGTTGTGCAATCATGACTTCATTTCCTTCTTGAACTCACACTTGCAACAAATGCATTTCCCAACTCCTCCATATCAGCATTATGATTAGATCCAGAACCATTATGCTTACCCATATGAGCAGTGTCAAAATCATTTTGGCCAAGAATCTTATCAAGAACAAGGGGACACATACAATGGTGATAGCTACATGGAGAATTCTGATATGCTTTGGAAAAGATTTAGGGGATGGAGGCTAGCATGGTGCATTCCAGGGCTACAACACAGATGAAGGCATTCAGGATTGGTTACAGGGCACCCTTTACATGGGGAGGCACTTTTCCAAGACATTACAACCCTTAGGAGAATCTTGACTTCATGATTGAAGTGTTTCCTCAACTTACACAGTGGATTGAGGAGATTGAGGCTTATGAGCTGGACACAAGACAACCTTGTCAATGGGTAAGTCATTCACCACCTCCTTGTCCTTCATTTTCTTTTTCTCAAGATTTATCATTTCAGCATGATCAAGAGTCAAACCCCTCACTTCCTGCTCTAAGTGTTGACTTCCTTTCTCCATCTCCTAGTCTTCCATTTGATCTCAATTCTTCCGCCCTTTTCCTTCCCAAGCATTCATCCCCTCCAAACAAAAATAATTTCCACTCCCCTCTCCACCAAAAACAATAGAAAAACTGTTGAACCCCAACCTTCCACTCCTCTTGCTTTCCCAAGTCCATGTTGGGAAGAGACTCAAGAATCCAATCAAGGAAAACAACAAGAAGGGGAGCCCAATAGAGAAGAAATGACATAAAATCCGAAGAGTTGGGCTACCGATTCGAGTTTAAAAATATTCCTTTGATGGTTAAACCAAAAGAGGAGGTCGAGTTGAAGAGCCAAAGGGTGGTTGAGGCTGAGTTTGCATCGAGAAGAACAAGAATAAGAGGAAGAAAATCAGCAAATTGCTTATGGCACTTTGTCTCAAAGAGGATGCCGATATAATCCAAGCTACATAACTAATTAAGGAGGAAGAAGAAAACTATATCCAAGTCCCATTGGAGAGGAGCATATGGGAGAGATCGAATCAAATTTGAGGCCACTTAATGAAGAAAGAATCATCGAAGATTTTTTGCTTTCATTTCAAGGGCCTGATTTGATTGATGAACCCATGTTGGAGGAGGACCATATCGCTCCCGTGAGGCTCCAAGTACAGATCAGGTCATAGAAGAACCTTTAGTTCTTCCTCCTACTTTATTCCCTTCAATATATAATGTGTAAGAGGAGTTTGAGCTTTCAAACTTCATGTTTGAGGATGAAGGGAACCATTGTGAGCTAGTTGCAGATCAGGAGGACACCATGGAGGAGGTAGAGCACATGCAGCAGGACAACAAGGAGGTAGATTTCTGTCAGACTTGGAAGATTACTTTGATGGAGAGGATCCCGAGGAGATAACATCATTTTCTCCTCCATCATCCACCTTCCAAGCACGTGAGCCTGCTGTCATGAAGGAGATAATTCAAGTACAACAACCTACACTTCATAACAGCCCTCTGGAACCAAGGTTGGAAGATATGAATCTTCCATGTTCTTCACAAGAGAAGGAAGGGAAAAGGCAAGAGGATGTCATCATCTCTTCCACACCATCCATCTAGGAAGGTCAGAAATAAAACTCCATTCTTGGAGTTAAAGTTCAGAGCAATGGGAAAATTCAAAGGACCATATAGTGCCCTATCAGGTACTTGGCTTCATTAGAGCCAAGAGAGTTGCCACCAGTCATGCTCATTTCAGAGCATGAGGTTGAGCTACAAAGCACCAAAGGTCAAGCAACACCTCCCAGACCCAAGCACAGAAAAACTCCAGGAGGTGTACATTGTGTTTGTTGATACTTTGAGGAGGGCAAGACACCATCTACAAGGTGGTTTTTTACTCTCATTTCCGACCATGTCTAGCACCAAATCAACTACATGGTCCCAATTTTTGAGAAAGGGAAGCTATTTCTCCTGCCTATGGTAGGATTTGTTTATCTTTTCTTTGTTAGGGTTAGTGTAGGAGTAGGTTTAGATTTCAGTTTCAATAGGGAAGAAGTGCTTTTTCACACTCTGCATGTTCCACTTGGAGCATGTATGATTTCCAGTTTTGTACATAGTGTGTCGTGGTGTTTCATTACTCCAAGGTTGTATCACTATGCGGTTCAGTGTGCCCATAGTCCATTTCTAGAATAGGTAAAAGCCCTAGGTAAAGACAATTTTCTACTCTTAGAGATCTAATCTCCATGATTTTCTTAAAAAACTGAGAGTGTGAATAGCGAGACGACTTGTGGTCACTTTAGTTCTAGTAGTTTCCAGGTGGCTCAGGGATCAGATTTTCAAAGTTCAGGGATCAAATTTATGTTTACCAAGTAGACTTCATGCCCAATGGATGCTTCAAGGTCACTGATCTTTTCACCTAGCATGCATGTGATCCCAATGAGTCACCTAATTGTTGACAAAAATAAGCTCGCACTTATTTTGGGTCAACTGACACCATTTTCCCCTTTGTGCTTCAATATGAATTTTTACATGTTTTAAGAACTTAAGGCACCTCAAAGTATTTCCATCAGATAGAAAATTTCTTCCCCTTTCCATAGATATAAATAATTCCTTCTAACTCTTCATATTTTTTAAGTTACGGGTCGGCGGGCCTTAGAAGGAGTTTTTGCCAAAAGTGGGCTGCTGAGGGATTTTGAAAAATTTTCAATTTTCGCAAATGGCACAATTTTCAAGTGCAGGCCCATGATCTTGTGGGGTCTCATCAGCCATTAGAGATTCATATATCTCGTGGAGGATTCCATGTTCCTCATCAATGTAAATTCAAAAGGCACGACCCAAAGCGGAGACCCCAAACAAGTGCCAGGCTTCCACGTGTCCCAGGTCCAAAAAGGGACAAAGTCGACTATTGAAAAGTCAAAATCGGGCAGAGCCAATGGAAGGTGCCATGTGTCAACTTGGTGTAAATTCAAAGACCAACTCCGAAGGTGGATCCCCAAACAATCACGGACTCGCCATGTGTTCCGAGTCCAAAAAGGGGACGAGTTGGCCGTTTAAAATGACTAAGTATAAGGGTGTCGGTGGAAGCCTACATGTGTCACATTGGTGAAAATTCAAAAGGCATGACCAAAAGTAGAGATGAAGCAAGCGCTGGTCCTCCACGTGTCTAGAGCCTAAAAGGTAGAAGGCAGTCATTGAAAATTCTAAGCGAGAGGTAGGCCAGTGGAAGGTGCCATATGTCGACTCGGTGTAACTTCAAACATAAATCCAAAGAGTGGATACTCAAACATGTGCCATTCCACCACGTAGTAAGGGTTCAAGAAAAGCATCAGTCTGAATCAGCTAAGTATCGCAGAATCGTGGAAGACGCCACATGTCTCTTCGGTGCATCTTCAAAGGTAAATCTAAAAGCGGGTCTCCCAGATAAGCGTTATCCTTCCACATGTCCCAGTGTCCAAGAAAGGGCGAGTTGACGGCATGAAAATTCAATATGGGGTAGATTAAGGGGAGGGTGCTAAGTGTCTCAATGGTGTAAATTCAAAAGGGGCAGCCCAAGGGCCAGTCTCAAGCGAGCATGGAGCTTCCATGTGTCCAAAAGTCAAAAAGGGGGATAGAGTCGACCACTTAAATTGACTAAGTATGGAAGGGATGATAGAGGCCTCCACGTGTCTCGTCTCCAGTGCAACTTCAAAAAAAAATTGGGCGGTTTCCAAATGAGCGCGAAGCCTCCACATGTCTAGGGGTAGACACGGTGTCCCCACCAACAAGAGGGACTCAAACAAAATATAGAGGAAATTGAGGAGCCCACGAAAGCTATCATGTGTCGGTCCCCACGTGATTTCAAGAGCGAAAGGAAGGAGCCGAATCTTCAAGATGCGCGAGGCTACCACGTGGACCTGATATGGATAGGCTCTTTTAAATATTGCATGCATGCGCCCTAATCTTTAGAAAGCCATATCTTTCGATTGGAAACTTGGATTTGGGTGGGAGAGGAATTTTTGGAAATATCTCGATGTTGGCTTCTCACCTGCCTCCATTAATGTTTTGGCTTGATAATTTTGGGGCTTGTCAAGTATTTCACCTACCACCATGATGAAGGATGGGCCTCTTTCTTACCCAATAAGGGATAGCGATGGAGGCATGGGTGTTGCAGCGAGACTCTTCATTGTGACAGGTGGAATTCAATGCATATCTTAAGGTGGTTAAAGCAAGATTCAGATTTTCCCTCTCTCCTTCTCTCTTTCAGTAGGTGGAATTCAATGCGTTGCAGGGGTGGTTGGAATAGAGTTCAATTTTCCCTCTCTCTTTCTCTCTCATTCTTCTATATATTATAAAGGAGGGGCATTTTCAAATGGTTGTTCATCTTTTCTCTCCTGCCCCCTCTCTCTTTCTTCCTTAGGGTAGAACACGAGTCTAAGCCTCCTTTCATGGCTCTATAATGGCATTTTCTTGCCCCTTTCCCACTTGATGATGTACCATGTAACTTTTGGAGCAATAGAATTTGTTTCGTGATGCATCTGTCCATCCTTGGCTCATTTTATTATCTCTTCTTACCTCTCGTCATTGTAGGGGTATATTGTGCATACTTTGATGTTCATTGTAGGTCCTGGGAGCTATGCTTAATGGGTTTTGAAGTGGTGTTCCATGTGAAATCTATCTCTAGTCCATGGTGCATCTTGTCCACCCTCTCCTCTGCTCACCTCTCTCCACTTCAGGTATCGGATCTATGATCGCCACTTCCTTTTCTGGTGTATCACCGCTTAGTGTAGGCTCTCTTTCACTTTCTCTCTCTCCATGTCTCCTTGGAATGGTTAGATTAGGATTAGTTTAGATTCTTCCTGCACTGGAGTAGCTTGTGGCAGGTAGATTAGGAAGTAGGAACCAACCTTCTTTGGAGGTCCATCTCAAGTTTGCAAGTCCCACAGCTTGAGAGATGGTCCAATGTTGTGCAATCACATTGAATGCCCCAACTTCATAACAAGGCCATTCGAGGGTGTTGTGATTCTACAATAAGAGTTATATTTTTGTAACACTTATTTATGCAGACATTTCTCAAACACATTCAGAAACTAATGTATTTCAAGATGATCCTATTGATGAAAACATTTGTTCCCTTGATGACATTGAACTAGGAGAAGACACATCAAATTATCATCCAACACCGACCTCGAGAAAAATCTTCTACTCCAATATCTGTTTCTAGAAAAAGGAGACATGATGATTAGGATATTCCTAATGAGAAAAAACTTATAGAAGACCTAGAGGCATAAGTTGAAGAAAGTAATAAAAATATGTGAAAAGAAAGAGGACTAATTAGACAATAGGAAGGAATTTCAAGTTTGACTGGGTAGCCAAATATCCTTTTATTGAACCTATGGAGCCAAAAATGGTAACAATATTCCAACTCAATGTCGATGTAAAATATGTAGTTGGAAACAAGGGAAAGATCATACAATGCAACTCAAATTAGACACTATTAAAAACACTATGGGAAAATATATATTTCACAAAATCAAAAAGATGGGCACATAGTAAGGACTCATAAATGGAAAAATTAAAAAAATCTTTCATGTAAATCACGTATAAGAGTATGAAAAAGAAAAAAATGTTTGAAAAATCTAAATGAAAAAGGCGGCACAATTACGTTGAAATTAGGCAAAGCTATGCAGATTGAAAAGGCTTGCCAAAATTTTTAATTTTCCATGGTATTCCATATATTGAAAAGAGAATACCTAATTTAGATTTCTTAGATAATAATTTTTTTATAGGTTATCATATTAAATATGTGAGGAGCAATAAGTGGAGAGGAAAATAGAGATTAGATATCTCACACCATTTATTTATCAGAAACATGTACATATATATAGGAGAGGAATATAACAATATTCCCCATAATTGTAGGAACGTTATAAACAAATAGAGAATAATGGGATACGATTAAACAAACAAGCCTAATAATATCTAATTATTTGCTACATTGAACTATGCCAACATTCCCCCTTATTACATTATTCTTGCAAATGTAACCCCTAAAAAGTTCAAATTTCACTTTTCCAAGAGATTTGGTGAGAATATCAGCTACTTGTGCTTTTGTAGGATAGTACTGGAGCTGAATGTGATGGTTTAAGACATGCTCTCGAATGAAATGATAATCAATCTCAATGTGTTTTTTTCTCTCAAAAAAATAGGATTCTACATGAGCTTCAACACACTCTAATTGTCGCAATAGAGAATAGGTGACTGTTTTTTAGGAATGCCCATGTCATCCAAAATGTGACATAACCATATTACTTCGCACACAACTCCTCATGTAGTGTGATATTCTACCTCTATGGATGAAATAGAAACAACATTCTGCTTCTTACTTATCCATGAGATAGGTCTAGATCCAAGATGAAAAATATACCATGTGGTTTACTTCCTGTCATCAATAGATCTGGTGTGGTTTCAGTCGACATATCCCTGTAAGAAGAATTGATCATTCTTCTTATATTATAGACCAAAATCAACTGTACCATAGACACACCTCAAAATATGCTTTGCTACAGTCCAATGACATTTCTTTGGCTCTTGCATGAACCTAGAAAGATAGCTGATAACATAGCATAAGTTTGGTCTGGTATATGTCAAGTAGATGAGCCCTCCAACAAATTGCCTGTAGAGAGTAGCATCTACTTGAGGTGAGTCTTGGAATCGTGAAATTTTTAAACCTTTTTCTATGGTAGTGGATATAGGTTTAGAGTTGGACATTTTGTACATTTCAAGGAGTTTCTTGGCATACTTTATCCGGGAGACAAATATGTGATACTTCTATTGCCATATCTCTAAGCTAAGACAATAATGTAGTAGCCCCAAATCCGTCATGTTGAAGGTTCTTTTGAGATCATTCTTCACAATATCAACTTGATCTTCTTAACTATCAATGATCACAAGATCATCCACATACACAACAAGAATGAAAATTTCTTTTCCTACCTCATTTATATATAAATTGGAATCCAAGGGGATACAAGTGAACCAATGCTGCAAAAGGTGATCATCTATCTTGATGTACCATACCTTAGGAGTTTGTTTCAGTCCATACAATGATTTGATGAGATGACATACCTTATGAGGATACTTTTCATCAACAAATCCTTTAGGTTGGGTCATGTAAACTTATTCTTTTAGATCACCATTAAGGAAAGCACGCTTGACATCCATCTGCTAAAGTTTACATCCCTTCTGTGCTGCTAGTGCACAAACAAATATGATGGTATTGATCTTCGCAGTGGGTGCAAATTTTTCTTCATATTCAATGCCCTCTTTCTAAGCATATCCCTTTGCTACAAGTTGAGCTTTATGTTTTTCAATGGATCTTGTCTTGAAAACCCATTTGCAGCCTATGGGTTTCTTTCTTGTAGGAAAATCGACAAGTTCTCGTGTTCGATTTTGCATGAGTGAGTCATATTCTGCATCCATGGCTTCTTTCCACTAAGGTTGACTAAGTGCATCACAAACATTATCAGGATCAGAGATATTAATCAGTAAAATCATAAGTGTAAAATTTACCTCATTTATTGTCTCACTCCTCATTCTAAATCCTAATGAAGTATTTGGGAGTGATTACATGTGAGAGTCCTTAATGGAGCTTTGTACTCACTTCAGACGAGAACTCAACTATTGTTGTGAAGAACTTTTCTATTGATGTGAGGGTGGATGCAGAGTAACATTCTCCAATTCTCTAAGGTCAACATATAGCTCCCCTTGCAGCACATCTTTTCTCTAAGTAGTCTCCTCTTGCTCATCATCTGACTCGGAGACTACTCGGTGAGAGGTGGTTGGTAATGGTTCTTTTGTTGGCATTGTTGAGTCAAAGGATGACTCGTCATAAACCACATCTCGACTTTCATATATTTTCTTTGTCTCAAGATCCATGAGACGGTATGCCTTTGAGGTAGTGTTATAGCCCAATATGATGCACGGAGTGTTTTCGACCAAATTTCTTTCTCTTCTAAGTCAGGACATGCATATATGTGCAACCAAATACTCATAAATGAGAAATTGATGGCTTTTTACCACTTTATACCTCTTCTACCGTTTCATTTTGTAGAATATTTTTTGGTGCCCTGTTGAGAAGATAAACAATTGTTTGTACTACTTCATCCCAATATTGATGCTCCAACCTTTTTGTTGATAGCATGCGCAGGACCCATTTCCATCACTTTTTTATTGCGTCACTCACCAATGTCATTCTTCTGGGGTGTGTAGGTAGTAGTCAGGTTCTTCTTAATGCCTTGTTAGTTCAGAATGCCAAGAACTTATTTGATGTGAATTACCCCCTCGATCTGAGACGAGTAGAAGAAGGCATTGTCCGATCTCCTTTGTAAAATGCTAATAGAAGATCTAGAAATTATGAAGGGCTTCACTCTTCTTCTTCAAGAAAAACACCCACATATTTTGAGAGTAGTCATCCATGAATAATTGGAAGTACTGGTATCCTGAAAATGAAGCACACAAGTCCATTCAGATCGGTATGAACTACCTCCAGATGCTTCTTAGCATGGAAGGTACTTAACTTAAATGGATCCCTATGTTGTTTTCCTACAAGATAGCTAGGGAAAATAGGCTTTTGAGTCTTGAAAACCTCAAGGATTATGAGCTCAATTATCTGGCTCATGATCTTGAGCTTGCGGAAGTTTTTCATGCCTTAGTACGATGGAGACACTTCCTTCTTGGCCAGAGATTTACACTCAGGACTGATCACTTGAGTCTTCGCCACCTCTTCACACAGCCCAATCTTAATGCTCTTCAGCGGCATTGGATGGAGTTTCTTTGTGAGTACGACATGGAGATAGAGCATGTGAAGGGGAGGGAGAATGTGGTTGCAAATGCCTGGAGTAGAAGGAGACATGTGGTTATGGCCACATCAAGTGGCAAGCCAGAGACTTGCATGGAGAAGGATATTGTAGAAGCTTCCTCTCGACAACTTCTACCTTGCCTGGGGCGAGAGATTGAGTCTCGAGATCCCTTAAAGGGAATTTTGATAGATTCTCATTAGAGATGGATGGCCTTCTTTGAAACCAAGATTAGATTTATGTTCCTAGAGATGGAGACTTGAGACAAGAAATTTTGATAGAGGCTCATCATGCACCCTATTTAGTCCATCCCAAGGTGAATAAGATGCACACCATTTTGAGATAGTTGTACCATTGGAGGGGACTTTGGAGAGATGTGGCTCAGTTTGTATCATGTTGTTTAGAGTCTCAAAAGGTGAAGTCTGAGCATCAGCATCCAGCTAGCCTTCTCTTTCCTCATGCCATACTAGAGTGGAAATGGGACACCATTTCCATGGACTTCATTGTTGGGCTACCAATGTTGGGATACCACCATGATGCCATCATGGTCACGGTGGATAAATTGATGAAAGTGGCTCATTTTTATCCGGTGAAGACCACCTACATAGTTATTGCATTGGCATGGGTATATCTTGATGAGATTTTCAGATTGTACATGGGATTCCACAGAAAATCATTTGTGACCATGATCCTTTGTACCCTTTTATACCACCACGCAAAGATGCCCTTAGGACGAATATCAATTTTAGTATAGCATATCACCCCGAGACAGGATGGATAGATTGTGTGGGTGAATAAAATTTTGGAGGACATGCTTAGGATGTCATGGATCACTAGTCAAGATGGGAGGAGTACCTGTACTTGGTGGAGTTTTCCTACAATAATAGTTTTCAGAGTTCGATAGGCATGGCTCCTTTTTAGGAATTATATTACAGAGAGTGTAGGACACCTCTTAGTTGGGACAGGTTAGAGGACAAGGTTTCTCTTGGGCCACTTTATTACGGGACATGGAGCAGCGGTGATTATGATCAAGCTGATATTTCAGAGGCACAGGACCGGTAGAAGAAGTATGCGGATCAAAGACAGATAGATCGTATTTTTGATGTGGGCATGAAGGTGTTCCTTCGTGTCAGGCCACATAAGAGCCCTATCCATTACAGAAAAGGTTCTAAGTTAGATCTTAGATTTGTGGGGCCCTTTAAGATCTTGGAGCGTATCATCCCTTTGGCCTATCGTCTAGCGTTGCCACCTAGCTTGTCTCGCATCCATGATGTGTTTCATGTTTTAGTACTTAGGAGATATATTTCATATCCTTCCCATTTGCTAGATTGGACTGCATTGTCGGTGTAGGATTAGGGGTAGGTGATGGTGGAGCCCATCCGCATTATAGAGAGGAGGACCACGGCTTTTGTGGTAGAGAAATTGACCATGTTTGGGTCCATTGGGACAGTACGATGAGACCGCTGCTACATGGGAGGATGCCACATTACTACAAGTTCAGTTTCCACACCTATTCCAATGAATTTTAGGAGGAAGTCAAGTCTAAGGGGAGGGGGATGTAGTGCCCACTTCCCTTCGACACCTTTTGGATTATTGATTTCAATACTGTCGACTACTCTTATGGATATGATTATGGATTTTTGATTTAGTATGATGTTAGATGTTAGAAATACTGGACTGTTGTTGATTCGATTCATATTGATGTTGATATATTGTGGACATGGTTATTTATATATATTTCTGACATGTGATATATTTTGTCATATTGAGTAGACCTTTGATAATTGGATTAATGTTGTGATCATTTCAACATGGATGAAATGTGGAATAGAAATGTTGCTAGAAATTGTAAATAATATCATAATTTCCTAGATGATATTTGATTCGTATATAAATGATTTTGGATTTTCATTGTATATTTTATCATAGATGTTTTTAATGCAGCCACGAGGCCGAAGAGGGTATTTATGTGTTTTGTAGGTAAAATTATTCACAACAAACATCGGGGGATTGGAGACCAACCACATTGGAATTCTAGGTGAATCCAACTAGGGTCACCATGGCAACATGTAATTGTGTGTGTGTGTTTGAATTTGGTTAGGGAAAATTGTGACCAAGGGGTCATGTGTTGTCTTTTATTATTAGTTCCTTTTATTAATGTTAGTATGTGTTTCTTTTAGTAATGTAATTTACTTGTTTTAATTATTTAGATTTTAGATGTATGTTTACCCCTTTATTATTAATGGGTTGTAGTGTCTTATTTAAGCTAATCTAACCTTGTCCTAAACTAATTAAAGATGTGACCAAAAGGAGTTCATTTATTAGACTTGATTTGTTCTTGGATTTTGTGTTGTGTGTTGAATGCTTGAGATCTTGAGTGTTGTACACTCTACCTTTCATGGGAAACTCGAATTTGACCTTAGAGGCCAAATTTGGAAGCTTGTGGGACAAATCAAACTTGTCCCACACATCTTAAATTACTATTCCAACCCTACCTATGGGTTAGGGGGTCAAAATTAGACCCTATTAGGTGTTTTGGGAAGATAAAAAGGTAAAATGCGTATTGCAATTTCTTTCAAGTAATCAATTTTGTCCTTAGGGGGTCTGTGGGCTTAGATGGTATGTGTAAGTAATTTTTCATTCCTTCAACCACTTATTAATTGTGCATTGGAATAAGAGGTTGACTAAGGTGATGTGGAGTGGAGAGGAAATGAGGTGGCATCCTACTTGGATCCACATTATCCCCCTCTCTCCCTTTTCTATTTATGGAAGTTCTTTTGCTTGTTTGGGGGTTACTTCATTATTTTGGGCTCTTGCATTTTGAGAGTTAGAGTATTTTTGGGAGTGCTTGTGGATGCTTGCTTGGTTTTGAGGAGCTTGGAGATTTACTCTTGGAACAAGCTCTACTATGGAAAGGTAGGAGCTTTACCTTGTTTATGTTATGCTTTATTTTGTGTTTATATGCTTGTGTTGAGTATTGTTTTCTTTTGAATGCTTGTTGGGTGTGGGTAGATTGCTTAAGTTTGGAGTAGGAGGAGACTATGGGGAGATTTCATGTAGGGAGGCATAAGATTTTACCTTTTTTTTGGATAGATTTTTGGTTGGGTGTCCCACCTTGTACAAGGAATGCTTGCATTCTTTTTTCTTTCTTTTATGAGGGACCCATAAGAGATTGAGGGAGGCATAAGATTATGTGGGAGGTATAAGGAGTACTTGAGGGAGGCATAAGAGTATGTAGGGATTTGAGACATGCATTGGAGGATTTAAGGTGGGCATCCATTCCCATTGGGAGGCATAAGTGGCCTCCCCATAGGTCTTTCTCCTTTGGCTTTCATTTTAAGCCTTTTCTTTGTTGTTTTGTTGTTCTTCTTTCTTGTGTTTTTGTTGAGTTGAATGTGGTTGAAATCGTTGTGAAATATTTTTTCTGTGTTGTGGAAGCTTGTTGTTGCCATGTGTTGGAATCATCTCCCATTGTAATGTGGTTGGGGCTCGGGGGCCAACGGAGAGGATGGCTTCTCCTCTTCATTGGATATCTTGGTTGGGTGGAGAGCGTTTCCTCTCCCCCATTTTGTTGTGGATCAAGCAAATCATGATGGAGCTCTCTTGTTGGTGTTGTGAAGCTTGGAGATTTTGTTGGAATCCTTAAGAAATTCATCCTTGTGAAAAGCCTTTTTGTATTCCCACTAAGAGTGGAGGAACTTGTAATATTGCTTTTCATTTTAGCTTTCATTATTGTAAATTTTTCCCACTTTAAGTGGAAGATGTTGTATTAAGCTTTTGAAGGAAAGATTGTATTGATTTTTATTATTAAGGTTGTAATGTAGATGGAAATGAAAGTTGAAGGAAAGACAATTTATTCCCCTTTTTCACTTGGCTTGTAACCTCATATGAGTGTGTTGATCTTGTTGGAATGTTAGTAGTTCTTACTCTAAAACTTATTGGAGATATTGTTGAAACTCTCTTGTGGAATGTTGGGAAATTTGCTTGAAGAAATATTAAATTTCATTGTGTTACTTAAAAGGCATGTATTGGAAAAGTTAGAATATTAGTGCATTTTTTCTTGTATTGTTGATGGAAAGAACTTAAGTTTTAAATAGTCTTCAATAGACCAATGAAGTAAGTTAAGTTCTAGCTCTAGTATGTTTCCTCATTTAAGAATTTATTGTAAATCCATTGCAAATTGCTAAGGGAAATGAAACTTAATCTCCACCTATTTTCCACACAAATCTTATCATTATTACTAATAATAAAATATTTTAATAATAAAATATTTATTAGTATGATAATACATTAATATGGAAATCCTATTAATATTATTATATTAATATACTAGTAATCTTATTATATTAATAGATTCTTAGTATTATTGTAGTAATAAAAGTATCTTTTTATATATAGTCATTGAAATGACTCCATATAAATTTTATATTATAAATAGTTTCTTTGATAATGAAATTTTTTTAAGAAAAATCTCCTTGGTCACGGATTTAGTGTACATGCCCAAAAGAAAAGGAGGTGGGGTCGATTTCCCCACCCCATTAACCCTAAACTACCCAAACCCCCTTTCATTAAAGTAAAAGCCCCACCTCACTTTTAACCCCCTACATGGCTTTCCCACATTAACATAAAAGAAATATGCAGCTAATTTTTATACTCATGCCCCCGCCCGCGCATCCATTACAAATGGACTATGTTATTTTGAAGAGCGGCCAAACCTCTTTTGGGTGGATTTGGTACACACACACACACACACACACACACACACACACACACACACACACACACACGCACACGTGTATATATATATATATATATATATATATATATATATATACATATACATATACATATACATACATACATACATACATACATACATACATACATATATACATATATATATACATTAAATCTTTTAATATATTTCTAATATATTTTTGTTTTTAATATATATATATATATATATATATATATATATATATATATATTATATATATATATATATATATATATATATGTCAATCTAGTTAAATAACTAAAATAGGTAAATACCCACAAGCCCTTTTGGACCAACATTGTTGAAATGGAATATACTAAAATATACAAATGCTTTTAAAACCCTAATGAGGGTATACACAAAATAAGGAAATAATTAAACTTGTATGCCTCTCCCAAGAGCTTGAAATGGCCTAAACATAATAGAAACAATGAGCCAAATGAAATGTGAAAGGAGACTTCATAAGGATGTTTTAGGGTTGGTTACCCTTTTTCCACATCAAGGGACCAAATTGAATCCATCCAAGGGATGAGATTCATCCCTACAAAAAGTAGGTAGAGAGTGGGTGAATGGAATTTTCCTTTTTAATTTAAATGTTTTAATTTCAAATTATGGGTTGACTTTTAAGGGGTTACTTTATGGGGTAGGGAAGTGTTCATTATCCTAACCCAACTTTTAATATGGGACCTTGCTAGTTGTTTCAACATTGTAGAATTTAAATAGCCTTGGTATTTAATTTCATTGGCCATTTTTATCCTTGACACACCATAGGGGAATATTAAACTTTGGTAGGAATTATTTTTATTTAAATAATCCTTAGGGAGATTAAACTTGCTTAGTCAAAACAATGTAGTAAAGCATACTGTAGTTTTTTTAAATATTATGTTATCATGGAAAATTAATTATTAAGTCATCACCTTAGAGGCATTAATGTGGCAACTGTCATTTTTGAAAAATTTTGTGGGCACGCTTTTCAAAAAATATTCCTTCATTTTTCTAACTAAACCTAGGTTGTTCTTGGGTCTTGTGCAAGCATTTTAGCGGGTGTTACAACACCTTATATCTTAACTAAATAAGATCCCTAGTTGAGTTACCACCATAGCCTGTATGTTTAGCGACATCATCATGAAACCATCAGTTAAGAACGACTTGATCAAACATTATCTATAGTAAGTGGTCCCCTTCCAGGATTGGTTATCATGTGTGTAGTAAGGAGAATGTGTTCTCTTCAAGTCTCGACTTACGTGTTAGGTGACAAAGATCACCCACTACCCTTAAAAGTAACCTTTAGTAGTTGGGATTATTTGATGAAGTTAATATTTAACACTTGTTGTACCCTCCCTCTCATTCTAGCCACATTAGTTTGCAAAACACTATCATCCTAAAAGATAATTAATCCTCACAACTAAAATTTCTTGTACTTCACCTTAATCTGATCTATAATAGGGCGTAGATCCCTAAGTGAAAATTGAAATTTAACTAAACCTCGTTGATTAGGAGGTTAGCTTGTGGGTAGAAAATGGTAAGTAGCTCCTTGAAAACAAAATTTATTTGAAAGATGTTGACTTTAGAGAACCCAGGAAACCAAAATCTTGGTCCTATAATCCCTTGTTATGCCCTTTTATGACATTAAGAATAAAATAAATTTCACATGTGGAATCGTGAAATGCGAAACATGGGATCTTACCTTAAACACAAATCACTTGTGGTTCATGTGTATTTTATAATACTTCCAATCATGTACTTATTCAATATGTTAGACAAGTACTTAACTCCTTTTGTTATAAAATAATGCTAATAATGAGACCATAATGTGATGTAAGAGTAAAGCATACAAGAGTGAACGAGATTTGAGGTTAGGAATAATTTCACTCTTGGAGTCCTTATAACTCAATTAGACATTTCCTTGTGTTAAAAAGAATATGAATTGCCTTGGTGAGATCAACTTCGAGAAAACAAAAGATATTTATAAATCTAAATAAAATTTATTGACTTGGAAATGTTGAATGGATTCAACAATTTATTGAATCGTATTAATTATGGTAGGGAAATAAAGATACCGTGATAAAAACAAAATGTTTTGGAAAAATGTATCTCAAATCTAAATCGCCTCCAATCCTAAGACTTCGTCTTGCATCACATCGATTCAATATTGTAGTAAGGGTAAAATTCAAACATTGGATAAACGTTTGAGAAAATTAATCTTAACATAAGAACGAGAAATTAGAAACTTTGTATTTAATTTGAATTATGGAAAATAAATATGCCGATTATGGAGATTGCCATAAGGCATAAAGAGCCAACTTAAATGGTTGAACAATAAGTTGAATGTGAAATGAATTTAGGAACTCGTAGGTGGAAAAATGAAAAAATTATCCTTACATAGTAATGTTCCTGGAATGTTAATCGTAAATAATATGTAATCATGGTAATGATGTGTGTGGGCTTACCAATCCTTGGTCCCTTTTCTTGTTGTTGGGTAATTGATAGGATTCATTCATTGGGAAAAGTGTGGCATCGACATGTATATGGTGTTCTCGTGTGTTTGTGTGAGTCTTTGATGTATGTAAGTGTCTTGTGCATTTTTGAGTTTCTCTTCTTGGATCCCTTGTGGTGTTGTGTAGTGAGCAATGTAAGTCAAAAAAATTATCTTGGTATTTTACTATTGTATTTGTGTGTGTAAAATGTGGGTGTTACCATTGTTTCTCATGCCATTCCATTATTTTTTTTCCCTTGTGCTACCAACCTTGATATTATTTGCAAAGCTTTAACATTATGGTCCAATTGTTTATATTTTTACATCTAGTAATAAGTGTCTCATATTCAAGAGTTTGATTCCAACTACCCATCTTTGAATGCACAATAATGATTTTAGGTAGATCACTTTCCATATGTACATTCACACAGATTCTAGCAGAGGCCAGTCTTGTTCATGCTTTGGTTGCTCCATCAAAAGCCACTAGGGATTGTAGAGACTTTGTTATGCTTGTCAAAAATATTCATCCGAATTCAAGAGGTAATCCAAGAAGATTAACCCACATGGGCATAAGTTCCTTTCGAACTATCCCGATTCAGCATATTTTAGATGTGTGACATAAGTGCCTTTCGAACTATAACTCTTAGCATAATTTACATATATTTATATAATATAGGTATACTATAACACTCGTTAAAAACAACCCACTTGAGACCTAAGAAACAACCTAGGAGTAGTTAGGAAAATTATGGAATAATTATTGTTTGTTTAAAAGAGCCTACACCCAAGTTACAAGGCAACAACTATCACTAACAAGTTCTAAAACAATTATAATCCACTAGAACATATTTTTCTTTTATTAACTTTTGTTAGAGGTCATAAGGTCCAAAATTTAGGGTTTGATAGTTCAATTAGGTTCAGAGGGTAATTCCTCACCATACCCACTCTCTAACAAGCTTAAATATTCAACTTGATTTTTCTCACACTTAACGCATTCAAAATTTCTCTAAATTATTCCCAATGGATAGGAAATTTCCTCACCTTTCCATTGATATAAAGAAGTCCTCCTAACTCCTCATATTTCTCAAGTTATGGGCTGGCGGGCCTTTGGGTGAAAATTTTCCCCAAGAGTGGGCATGTGGGCCCAAGGGTGAAAATTTGCCCAAAGGGCAGGTTAGCGGGCCACGGGAAGACTTTTGGAACATATTCTTGCATGGGGTGAAAAAAACACATTTGCACCCGTGCTCCCATGGGTCTGCAAGTCCACCATGGACACGTAGCACTCCCGAAGGCAGTGCAGGGAAAAATGGGACGGCAGGGAGACATTTTGAAAATTCTCCCTTGCGGGCGAGGAGCCAAATTTGCACTCACCCTCCCGCGAGTTCGTAGGGGACACGTGGCATCACCTAGGCCAACGCGGGGAAAGTGGGGTAGTGGGGATAAAATTTTCTTAATGCCCCAAAGGGCTAAGAGGATAACAAGGACCCGTGCCTCCGCCGACACCACACGATGCCACGTGGCAGCTTTGGATTGGCTACATGAGCCGATGGGACGGCGGGAAAAACTTGGAAAATTTTCCCAAAATTTTCTGAAACGTAAAAAATGCAAAAGGAACCCACTCTACCGCCGATGTCTCATGATGCCACATGACATCACCTAATTGGTCAGAAGTCGACGGGAGGCGGGAAAACTTGGAAAATTTTCCGAATGCGCTAAGTTTAAAAGGGGTCCACCCTCTGCCAACACATCGTGGTGCCACGTGGCAGCCTTTGATTGGTCAGTCACCAACAGGAAAATTTGGAAAAATTTCACAAAATTTTTCCTAAGTGTTTAAGGGAAAAATTTGGGCCGCGGGCCCGCCAGGGAAATTTTTCCCAAATTTTTTTTTTTTACCCCAAGTGAAGGAAAAACTTCGTAGGACTCTAAATTTTGATAGAACGCTTGGTATTGGGCAAACAAGAACTTTATGGAAAGCTCTCGATGTCATCTTTGCGCAAATATCATTAATTTTTATTTTGATAAAGTTTAAGGGGTCAATTTTAAGAAAAAGGCTTGAAGCTTTTACAGTGTGAACTGGTAAATTTTAACTTGTGAAATTTATTCAATTTGATCTTCTTCCTCTCTCAACATGTCAAATAGACATGGAGGATTGTTCTTAGATGAATTTAGGATAGATTAAGGGTTAATTTGTTTGATTGAGGATCAATTCGAAATTTCCAACATTTGACAGAAAAATGACTACAAAATGACAGTAAAACGGTTCAAGCCGATTTTACTAAGTTTTCTAAGAAATTTCTTGAGTATTAATGTCCAGATGAATTCGTTTAGATCTCATTATGTCCAATTTAATGTTTCATTTGTTATTTCTTTGTTGCAGGTTCGAACTGTGCATTTTGGATAAAGTAATTGCCAGTTTTCATCTTCCAAGTATTAAAATTTGTTCCAATTCAAATTTAATACATATAGTTGATTCAAATTGAACTATTCTAAATCAAAATGCAATTCTGACTTCCAATTTTACACATTCCAAAAGACAGAGTTCTATATTTTCTTCACACGCATTTCTTCCTTTCAAACAGAGTTTTCAATTACATTTCAAACTCATATTTTAACAATATTAACTTCTTTTATAAACACGTAACAATGTCTATTCAACAGTAATGATTTCTTTCACAAATCTTCATTTACAATTATCAAATACAACTTACAAGATATAATCTTTCTTTTCTTTCATTCAAAAACAGAGAACAGAGTGCATCACTTTCACATTTTGAATTACAACATTCATAACCAATACAAAACATCTTTCCATCACCGAATATATTACATTTTCATCCACTTCTAGTGGGAAGAAGGTTATACAAAATAATTCTCACAAGGGACTATCAAAACTGTCTTCTTTTCCTTTGCTCTAGAACAACAACATGTAAATCCATCATACTCCAATTTTGATCACAACAAAGGCAGGGGAAAGGCAATGCTCTCCACCCAACCAAGACATCCAATGAAAGGAGAAGCCATCCTTCTTCATTGGCCCCCGAGCCCCAACAACAATGCAATAAGAAATGCGACTCAACTCATGGCAACAACAAGCTTCCACATCACAAGACAATCTTTCAACATGCACATATCATTATAAAACACAGTCCAAAACAAAAAAGTAGTTTTACAACCACATGAAAGACATAAAAAAACTCAGGCTTCATCATGCAAGCCAAAGGAGCAAGAAACTATGGGGGATGCTACTTATGCCTCCCAAAGGGGAAATGGGTATCACCACCGAGAACAACCCACAAATATATATATATATATATATATATATATATATATATATATATATATATATATATATATATATATATATATATATATATATATATATATATATATATATATATATATATCATTTCAAACCTCTTCCTTATGCTTGTCATGCCCTTATGCCTCCCCCAAGTACCCCTTATTCCTCACATTTCCTTATGCCTCCCCAACCTCTTATGGCACCCCATAACAAGTAAATAAATGCAAGCTATTTCTTTTACAAGATGGAACCCAATCCCAACTCCCTCCACCCTTATACCTCCCTAAGACACACTTATGCCTCCCACTAAATAACCCCATAGTCTTTTCCTACACAATTCCTAGGCCATCTACCCAATAGCCCACAAACAAGTAAAAACATTCACGCATTAACATTTTCATAAACAAAATAGAAGCATTTCAAGAGTCAAGCTCCTACCTCTCCATAGTGGAGTTTGTTCCAAGGTCAAAACAACAAGCTCCTTCCAATGCAAGCAATCCAAAAATCAACCCAACACAAGTATTCAACAATCTTCCCAACTTCTCCAAAAGCAAGAGTTCTCCAAAAACCCAAAAGAAGTCTCCCAAAAATGAAGAGATAAAAGTGAAGCAACCCAAAACAAGCTAAGGAATTCAAATTTTATAGAAGAGGGAAGAGAAGAGGATGAGGTGGATCCATGTAGGATGCCACTTCACACATCCTCAACTCCAACACAAAGTCAACTTCATTCTCCAATGCATAATAAATAAGTGGGTGAATAATATGATAGATTTACTTACAAACTCCAACAAGCTCATACCCCATAAGGACTGAAATTAAATTATGCAAGAAAATGCAATTACAACATTCAACTTGACTTGTAAAAATGCATTAAAAGAATTCTAAATCTAACCCTCTAACCATAGGCAAGGTTGGTATGTAACTTTAAGAGGCATGGGACAAGTTTAACTTATCCCACAAGCCTCTAAAATCAGCCTCCAAGGACAAATTCGAATTTCCAAGAAGGTGGATTGTTTCACACTCAAAAGTTAACTTACACATCACTTACAACACTTTAAAACATGGCCAACAACTCCATTAATTACATTCTTATGACATCTTTTAATTAATTAACTAAACAATATGATTACTCAAAAATTAACACCACATTAAACAAATAATGAAAGGGTGAGTGCACCACATAAAACACATGCAAAAATTAAACAAAAGGGACCAAATAAAAGAGAAACATAAAATCCCTTGGTCACATTTAAAGGTGATTCCCCCATGGGAATCCCTAACACAAACAAATACAATTGCCATGGTGACCTTGTTGAATTCATCTAGAATTCCAATGTGGTTGGTCTCCAATCCCCCGATGTTTTTGTGATATTTTAACCTACAAAACACAAATACCTCCTTCGGCCTCGTGGCCATATCAGAACATCCAAAAATAATATAACTATAATTAAATTTCTAAAATCATCTAGATATATGAATCACAACAATATCAAAGCAATCTAACAATATCATTATAGTTTTATCAACAATTGTATCATCATCCAATAATTTTCTATTTATAGGGCTACTCACAATATCCAAATATCACAAGTCCGAACAACATCCATAATATAGCCATGTCAAACAGTATATCAACATCAATATATATAAAGTGCCTCTAATAATCATCATGTATCATATAAGAATCAAAGTCAACAATAATCCATGATCAAATATCTAACATCATACTAAATCAAAACTATAATAATGTCAATAATCTAGTCAACCTTTGTCATGATCATTATCAAAAGGTGTCAAAAAGAAGTGGGCACTACATATACTAGTAATAATTTTTACGATGAAACTAATTTTATATTCTTAATTCAATAATTTCATTTATCATTGAACTCTATACACATAAATATTAAATGTACATAAATCATATTATTGATACTTTTACAAAACTTTTAAATAATTTTAAAAATTATTAAATATAATAATTATTTATTATTTTTATTTATTTAACATTATATTGGAAATCTAATCTATCAAACTAACTATAATTTTGGTTCATTAAATTTTAAATATTTTTAAATATCATTATCATTATTGATTTAAAAATTAAATTCATTTTATTTAATAATGAACATATTCAGATAGTGAATGACATTATTTAGTGAATCCTTTTTACTAAATAATGGGTCCTTTTAAATATTAAATGTCATCACTAATTTAAGAATTATAACTTTTTATTTCAGAGCGAAATTTTTAAATATATAATTGACATTATTAATTTAAGAATTGGCTCTTTATATTAAATAATAAAATTTAAAACTTAATTTTTCATTTAATAACAAATATTTAATAATATTATTAATTGAAGAATTAGATCTCTATTATTAAATATTATATTTTAAATATTGATGTCTTTTATATAATACTTGAGCCTAATATTTAATAATTAATAATGAATCTTTTAAAATATTTAGTTTTACTATTATTTAAGAACACAATATCTTTTATTTAATATATTAAGTTTGTTTAAATATTTAACTACAACTTTAATTTAAGAATTGAGATTAATTTTTATCAAATTATTAATTTGTTGATATTTACTGTCTCTTTAATTGTAATAATATTTTTTTGTGATTTAATTATATGATATGTAGATAAGATTATATAGCTTGTATGTTGACACATTCTTTGGTCTTTTCTTTCCAACAACACACAAGTGTCGATAAAAATAATAAATTTTTCCATCTAGAAATAGGTAAGTACCAAATAATTAAATCAATAAATTAACACATGTTTGATATCCTATAAGTACCAAATAAGTACCAAATGAAAACTATTAACCACAAAAAATTGTTATGAGTATTTATCTTCATTTAAAGTACATTACCTAAAGAGTCTACGTGCTCATCCTCATTTCAATCACACATCGAAAATAGAAACATTGCTCAATTTCCAATTTTTCAAGTAAGTCAATAAATTTTTAGCTCTTTTTTTGAAGTACTCAATTGGGCCCCTTTTATAATCACATGTCTAATGTAGAGACCATATATATATAGATAGATGTATACATGTCTAATTGTACTTTCTTGTTCAAGTCCACGCCTTTGGACTCATATACATCACTAAAGGATAGAATTTCATGAATTGTTTCCGTTACATTTCTTGCTTTGTCTCATTGCCCTGCAAATAGTTGACTCTTGCAAATTTGATAATCCACGAAACAAGGAAAATCATACATTAATCCACCACCAAATTTTTTTAGGAACCCATCGTCATAATATTCTCGTGATAATGTCACCAAACATTTGAAAATAAGAACGGCACACCACACATAAGTTGTGGGAAAACCCAAGGTGGCAACCCCACGTGCTACGTAGGTCATCATAATGCCTATTATCAATAATACTATAATGAACCGCGTTTTTAAGTCCGCATCGGGATTATTACATAACGGCTTGACCTAACGTAACCCCGGGTTACATCTTGCGTTTCGCAAGGCGGGAAAGAACGCGAGGCGGTTAACTCCGGGTCGACGTCGAGTTAGGGCGTGTGAGTTAAGCCGTCCCGCCCGGCGGCGGTGGCGGCGGCGGCGAAACCGGCCGGCCGGGAAGACGTTCACGAGCGTGGCGTGTGCCCTAATTTTGTTCACTTGTTCTTCTTCTATCTCAGTTAAAAATGTGCCCACGCAACGTAGCTTTCCTCATATGTCACGGCAGCAAATTTTCTCTTATATTTGTTTTCGGATCGCAATCTTTTAGCTCGGTTTGTGTGGTTTTTTTCGGGATTGTTTGCTCACCAAACTTGGGCGCTGGTTTTCTGTAACAACGCGGAGTCGCTGCAGTTTTAGAAGCTGGAAACAACATTTTTTTGGTTTGTTTTGGGTTTCTGGGCGTCGGATTTTCTAGGTCTGAAGATCCGGAGGAGAGTTTAAAATAATTTCAAAGCTGGAGAACTTAAATTCTGGTAATGGCAGCATCGATGGTGCCCACAGCGGAAACAGCACCTCCGATAGCGATAGGAATATATGCGAGAATAGGCTTGTGGAAAAGAGAGGGTGGCGGAGACTGTAGGAAACAGTAGGAGAAATGGCAGGCTGAGGGAAGACGGAGTGATTAGCGGCGCTCCCTGCGGGGCTTGCAGTTTCTGAGAAGGAAGTGTATCAGTGGTTGCATATTTGCACCTTATTTTGGGTCCGATCAGGAGCCGCTCGTTTCGCCGCCGTGCACAAGGTTTTTGGTGCCAGTAATGTTTCCAAACTGTTGCTGCATATTCCGCCGCACAGGCGCCATGAGGCTGTGGTTACAGTCTGTTACGAGGCTCAGGCGAGGCTTTCTGATCCCGTTTACGGCTGCGTTTCCACCATTTTTGCTCTGCAACAGCAGGTGGGATTGGATTTTTGTTTGGTTAATTTTTTCAGGTTTTTTTGGCTGTATGTTTTGGGATTTTTTAAAAATTATTTTCAATTTAAAAGTTGTGTGATGAATAACGTGTAAGACGGCCGTGTAAAGATGGGTTGGTGTCACCTGAATTATTCGGTTAGAAGCGTCATCTGTTTTACTTTACAGAAATGGAAGGGCATCTTACGGGTTTGTTGCATGGGATTGCCTTTTGTGTTACGACGGTTGAAAAACGTACGAATACTTTTTCTATTTCTGTCTTTAAAGTTGACGATGAACCATTCTAGGAATGAAATATATGCATATAGTTTTGTGTGTGTATATACCCACGCGGAAAGAGAAAGTCCATTGCAATTGCTGTGGGAAAACGTATGGTTGTATGCAATAATAATACTTGTTGATTGTTTATCCCAGCTGTACCTGACCTGATTAAACCAAAAATAATTGAAAACAATTGATAACTGTTCTTAAAGCTAGGTTTTCGTCAACATCTAGACAGTGATTTCCAATGCAAACATTAAATGTTGTGAGGTTATAGAAAGCAATCGTTGTAATCCTCCGTTGTGCTGGATCATTTGGGAGAAGTATATTGCCCGCACGTTTCTGTTGAATTCAATGGTTAATTCAACAATGGTTAAGCATTAACGTAGTTGCATCTTTAACATTTTTGGTGTTAAATTTCAGTCAGTCAACATTCTTAAATGGGCTGGTTATTTAGTTTCACATGATAACAGACATATGGGCTGCCCTTCGAATTTAACCAATTAATTTTTCATTGAGATTATTCACCTTTTTATATAACTCTATAGAAATATATGGGCTGCCTTTCAAATTTAACCAAACAATTTCTCATTTAGATTATGCATTTTCTTATATAATTCAGTAAAAATATATGGACTGCCCTTCAACCAAGCAGTTTTTCAGTGAGATTATTCACCTTTTTATATAATTCCATAGAAGTATATGGTTTCCCTTCAAATTTTACAAAGCAATTTTCCATTTAGATTATGCACCTTGTTATATACTTCAATAGAAACATATGAGTTGCCCTTCAAATTTAATCAAACAATTTTACATTCAGATTATTCACCTTTTTATATAGTTCCATAAAAATATATGGCTGCCCTTCAAATTTAATTAAACAATTTTCTATTTAAATTATAGACCTTTTTATATAATTCAGTAGAAACATATGGGTTGCCCTTCAAATTTAACCAAACAATGTTCCATTTAGATTATTCACCTTTTTATATAATTCCATAAAAAGATATGGTTTGCTCTTCAAATTTAACCAAACAATTTTCCATTTAAATTAAACACCTTTTTTATATAATTTAGTAGAAACATATGAGCTGTCCTTCAAATTTAACCAAACAATTTTCCATTTAGATTATTCACCTTTTACATAGTTCCATAAAAATATATGAGCTGCCCTTCAAATTTAACTAAACAATTTCCCATTCAGATTATACACTTTCTTATATAATTCAGTAGAAATTTATTGGTTGCCTTTCAAATTTAATCAAACAATTTTATATTTAGATTATTCACTTATTTATATAATTTGATAAAAATATATGGACTGTCCTTCAAATTTAACCAAACAATTTCCTATTTAAAATTATGCACCTTACTTAGCTGTCACTTTGCCAATAGAAAGATCTGAACCTAGTTCTTATATTAAATCTTTCAATCCCTTTTCGTTTTACAACTTCAATAGTTGAAGTCTATTTTTTTGACTTGATAATCGATCCATTATATTTCCAAAGATTATTAGTTAATTAATTAATTTTTAAATTTCAGAAAATATATTAAAAATATAACTTCAGGACAAATGTTTAATTTAATTAGGGTTGACACATTATTTGTTTAGATTAACTACCTCTGCCTATAGCTGAATTACTTTAGACTCAAGAAACGCAAGGCTTTTTATAAAAATGTTATTTTTATGTAATATCATCTTTGTAGTCTCGTCATAAATGTTATTCTAATTATTTCTGAATTAGTAACATGTACTATCCCATAATAGATTTGATAGACAATAGTTGACGAAGTTGTAGATTTAACATATTATTTATTTCGAAAAATTATTATTACCACAATTTTTTTATATATCATATTATTAAATTTGATATTTAATATTTATTTAAATTATTCAAATTTATCAATTACAAAAATTATATTTAACTTGAATCTATATTATAGTAGGTTGATAGAGAACCAATCTATGGGCCTAACTTCAACATTCTCATAGTAAATGTGACTAATAATATTTGCATTAGTTATGGATTATTTATTTATATGAATTATTTGTTTATTATAATTTAAATTATTTTTGAATTAATACTATTTTTGTGCTTATTATAATTTAAAGTATTTTCAAATTAGCATCTTTTTCGTCCCACCCATAATTTGAATTATTATTGAATTAATCAAATCAACTCTTGGCCTATAGGGTTAGTAGACAATATATGATTAAGCTAGACAATATTTGATTAAGCTATTGGTTTAGCCTCTTATTTGTTTGAAAGAAAAATGTGTATGTGTCTATAACTTAACTTTGAATTATTTTAGAATCAGCAATGATACATTTTACATTATATTTCTATATCTTCTTAGATTTACATTGAAAACTATTACATATCAAGATGTTGTCCATGGTTCTAACATACTCTCACTCCATCATACATAACCTATATTCTTAAGTATACCCCTAGAAGGAGGTATCATGGACTAGCCATCAAAAAGAAAAAAAAGCTTTAGAATATTGAGACATTATACTGTGGCAGCTTCCTTCGTCTCTGAATCTACGATTTCCATTTTCAAGCCATCTAATATCCATTGTGGTCCATGGGGAAGGGAAACCATTTTCCCACCCAATGAAACATCCTACTGTCTTTGACATGCCATGTGGGTGATAAATTTTTATGCCCTTGTTACTTTCCTTCTCAAATATGTAATCTGCAGAGTCACATGAGTGATGGGGGCACAAAATGCAACCAATCAAATTTTTGAAGTAGACAACTAGTGGTTGATAACCTATTCGACAAAGTTAGTCAAAAATATTGAATCCCCTTTCCAGCTCCATATAATCTTCCCTTTCCACGATGCAATCCATCATGAATCCCGAACCAGAGAGGAGACTAGGTGACTATAATTCAATTTCTTCAACCACAAGTCCAAGCCCAACCCAATGAGTAGGTTGGATAAATTGCATGGAAATGGAAACTGCAACATGTTTGTTTTGATTGATATAAACCGATTTTCCATGAAGACAAAAATTTCTAAGTTCGTGTGAGATGTCTTGTAAGCTCAATATAGTCTATGGAAAGCACTCCCTTAATGGAATTCAAAACAAGCCCCAAATAAATGAGGAAAATGTGGTGTAGCCTTTTATCAAACATTTTTTAAAAGAATTCCATCTCTCAAAATAGGCTCTGATTGAATGAGGAAAATATGGTGTAGCATTTTATTGGACATTAGTGATAACAAGGTAATCTCTCATTTTGCACCAACCAAGTGGAATCGAGGGAGCTGAGGGTTCTCTATTGCAAGCTATCGTTGGATAATAAAACTAAGAGAAAGAGCATCGAGATAGAAATGTAAAGGAAGATGACAAAAAGTGAAGAGACAGTGAGCATCATTATAGGGAAAGGGAAGTGTGTGATTAGTTATTAGAACATCAACCACAAAGCATGTGAGAACCAAGGGTAAGAGAGTGAAATCCAAATTGTGAGAAATAATGATGAGCTTACATGTAGGATAAGTTGATGATGTCCACTTGGTTAATCGTATGGGTGGATGGCAAGTCGTGAAGAAGTAGCTCACAAAGGCCATACCATGGTTTCACCAAGTTATTAACCAGGTCATCATGAAGTTGGGAAGATTCTTGATTTGCAAGGAAATATGCCATTATAAGAGTTTCATGATAGCAATTTTGAATGCTCCATTTAAAAAATATAGGGAGTATGTGATGGTCTTGGCCAAGGATGTTGTTGATTCTTAGTTCCTTAGATTTTACAGATTTGATAACATTAGTTATGACAATTTAGTCTTATTTAATATAGATTCAATCAATGCTACAATTAAGAGACATATGCAGCCCATGCACAAATGTTAATGAAGCCTATATAACATTATACATTCCATCATGGAGGTTGAAATAACCAACACGAGTCAAGGAGTTCCTGATGATACACTTGGCCCCAGAGATTACATGATTACCTTTTGAAACCCTCTCATAATTTAACTTGAAAAATCTAAGATTTGAAGGGATCCATTTGGCATTGCTTCTTCTAACTTCACTATGTAAATGAGACATTATGCTAGACCCATTAACAGAAAGATGTAGAACAGTATTTAACTACATTGTAAGACAACTATTTTTATTCCCAAAAATATATAATTTTTCATAACTTATAATTATTATTTGTTTTAAAATTAACTCACAAGAACAATTTGTGAATGCCATCACACATTTCTATATCATAATAGAGTTGATAGATAACCAAACCATAAGTTTAACTTATTATTTATTAAAAACTACATTTAATTTACTTATAATTTAGATGTTAGAATTAAAGCACCACAGTTTTTAGATATGCCGTACCCAAATTTGTATTGCTTCTAAACCAATTAACACAAACTAACTTTATTCTAATGTATAGTTTCAATTATTTTAGAATTAGGAAAACTATCTTTACCTTTATTTCTAGGTTAAGTTACTTAAGAATGAATAATAACACCATTTGCTGCAGTAAATTTGGTAGGTAATATTTAAGCAATGTATAGTCCAAACCTATTATTTATTCTCTTTAACAATGTCAACAGACATTGTTTTTTTAAATTAAATTTATTTTTCGTAGCGTGACATTGCACATATTGTATTTTTAAATATTACATGTATTTTCCTTACCATCATTGAAAAGTGCTATAATTGTTGCAGCTACTTAAGAAGCTTATCTGTAATCGTGAAGATATCACATTGCTTTTTGTAATCTTCATGTTTGAATTTCAATTTTGCTTATCTATCCTTATCTTTTCAGCGAGGTATGAATGATCCCCTCCCACACAACAGCATCTTATCACAAAATACAAGTGTTTTTGAATGACTTGTTTGGTGAAGAGAAAAATCTGACCTTAGTTCATCAAGGTCATAATACCTTTGAAGCATTGCACATATTCTTATATCTAACTTTGTGTATTTTTTCTCTTTCAATTGTTTATTGCATAGTCCTTTCTATGACAATAGATGTTTAGTGATTGGCTAGGATTATGGTGTAAAATATAAATGCCTTGGAGAGACTAAGATACCTTGAGGGTTAGGTTGGATCCTTAAATGAATTTAACTCACTATATTCGCTAATCATAGTAGCTGAGTAACGAAAATTTCCTTCTCAAATTTGAAATAACATATATTAACAAAATTTGATTTGCCTAATTTATCAATATAATGATTAGAAGGTCAACATGACTGTGAACTCCTATCCATCAAATAGTTCATAATTGTGGACAATCAAGGCTATGGGTTAATGGTTGCTCAAAGTCACTGGGGATTATTAGCTAGGCAATATCTTAGCACATTCATTCATATTGAAATAATTATTATTGATAAAAAAGAGTCAATATACCGTAAATATTACAAGGGTGAAAGAGTTTAATTTATTAATATTTGGAATTAAGTATTGGGGATAGATCATGGAAAAATAGGGAGTATTTTCATTATAATAAAATAACGGGAGGGGGTATTATCAATTTAATTTTTTTATTAGAGGTAAAAAGAGTGGTTTTTAAGGGGACCAAAAACCCACAATACAAAGTAACGAGATGTTACAAAAGGAGATAAAGATAAAATAATGAGGATCAAGAGAATCTGCCTCTACTAGCGGAAAAGAGGAGCGACAAAAGGACATCCACATAGATCGCTGAAAAGATTTGTTCTATACAAGTTATATTTTAAAAATCCTTAGATCAGTCCAAGGTATGATCTATCTAAGAGTCATTTTAAAAGGGGCTACAATTAACGAGAAGTTTTTTTTTTTTGTTCGGGCCACAATCCGTTCCTCCTTGATGGGTTCTTTAATAGCTTCAGTGGTCGTGGCCATATGGAAGAACAACCTCAATGCAATTAATGGGTTGGAATAAGTGTTTAGGAGGCGAAAATGGGGCAATCTCTCCTAAGCCATCTCAAGATGGTCCTATGGGAGAGGACCATAATGGGTCACCCGAGAAGTAGTCACCTCAATAATAGGGGTAGTATCCACCCTAGAGGGGCACTTTTCCAGAGGAATCATCATCCTACTCAGTAGGGGAATTAACAGTGAAGTGGGAAGGGAGAGAATCCTTCCACCATACCCTATTCTCCCCACTTTTGTGTTTTGAATGTCCACAATCCTTCATCAAATGACCAATAACAAAGCATTAATTATGACACTGGAATGCAAGTATGTCATAGCCCAGACATAAGTCCATAATCTATTTCCAATTTGAAGGTTAATCTTGTCTCGAGAGAACCATTGAGACATTTAAATCTACTAGAATTCTTGCATAAATAGTATGAAACAACTCTGCAGTAGCATCATCTAATTTTACAAAATTCCCCAAAGTGTTCCCAATGGCTTCAAGGCATGGTTCATTCCAAAGTTGCAATGGGAGGCCAGGAAGGTGAACCCAAATAGGAAGGAATTTAAAAGCATCTTTTGGAGGATCAAAAGAAGGAAACCAGGGTTTAGACATGAGCTTGTGATCCCCCCAACCCGATATGTATTATGAATAGTATTATGGTCTTCAAAAGAATCAAACACAACAATGAAATAATCTCTTGCAAAGGGATAAAGCTCAACCTTACCCTTTATTTTCAGACTCCAGTTCTCTGCAATCTAGCCATTTAGCTCGGTGAGCTTAGCCCAGAAGTGTTTGAAACAACAAACAAAACCAATATTACAATAATCTTTCTCCAGATCTTGAACTTTTTGGAGCAGAGCCTTGTCAAATTTTAGAAGAGGGGTGTTGTAAGCAGGAACCAAAGGCAATCACTTTCTAGGATCTTTGGCAGGGTCATTATTAGACACCGTGACAATAAAAGGAGGACGCCGACCTATAGAGGCAGATTTCATACCTTGTTTTACGCCGCGCCCTGCAAGCTCAAAATCCTCAATAAAATTCTCAACCCTGCTTCCGTCACAACTATGAGATGGAAAGGAACCAGGAAGGCTGATGAGACCAAGGGAAAATCCACCGTTTCCTCTAGAGCCACCTGTGCAGACCGTCGCGGCATAAGCCCCTGCTCCACTACTTGCCAGCACAGATCCTAGACATTCGGATGGATGCTTTCTTTCTGCCCGCGAGGATCCTCCATCTTCATGTTAGCGCAGCTTCCTTTACCTTTAGCGCAGCCTCCATCTTCCTCCTCCGGTATTATCAATTGAATAATAGAGGTAAACACTAAAATTAAAGATATTATTTAGTACACTTTCAACGAACATGTTATACCATATTTTTAGTAAGTGAACTGCCTGCTCAAAACATAGAGGCTACAATGGCCTTTAAAATCTACTAAAGTTTTCAATTTTAAAATTACGATTACTTAATATTCTATGTACTGAATTTTAGAAATATCTTTGTAACAATGTATTTTTATCAACAAATATTATCTTTTTGAAAGCATTATATACATCTACTCGACCTTTATGGTCTTTTAAATACATTTTAGATATGTTTTAGTAACTATCTCAGATTTCTGTTTTGCAGGTGGCAGCATTACAGACAGAACTATCCCTGGTCCAAACCCAATTGATAAACAGCCGTATAGTTGCTGCAAATGCTCTCCACCACCAACAACAGCAAATGCAGGGAATTCTGCAGCCCGCAACTCATCATGTATATGCAAACAATTCATCTGTGGGCATGAACATGAGCTTGCCTGGAAGCTCTCTGGGCATGAGTCCTTATGGGCGTGCAGGCATGAAAGATGATAGCTCGTCTGATCCAGCATCCTGCTCTTTCCATGGAATACACTACGATATGGAAATGTCTCCAACCATTGATAACATGCCAACAACTCGACACTTTGAGCCCCTTCAAATGACTCCTCCGTCGCAGGAAGATCAAGCGGATGATCCAGTTCAGTTGCAGGCCTTTGCACATTCTCTCTTTCAAAGAAAGTAACTATACAAAGTACCTTCTTATTTCCTAATCTTCTATCCATTCTGAATATATGCTATAACATAATTTGATCATTATAATGGCCGCTGAAATACATATACAACAGGAGCAGATGGAAGTAAAGAATAAAATGTTCCACTACAATGTTTTACAGTGTTTTTCATGATGCCTTGGCTGTAGAGAAATATTATCTTCACTTGGGTATCTCAAAAGGAGAGAGTTTAAAAGCCCTCAGTTGGCATGAGCTGTTTAGCTCTTTCTGGTGTTGAAAAAATAGTAACAAATATAAATTTTTGGTGCAGTGTTTAGAAAGAGGGACTGTATTGATTGAAAATGTTGATGTGGGAAGTCCTCATCTACTGTCCATTTTATTCATTGATATAATGAACTTCATTTCTGTATTTGTTAGATAATACAATGCAATTCATTCCTACAGGCCAGTTAATCTCAATCCATTTATAGAACTGCCATCGCTGACAGCTGTGTTTATTGGTTAAGAAGGGTATGTTGAATAGAAAATATTTGGAAACCAAAAGCAAATGAAATGACCTGCAGCTTATTGCACCCACAACTCACTATGTAACTCTGTTTTTATTGAAATTATATGGTGTGTTTTCTTATTGTAAAACATTAAAGGTAGTGTGATAAGAATAGATTAAAGGCCACAGAACAATGACTAACGCTTAGTTATGGAAAATACTTTCTGATTAAGTAGTCTAACATAGATAAGCTGACTATAAATTGTCAGCATGTTATACATTGACACTCACTTTGGTTATACATTGACAAGATATAAATAGGCTCTTGCAATTTTGGTAATACAACCCATACATTAATAACTATATCAACTTATAGTTTATTTAAGCTCTTCCATCAGTATATTGAACAATCAGGTAATTGTACTATAGAGTAAGGTATATTTTTTCTTTTGATTCTCTAGAATCTGTCAACTATTGGGCCACTTTATCATTGAACTACAAAGACCATAATCATCACATAGATTCGTGTGTGATTAAGGTAACAATACCAATTTCCAGATTATTTTAACTTTTCCACCGGTCTATTAAACAATCAGGTAATTGTACTACAGTAATGTCTATTTTTCTTTTGCTTCTCAAGGACTTCTCATCAATTATTGAACTAAAGAGTATTAAGAACATAATTTCATTATTTTAACTTTTCCACATAAACAGTCAAGGTAATTGTACCAACTTATAATGTATATTTTTCTCTTCCATCAATCCACTTCTCAATCAGGTATTGTACCACAAAGTAACATAATTATCTTTTACATCTCAAAACATCCAACTTATCAACTATTATAAGCTCTTCCATTGAACCATTATAATTATCATCAAGTTCATTGTACGATCAGCTAAAGTTGTGTAATGCCTGATTTTTTCCCCTCTCCATCAGCCAAGGATTATCTCAACAATCATTCTATAAAAAAATTAGATAGATAAATAAAATTTTTAAAAATAAATAAATATAAAATATAAACATAAATAAATAAACAAAATAATAATATTAATATTAATAATAAAAAAACACGTTGAATGCAGTTGGTGAGATTGTGGGAGGGTGGTTGAGTGTGTGTCATTTGGAAGACATGAGCGCCCACACACACTCACTCCAACTTGGTCATTTCACATTTGTCAGAGTACAATGCCCAGCCACGTGAGATTGGAGCCTTGAACATGGTAAATCCATTTTCAGGCATATGTTGAGTGTGATGCATGCTTAACGTCCTTTCAAACTTGTTGTTTCTCGTGCATAATAATACAAACACTTTAGCATGACCAAAGGAGTTTACCACAATGAAACCCAACTTAAAGTTTCAAATTTAGCAACAATTGGATAGTTGTAGCGGTGGTGAGGGCTATGTGTCATAACTGATATAATCGAACAATGCGTGGAACTGTGCTAAACGTAGCTCTAGCTAATAGCCATCCTAAAATCAATTCCATTATGGGTTAATTCAGCCTTGTGCACTGAGAGGAGAATATGGAACCCAAATATCTCATCATTTTACTTTATACAATTTGTAACGCCCAAATTTTACACGCACAAATACAACACTAAAAATACCTTTTTTTTTAATACTCACATTGTAGTACACATGACACTACAGGATATCACTTAGGACTACGTGCAACACATGCTATGTTTGCACAACATTAACCCACATAGATAACATGAAAACACGTGATGCACATCAAGAACACCTTTTTTTTACAAGGCACAACATAACAATTCAACTACAATAGTATACACTTACAGATAAGGTCTTCCCACGACACAATATTTTAGGATTACACATTTATTAAAATCATGTTTCCCTCTTTAACTTAAGTTCTAGGAAGGCTCATAATGTGAGAATCATATAGTCCTTTTTCCTTTTGCTAGATTTCCTTTATATTGCTTAACATTTAACTTATGGTGTATCTCGTTGAATAAGGGTCATCTACATTATATCAATTACTTGTTTAATTCACTTGTTTGTTAATAGGGTAATTAGTTGCACATAAGGCTATTTACATACACACACGGCTACTAGGTATTATCCCTAGGATTCGCTCCTAAGGGCATGCATCTTGATCTTATATCATACCTTTGTTACACAACGAAACAAGAGTAAGTCCAAAGGATGTGAAGTTCACTTTTTTGTTTAAGGATTTAGGCTCAAGTTTATTTCATTCATTTATAAATTGATAATTGAGTTAGTACACAATAAGTATTATAAGAAATTAGGTTCTTTATCCATAACGAGAGGGTTTATTCACATTACAATGAAGATCATGTTTCACTTAACCCGTGGAATAACATCTCACGATCACACTTCCCAAGGACAAGCATCAATTATAGTTTTATTATAGTTATGTTCTGATAGTTAGTTAAGGATTCAAAGGAACTTAACATGGCAACATACTTCCTTACTTTGTTTCTAGATTAGGTTTCCTGAGTATTGTTTTCTTCCAACTCAAGAGGGTTTTCCCTGACTAGGTTCATATGCCTTTTTGTTCTGAATTGTATAACCTTTTTGCTAATGGGGCATTTGAATCCTCAATGAGACCACTAGTCCATGTCTTAGGGGATTTATCTCTAATAAATGATCACATAGTTTCACATCATACATCCAATATATAATAGGACAAGTGAGAGAGAAAGATGGAGAAGTTCATCATTTTAAGGGGTTAGGGTTCACATTATAGTTTGCACAACATGGGTCTCACTTCTCACCACAAGATGGTTTAAACATGATATGAGAATGACCTAAATTTCACCTTCCTCAAAATACGTCATCAATTGGTTATGTTTGCACAAACTAGTCATACACAAAAATGTTGTTAAGTTTCACAATAAAATTTTCGTACTGCATCATAGAACCCAAATGACAATTGAGATTGGGTATGGAGTTCATCTATGATCCTAACTCATAAAGGTGACTTCCAAGGTTGGTGGGTGATCTTCGCCATTCAACATGTATGTCGGTCCAAGAGGATTTTACACCATGTTTAATGTTGGTTTCCCAAGGGGCACTACCCTAGGAGAACACATTCTCCTTACTACACACACGATTACCAAACCTAGGAGGGAAATTACATACTCAAGATAATGTTTGACCATGTCATTCCTAGTTGTTGGGTTCACGACAATGTCGCTCAACATACAAGTTATGATAATAAACTCAAACTTGTGACCTTATTTATTTAATCTAGAAGGTGTTATCAAGCATAAGGATTTTAGTTTGTCCTAAGGTTTTAGTTTTCTATGCTATAAATAATCACACATGAAGGGTAGTTATACATGAAGTTTAAACTAGGGTGAATTGTTTCATTTAGATCTCTTTATTACATTTTCGGGTAAGAAACACAACACAACAATTATTTGATCATCCATTACACACTGGAATTGCACTATAAGTTATTAAATTCAATTTCATTTAACATGTATATATATTCAAATTTTACAATACAAATTTGGGGATAAAAATAACACCCATGTTTAGATGAACATTTCCCTTAAACACTAGCATCTTAAAATTATTACAAAACTTCAATAATAACCTTTTAATACTTCACAAAATGTTGAATTATCCTCTACGATTTCACCTAACATATATATCCAATCCCCTTTTAACCATATGTAAATCTGAATCAAAGAACACCTATAGTTAAAAGCACATTTCCCAAGCACCCCTAAAACTAACATCTCATACATATTACAATTTCCAATAACAATTCCTTACTGTAACATAACAATGCATATATACACATTTTTTCTATTAACATACATAAATAACAATAATCCACATTGATTTATAACCACTTCGTTTCGTCATCATACTTGTGTCCCACAAAACCATGTGAGCATGAAATCGGTGATAAATCACCGACATGACATCCACGATAAATTGTTGGCATGACATCCACCTAGATCTAGCATAATTAACGTTTTTAGTTTCTCATTTACATACTAATTATAATAATTTGCATTCGAAAGAAGACCGTTAGAGATATATATTTATTTCATTTCATTTCACTTCATTTCTTAACTTAGGAGAGAGAAAGAGATAGGGAGGAGAGAGGAATGTTGTTTTTCTAAAATTCAAATTTTGCACAATAAGACACAAGATAAAGTTTCATACAATTGTCTATAAGTGTCAAGAGGTTTTCATGCCTTTTTGCTAACTTGGTTATGGTTTTACAATGTCATCCTTAACATTTTCCCCCTCGTTGCGAAACATCCAATTTTGACTCAGAGGCTAAGAAAGTGTGTTCAAAAATTGTTTTCCGATAAGCAAATTCATGATGGGAAAATTCCTACATGTCCACCTATATACCAAGAATCCACAAGGACTGAAAAATTCCAGAACTAATGAACGATGAACAATTGGTGAATGGTTTTCCGTAGCCACCGGTTGTAATCGACCAAGTTTGACCTAGTCAAACAGTGACCAAAGGCCTATGAAACCCTTTACCCAACTAACCAAGAATGTGCTTTTCCCAAACCGAAGGTTCCATTCAATTGTCCAGTAAAAATACTAGAATTTTTCAAAGGTGGATAGGCATTTCATCCCTTAGGGTTCGAATGGTGGTTCAAAATGAAAGCCAACATTTTAGTTTTGGCAGCTTCTTAAAACTGTCAAACGGAGTAATAGGGCTCCTGGAAGAGCGGCGAAGAGAGTTAAATTTTTAACGAGATCGAGTTGATTCTTGATGTGACTCTCGACATAACAAGGAATGCATATGATGTTTGACATATCCTTTATGAGGCTCGGAGTGTTATTTCTCAAGTCTCTAGAAATTATGTTTTTTAACTTTGCAAGGTAGATAGGAAAAAGGTTTTTTTAGTTAACTCATCTAGCTCTCGCCAAAACCAATGGACACGAGTACCAATTTTTGATACCCTAGGTTTAGCAATGTATGAGGTTGTGGTTGTGACACAGTTGAGGTCAAATTGTAAGTCGGTAGAAAAATCACGAGGTCTTGTTTTATTGATTGCACTAGTCATCTAGTTAAAATGTCCAATTGTTTGAGTATATAATAGTTTAATACTTTTACTTTATTGCAAATGAATAACCAAATTATATGAAAATTATAAGAGATAAAGGTAAGGAGACCATGCCTGGAGAATATTAGTGTTCGCATGTGCATGAGGTTCTCCAAGAGGGTTGACCCGAATTCCACAAGGCTTCAACTCTCTCTCACTCTCTTAGCATTATGTCAAAATAGTTCGTATCGTCCATAAGTCCACCATTTTTCATTGCTTTAAATATTTGATACCAAAGGACAAGGTTGGGTGCAAGTGTTGGAATATTTTGATGGAAGATATATGCCAAGGACAATGATGGGCACAATTTGGTTAAATTTGACAAAAGAGATATCTGAGAGACAAGGTTAGGTGCAAGTCCATGGTGAATATAATGGAAGGATAACTCAACAGAGAGGCCAAGTGAATACATGATGTTGAGATTCTGACTTAGCTTAGACTCGTTAAGGCAATTTTGACATAGGCTTGTAAAAAGACTCGGTAAAAAAATGGACAAGCATCGATGATCAAGAAAGAGTGAAAACACAATCATAATTACCCAAAGGGGGAGAAAAAATCACTTTGCATTACCGAAAATCAGTTCTTCATACTGAATAAAATGTATTTTACTCTTTGTGAATACTGGAAAATAAATATTTGGTAGCTAAACTGAGGAAGGGGTATTTTTAAAGCTTTAGCGCCATAATCTTCGAATCCAAGTTAGATAGTCTCACACATATTTTTCTCGGGATCGGGAGAATCCTCAAATTTATTCCACGGAATAAGTGTAGCCTCCTTCTCGATCACATCAGCTTGCTCCCACAAATAACCTTTAGCTTTCCCATATGCCCGAAGGAATAACAAGTTCTCAACATTATCAAATCTTTTCGTGCATGTAAATAATTCCTTCCAAGCCACTTCCATTTTACACAAATCATCCCCCATAAGAAAATCCACACACAGATTTAACATTAAACCCACTACATTCATCTCCACGCCATCTATCTTTCTGATGACAAACCCCTTTCATTAATTAAACCATTCCCCCAAACTTATCCTCTCCTCTTTTACTTCCCTCTTTAAAAAACACCCAAGTCCCAGAGAAAAGGCACCTCGGAGGCCATAGGTTCAAATCTCTTCCTCTTCTTTAGGTCCCTGAACTTTTCGACTACCAAATATTCGTTTGAAAGGGTTATGGAGAGAGAATCGTAGAGAAAATTTGTAAGGGAAATCTTTAGCTGCCATTCACTTGATGGGTTTTATGGAGGAGATGTTTGAACAAGTGAAGGAGAGAAGGTTTTTAGCATAGGAATGAGAGAAAGACCATAATCAAGCTTTAGCAGCTTGGTTTCCTAAATTATTTCTGCTAAATTATGATGTTAACTTGGGTTTCAACATGGTTAACGCCTCTAGATAATATAAAGTGAAAGAATTATTGTGAAAGTAATGTGACATGTCTGAATGCCATAAGGAGTGACCATGCACTATCATATCTCCTTCCACACACCATAATCCCCCATGTCTCCATCTCACCTACACCCATTAAACTTCTTCCACCGCCATTTCTATATCTACTCCACCAACTGCATTCAATTCATTCTCCTTTTTTTTAATTTTATTTTAATATTATTTAATGGTTGCACTACACAATTTAATTGACATGGGTCTCAGTATATAAATTAAAACATGTTCAATTGTCTCTAAGAGGAAACGCTTGCATGTCGTTGGGTTGTTGTGTGTTGAGGGAGAAGAATATTGGGGATTAGAAGTTGCCTCATTCGGGAATTTGTCTAGACATATTGAAATTGCTTCTTAAGCTTCTCAAACCTTTGTGTTGCATGAACTTAGCCCCCTAAAACAAACAACTACCAATTATCTTTCTTTATCTTTACCTATTAGGTGAGTAGTGGTTGTATTAATTAAGACATTAGAAGTCCCTTTACTATTATTCCACTTATGTCTCTATAAGATTTGTCTCTTTTACCTTCCTTGTGCCAAAATAAGAGCTTGGAACAGGGTGTGGATATCCATCGCAACATAATGAAAAGGGGTTTTTTCAGATGTTGTATTTGCAAGTTCCTTGGTTAACATGGATGCAAAACGTGGGAGCATACACATGGCATGTGAACTGTTTGACAGAGTGCCTCAAAGAAATGTGATTCATGGAATACATTGATTTCGGGTATGCACAAAATGGGTTTGTTGAAGAGGCTATGGAATGCTCCTACCATGTAAGATTCATTTTTTATTATTGTTGTTAACCCATAATGGATGTGTATTTGGATGCGTGGGAATTACCTTAGCTGAGTGGTAGTTATTTATTTATTTTATTGGGTGCTTGGGGGTTTGGAGATGGAATGGGTGAATGGATTTTCTTGGTGTTTGAAGAGCACAAATGAATCTAGAGCTAATTTTATTCACAACTTTTTTCCCCCTTTCGAGGAGGATAACCATCTTATTGCAACTCATGTTCTCTTGTCAAAACATTAGTGCGAAGTGGGCTTTGGGAAGATGACTTGGTCTCATGGACTACGATCATTGTGGGGAATGCTCAAATTGTTTTGTGGAATGGGTATAGAAGATTTCAAGAAATGCAAAATGGTGGAGTTGTGGATGCATGTGAACTATTTGACAAAATTCCAAAAGAGAGTTGGAGCCTTGTAGAATGTGGGTAAACCCACCGAGCACCACTTGCACTACGGACATTAATATTGTCAGACATGGTCTCCTTACCTGCATATTTTATAATTTTCATATGATTTGGTTCTTCATTTGCAATATAATAGAAATATTAAACTATTAGATACTCAAACAATTGGATATTTTAACCAGATGGCTAGTGCAATCAATAAAACAACACCTCATAATTTATGCTACCGACTTAAAATCTGGACATTTTCGCGACCACAACCTTATGCATTTCTAAACCTAGGGTATCAAAATTTAGTGCTTGTGTCCATTGGTATTGGCGAGAGCTAGATGATTCAACTAAAAAACCATTTCTGTCTACCTTGCAAAGTTAGAAAAATGTAATTTCCAGAGACGTACAAAACAACATAGTGTGCCCCATAAAAGAGATGTCAAGCGTCGTATGTGTTCCTTTTTATGAGGAGAGTCACATCAAGCTGTAGATTGACCCCAATCAACCATTTATACTCTCTTTTTTGCTCCTCTAGGAGCCCTATTACTATGTTTTGCACTTTTAGGAAGCTACTAAAACTGAAAAATTGGGTTTCGATTTGGCTCGCCTTTTAGACCCTTAGCAACAAAATTCTTATCCACCTTCACAAACCTCTATTATTTTTACTAGACAATCACTTACAACCTTCATTTTGGAAAAAAATATTTTCTAGATAGTTTTCCAAGGGATTTTGTAGGCCTTTAAACGCTATTTGACTAGGTCAAAGTAGACCAATTACAATCGGTGGCTCAGGAAACCCATCGCCTTTTGTAAACCATTTGCTAGTTTTGAATTCCGTCAGTTCCTATGAATTCTTGGTATATAGGATTATTCATAGGAATTTATCTGTTGTGCATTTTCCCATCAAAAGATAGTTTTTGGACGTGGTCCTTTAGCCTCCGAGTCAAAATTAGACGTTTTTGCAACTAGTAGAAAAATGTGAAATACGGCCATAGGACCCTAGTCAAGGCAATAAATCATCGTGAAAACTTATTGAAACTTATAAATAACTAGATGAAACTCTCTTGTGGCTTGTTGTGTGAAATGTGACTTTTTTCAAAATAGTGTTTCTCTCTCTTCTCTTTCTTCCCTATCTCTTTCTCTCTCCTCCCTTAGTTAAGAAATGAAATGAATATATTCCCCTTAACCCTCTCTTGTTGTGTGTATTATTATTATGATGTAAATGGAAAACTAAAAATGATAATTATGCTAGATTTAGGTGGATGCCATGCCAACATTTTGTTGACCATGCGGTGGTTGTAGGTATCGAGACTTGGAGGAGGTGAAGTGACACTAAAAATATCATTTTTGCATGTTATTTGAAACAATGTAATTGTAGAGGCTGAACCAACATTTTGTGATGTATTGAAATACTTATTATTGAAATTTGGTAATATGTATGAGATGCTATTTTTAGGGGTGCTTTGGGAAATGTGCATTTAACCATAGGTGTCATTTTGATTTAGATTTACGTATGGTAAAAAAGGGGGGGTTGGATGTATATGTTAAATGAAATTGAATTTAATATCTTATAGTGCATTTCCAGTATGCAATTGATGATTAAATAATTGGTGTGTTGTGTCCCTTACCTTGAAAATGTAATAAAGAAATCTAAATGAAATAGTCAACCCTAGTATAAAATTTGTGCATAACTATTCTTCATGTGTGATTCTTTTTAGCATAGGAAACTAAAACCTTAGGATGAACTTAAATCTTTACACTCGATGACACCTTCTAGCTTAGGTAAATAAGATCCCAAGTTTGATTTTGTTGTCATAGCCTATATGCTTAGTGACATTGCCGTGAACTCGACAATTAGGAATGACATGGTAAAAATTTGTCTTGGGTAGGTGGTCCCGTAATGCTCGCAAAAAAAAAAACCACTCAAGACCAAGAACAAACTAGGTTTAGTTAGAAAATTATGGAATAATTTTTTTGTTTAAAAGTGTCTGCTACCAGGTTAAAAACAACAGTTGCCACAAGAAAGGTTTAGAGGCTAAATAAAAATATATATATCTTAGCTCATAGTTTTTCCATTACAACAAATATTAAATCTACAGGGTCAAAACTTAGGGTTAGAATGATCATTAAGATTAAGAGGGAAATTTCTCACTCTCCCACCCTCGACAGGATTAAGAGATTCAACCTAATTTTTCTCAAAATTAATGCACTTGAAACCTCCTAAAAACATTCCCATTAGATAGGAAATTTTCTCACCTTTCTAGTGATATAAAGAAGTCCTCCTAACTCCGTAAATTCTCAAGTTATGGCACAGCGGGCCTTGGGAGGAAAATTTTCCCAAGGGTGGGCTTGCGGGCCCAAGGGAAAATTTTTCCAAGGGTGGGCTTGCAAGGGAGAAATTTTTCCCAAGCAGGCCTGTGGGTCTGAGGAAAGCCTTTAGCACTTTTTGCCCTTTGGGAAAAAGTGAAGTTCACACCCGCACCTCCGCCGATGCTCAGGGAGGCCACGTGGCAATTTCTTATTGGTTGTGGGCTAGCGGCTGGCGGGGGACATTTTCCCCGAGGAGGAGTCGGGTCGGTGGGACTAGGGGAGAAAATTTTCCCTAGGGGCGGGTCTGCGGGCCGCGGGGAGAAGTTTTGGAAATTTTCCCACTTGGGGTGAAAATCCACCCTTGCACCCACACGCCCACAAGTCCGCAAGTCTGCAAGGGACACGTGGCACCTCCTAAGCCAACGCAGAGAAAGTGGGGTGGTGGGGGTAAAAGTAATTTTATTACCCAAAAGGGCAAAAAGGGTAAAATTCACCCACACCTCCACGAAATGAGAAAGATGACACATATCAACCAACCATTCACGTGCAGTTGGCGGCTCGGCGGGGATATGTTGGAAATTTTCCCAAAATTTTTTTGAAGCATTAAGGCTTAAAAGATCTGCCCCTCCGCTGACACCTCGTGAAGCCACGTGGCAACACCTAATTAGCTACGGGATGACGGGGCTACAAAGGAAACTAGATAAATTTTCCAAATTTAATTTTGAAAGTGCTTAAGGTTAAAAATTGATCCGAGCCTCCACCGACGCCCAACGAAGCCACGTGTCGATCAATGATTGGCTACGGGGTGGTAGGGCGTGGAGGAAAAATTGCCAAATTAACTTTTGGACTTAGATAAAAAAATCCGAAGGCAAAGTGTCCAGGCGCCACCGAAAGTAGGGGAGAGAATTATTTTTTTTCGTTTCTTTTCCCGAAGGACAAAATAAACGTTCGGGCCCGTGGGTCCACTTGCGATTTTTTTTTTTAATTTTGACAGTTAGTTAATTTTTGAGCCCGAAATGAAGTAAAAACTTCATAGGGCCATAACTTTCGATTGGGAACTTAGTTTTGGCAAACGAGGACTTTCTGGAAAGCTCTCAACGTCCTCTTTGCACATAAACCTTAAGAATTTGATTTGGATAAAGTTTTAATGGTAAATTTTGAGAAAACGTATTTGTGTCACTTAGAAAGTGAACTGACATTTTTAACTTATCGATTTTGTTCAAATTTGCCATTAATTCTTTCTCAACATGCCAAATAGGCATGGAGGATTTCACTTGGAATATTTTAGGATAGATTTCAAGGTTAAATTTTCTTGATTGATTTGCATTCAAAATTTACCAATGTTTACACAACAGAAAGCCTGCAATTTCACCTTTACTAGTTTTGAAAGGTTCTTTAAAAAAATCTCTTCAGTGTTTTAGTTTAGTTTGGGGATCATTCTGATCTCATTAAGTCCAAATGAATATTTCATTTATCTCTTATAAATTTGTAGGGTTGTTTTGGACATTTGAAAAAAAGAATTTGAAAAAAGTGAAGAAAATTTTGTGAAGTATATAAACTATCTCTTTTGAAGTAGAAATGAATTTATTCCAAGCTAGTTTTAAATAGTTTTCTTTTACACTTCAAGAAGAGACAAGAGATTATAACTATCTCTTTTGTCATATATATAAAAAACATTATAATTTATTCCAAGCTAGTTTTAAATAGTTTTATTTATATATATATATGCTCCATATGTATGTATATGTATGTATATGTATGATATATATAATAATGCAATATTATATATATATATATATATAAAAAAAAAACATTTCAAATGAGACAGAGCAGTGCAATATTTCTTCATACGTGCTTCCTTTTCACTTTTACAAAAAATATTTCCTACTATATATCAAACACAAATTTCCAATGGAAATAATATCATATGAACAAGGAAAAACACTTCTATTAATTCAAAGGAATCTCTTACAACTTCTTTCCCATTTATTTTGAAATACAACATACCAAATGCATATCTTTCTTTTATGTTCATAGAACTGAATACTAGATATATTCTTCCATAATCAATTACAACTTTCATAGCTAAAATAGAGTAGTCTTTCCAACACAATAATATACAAGATCATCCACTTCAAGTGGGAAAGGTTACAAAATAAGTTTCACAAGGGACTTGTCGAACTCTGTCTTCCTCCTCAATTTCAATGTATAGAATACAATTTCTTCCACATTTATTCAAAACCAAAAAACAGAGTATATCTCTTTCACATTTTGAATTTAAATTTCATAGCCAATACTAAACATATTTCCATCACCAATAATGTACAAGGTTATCCACTTCAAGTGGGAAAGGGTTACAATAAGAATAATCTCAACAAGGACTGTCAAACTTGTCTTTTTCCATTCCATTTCAAAAGACAGAATACAAATCTTCTTTTCCTTTCTCAGAATAACATTACGGGTATGTCCTTTCACATTCAAATAGAATTTTATTTCCAAAACAGAATACTATCTAATACCAATAATATTACAAGTCATCCACTTGAAGTGGGAAAAAGGGTTTACAAAAAGAAGTTTCACAAAGGACAGCCAAACTTTGTCTTCTTTCATAGCTCCAAAACAACAAGTATGAATTTCCATCATTCTCCAATTTGATCACAACAAAATAGGGGGAAAGGCAACGCTCTCCACCCAACCAAGACATCCAATGAAAAGGAGAATTCATCCTTCTTCATTGGCCCCCGAGCCCCAACCATATTGCAATTAGAAATATTTTTCAACACATGGCAACAATAGGCTTCCACAACACAAGACATATTTCTCATTCAAAATACAGTCCAAAAACAGAATGCAGTTTACAACCACATTAAAACATAACAAACAAAACTTAGGCTTCACCATGCAAGCCAAAGGAGCAAGAAACTATGGGGGATGTTGCTTATGCCTCCCAAAGGGAAATGGGTATCACCACCGAGAACAAACCACCATATATATATATATATATATATATATATATATATATATATATATATCATTTCAAATCCCTGACATGCCCTTATGCCTCCCCCAAGTACCCCTTATTCCTCACATTTCCTTATGCCTCCCAACCTCTTATGGCACCCCATAACGAGTAAAGAAATGCAAGCTATTTCTTTTTAGGTGGAACCCAAATCCCAACTCCCTCCACACTTATACCTCCCCAAAATACTTATGCCTCCCACAGAAATACCCCATAGTCTTCTCCTACACCATCCCTAGGCCATCTACCCAAACAACCCACACACATGCCAAAACATTCACAACAATAACATTTGCACAAATAAAAGAAGAGCATTTCAAGATCCAAGCTCTTACCTCTCCATAATGGAGTTTTTTCCAAGTTCCAAATGGCAAATTTCCAATGCAAAAACAACCCAAGATCAACGAAACACATGCCTATAAAAATTCTGCAAACTTTCTCCAAAAGCAAGAGCTCAAAACAACAAAAGAATTCACCCCAAAAGAAGTATGCAAAAGTGAAGCAACCAAAAGAGTGTAACCCCAAAACAATAAAATGAATTCAATATATAGAAGGGGGAAGAGAGGAGGATGAGGTGGATCTATGTAGGATGCCACATCACACATCCTCAACTCCAACTCACAAGTCAACTTCAATCTCCAAGACACAATAAATAAGTAGGTGAATAATATGATAGTTTTACTTACACACTCAAATCAAGCCCATACCCCAAAGGACTGAAATTAATTTCAAGCAAGAAGTGCAATTAAAACATTCATCTTGACTTACAAAAATGCATAATGAAAGTCTAAATTCAACTCTCCAACCATAGGTATGGTTGGTAAACAAATTTAAGAGGTATGGGACAAGTTTAACTTGTCCCACAAGCCTCCAAAATCAGCCTCCAAGGACAAATTCGAATTTCCAAGAAAGATGGAGTGTTTCTTACTCCAAAATCAACTTACATACCCCTTACACATTACTTACACATTTCTTACAACACTTTAATTCAAGGCCAACAACTCTATTAATTACTTTCTTATGACATATTTTAATTAATTAACTTAACAACAAGATTACTCACAATATTACACACCATATAATAAATAATGAAAGGGGTCAAAGCACCAAAAAATAAACACATGCAAACATTAACAAAGGGACCAAATAAAAGAAAATACATACAACCCTTGGTCACATTTAAAGGTGATCCCCCATGGGAATCCCTAACACAATCAAACACACACAAACAATACAATTGCCATGGTGACCTTGTTGAATTCATCTAGAATTCCAAAGTGGTTGGTCTCCAATCCCCGATGTTTGTTGTGATATTTTAAACCTACAAAATAAAAATACCTCCTTCGGCCTCGTGGCCATATTAGAACATCCAAATGAATATAAATATAATTTCAAGATCATCAACATATATGTGAATCACAACAAACATCAAGACAATCAACAGTATCACTTACAATTTCATCCACAACTATATCATCACCAATTTTAATTCAATTCTCATTTTCTAGGTCTACTCAAAATATCCAAATATCACAAGTCTGAAAAACATCTATAATGTAACCATGTCAAATAATATATCAACATCAATATCTAAAATGTCTCTAATAATCATCATGCACCATATATGAATCAAAGTCCACAATAAACCATGATCTAACATCTAACATCATACTAAATTAAAATATAACAATGTCCATAATATAGTTAGCAGTATCGATTATCGTATCACAAGGTGTCGAAGAAAAGTCAGGCACTATAGGTCCCCTCCTAGGATTGATAGTTGTGTGTGTAGTAAGGAGAATGTGATTTTCTTAAGGTAGTACTCTATGGGTAACCAAACTCCAACATAATGTAAAACCCTCTTGGTTGGGCACAAGTGTAGAGTGAAGAGTGTTAGGTGGAAAATATTACCAACTACCCTTGAAAGTCACCCTTAAGAGTTGGGATCATAAATGAACTCAATACCCAATCTCAATTATCATTTGGGTTTTATGGTGCAATATTAAGAGTTAATTGCAAAACTTAACAACATTTTAATTTATGATTAGTTGGTGAAAATGTAACTGTAAGATGATGTGCTTAGAGAAATGTTGAATTTCATATTGTTCTTATAACATGTTTAAACCATCTTGTGGTGAGAAAAGGATCCACGTTGTGTAAACTCTAATGTGAACCTTAACCCTTTAAACAATGGACTACTCCATCTTTCTCTCCTACTTGTCCTATTATGTAATGGATGTATGATGTGAAACTATGTGATCATGTTCTTAGAGATAAATCCCCTAAGACATGGACTAGTAGTCTCATGAGGATACAAATGTCCCTATTAACAAATAGGTTACATAATTCATTAAAAAGGCATATGAACCTAGTTAGGGAAAACCCTCTTAAGTTGGACGTAAATGATACTTAGGAAACCTAATCTAGAAACAAAATAAGGAAGTATGTTTCCATGTTAAGTTCTTTTGAATCCTTAATTAATTGTTAGAGCATAACTATAGTAAAATTATAATTGACGCTTGACCTTGAGAAGTGTAATCATGAGATGTTATTCCATAGGTAAAGTGAAACATGATCTTCTTTGTAATGTGATTAAACCCTCTTACTGTGGATAAAGAACCTATTTTGTATAATACTTATTGTGTACTAAATCAATTATCAATTTATAAATGAATGGAAGTGTAACACTCGCTAAAAATGCTCACACGAGACCCAAGAACAACCTAGGTTTAGTTATAATGTTTTTTTGAAAATCGTGCCCATAAAAGTTTTAGAAATTGGCAGTTGCCACATTAATTTCTCTAAAGTGATGACACAAATAAAAATAATATTCCATGATAACACAATATTTAAAATCTACAATATGCTTTAATACATTTTTTTGACTAAGCAAGTTTAATCTCCCTAAGGATTATTTAAATAATAAATTAATTCCTACTAAGTTGAATAATCCCCCATGGGGTGTCAAGGGTAAAAGTGGCCAATGAAATTAAATACCAAGGTTATTTAATTTCTATAAGGTTGAAACAACTAGCAAGGTCCCATATTAAAAGTTGGGTTTGGAATAATAGACCCTTCATTACCCCATAAAGTGACCCCTTAAAAAAGTCAACCCATATTTTGAAATTAAAACATTTAAATTAAAAGGTAATTTCCCACTCACCCACTCTCCACCTACTTTTTGTAGGGATGAATCTCATCCCTTGGATGGATTCAATTTGGTCCCTTGATGTGAAAAAAGGTAACCAACCCTAAAACATCCTTATGAAGTCTCCTTTCTCATTTCATTTGTCTCATTGCTTCTATTTTGTTTTGCAGGTTAAATGAAGAGAATGGGAAGCCATTGAAAGTCATTCCAAGCTTGTGAAGAGGCTTACAAGTTTTCTTGTTTTCTTATTTTGTGTATACCCTCATTTAGGGTTTCAAAGTATTGGTTTAAATTATTTCACTTGTATTTTGGTTATATTTACCCAAATGGGTATATAGGTATTTTCCATTTTAAGGATATAGTCAAATTTGAGGTGCGATATATATATATATATGCATGGAGGAAGAGGCCACAAGCAACCCAAAGATACGATCGTGACAGAAAAAAGTGCGCAGTGGGTAAGGACCGCATGTCTAGTATACGATATGTTGGGTTGGGGTTTTATTAAATTAGGGGGGGAGGGGTCGGCGACCCCAACCCCCACCCCATTTATATTAAATGGGGTGGGGCTTGGGGTCACTGATCCCTCCCCCCCCCATCTCACAACAATAATAAAATAACTTTTCCCTACACTGCTGCAGCCGCGACTATGGCAAAAATGCAATTACATTCTCTTTCTTTTTAAAGCTTATCAATAATAAAAATTTATTTCATATATATATATATATATATATATATATATATATATATATATATATATATACATATATATATATATATACATATATATATATATGTATATACATTATATATATGTATATATATGTATATACACATATATGTATATACACACATATATATATACATATATGTATATATACATTATACATAGAATATATATATATATACATATATACATAGATATATATATATATACATATATACATACATATATATTATATATATATATATATATATGTATATGTATTATATATATATATATATATATGTATGATATATATATATATATATATATATATTATATATAAGAATATTAATACACATAAAGTAACATTTAAAAATTACATATTATATATATTAATAATTTGTTAATAATTAAAATCATATATTATATAAGAATATAGGACATTAACACACACACATACACACAATAAAAGAAATAATGGCTCATTCTAATAACTATTTCCTTGTCAATAACATTTAAAATATTACTAACCCTACCACTTAATAATAAATTTGTAGGTAATAGTGTTAACAAGTTGAGTTTCAAATATACATATTTTTTTGTACACTAAAGCTTTCTTCTTTAACAATTTGATAAGTTTGTATGAAAGGTAGAGGAGGACTAAATTTCTTTTCCCCTTACTAGTATTACGAATTTTCTATATTTTGTAAATCAACCAAGTAACAATTTAAAATTTAAGTTCTTCCCATCCACTTGAAATAAAGCTCAACTTTCCTACAACAATATAAGGAAATGCAAGAAGATAGTTTACTTTTCAATGCATGCCTTTAAGTAATATATGAACTTTAATATTTCTTCATTCTCATCTCTAATAATACAAATACAACAATGAAGACAACTTTCCTTTCCTACAATACAACTTTCAAACAAGGTAATGAACTTTCTTTCCCATTTCACAAAACTAACTTTACAACACAAATCTTTCTTCTTCTTTTCAATATATAATACAACTTTCATAACCAACAATGGAATACAATTTTCCTTCACAAGTTCAATACAATGTCCTCCACTTAAAGTGGGAAAACATACAAGAATATAAACTAAAAGTAAAATGCAATATTACAAGTTCCTCCACTCTAAGTGGGAATAACACAAAGAAAGTCTTGTTACAAGAAGGATCTTCTTAGGGACTCCACCAAAATCTCCAAGCTTCACAACACCAACAAGATAGCTCCTCCAAGGTTTGTTTGATTCAAAACAAAATGGGGGAGAGGCAATTCTCTCCACCCAACCAAGATATCCAATGAAGAGGAGAAGCCATCCTCTCCATTGCCCCTGAGCCCCAACCACATTACAATGGGAGATAATTCCAACACATGGCAACAACAAGCTTCCACAACACAAACAAATATTTCACAACCATTTCAACCACATTCAACTCAACAACAACACAAGAAAGAAGAACAACAAAAAACAAGGCTTAAAATGAAAGCCAAAAGAACAAGACCTATGGGAGGCCATTTATACCTCCCAATGGGAATGGGTGCCCACTTTAATGCATCTCAAATCCCATACATACTCTTATGCCTCCCTCAAATACTCCTTATACCTCCCACATACTCTTATGCCTCCCTCATAAAAGAAACAAGAAAGAAATGCAAGCATTCCTTGTACAAGATGGGGCATCCAACCCAAAATCCCTCCAAACAAAAGGGTAAACTCTTATGCCTCCCTACACAAAATCTCCCCATAGTCTCCTCTTACTCAAAACTTAGGTAATCTACCCACACCCAACAAGCATTCCAAAGAAACCAATACTCAACACAAGCATATATACACAAAATAAATCAAAACATAAACAAGGTAAAGCTCCTACCTTTCCATAGTAGAGCTTGTTCCAAGAGTAAAACTCCAAGCTCCTCAAAGCCAAGAAAGCATCCACAATCTCCAAAATCCACAAGCACTCCCAACAATCCTCTAACTCTTCCAAAAATGCAAGAGCAAAAATAATGAAGTAACCCCCAAACAAGCAAAATAATTTCAATAAATAGAAAAGGAAGAGAGGAGGGTGATGTGGCTCCAAGTGGGATGCCACCTCATTTCCTCTCCCCTCCACATCACCTTAGTCAACCTCATATTCCAAAGCACAATTAATAAGTGGTTGAAGGAATGACATATTACTTACACACACCATCTAAGCCCACACCCCCTTAAGGACAAAATTAATTACTTGAAAGAAAGTGCAATAAACATTTCACCTTTTTACCTTCCCAAAACACCTAATGGGGTCTAATTTTGACCCCCAACCCATAGGTATGGTGGTGTGGGACAAGTTTTAGAAAAGCTTTAAATTTGGCCTCTAAGGTTCGAATTTTCATGAAGGGGTAGAGTGTACAAAGCATACAAGTTTCCCACTTTGTGGCGATAAATATTTTAAAATCTGACTAGTAAATAAATCTTTAAAAATACTATAAAAATTTAAAAATCAAATTTGGCCTCACCTAAGTATTTATAGCCTCTTAAAAATACATGTTTGGTCATTTTATATGTGTTTGGTCATGTTTTGGTTGTCGGAATATTTTGTTGAAAGTACAAAAACTACAAAAAGTGGGACACAATTATATGCTTTGACCCCGTATAACTCAAGATCCCCAAGCACTCAACTTACAACCCAAAATCCAAGAGAAATCTACTCTAATAAATGCATTCCTTTGGTCACATATTTAATTAGTTTAGGACAAGATTTATTAACTTTAATAAGACACTACAACCCATTAATAATAAAGGGTAAAATACATACATCAAAATCTAATTAATTAAAACAAGTAAATTACATCACTAAAAGAAACACATACTAACATTAACAAAGGGAAACTAAAATAAAAGACAACACATGACCCCTTGGTCACAATTTCCCCTAACCAAATTCAAACACACACACACAATTACATGTTGCCATGGTGACCCTTGTTGAATTCATCTAGAATTCCAATGTGGTTGGTCTCCAATCCCCCGGTGTTTGTTGTGAATAATTTTACCTGCAAAACACATAAATACCTCCTTCGGCCTTGTGGCCACATTAAAAACATCTATGATAAAATATGCAATATAAATCTACAATCATCTATATATAAATCAAATATCATCTAGGCAATTACGATATCATTTACAATTTCTAGCAACATTTCATTCATGTCAAAATGATCACAACATTACTTCAATTATCAAAGGTCTATTCAATATGATGAAATATATCACATGTCATATATATATATATATATATATATAGTCATGTTAACAAGAATATATCAACATCAATATAAAATGTCTCTAATAATCCACATGCATCATATATGAGTCGAAATCAATAATAGTCCAATATCTCTAACATCTAGTATCATGTTAAATCAAAAAGCTACAATATATCCATAAGTGTAGTTGTGATGTCGAAAATCGATAATAAAAAGGTGTCGAAGGAAAGTGGCCACTACATCCCCTTCCCTTAGACTCGACTTCCTCCCGGAAGTCATTGGGAGCAGTGTGGAAATTAAACTCGTAGCAATGTAGCATCCTCCCATGTAACAATAGTCTCATCATACCTATCCCACTGGACCCAAACCTGGTCAATATCTCTACCTCGAAGGCCCAGGGTCCTATGCTCTAAAATGCGGATGGGATCCACCATCACCTATCTTGGATCCTACACTTGTAATGAGGTCTAATCCAAAGACATGTGAAGGATCTCGCAATATGTCTCCTAAGTACATAAACATGAAAGACATCATGGACACAAGACAAGCTAGGTGGCAATGTTAGACGATAGGCCAAAGGGCCGATACGCTCCAAGATCTCAAAGGGACCCACAAATCTAGTAGCTAACTTAGAACTTTTTCTCGTAATGGATAGGGCTCTTATGTGTCCTAACACAAAGGAATACCTTCATACCCACATAAAAACTATGATATGTTCTATGCTGGTCTACATACTTATGTTTTTAGTCTTGTGCCTCCTACAATCTCTACCTAATCATAACAACCTCTACTACTCCATGTCTTGGCGTAGTAACATTGGCCTAAGAGAAACCATGTCCTCTAACTTGTCCTAACTAAGAGGTTTCTTGCACTCTCTGCCATATAATTCCTACAAAGGATCCATGCCTATCGAACTCTAAAAACTATTATTGTAGGCAAACTCCACCAAGTATAGGTACTCCTCCCATCTCGACTAGTGATCCATGACGTACATCTTAAGCATTTCCTCCAAAATCTAATAGGGTGATATGTTGTATTGAAATTGATCTTCATCCCGAGGGCATGCTTTGCATGGTAGTCTAGAAGTGGGAAGTGTACAAAGGATCACGGTCACAAATGATCTTCCATGGAATCCCATGCAATCTGATGATCTCATCGAGATATACCCGTCTTCTTTGTCTAGTGTATGTAGTGCCCACTCTCCTTTGACACTATTTAGATACTGATCCTGACACTATTGATCATATTTTGGACATTATTATGTTTTGATGTAGTATGATGTGTATATGCTAGATCATGGATTCCTATGGACATTATTATGTTTTTCTTAGTATGATGGTTAGATGTTAGACTATGGATTAATATTGATCTAGATTCGAGTTATTATGTTTTATGATCATTGAGACATTATTATTATTATGTGGATGATGATATACTAGTTGACATGGACATGTTATTGATGTTGATTTTAGACATGTGACATTGATATTATGAATAGCTCTAGTATAGAAATCTATTGGATGATGATATAGTTGCAAATTGAATTTAAATGATAAATGTTAAATTCTTGATATTGTTGTGATTTGGATTTAATAATTGTATGTTGCTTATATCATTTGGATGTTCTGATATGGCCACGAGGCCAAAGGGGTATTTTGCATTTTGTAGGTTAAAAATCACAACAATGTCGGGGGACTAGAGACTAACCATATTGGAATTCTATGTGAGATCAACAAGGTCACCATGGCAACTGTGTTTGATTGGTGTGTTGTGTTATGTTAGGACTCCCATGGGGGGGATTTCCATTATTGTGACCATGGGGCATATGTGTGTTTTATTTATATGTTCCCTTTTATTATTGTTGTGTGTATTTTTTTGTAAGGTGTTCTTTCTTTTAATTAATTTAAATGTGATAGTTTAATGTGGGAGTCATATAGTTAATTTTTAATTAAAATAATTGGGATGAGGGATGTAAGAATTAAAGTTGTAGTCAAAATTAATAATTAAATTTGATTTATAACCTTATGATAAATAAATAAATCTTTGTGTCAAATATTATAATAAATAAATGTCATAGATATTAATGCATGTGTAAGAGGATGTAAAAGAGTGTGTAAGTTACCTTGTAAGGATGTGTAAGAATTTGTAAGAGTTGTAAGGCAGATTTTGGAAGGTCAAACACTCCATCTCTTTTGAAATTCGAAATCTACCTTGGAGGACAAATTTGGAGGCTTGTGGGACAAGTTAAACTTGTCCCACACCTCTCAAAAACCTTCACCAACCATTCCTATGGTCTTGGAGTAAAAAAATCTATTTTATTATGTTTTGATATGATTTTGTGTAAGAATTGATTGCTATTGTCTTACAAATTTTTAATGCATTCCTTTTGGAGTATGGGCTAAATTGAAGTATGTAAGTGGTTTGTCATTCTCATTTATTGTGATTTATTTGTTGATGTTGATCCTTCTTGGGGGTTGAGGAAAAATGATGTGGCATCCCACTTGGAATCCACATCATCCTCTCCCCACCTTCTCCTTTAAAAATTCAAATTCCTCCTCATTTTGGGGTTGTTGAAACTTTGTTATTGCACTCTTGGGTCAAATTTTCTCTTGCCTTTGGAGCTTGCTTTGTGGAAGGAGCTTGGATTGATTCACATGCTTGTACATTGCTGTTTTGGGACTGTGTTTTGAGCATCAAAAGATTGTTGTGTTGGAAAACAAATCTCCATAATGGAGAGGTAGGCTCTTGCCCTTTTTACTTGTTGTTTTTCCCTCTTTCTTGCATGCAATATTGAATGGTTTTGTGTTTGCATTCTTGGATGGATGGGTAGAATGCTTAGGGAAAGGTGTAGGGAGAAGACTATGAGGTTTTATCAGAGGAGGGATAAGGGATTACCAAGGGCACTTGTCTTGTGGAGGGAGTGTTGGTTTGGGATCCACCTAGGAAAAGAATATGCTTGCATTTCTTACTTTTGGGGGGGCATAAGGGATAAGTTTGGAGGAGGGATAAGGAGGGGTTGAGGAGGGATAAGGTTTATGGGTTTTGTTATGATTTTGGCGGGTTGTTTTGGTGGATGCCCAAATTTCAACAAGGGAGGCATAAGGAGACCTCCATAGATCTTGCTCTTGTTTGGCTTGCTTGCTTGAAGAAGCCTTTGTTTTGTTGTGTTGTTTTTGATGTAGTTGTGAACTACATCTTGATTGAATTATGTGTCTTTTGAATGTGAAAGAATGTTGTTTATTGTGAAAGAAGCCTTGTTGCTATGTGTTGATGTTCATACCTTATTCCAATATGGTTGGGGCTCGGGGCCAATGGGGAAAGATGGCTTCTCTTTTCCCATTGGGTATCTTGGTTGGGTGGAGAGCGTTGCCTTTCCCCCTTCCTTGTTGTGATCTAAAGATGAAAGATGAAGAATTCAACATACTATTGTTTGGAGAAAGAAAAAAATAGTTTTGACAGTCCTCTTTTCTTGAGAAAATTGAATGTAACCCTTCCCACTTAGAGTGGATGAATGTAATTGATGTTGAAATGTGAGATGTTTACCTTGTAATTGGAATTTGTAATTGAATTGAGAAATGTATTCTTTGTTTTACCTTGGAAAGATAATGTAAATGATATTCCATACTTGTAATTTTGAAATTTGAAATCAAATCAAATTGGAAAGGAGTTCGGTTGTAAAGTTATTTGACCTCTCAATAAAGGATGGCATTGATTCTTTTAATTCTATTGGAATGTGCATACTTGGATTGTATTGAATGTTTTGAATTACATTTGCTGTTTGAAATGGTATCTCTGTTGAAAAAGAAAATGCGTGAAGAATAAAAGACAACATTTTGTTTCCTTACTTTTATTGTCAAATTTAGATATCAAAATGGTGCCATGTACTTTGAGTAATAAATTAGAGCAATAGAATGTTTCATATCAGAATTGAAAATGCTTCCACTTTGGGAAATTGTAAATTGACCTTTAAATTGTTAGTAATTGAATTTTGTTTTCTTTAGAATCTAGCACCGAATTAATTCATTAAATGCACAATTCAGATTTATAACTAAAATTAAGGAATGAGACAATGAAATTTAGATGTATTAATGTTTAAGAAACCTTGTGGAAATGTAACAATTAAAATGACTATCAAGAACTTCATCAAACTAGATTTTAAACTTGCATAATAGATTTCCTGTCAAAAGATGCAAAATATATCAATTGCAACCCAATCCATAATTTGAACCTGGAAAACACTCTTTAACACACCCATGATCATCCCTCCATGTTCAATTTACATGTTGAGGAGAAAGGAAATCAAAATTGAACAAAACTTGTAAGTTAGGAAAAACTGCCAGTTATGCAATTAAAAACCCTGCAGATCATTTATTCAAAATTGACCTTGAAAATTTATCAAAAATCAAAATTGATGATTCCTATGTAAAGAGGACTCTGAGATATTTTTGGAAAGTCCTCGTTTTCCTAAAATGGAGCTTCCTATCAAAATTTATGGCCATTTGAAGTTTTACTTCAAAATGGCCATCCCAAACCAAAAATGAAATAATTCAACCTTAGAAAAATTTAAATTTTAAACTTTAGAAAAAAATCTAAAAAGTTCCATGGCCCCGCCACCCTCTCATCCTATCAGAAGTCACCACATGGCACCTTGGAGGGGCGGACCCTTATTAAAACTTAACATTTTGAAAATTTGGCCTCGGGAAAATTTTCCCAATTTTCCCCGCAACTCCGCATCCCGCACCAATCACGTGCTGACACGTGGCAGGGAGGGCCATGGAATTAAAATTGAAAACTTAACATTTTGCACTTTTGGAAAAATTTTATAGTTTTCCAGTGTACCCACACCCTCGCAGCCAATCAGACGTTGACACGTGTCCTAACGGACGCACGGGCCCATGCAAGTCTTTTTTACCTTTAAACACTTTTGGCACAAAATCTTAAATCGCTCCACCACTTCATAGGCCCGCATCCAATCAGAAGATGCCACGTGGCCTTTCACACAAATTCGAGGAAAATTTTCCTTTAGAAAATTTGGTTTGTTTTTAACCTTGGGAAAAATTCTCAAATTTTTCCCCATGACCCGCCGACCCCCGTCCAATCACGTGCTGACACGTGGCAAATTGGACATCGGCGGAGTGCGGAGATTTTCTCTCCTTTGAGATTTTAACTCATAAAATATTAAATTTCCCCTTTGTTCCACCGGTCCACTTCTCCCCACACCAATTAGGAAGCGACACGTGTCCTTCCTCCCCAATCACACTCAAGGGAAAAAAATTTCCCTAAGCCCGCGGACTTCCCAAGGGAAAATTTCCCCCTAAAACTCCGCCGAGCCATAACTTGAGTTTTATTGGGAGTTAGGAGGACTTATTTATATGGTTGGAAAGGTGAGAAAATTTCCTATCCAATGAGAATAATTTAGGTAAGTTTTGATGAATCTAAATGTGAGAAAACCTAGTTGAAGTTCTGAGCCTATTAGAGAGCAGGCATGGGGGTAAATTGCTCCCTGAACCTAAGTAAGACATGTAACCCTAAAACTTGAACTTTATGAATTGTTATAAGTTGTAAATGGAAATATTGTGTTGGGTAATTAGAATCTATTCTAGAACCTGTTAGTTCAAACTGATGCCTTGCAACTTGGTTGTAGACTCTTCTAATCAAAAAAGAAAATTATTCCATAATTTTCCCAACTAATTCCTAGTTTGTTTCTTGATCTCAAGTGGTAGTTTGAAGATGGAATTACACTGTATAGGTGGTTTTCACCGGAGAAAAATGGTCCACTTTCGTCAATTTATCCACCGTGACCATGATGGCGTTGTGGTGGTACCTCGATGTTGGTAGCCCAACAATGAAGTCCATGGAAATGGTGTCCCACTTCCACTCCGGTATGGTGTGAGCAAAGAGAAGGCTAGCTGGATGCTGATGCTCCGCCTTCACCTTTGGGAATTCTAAACAACGTGATACCAACTGAGCCACATCTCTCCTCAAGTTCCCTCTAATGGTACAACTTTCTCAAAGTGGCATGCATCTTCTTCACACCTGGGATGGGCCAAATAAGGTGCATGGTGAGCCTCTCGTGAAAATGTTTTATCTCAAACCTCCATCTCTAGGAACATATATCTAACCTCTGTGTTTAAGAAGGCCATCCACCTCTAGTGAGAATCCATCAAACTTCCTCTCAAGGGGTCTCGAGACTCAATCTCTACTTTGGCTACAAGGTAGAAGTTTTTCGTGAGGAGGCTACTATAATATCATGCTCCGAAAAAATTTTACCCACCGAAGTGGCCATAACCACATGTCTCCGTCTGCTCCACTTTCTTATATCAAGCTTATGCTCTGATACATCTATTAAATAAGACCAAATTACAAAACCAAACTTTAAAACTTAGATACCTCGGACACTTTACTTACAAACTTGAGAATAGAAGTTTCTTCACTTCTTATGAGATCCTTCTTCTTTGATGTAGTGAATGAGTCTCAACACGCCTATATATAGGAATGTGAGAGGATTTTCACCGGATCAAAGGGAAACCTAGAAACTGAGAACCGGTAACCTAGGTAGACAAAATATTCCCACTTTAGGAAAAGTAGGAAGACACGCATGAGTACACGCCACTCATGATAACACCTTTAGAAAGTGGGGAGGTCCACCATGCTTTCGATAAGACCTAAAGATAGAATCTTATCTAGCTTTATTATAGATGAAAACAAGCCTGTCATCATAGCTATTATGGACTATACTGGACACTAGGACCAATGTCATCATCGGACGAGCTGGAAGATTCCCACTCATGTCTTTCTGCAAAGTAGGGATCATGAGTATTTCACTCATACCAAAGTCTGGATAAGGATGTTGTCCCATCAATATCTCTATTGAAATGTCTTCTCATAGGGAAAAGATATTGATCTGGAATCCTTAAGAATTGACCAGGTGCAGGAGGATGCACATTCATTGTGTGATGGAGGATAATCTTTCTCCAAAGTTGGCCATTGGGATTCGCATGATGTCCCTGTTGAAGATTAGTCCTTAAATAATAATAAACTTTTACATACCAATGAATTTTACAATTTATCAAAATATTTTTGTAGTATCAAGAGCAACATTTAATAGTGGACTGTCAGAAATTTTGGTAGGTAGAAATTTTGAAAGAAAATATTTAAAATGATTTGCTATGTACTGCCTATCACCAGTACTGGGTCGATTCCATATATCATTCTCCAAAGGATGTCCTTCTGGCTAGAGTCTTGAAAACTCAAATCTCCAGAGAATGTTTGGTCTGGGGACCAACTGTCTTAACCTTCGCCCTTCGACTGGAATATCATCAGCAGGAGGTTCAACATATCTGAAATGTCTCCATTGCCAATTTAATGTGTAGAATACCATTGGATCTTGTCTAGTATCTTCTGGATCTACAAATCTACAAAGCTACTTCAGATTCTTACGATATGGAGAAACAAAATGATTCCCTAAAGAGAAGCAAATGTTGATCTTCCCAAGAATTAGATTCTTGAATGAATCCTCCTTGGAGTAACTTTTTGATTTAATTCTCTCGATCTCATCTTGACATTCCTTTCTTTCTTCAAAGGAATCATACCTCTATGATGATCTTTGAACTTAGGAACAATTTCATTTCCTTCTCATCTTTAAGAAGTTGCGCTATATTTCTTTCAATCAAGTGAATAGATATGCTTTCTTCTAGAGATGAAAGCATGAGGATTATCTCTTAACAAACATCTTTTTGATCTTTGAAACAATATCATCTATATTAGTTTTACACACAGCTATGGATTTATGTATCCATTCATGATTAGATTCTTTTTTGGGCTCAAAAGGATTATAGTTCTTAATGTGTACTTTCTAGGAATTTGGACATTTGGGATTAAACAGGATATATAAATCTTTTTACTTTCTAGAAGAAATGAAAGTTCCACATTCTTGTAATTTCCAGAGGCATCTACTCTATTAGGAAGTCATAGGATAACATATCATGTTGATAAAATTGCAGGGTTCTTTCATAACCTTCTATTCTAATAGGAACATAGGCTATATACCTAGAGATGACTTCTTTTTATCAAAATTAATTCTAAGATATGTCTCAGACCAACAATCAGGAGGTATGGCTTTAGATCTTAACAGGCTAATATCTCACTCCCAGTATCTATCATGGCATCTAAAGAGTATGGCTTGATATTAGGAATACAGATCATGATAGAAATAAAGGGATTTTGGGCACCTTTTATTGTGCATACCTCTATGCATTTGGTTCTTCTGTTGAGACAGATGCTTCTTGCTTCTTGATGAAGAATCTGTTGATAAGCTTCTTCAAGATCTTCTTCATCTTCTACTTCCTTTTTATCTCTTTCTTCTTCTTCAATGAGTCTTTTGTACTCATTTGTGGCTTTTGCAATCACTTTTTGGAGAAATTCAATTCTATTTCTTCTCCAGGTCTTCATTGTTTCTGGATCAGGAATCATGACATTATAGTACTATGAAAACTTGTAACAAGTTCTGAATTCTTCTTGATTAATATCTTCTTCAGAAATAAAAATGGAAAACTTCTCCTTGGAGGAGAACCTCTTCCACCTCTTCCTCGACCTCTTCCCCTGTAGGGAGTTTTTCTTTGACGAATCGTCCTTGAAATGGAGGCCTTGAAGGGACTGGAGAATATGATCTTTCCTGACAATACAATCTTTGCTTTTTTTCTTCTTCTTCTTTCTGATCTGATTATCTTGCTCAATTCTCAATTGTTGAGAATATTTTCTTTCAAGTTCTCGACTTTGTTAGAAAGAAATATCTTTCTTACGTGTCCTGTGGGGGACAGTCTTCAAATTCACTTTGTCTCAACCGCAACTTGTTTGAGAAGAAGCTCTGAAGATAAAGGCATCATAGGATGCAAGAAAACTAGCATTCATATTTACACATACCATATTAACAAATGATGGCAAAAAATATATCCAAATTAGTACTATCGTATTTGAATATGAACATTGTAACATTTATTTGAAATTCTTCATCGAAGAAGACTAATAAGAAATATCCGAAGAATAGTTATCCGAATCACTTATCAGACAATGTTCTTTATCAGTTATACCCTTGTCAGAAAGAGTATTAATCTTGGTTTTACCTTTATCTGTCTCTTTTTAGGACATTCATTAGCATAATGCTTTCCTTTACATATAAAACAAGTAGGAATAAACTTCTTCTTCCTACCAATATATTTTTTTTTTCTGAAATAAGACTTTCTATAAGGAACAAAATCTTTATTTTTCCTTTTGAATTTCTTGAATTTGTATTTACTGTATCTACCCTAACCCTTCCCTTTGAAAAAGAAGAACAATCTATACATACCTTCTTTTTGTGGGAAGACAACTGAGAATTACAGCCAAAAGGGTCAACTTCAATTATCTGGCAGAACTTATGACCTAAGGCCTTTTGGGCCTTAATGACTTCTTTGTGATCCTTCTTTTCTCTACATAAGCCGAGCATTAGTCTCATCAATGATCTGATTGATGGCACCAAGACTTAACTCATCAAGAGTTTTTCCATGCATGGCCTTCTTATATTCTATAGAGAAATAAGTAGGAAAAGATTCTATATATCTCATTCTCATTGTAGGATCATTAATATTGCCAGAATTATAATACAACTTTTGCATATAACACTGATACTCTTTTATTCTACTCATGTCACATAATCTAGCTTTTAAAATAAAGAAGTATTCTGAAGCTTATCACTATTAACATCACCAATGAATTCTTTAATAAGAGCAGCAGTTAATGCAGAGTATCCACCTTGTAAAATATCTTTTTGGTGTGGATTAACATCCCACCATTCTTTTACTATGCCAACAAAACCATTAGCAATCATTTCAGCTACCAAATGTGGATCTTTTATATACAAAGTTGTTTGAGAGTTAGCCCATCCTATAATTCCATGAATCATCTCTTTAATTTCTTCAATAGAATGGCAATCTAATTTATACCAATTGGGCTGGAGTGTCTGAGTTCTTGCAGTACCTTGTAATGGCTCAGCTTTTGTACCAAATGGTTCACCTAAAAACATACTTTCTGCTTCATCTGGTTTTATTTTTACCATACCAATTGATTTTTTATCCTCATTCTTCTTTTCAAATAAGAATGATGGACTATACTGAGATAAGATAGCCTTTATGCTATGATGAAGATCCAACAAGCTCTGTAACCTCTTTCCAAGACACTGCTTGTGACAAATCAGGTTCTATTTCTTCTGGCTTCTTGGTATTTCCCAAGATTTTCTCTACTTGTGGAACCATGATGGGTATTAGACTTACAGATTCTTGGACAGAATCTATTTTTGACTAATCTCAGTAGTGGACTCGGATAAATGAAGAAAACTAGACTATGTACAAGAGCTTATGAGTAGTACTCAACTTAGAAGACACATCTTTTGATATCTACAAATGTTTAATCACAAGTTTGACAATATCAACAACATTTCTAGTGACAACCTTAGGTAAATCTAGACAAGTAGATATATAAGCGTAGCGAAGTTTTCTCAACACTCTTCTCTAATTTCTTAATGACATCCTGACATCATCAATTTTAGAATTTAACAATTTTAAAGCACCTGACACATCTCCTTTTTGATTCAACTCTATAGCTTTCGAGTTTTCTCCATTTCTGCTAAAATAGACTCCTGAGACTGAAGCCTATCATGTACATTTTTGACAGCTTTATTAGTCCAGTTAAGCATTTTGGAGGACTCAGATGGATCTATCTGTCTATCTACAGACCTTTGATACCAAAATACAACTTTTTGGGTTGAGTCTGGAGACAAGACTTCTGTACTGTCCAAAGATGGAAATGAAGAAGAAATATGAGATGCTCTAGATGCCATACTAATGGTTGGGCCATTAGATGGTACATATTTTTGCTTTATCAGTTGCTCACAATCTTTACACCATAAATAGTCAGTATTGGGATCATGTACAAGACTATTATGACTACAAATATACACTGTTTTTTTTAAAGATTTTCTAGAAGATTCTCCTAAAGAAAATACAAACTATCATATCTGACGAACTAGACCTAGGTAAATTAGACAAAGAACTTTTAGATCTAAATGACAAAGTAACATTAGACTTTGACTCATTTACTACTGTTGTGGCATTCTCTAATTTGGGCTGACTTGTTCAAGAAATTTTTGACAAAGTCCATTCTTTTGGAACTTTGATCTACGACCAGGAAATTAATTCTAGTTCAATCTTTTGACTTTCTAAACTTACATGGCTCACCACGCTATTGCCTTTGGAAATACCATGCTTTACAACATGATACATGGTATTGACAAGCCTATAGATAACTTTATAATGGATGGCAAGTGGACAAGCACTAGGCTTCATATTTAAACCAAGATGTGGCAAGATGTAATTTTAACACATCTTTTAACAAATCATCTTTAGTAAACTAATAGGGTAGTTTGATAGACTTCAAAGGAGATTGGACCATTATGCAGACTAGTTTGAATAGCAGCAAGCAATGAATCTTTGAAATTATCAAATCTTAAATCCATTAAACAACACAACACAGAGGCATTAAGACCACGTCTGAACAAGGGAGTAATTCCTATTTGACACAACCTATATGTGCAAATTTAAAGGTTTTTGATTTTTTAAAGATTTAATATCACTGGATCTATAAGAGGAATATTATATTCACTAGAAGATGTTTGGGAAACTTGTATGACAGACTCTCTAGTTTTAAGAGTAGTAGCAGCTATCAAATGAAATGCATACACTTAGCATATACTTGATTATACGGGATCTTAGGCAATTCCCATGCCGGTAAAGGATCAGACTCTTCTTGAACATCAATTGCAGAATTGACAGAAACACATCAGAAAAACTTACAAGATCTTGATCTAGATCTCCACCAGAAAGACTAGCACGATCTTCAAACTCCATTTTAACTGGTACTATCAAGCAACTCTTCTGCAGGACTTACGGTATCGGCCTTCAACCTTAAACTGCACACATCCAACGGTGACTTACAAGCGGGAGGCTCACCTCTTTGCCTGACTTACGAGGTATAAACTTGATTCATAGATGAAATAAGAAATATACGTAAAATATCTTCAAGATAGAAACTCAGATGATAACTTGCAAATTTTATTGATATTATACTTTCAATACATTCAAATCCTTTCACTCTGTAGAAAAGAGAACCAGCTTTGATACCACTTTCTTATATCAATCTTATGCTCATATACATATATTAAACAAGACCAAATTACAAAACAACTTTGTATTTAAAAGATCCACATTTGGTAGCTAAAATGATTGCTAATGGTTTTTTTGGCATAGTAAAAGAATGGTGGGATGTTAATCCACACCAAAAAGATATTTTACAAGGATGGATACTACACTAACTACTACTCTTATTAAAGAATTTATTGGTGATGTTAATAATGATAAGCTTCATAATACTACTTTATTTCTAAAAGCTAGATTATGTGACATGAGTAGAATAAAAGAATATCAGTGTTATATGCAAAAGTCAGATTATAATTCAGCAATATTAATGATCCCTACAATGAGAATGAGATATATAGAATCTTTTCCTGCCTATTTCTCTACAGAATATAAAAAGGCCATGCATGGAAAAACTCCTGATGAGTTAAGTCTTGGTGCCATCAATCAGATCATTGATGAGACTAATGTCGGCTTTGTAAAGAAAAGAAGGATCGAAAAGAAGCTATTAAGGCCCAAAAAGCCTTAGGCCATAAGTTCTGCGATGATTGAAGTTGACCCTTTTGGTTGTAATTCTCAGTTGTCTTCCCGCAAAAAGAAGGTATGTACAGAATGTTCTTCTTTTTCAAAGGGAAGGGTCAGGGTAAATATGTAGATACAATAAATACAAAATCAAGAAATTCAAAAGGAAAATTCTTTTAAAGATTTTGTTCCTTATAGAAAATCCTATTTCAGAAAAAAAATATATTGGTAGGAAGAAGAAGTTTATTCCTACATGTTTTATTTGTAAAGGAAAGCATTATGCTAATGAATGCCTCAAAAAGAAATAGATAAGGTAAAACCAAGATTAATACTCTTGCTGCCAAGGGTATTACTGATAAAGAATATTGTCTGATAAGTGATTCAGATAGTTATTCTTCAGATATTTCTTATCAGTCTTCTAATGAAGAATTTCAAATAAATGTTGTATAGTGTTCAAATTCAGATACTGATAGTACTAATTCTGGATATAGTTCTTTGCCATCATTTGTAATATGGTATGTGTAAATATGAATGCTAGTTTCCCGCATCCTATGATGCCTTTATCTTCAGAGCTTCTTCTCAAACAACTGCAGTTGAGACAAAGTGAATTCGAAGATTGTCCCCCCTGGGACACTGCAAGAAAGATATTTCTTTCAAATAAAGTCAGAGAACTTGAAAGAAAATATTCTCAGCAATTGAGAATTGAGCAAGATAATCAGATCAGAAGAGAAGAAGAAGAAGAAAAAAAAGATTGTATTGCAAGAAAGATCATATTCTCCAGTCCCTTCAAGGCCTCCATTTCAAGGACATATTCATCAGCATCAAACTCCCTACAGAGGAAGAGGTCGAGGCAGAGGTGGAAGAGGTTCTCCTCCAAGGAGAAATTTTCCATTTTTATTTCCTAAAGAAGATATTAATCAAGAAGAATTTCAGAACTCTTACAGTTACAAGTTTTCATAGTACTAATGTCATGATTCCTGATCTTGAAACTATGAAGACTGGAGAAGAAACAGAATTGAATTTCTCCAAAAGTGATTGCAAAAAGCCACAAATGAGTACAAAAGACTCATTGAAGAAGAAAAAGAGATAAAAAGAAGCTAAAGATGAAGAAGATCTTGAAGAAGCCTATCAGCAGATTCTTCATCAAGAAGCAGAAGCATCTGTCTCAGAAGAACCAAATGCAGAGGTATGCACAATAAAAGGTGCTCAAAATCCCTTTATTTCTATCATGATTTGTATTCCTAATATTAAGCCATACTCCATAGATGCCATGATAGATACAGGAGCAGATATTAGCTTGTTAAGATCTAAAGCCATACCTCCTGATTGTTGGTCTGAGACATATCTTAAAATTAATTTTGATAAAAAGAAGTCATCTCTAGGTATACAGCCTATGTTCCTATTAGAATACAAGGTTATGAAAGAACCCTACAATTTTATCAACATGATATGATATCCTATGATTGCCTAATAGGAGTAGATGCCTTACAAGAATGTGGAACTTTCAGTCTCAACAGAGATTTTATATCCTTGTTTAATCCAGATGTCCAAATTCCTAGAAAGTACACATTCAGAACTATAATCCCTTTACCAGAGCCCAAAAAAGAATCTAACCATGAATGGATCATAAATCCATAGCTCTGTGTAAAAGTAACATAGATGATATTGTCACAAAGATCAAAAAAGATCTTTGTTCTGATAATCCTCATGCTTTCATCTCTAGAAGAAAGCATATCTGTTCACTTGATTTGCAGCTTGTTAAAGATGAGAAAGGAAATGAAATTGTTCCTAAGTTCAAAGCTCATCACAGAGGAATGATTCCCTCTGAAAGAAAGGAATGTCAAGAAGAGATCAAAAAGCTACTCCAAGGAGGATTCATTCAAGAATCTAATTCTCCCTGGGCATGTGCTGCATTCTACGTCAACAAGAGAAGTGAGCAGATCGCAAAAGAAAAGGCTTGTAGTTGATTATAAGCCTCTAAATAAGTTTGTCACAGCAGTTCAACACCCAATTCCTGCCAAGGATGATTTGTTAGCAAGATTAAAGGATCAAAAGTTTATAGCAAGTTTGATCTGAAGAGTGGTTTCTGGCAAATCTTCCTCAAGCCTGAAGATACATTCAAAACTGCATTTGTTGTGCTAGGAGGTCAGTATGAATGGAAAGTTCTTCCTTTTGGTTTAAAGACTGCACCTTCTATTTTTCAGAAAAAAATGGATTCCATATTTGGTGATCTCTCTGAATTTTTATTAGTATATATTGATGATATACTAATATTTTCTAAATCACCAAAAGATCACATAGAACACCTTGAAAATTTTATGAGATAGTATATAAAATGGTCTGTGCTTGTCTCCCACAAAAATGGATATTTTCAAGGATGAAATGAATTTTCTGGGTATAAAGATAAAAGATGGATCCATAGAAATGCAGAGTCATATTGTATCTAAAATCCAAGAATTTCCTGATGAAATCAAAGAAAAGGAACAATTGCAAAGATTTCTTGGATGTGTAAATTATGTTGCAGGATTCTATAAAGATATTGCTGCTGATAGAATTCTTCTTAATAAAAGATTAAAGAAGAATGCCCCTGCTTGGTCTGAGGAAATGACTCAGGCTGTTAAAAGAATCAAGAAGCAAGTATTGAACCTTCCTGCTATGTCCTTGCCTGGTCAAGGATTGAAGATTATTGAAACAGATGCTAGTGAGCATTATTGGGGAGTTGTTCTGAAAGAAAAAATAGACAATGGTAAAGAAAAAATTTGTAGGTATGCATCTGGTTCATTTCAAGGTTCTGAATTAAAATATCATTCTACACATAAAGAGATTCTAGCTTGCTAAAAAGCTATTAAAGCTTTCTTGTTTTTTATTCAAAATGAGCATTTCATTCTTAGATCAGATTTAAAAGATTTTAAAGCTAGAATGAATAATGGTGACCCAGCCAATAAGACTGCATTCAATAGATTGCAGAGATGGGGTATGTGGTTCGATAATTTCAGTTTTGATATCAAACACATTAAAGGAAAGAGAATTCTCTTGCTGATTTTGCCAGCTAGAGAATTAAATCAATCCAGGAAAGTGAATATCACTCAGGTTTTTCATGAGTTTGTGGAATGTATTTGGAATACTGCTACTTGTCAAAATTATCTGGAATCTAAGAAAAGAAATGATAATGAAATGTCTTGGGAAGCTCAATTTTCTTCTCTCTAGAGGAATCATTTCTGTTTCTCCATATCAGACTACAGAAGTAGCCTGTAGATTTGTAGATCCAGAATTCCAACAACAGAATTCCATACAAGACAAGATCCAATGGTATTCTACACATTAAATTGGCAATGGAGACATTTCAGATATGTTGAACCTCCTACTAATGATATTCCTGTTGAAGGCCGAAGGTTAAGACAGTTGATTCCCAAACCAAACATTCTCTGGAGATTTGAGTTTTCAAGACTCTGCCGAAGGACATCCTTTGGAGAATGATATATGGAATCACCTAGTACTCCTGGAGATAGGCAATACATAGCAAATCATTTTAAATATTTTCTTTCAAAATTTCTGCCTACCAAAATTTCTAATAGTCCACTATTAAATGTTGCTCCTGATACTGCCAGAAATATTTTGATAAATTGTAAAATTCATTGGTATGTAAAATTTATTATTATTTAAGGACTAATCTTCAATAGGGACATCATGCGAATCCCAATGGCCAACTCTGGAGAAAGATTATCCTCCATCACATACATGAACGTGCATCCTCCTACACCTGGTCAATTCTTAAGGATTCCAGATCAATATCTTTTCCTACAAGAAGACATCTCAATAGAGATATTGATGGGACAACATCCTTATCCAGACTTTGGTATGAGCGCAATACTCGTGATCCTACTTTGCTCGAAAGACATGAGTGGGAATCTTCTAGCTCATCTGATGATGACAGTGGTCCCAGTGTTTAGTATAGTCCATAATAGCTATGATGATAGGCTTGTTGTCATCCATAATAAAGCTAGATAAGATTCTATCTTTAAGTCTTATCAAAAGCATGGTGGACCTCCCCACTATCTAAAGGCGTTATCATGAGTGGCGTGTACTCATGCATGTCTTCCTACTTTTCATAAAGTGGGAATCTTTTGTCTACCTAGGTTATCGGTTCCTGGTTTCTAGGTTGCCTTTTGATCCGGTGAAAAGCCTCTCGCATTCCTATATATAGGCATGTTGAGACTCATTCACTACATCAAAGAAGAAGGAGCTCATAAGAAGTCTCAAGAAACTTCTAGTCCAAGTCTGTAAATAAAGTGTCCGAGGTATCTAAGTTTTAAAGTTTGGTTTTGTAATTCGGTCTTGTTTAATAGATGTATCGAGAGCATAAGCATGATATAAGAAAGTGGTATCAGAGCTGGTTCTCTGTTTTATAGAGTGAAAGGATCTGAATGTATTGAAAGTATAATATCAATTTTACAAGTTATCATCTCGAGTTTATATCTTGAAGATCTATTACGTATCTTTCTTATTTCATCTGTGAATCAAGTTTATACCTCGTAAGCTAGGCTAAGAGGCGAGCCTCCCGCTTGTAAGTCACCATTGGATGTGCGTAGTTTAAGGTTGAAGGCCGATACCATAAGTCCTGCGAAGAGTTGCTTGATAGTAACAGTTAAAATGGAGTTTGAAGATCGTGCTAGTCTTTTTGGTGGAGATCTGGATCAAGATCTTGTAAGTTTGTCTGATGTGTTTCCTATAAATTCTGCAATTGATATTCAAGAAGAGTCTGATCCTTTACCGGCATGGAACTGCCTAAGATCCCATATAATCAAGTATATGCTAAAGTGTCTACATTTCATTTGATAGTTGCTTCTACTTTTAAAACTAGAGAGTCTGTCATCCAAGTTTCCCAAACGTCTTCTCGTGAATATAATATTCCTCTTATAGATCCCAGTGATATTAAATCTTTAAAAAGCAAAAACCTTTAAATTTGCACATATAGGTTGTGTCCAAATAGGAATTACTCCTCTGTTTAGAACGTGGTCTTAATGCCTCTGTGTTGTGTTGTTTAATGGATTTAAGATTTGATAATTTCAAAGATTCATTACTTGCTGCTATTCAAACTGGTCTGCATAATGGTCCAATTTCCTTTGAAGTCTATCCAAACTACCCTGTTAGTTTACAGAAAGATGATTTGCTTAAAGAAGTCTTAAAATTACATCTTGCCACTACTGGTTTAAATATGAAGCCTGGTGCATGTCCACTTGCCATCCATTATAAAGTCATCTATAGGCTTGTCAATACCATGTATCCTATTGTAAAGCATGGTATTTCCAAAGGCAGTAGCATGGTGAGCCATGTAAGTTTAGAAAGTCAAAAATTGAACCAGAATTAATTTCTTGGTCGCAGATCAAAGTTCCAAAAGAATGGACTTTGTCCAAAAATTTCTTGAGACAAGTCAGCCCAAGTTAGAGAATGCCACAGCAGTAAATGAGTCAAAGTCTAATGTTACTTTGTCATTTAGATCTAAAAGTTCTTTGTCTAATTTACCCAGATCTAGTTCATGTAGATCTGATAGTTCTATTTTCTCATTAGGAGAATCTTCTAGAAAATCCTGTTAAAGAACAAGTATATATTTGTAGTCATAATAGTCTTGTACATGATCCCAATACTGACTATTTATGGTGTAAAGATTGTGAGCAAATGATAAAGCAAAAGTATGTACCATCTAATGGCCCAACCATTAGTATGGCGTCTAGAGCATCTCATAGTTCTTCTTCATTTCCATCTTTGGATAAGACAAAGTCTTCTCTCAGACTCAACCCAAAAGTCTGTATTTTGGTATCAAAGGTCTATAGATATAGACATAGATCCATCCGAGTCCTCCAAAATGCTTAATAGACCAATAAAGCTGTCAAAAATGTGCATGATAGGCTTCAGTCACAGGAGTCTATTTTAGCAGAAATGGAGAAAACTCTAAAGCTATAGAGTAAATCAAAAAGGAGATGTGTCAGTGCTTTAAAGTTGTTAAATTCTAAAATTGATGATGTCAGTATGTCATCAAAAAGTAGAGAAAGTGTTGAGAAAACTTCTGCTTATATATCTACTTGTCCAGATTTACCTAAGGTTGTCACTAGAAATATTGTTGATATTGTCCAACCTATGATTAACCAATCTATAGATATCAAAAGATGTGTCTTCTAAGTTGAGTACTACTCATAAGCTTGTACAGTCTAGTCTGCATCATTTAACTGAGTCCACTACTGAGATTAGTCAAAAAATAGATTCTATCCAAGAATCTGTAAGTCCAATACCCATCATGGTTCCACAAGTAGAGCAAATCTTGGAAAATACCAAGAAGCCAGAAGAAATAGAACCTGATTGGTCACAAGCAGTGTCTTGGAAAGAAGTTACAGAGCTTGCTGGATCTTCATCACAACATAAAACTATCTTATCTCAGTATAGTCCATCATTCTTATTTGAAAAGAAAAATGAGGATAAAAATCAATTGGTATGGTAAAAATAAAACCAGAAGAAGCAGAAAGCATGTTTCTAGGTGAACCATCTGGTACAAAAGCTGAGCCATTGCAAGGTACTGCAAGAACTCAGACACTCCAACCCAATTGGTATAAATTAGATTGCCATTCTATTGAAGAAATTAAAGAAATGATTCATGGAATGATAGGATGGGCTAATTCTCAAACAACTTTGTATAGAAAAGATCCACATTTGATAGCTGAAATGATTGCTAATGGTTTTGTTGGCATAGTAAAAGAATGGTGGGATGTTAATCCACACCAAAAAGATATTTTACAAGGTGGATACTCTGCACTAACTGCTGCTCTTATTAAAGAATTCATTGGTGATGTTAATAGTGATAAGCTTCAGAATACTTCTTTATTCTTAAAAGCTAGATTATGTGACATGAGCAGAATAAAAGAGTATCAGTGTTATATGCAAAAGTTGTATTACAATTCTGGCAATATTAATGATCCTACAATGAGAATGAGATATATAGAATCTTTTCCTGCCTATTTCTCTACAGAATACAAGAAGGCCATGCATGGAAAAACTCCTGATGAGTTAAGTCTTGGTGCCATCAATCAGATCATTGATGAGACTAATGCTCAGCTTTGCAGAGAAAAGAAGGATCATAAAAGAAGCCATTAAGGCCCAAAAAGCCTTAGGCCATAAGTTCTGCCAGATAATTGATGTTGACCCTTTTGGCTGTAATTCTCAATTTCTTCCCAAAAAGAAGGTATGTATAGATTGTTCTTATTTTTCAAAGGGGAAGGGTCGGGGTAGATACAATAAATACAAATTCAAGAAATTCAAAAGGAAAAATAAAGATTTTGTTCCTTATAGAAAGTCCTATTTAAAATATATATATATATAATAAATATATTGGTAGGAAGAAGAAGTTTATTCCTACATGTTTTATATGTAAAGGAAAGCATTATGCTAATGAATGCCCTCAAAAGAAACAAATAAGGGTAAAGCCAAGATTAATACTCTTGCCGCCAAGGGTATTACTGATAAAGAATATTGTCTGATAAGTGATTTAGATAATTATTCTTCAGATATTTCTTATCAGTCTTCTGATGAAGAATTTCAAATAAATGTTGTACAGTGTTCAGATTTAGATACTGATAGTACTAATTCTGGATATAGTTCTTTGCCATCATTTGTTAATATGATATGTGTAAATATGAATGCTAGTTTCCCACATCCTATGATGCCTTTATCTTCAGAGCTTCTTCTCAAACAATTGCAGTTGAGACAAAGTGAATTTGAAGACTATCCCCCCTGGGACACTACAAGAAAATATTTCTTTCCAACAAAGTAAGAGAACTTGAAAGAAAATATTCTCAACAATTGAGAATTGAGCAAGATAATGAGACATAAGAGAAGAAGAAGAAGAAAAGCAAAGATTGTATTGCCAGAAAGATCATATTCTCCACCCTTCAAGGCCTCCATTTTAAGGATGTATTCGCTCGGTGAAAAAAATCCCTACAGGGGAAGAGGTCGAGGCAGAGGTGGAAGAGGTTCTCCTCCAAGGAGAAATTTTCCATTTTTATTTCTTGAAGAAGATGCTAATCAAGAAGAATTCCAGAACTCGTTACAAGTTTTCATAGTACTAATGTCATGATACCTGATCCGTAGAAACTATGAAGACCTGGACAAGAAATAGAATTGAATTTCTCCAGAAAGTGATTGCAAAAGTCACAAATGAGTACAGAAGACTCATTGAATAAGAACAAAGAGATAAAAAAGAAGTTGAAGATGAAGAAGATCTTGAAGAAGCCTATCGTAGATTCTTCATCAAGAAGAAGAAGCATCTGTCTCGAAGAACCAAATGTAGACGTATGCACAAAGAAAAGGTTCCCAAAATCCCTTTATTTCTATCATGATCTGTATTCTTAATATCAAGCCATACTCTTTATATGCCATGATAGATACGGAGAAGATATTAGCTTGTTAAGATCTAAGGCCATACCTCCTGATTGTTGATCTGAGACATATCTTAGAATTTATTTTTATAAAAAGAAGTCATCTCTAGGTATACACCTTTACGTTCCTATCAAAATACATGGTTATGAAAGAACCCTGCAATTTTATCAACATGAAATGTTATCCTATGACTGCTGATAGGAGTAGATGCCTTGCAAGAATGTGGAACCTTCAGTCTCAACAGAGATTTTATATCCCTATTTAATCCAGATGTCCAAATTCCTAGAAAGTACACATTAAGAACTATAATCCCTTTACCGAGCCCAAAAAAGAATCTAATCATGAATGGATACATAAATCCATAGCTCGTAAAAAGTAACATAGATGATATTGTTTCAAAGATCAAAAAGATATTTGTTCTGATAATCCTCATGCTTTCATCTCTAGAAGAAAGTATATTTGTTCACTTGACTTGCAGCTTCTTAAAGATGAGAAGAGAAATGAAATTGTTCCTAAGTTCAAAGCTCATCACAGAGGTATGATTCCCTCTGAAAGAAAGGAATGTCAAGATGAGATCAAAAATTTACTCCAAGGAGGATTCATTCAAGAATCTAATTCTCCCTGGGCATGTGTTGCATTCTACGTCAACAAGAGAAGTGAGCATATTCGCAAAATAAAAGGCTTGTAGTTGATTATAAGCCTCTGAATAAGTTTGTCACAGCAATTCAATACCCAATTCTTGCCAATGATGATTTGCTTGCAAGAATTAAAGGATCAAAATTTTATAGCAAGTTTGATCTGAAGAGTGGTTTCTGGAAAATCTTCCTCAAGCCTGAAGATACATTCAAAACTGCATTTGTGTTGCCAGAGGTTAGTATGAATGGAAAGTTCTTCCTTTTGGTTTAAAGACTACACCTTCTATTTTTCAAGAAGATGGATTCCATATTTGGTGATCTCTCTGAATTTTTATTAGTATATATTGATGATATACTAATATTTTCTAAATCACCAAAAGAACATATTGAACACCTTGAAAAAATTTATGAGACAGTATATAAAAATGGTCTGTGCTTGTCTCCCACAAAAATGGATATTTTCAAGGATGAAATGAATTTTCTGGGTATAAAAATAAAATATGGATCCATAGAAATGCAGAGTCATATTGTATCTAAAATCCAAGAATTTCCTGATGAAATCAAAGAAAAAGAACAATTGCAAAGATTTCTTGGATGTGTAAATTATGTTTCAGGATTCTATAAAGATATTTTTGCAGATAGAATTCTTCTTAATAAAAGATTAAAGAAGAATTCCCCTATATGGTCTGAGGAAATGACTCAGGCTGTTAGAAGAATTAAGAATCAAGTCCCGAACCCGCCTGCCATGTCTTTGCCTGGTCAAGGATTGAAGATCATTGAAACAGATGCTAGTGAGCATTATTGGGGAGTTGTTATGAAAGAAAAAATAGACAAATGTAAAGAGAAAATTACAGGTATGCATCTAGTTCATTTCAAGGTTCTGAATTAAAATATCATTCTACACATAAAGAGATTCTAGCTGCTAAAAAGCTATCAAAGCTTTTTTGTTTTTTAATCCAGAATGAGCATTTCATTCTACGATCAGATTTAAAAGATTTTAAAGCTAGAATGAATAATGGTGACCCATCCAATAAGACTGCATTCAATAGATTGCAGAGATGGGGTATGTGGTTTGATAATTTCAGTTTTGATATCGAACACATTAAAGGAAAAGAGAATTCTCTTGCTGATTTTGCCAGCAGAGAATTAAATCAATCCAGGAAAGTGAATATCACTCAGGTTTTTCATGAGTTTGTTGAATGTATTTGGGATACTTCTACTTGTCAAAATTATTAGGAATCTAAGAAAATAAATTATAATGAAATGTCTTGGGAAGCTCAACATTTGCTTCTCTCTAGGGGAATCATTTCTATTTCTCCATATCAAACTACTAAAGTAGCCTACGATTTGTAGATCCGAGGTACCAACATCAAAATCCATACTAGACAAGATCCAATGGTATTTTGCACATTAAATTGGCAATGGAGACATTTCAGATATGTTGAACCTCCTGCAGATGATATTCTTGTCGAAGGCCAAGGTTAAGACAGCTTGATTCCTAGACCAAACATTCTCTAGAGATTCAAGTTTTCAAGGCTTTGGCTTAATGAAATCCTTTGAGAATGATATATGGAATCAACCCAAGACTCTTGGTGATAGGAATTACATAACAAATCATTTTATATTTTTATTTCAAAATTTCTACCTACCAAAATTTCTAACTACAGTTCTACTATTAAATGTTGCTCTGATACTACTAGAAATATTTTGATAAATTGTAAAATTCATTGGTATGTAAAATTTATTATTATTTAAGGACTAATCTTCAACAAGGGCTTCCAAAACTACATTCTCCTTCCCCTTCACATGTTATATCTCCATGTCATAATCATAAAATAACTCCATCCACCACCACCGACAAGCGTTGAGATTGGGCTGCGTGAAGAGGTGGTGAAGACTCAAGTGATCAGTCCTGAGTGTAAATCTCCAGCCAAGAAGGAAGTGTCTCCATCGTACTAAGGCATGAACAACTACCACAAGCTCAAGATCATGAGTTGGATAATTGAGCTCATAATCCTTGAGTTTGTGAGACTCAAAAGCCACTACTCTTCCCTCCTGCATCAACACACCTCCAAGTTCCACTAAAGAAGCATCTCGTATATGAAGAACTCACCCGAGGATCTTGGTACAACAAGAATAGGTAATTTCATGAGGCATTCCTTCATTTTCTTGAAGGCCTACTCACATCTATCTGACCATACAAACTTCTTCCCTTTTCGCTGAAGGGAAGTGATGGGGTGTGTAACCCAAGAGAAGTCCTAAACAAATCTCCTATAATATCCTGTTAAACCCATGACTTTGCACACCTCTGTCACACTAGTGGGTGCTAGCCAATCCATAATAGCTCTACTCTTGGAAGGATCGACTGTGATACCTTCCCAAGAAATAATTTGGCCCAAATACTACACCTCTGTCTAAAAGAATTCACACTTCTCTAGGTTCCCATAAAGATGTTTCTCACGAAGACACCAAGAACTCGGAAAAGGTGATCCTCATGCTCCTCACGCGTGATTAAATCAAATGTAATCAAGGAATATGAACACAAATTGATCCAAGAATCTCTAGACACCCCATTCATCAAGCTCATAAACATTGTGGGGCATTCATCAAACTAAAAGGCACTACGATAAACTTGTAGTGGTCATATCTCGTACGGAAGGTGGTCTTATGAATATCTTCCTCCATGATCCTCATTTGATGATAACCTAACTTAAGATTTATCTTGGAGAAAATTTTGGCCCCTTTCATCCGATCAAATAAATCGTCAATGCGCGAAAGGGGGTAATGATTCTTGATTTTTACTTGTTCAACCGGTGGTAATCAATACACAACTATAGACGTCCATCCTTCTTCTTTACAAAATCACCAATGCACCCCAAGGGGATACACTAGGATGGATTAGGCCTTTCTCTAGAAGGCCCTCAAGCTGTAACTTGAGCTTGCAGAGCTCAGGAGTAGTCATCTAATATGGTTCTCATAAGATAGGCTCTGCGCCCAGAACCAAATCTATGTGAAAATCTATCTCATGTGGGGGTGGTAACCCCGGTAGCTCCCTTGGAAAGACATCAAAAAAATCTCTCAAGATGGGATGGTCATCAAGAGATGGTCCACTAGACTCATCCTCATATATGTCACTAACCGTAACAACATACATCTGACAACCTCATTACACACACCACTTAATCTGCATAGCGGAGATGGTGCGAATGGAAACAGGCCTCCTAACTCCTGCTATCACTGACTCAACCCCTAGATCATCTGTACAAGCAATAGTCTTATGGTAACAATCCATTCTAGCTCTATGTGCAGAAAACCAGTCCATGCCCAAGATGACTCCATAAGAACCCAGAGGAAGGATGCGAAGATCCGAGGTAGTGGTGAAGGGTCCCAAATCCACTACACACTCCTTTACCAAGGAGTCTATAGAAATTTTGGCTCCAGAAGCCATTTCGACATCCCAACTAAGACCTTTTCTAACTATCACCACCTACAATTCTCTACTAAGGATGATGTAATAAAAGAATCAAATGAACCGAATCAAATAATATAGAGGTGGAAATACCACCAATACTACCTTTCATCTCTATCACAATACTCTAGTGCTCATCCCGCAATTCTCGACCGCTACGTAGATCCGATGGCTTCATGCCATATCTCCAACAAGAGCTCTAAGATTTGTGTCTTACCCTTATTGTTAGGGTTACAGTGGGATATCTCTAATGATTTCCAACAATGCCACAACCATAATAGTTTCTTGGTCCTCTCCAAGTGATATGTAACTCTAGCTTTGAACTCTAGAGGTCTGAGCTATGGATCCCGATGATCCAACTACGCACTATTAAGGTCTCTCGTGGCAAGCTCCTGCTGATTGTGCTCTTAGCACACCCTATGTTCTAATAGGACCCCAGGAAGAGGCCCCATACTCTTTCCCCTCTCGTGTGTCGAACCTCCGAGTAGGTATGAATGGTGGCTGGGTCTCTACTACTAGTGTGGTGGCTATTGTGGTGGCCTGAAAGATGACTATGTTGAACCCTATCCACCACGAGGAGGAGGAATTGACCCCCTCGATCTACTATCCTGCATCTATCCCTAACCTATTACGTATTTCCTAGTGTCTCCTTTGAAATTTAGGCCTTCTCCACATCCTTTACTAAGGTCTGTGGGCAATGAATGTGCACTGCACCACCCAAATCCAAATTCAAGCCCCTGATGAACCTATGAATCCGTACCTACTCATCTTTCATATAGTCAACATACTGGAGTAGGTCCAAAAATCGACTCTCATACTCAGCTATAGTCATAGATTCCTGACGAGGTCATGGAACTTGTCTATATGCTTTGAATAAACCTCTAGGATAAGTACTTGCTCCTGAACCACTCCTCAAAGAGCTCCTGGTAACTATCTCTAAATCAATATGGAGCTTCTACTCCTTGGTCCTCCACCAAACACCAAATCCATCCCTCAGAAGATGGATCGTAACACGAGCTTTTGTGTTGCTAGTACAAGGGCAGAGCTTGAAGCATCCGCTCAAGCTCACCAACTAGACCTCTGCCTGAAATCCATCTGTATCTCTAGAATAGTGAGATGGTCGTAGCTTAAGGATCTCCCCGACATGGTACACAACTATCGATTGATGACCCCTAGACCTCTCTCGTGTTCTCATATCTAGGCCTAGGGCTCCGAGACCTATCCCTGTGTCCTAAAATCTTGTCTCCCTGTCCCCTCTGCAGTGACTCTGCTCTAGCTAACTCCACGCAGGAGTTATCTACCCTATGCTCCTCGCCGTGTCGAGGAGATGTACAATCCCCAATATATGGCTCCCTATCATGTTTGTATGATCGTCCTCCTAAGGACCCTCCGTGTATAGCGGAATTGATGCCCTAAAGCATATGTAAAATATGGGGTAGAATGGCCGCTATGGCCTACTCAAGAGGTGGTATATCTAGGTCTATGTGAAAGGACCCCTCGTCTGATCCGCGCCTCCTGTACAAACCAAGGTAAGATTTAGTTCATCATTCTAGGTTTTATTCCTTTTTTTTAAGTTTACTAAAATATACAATCTTTCAGACAAGTTTTTTTCTAGGTTTAGTATTGTGTTAGGTTTAATGTTGTACTAGGTTCAATGTTCGTGTCTCACATTTTTTCCTGTGTACCCAAGGGTCCAAGATTTGAACCCACAACTCTGATACCAAGTGTAACACCCACTAAAAACACTCACCCGAAACCCAAGAACAACTTAGGTTTACTTAGAAAAATTAAGGAATAATTTTTTTCTGAAAAGCATGCTCACAAAAGTTTTCAAAATGATAGTTACCACCTTAATGTCTCCAAGGTGATGACACAAGATCGGATAACCCCTACAAAATTTTCGAAGTGATTTTGCATTTTGGCCTCTTTTAGAGAAAAATCGGTTTTCGGGTGTTACTAACAGCTTGACATAAGTTTTAACATGCTTTATGTCTTATGTCCTCCGAAACCCGAAACCCGCCTTGTATTAAGAAAATCCTTTGTAATCGGGTTTTCGGAAATTCAACGCATCGGAACATACTTGAGTTAAAACATGCTTTGTGTCGCGTGACTTCCGAAACCCGAGACCCGCCTTGTATTGAGAAGACCCTTTGTATTCGGGTTTTCGGAACCCCAAAGCATCGGAACATCCATGATCCAAAACATGTTTTATGCGCCATGTTCTCCGATTCCCGAAGTCCGCTAAATCCTTTGTTTTCGGGTTTTCGGGGCTATGTAGCACCTAAGCACTTCATGTTTTGTGCTCTATGTTTTCCGAAACCCGAAACCCGGAATGCACTAAATCTCTTCGTGTCGGGTTTTCGACCCTCCAACATGCTGACATGGCATTCATGCCGAATGGTTGGTGAGTTGGCACGCGTTTACGAGCTGAAGTGTATTTATTACTAATTTTCTTATAAATACGCGGATTTCCACGTCATTCTTACCATTCATATTTTTAATTCGTGGATTTTTCGCATGCTCTTCCGCTTTCAAAACCCGCAAACTCGCATTGCCCGATTGGATCGTTTGTTTTTGATCTTACCTGTCTCGAATCGAAGGTATTCTTCTTTCCTTCTTTATTCTTGATTTTTATGGATCGATTGCGCATTTTCTTCCCAATTTCTTGCCAGTTGTTGAAGGTTTTCTTCCCTTCTTCTTTCTGTGTTGTTTTGGAAAGGGTTTTGGGTTTTTAGGGTTTATTCTCTTTTTGGGATTATCAATTGGTGTTGTTCCTCCCAAATCTTAATTATATGCATGATGTATGGAATATGAATAACAAAAAAGAAAGGAAGTTGTATATGTGAAAATTCGAGAAAGACTCTGTTTTTGTTTCCCGGATTTTGAAGACTGTTTTGCAGATTCAAAGGCCCAGAGTATAAAGGAAGCTTGAAGTATCGGGGTTTCACAACATTACGACCTCAACAGTAAATGTCGGGAATCTCCGAAGTTCCGTCATCAAAAGTGGGCGCCGGATTTCCTCCCATTTCCGCCATTGACAGTGAGTGCTGGGTTTCCGCCAGTTTCCGTCATTGAAAAGCAAGTGTCGGGCTTTGCCAAAGTTCCGACAGATCAAACTTGTCGGGTTCTCAGGGTTTTCCGACATCCTCTTCAGCGTGTCGGGTTCTTCTCTTCTTCCAGCGCATTCAGTCAATCGGGATTTCCAGTTTGAACAGCATCACCTGAGTTCCGAGTCTTTCTCCCTCCACATTCTTCATGTCGGACCCTGGTCCATCTCAGGAGAAGGCCGAGAAGTCTAGCAGGATGAAGTACAAATTTAAGAAACCAGAATCCCCATCATATATTGATTGTAATTATGATATCAGGGATACTGAACTTGGTAACATAGATATGGACGACTTTTGGAATAGGGTGAAGAGTTCTTCTCAAACCCCATGGATGATGGCTTTGGCTAACAGTGGCTTGCCCCTTGCAGCAGGCTTTCCCATGTCTGCCCAATGTCCAGAGTTTGTTTTGGCTTGTGCGTCCAGTTACGACTCGGCTTCTCGTTCAGTAAGGAATCAGGCTGGTGAGGTAGTTATCAAACTAGATGGAGCTTATTTTGATGATCTCCTGAAACTACCTAATTTCGAGGAGTATGGGGACCTAGACATCAAGTCGGCTCAGAAGGCCTGGGACAGTAACCAGGAAAATTGCATTAAGGATGTCAATAAGAAGTTCTTGGTCAAGGCAAAACCAGTAATATCTAGATTTCCAAGAACTATTCCTAGATGTGATTTCATACAAGAAATCAATGACATTATCACCCTGCTGAGCCGGGTTTTTGGCTTGCCGGAATCAAATTTATTTCATGGATGGATGTATCAGTTTATGGTCACCATCAAGAAGAACCAGCAAGGGATTGACTGGGGAACCCTTATCAGTAATGAGATTGACTCTCAGATGACGACGGTCTTATCGACCGGAAAGTTTTATATGTTCTCATATGTGGCCTATGCAGCAGCTGGAATGAGGAGCTATCCTGGACTGGATACTAAAGGGAGCAGAACGACAAACCCAGTCTATAAGTATTATCCTCAAATAACAAAGAAGGGGTCCAAGGATCATTTTAGGAGGGTAAATGACGCCTTTTTCTACGAGAACATCTGCCAGCTGAACCCAGGGCTAAGAAAGACAAGGGTATCAGACGAAGCTTGGACTGAGGTATCTAAATGGGGATGTATCTTCTTACAGTTCAAGAAGTTTACCTACCTTCGAACGGTCATGTACTCAGGAGAGCCTTTCCGTCTGCCTCGCTATCCAGGGGATAGATTGATACTAATAGAATTGGTCAGACAGCTATTGGATTTTCACAAATTCCAACAGAGCAAGCATAAGGCAGCAGTATCCTTCCCAATTTCTATTGGGAGATATACTTGCTCAACAGTGGCAAAGGCCAAAAATGTTGAATGTGAACTCCAGGAGAAATTAAAGAAGCATATGAAGTCTCGGGATGGTTTTGACATCCGAGGAGTACTTAGAACCTATGGAGCCCTACATCTGCACAGGCCCGACATTGAGGATATCTGGGTGGATCTGCGTAACGAAGTTGCAGTTCGCAGAAAAGATAATAGTAGGTTAACTATTAATGAGATTCAGACGCTAGAGCTTTCTGATTTGCCAGATGGCACAACTGACAATGAAAGTGTGTTGGATATGTCCTATGATGGGCTTAATGAAGATCGATACGTTTTCCCGCCTATTGATTGGTCGGCCAGCGAAAAAGCCTCTATCACAGATAGGTCGGCTCTCATTCTTGCTCGCACCAAAAAATGGCTCTCTTCTTGGGGCATGAATTTTAAAGATGACAAGTTTCCAAAGTTGGCTGAAATGGAGGTGGGGCCCTCCCAAAAGAAAAAGGACAAAGAATCTTCTGGGGGGTCTATAAAAATCAGGATTCCCAAGAAGAAGAAAGAAAGACAAATCTCTTCAATTGTCTCTCCAGCTCAAACGGTGGTTGTGCCAGAATCACCAACACCACCAGAAATAGGGGAGATTAATTTAGAAGAAGGAGGAAGCCAGCTCTTGACTTCACCATTTGCTGATTGCTCAACTGGAGAGACCTTATCTCTTGCATTCAAGGCTTTGGAAACTGAATCTGTGCCTCCCCCTCAACAACCACTTCAGCCTCCTCATTCCCCATCCACTTCTTCAAGCATGGCCAATATTTTCTCCGGGCTCTCACCCCTCTCTGCTGGAACCCAAGTGATCACCAACACTCCCCCACAACCTGTGCCTCTATTCATTGCACCTACTACCACGTTGGCTGTTGTTCCCCCTCCAATAGTAGAATCTTCTCCCCTTGAGAGTAGAATACCAGTTACTACAACATTGGCAGTTTCCTCTGATACACCACAATGGCTACTCGAGCAAACTCCGAGGAAGAGGAAAGTGATTGTACCCCTACCAGCCTTTGATTTCAGCTCACTCAAGGCTTCTACTGCGAGATCAGCCAAGAAACCCAAAACAGTTTCAAGGGTTTTGGTGGATGCTTCAGGAGATAAGTTCGCAGAGATTGCCACTCCCTCAGCTGACAAAACTAGAGATGATGTAACACTACGATTACTGTAACTGTGGTGGCTCTAGGGAAAGTGACAGCAAAAGGGGCGCAGCAAGATGCAAAGGATTCCATAGACGTCCTGTGCCAAAAGTTGAAAGAAACAAAGGACAGCAGAAATGAGCTTAAGGAAAAAGTGGAGCAGTTGACAGAGGTTTTGATTAAACTCTCAACACCCCTGGAATCCATACCATCTTCTTCTGCTTCTGCCGGATTCGATTTCTCATCGGTGCCTACGATTGAGAAGATTACTAAAAAAGGAAGGGTGGTTGATGAATGGATCCAAAAGTTGCTCCAACAAGGGAAGGAAGTAATTCAAGACGTGGTGAAAGTTCATCAGTCTTTGGGGGAGATTCAGAAGGAAGGAGAGAAGATGGATGAGGAATTCACTGAAGAAATTGGACAGCTTGATTTGACTTGTGAAGCTCTCCAAGTGCTAAAGCAAATCCCAGCACATCTCTTGGTAGAAGAAGGCGTTCTTCCACATACAGATAAACACTTTCAGCTGATCAAGGCCATCAAGTTCAGAGTAAAGATTCTCAACGAAGCCTGCAGCAAGTTGAGAGAATCAAGGGATAAATTGATCGATGGGAAAAGTGATCTGGAAGAAGAATTGCTAAAGATTTGTCCAAAGGTGTCAGTTGGGAACGCAGGTATCCTATCAGCAGATGATCTCTTCAAACAAGTTCAGGAATCTATTCAGCATGAACCTGTACACGGATTTGACCTTGAAGTCATTGGTCAGTTTGTAAGGATTGAGCACACTTTAGAGGCCTTAAGAAAGCTCAGCAAAGGATTGAAGAAACTTCCCGGCACTGCCAGTGATGTTCATGAAACCTGCGAAATGTGGAATGATCACTCCACTGCGCCTGATGAGAATGAAATGCAAGGCATTATTCGGAAGTTCCAGGAGTTTCGTAACAAACAGTCTCAGCTGGAGGAGGAGAAAGAAGAAGAAGCAAAAGATGATGATTCGGATTAATTCCCAACGTCCCATGTCATTTCTATTTTTAGATTGACATGTCTTTGTTATTTCCGTTTTATCATATTTTTAATTCATGTTTTGACTTGATCTCCTGCGTGAGAGTCATGCAAAACTGAAACTCCAGTTAACATGCTACTCTTTAGGATCTGTCCTGTTTTATCTCTAGCTTCTTTTGTTATAAATAAGGGATGCCTGTGCATTCAAAAGGGTCGAGAATTTTTGAAGCATTAAGAGGCTATTGGAAAGGAGAAAAACTTTGTGTTTTCTTTCAATCATTTTGAAGAATAGAAGTTGATATTGTTTTGCAGACTTTGTGTTGTGAAATATATCTTATTTAAGACAGTGTTCTTATGTTCATGATCTTAAAGCTATTCTTTGCATAGAATCTCAGTGTTTCTAATTATCTCGGACACTATATCTGTGATCTAAAACTCGTATGATTATTTCGTGCTCAGTGTTTACTCGGAAGAAAATACGTTTCTCCCATTTCTTTTCTACCGTGCTTCTTTCACTCATAATGTGCTTTCTAACCTATTTCACTTACGAAAGCAATATCCTCAATCGTGTGAATGTGGATTTCGGGATTTCATCCCAACCCCCAATGGTTAGATTAGTGTGAATATTGTATATATTATTTACTGTGTTTTAGATTAGCAATAAACAGGCAGCCTCACCTGTCTTTGAGGAGGGATTTAATCCCATGTACTGTGGTTGAACCTCATATTTTGGTTTGACAAAATATCCAACCAACAGTTTTTGGCGACTCCGCTGGGGAAATACGGATCAATAGTATAAAGCTTATCCTCTCGGTGTCTGGCGACTCCATATTTGCCTTATTTTTAATAAGATCTCCTTTCAAGCCTGCCGCCAGAGGATCTTCACTCGGTCCCGCCGAGCTCAAGGTGAAATTGATCCACTCTTCGAGTTACTGCAACAGCATAATTTCAGCCTTTCTCCCAACAGCGTTGTCTCTAACCGAGCCAGAAGTTCTTCGCCTGTTCGGAGAAACCGGATCCCTGAAGAACGGGAAGCATCTGCAACTTGTCGTGCACTACTCTTGTCTGATACTCGGATCCCTGTACGCACTCTTTTCAGAAGGATGGCGGTTCAACCTGTGCCTTGGGGTGCAGTTATTGGTCCTCTTTCCTTGACTCCTCCATTGAATGAGTTACCACGTGGATCTCGTAAAAACATTCCCAAGTTCAATGGGGATGGGAAGCAGCATCCTGATGAGCATATTGCATCTTTCTTTGTTGCATGCGGTGTCCTCGGAGTAGCCCATGAAGATGTCTCCGTTCGGCTCTTCGTTGAAACATTGCAGGGAGTAGCAGCTGAATGGTTTTACCACCTCCCGAATGCATGCATTCCAGATTGGGCTACCATGCGGACCAAGTTTGAGGCACGTTTCAAACCAGCCGAAGATTCTCATGCTTTGTTAGCTCAGCTCACGCATATGAAGAAGGAATCGCATGAACCTATGCGGGAATTCGTGGCTAAGTTCAATAAGCTGATCCGGAAAATTCCAGTAATAGCTGTACCAACTCTGGAAAACCAAAAATGCTTTTTCATCAATGCTCAACCTCCTGATATAAGCTTTTTATTACGAAGGTCGGTTATCCCAGATTTGGCTACTGCTCAGTCAACGGCTACTGAAATAGAGGATGATCTCATCTTAGCCGGAAGGATCAAGAAAGACATACCCAAACTCAAAAATCAAGGTTCTTCTCAAGGTAACACAGATCCTATGTTTCAAAAAATGGCTAATGATTTGATTGCTTTAAAGAAGCAAATGTCTCAGCAGGTGAACAATGTTCCATATCGGGATATGCCTAGGCGGAATTTTAATAACAATGGTGCACCTGCCAGAGATAGGCCACGGTTAGCTCCTGCTCAACCGAGATTAGCAATTGAAGCTCCGCCTGTTAATGCAGCAGTGGAAATAATTGAAGAAGATGATGAACCAGAAGAACAAGATTCCCGTGAGGATTTCGAAGCTTCAGGATATGCTGATGAGTCTTATGATGAGTCAGCTGGCGACTCCAGCATTGGTTATTTGGAATATGATGAAGATGAATGTGAGCCAGATGGTCAATCATTTGCTGTGTTCACTCGGTCCCAATCTCAGGTTCCCAGAAAGCCTCTGGAAAATACTAAGGAGAAGAATAAGGAACCTCCTGTATCCATAGTCAAAAGGGGTACCCCTATTTCGGCGCAAACTGAAAGAGAGGTTACTAAAAAGACAGCTGCTCCTTATTCTCCTTCTCCTAAGGTCAGTGCCCCAGCACAAGCTCATATAATTAGAACTGAGCCTACTATCATTCCTTCTTACACTGCTTTCGATATTATTGATCATGCAAAGAGAACCAAAATTCAAATGTCAGAAGCAGAATACCTTCAGTCGAATCCCGAACAATTTGAAAAGCTGGCCAAGTTCATCAGAAGTAAAGCGGCCATTCCGATCACCTGCTAAAGGTCTCCTTTCAAATCCTACTCAACCCACACCTCAGAATAATCTGACCTCTGCTTCTTCCTCAGGAAAGATTGAACCATTTTATTTGTCTCTACTTATAAATGGGTTTAAACTCAGCAATTGCATCATTGATTCAGGGGCCTCTGATAATGTTATGCCCGCAAAAGTGGCCCAAGCCCTCGGGCTTACTTTGACTAAGTCATATGGACGGTGCTATTCCATGGAAACTAAACAAGTCCCTCTGATTGGTCAAATTAAGGACGCACAGTTTGCATTTGTTGCCTTCCCTGAGAAGAGAGTAAAAATGACTATTCTGGTTGCTGATATCCCTGCGGCTTATGGTATCCTCTTGGGTAGAGGATTTTGTAAAGATGTCGGAGGAGAGATTAGTATGGATTGGACCAAAGCCAAGATCCCAGTCAAAGGGGTTCAACAGGTTCTTCATCCTGAACCGCAGGCAAAGTATTTGGTGACTAAATCAGATGATCCTAAGGCTCAGATTCTTTTCGAAGATGCTAGCTTCGGGAATTATTTCATGGCATCAGAGATACCCATTGTAGATGTGGAAGAGGAAGATCCCAATGCAATTTGGATGCTCGAATTTGATGGTAGCTGCTCAGCCTCTGGATCAGGCGCTGGTGTTGTTCTCATATCTCCTAGCTCCGAGATTTTCCCATCAGCTTATAAGTTGCAATTTGATAATACTAATAACACGGCCGAATATGAAGCCCTGTTATTAGGATTAGAATTGGCCAGACAGAAGGGAATCAGGAATCTCAAGGTTCAGGGGGATGCGGAGCTGATTGTTAATCAGGTCAGGGGTATATATCAGTGAAAATGATCGGTTGAGGCATTACAGGAACAAAGTTTGGGATAGTATAGAATGCTTTGATGCATTTTCTATTAAGGCAGTTTTAAGAGATTATAATGACAAGGCTGATTCTTTGGCCGTATCTGCATCTCTTCTTCTTCCTCATCCTCAGTTCAAGCAAGACACATACTCTATCGAGATTGTGTACCGCCCTAGCATCCCAGATAATGCAACTCACTGGCAGGTATTCAATGATGATCAACAGGTGTTGGCTTTTCTAGAAAAGGCTGACAATTTCAGTGAGCTATATTTTGAAGGTTCGGAATCAGCCTTTCGTGAAACTATTTCAGAGCCATATCAAGAGGTTGATGGTGAATTTATCCAGCTGAAAGGCAACAAGATACCAAAAGGTCTGGTTTCCTGGAGGGTCTGTTTGACAAACATGATCGCTTTATCCAAAACAAAAGGCAAGTTGAAGGAGCTTCTTCCTCTGAAGTAGATCAAATCAATCTAGGTTCATCTGATCAACCTCGGATGGTGAATATCGGTAAATGTTGTTCTCCTGAAGAGAAGGTAAGATTCATTTCACTTTTGAAGAAATACATCGATGTGTTGGCCTGGTCTTATGCAGATTTGAAATCCTTCAAGCCTAAAGATGTACAGCACAGTATCCCTTTGAAGCCTGATGTCAAGCCGTATAGACAGAAGCAAAGACATTATAATCCGAAGATTTCAGGGACAATCCTGGCAGAAATTCAGAAGATGTTAGATGCTAGAATTATTTTCCCAATCCATCACTCCACTTGGATTGCAAACATTGTCCCTGTCAGGAAGAAGAATGGTGAGATCCGGATTTGTGTTGACTTCCGTAACTTAAATCAGTCCTCACTGAAGGATAACTATCCCTTGCCTATCATGGATCAGGTATTACAAACTGTAACTGGATCGGAAATGTTATCCATGCTCGACGGGTTTTCAGGATATAATCAAGTCGAAGTAACCACAGAGGATCAACACAAGACAGCTTTCACGACCCCATGGGGTACCTTTGCTTACAGGAGGATGCCATTCGGCCTGATCAACGCCGGAGCTACTTTTCAGAGGGCTATGGATCTAGCATTCAGAGATCTGATGGGCAAGGTCATAGTCGTGTATTTGGATGACTTGACCGTTTTTTCTAAAAAGCGGAGTGATCATTATGGTCATTTAGAACAGGTACTTTTAAGATGCAGACGTCACGGGATTTCGTTGAATCCTAAGAAGTCCATGTTCGGGGTTACAGAAGGAAAGCTGCTGGGTCATATTGTGACCAGAGAAGGAACTAAAATTGACCCAGAAAGGGTAAAGGCTATTCAGAGCCTTACCTTGCCCACAAGTAAAACAGGAGTTCATTCTTTCTTCGGAAAGGTTAATTTCTTGAGAAGATTTGTACCCGATTTCGCTGACAAAACCAAGGATATCCTTGGAATGATGAAAGGTAAAATTCCATTTCGATGGAGTACAGAAGGGAAGCTGGCATTTGAAGAAATCAAAAAGGCAGTTGCTTGTGCTCCTGTCTTAGTATGTCCAGACTTCAAGAAAGATTTCATCATGTATAGCTATGCTTCTGCCCACACAGTGTCAGCGATCCTGATGCAGGAAAATGGAGAAGGCATTGAAGCTCCTATCGCATTCATGAGCTGTCCGTTGAAAGAGCATGAATTGAAGATGTCGCAGATTGAAAAACATGCTTATGCGGTGGTGCGAGCGTGAAGCATTTCAGGTACTATGTGCTGAATTCTCATACTCGTGTTCTCGTTCCTGATACTGCTGTTAAATCCATTCTAACTCAACAAGAGCTGGGAAGCCAACGAGGTACTTGGATTGCTAAGGTTCAGGAGTATGACTTGGACATCAAACCTACCAAGTTGGTACGAGGAAGAGGCCTGTGTCAATTGATTGCAGAGAATCATGCTGAAGCAGAGTGTGAGAAGAATCAAGATACTTCTTCCGAGCTGCCTATGGTGCTTTTTGTGAGTACGACCGATGAATGGTACACGGACATTGCTTTCTTCTTAACTTATGGTGAATGCCCTCCACATTTAAATCAAAAAGAGAAGAGGACCGTCAAGTTAAGATCTGCAAAATACCTTTTGTGGAATAATGCAATATACAAGAAAGGTATTGATGGTGTCTTCTTGCGTTGTGTCGATAAATCACAACAGGAAAAGTTATTAGAATCCTTTCATAGCCTAGCATGCGGAGGACATTTTTCGTCCTCTGTAACAGCATATAAGATCTTACGGGCTAGGTATTATTGGCCTACTCTTTTCCGGGATTCAGCAGAATGGGTGTCTAAATGTGAAGCTTGTCAACATTTCGTTGGTCGTCCCAAGCTAGCAGCTCTTCCTTTGAAGCCTGTGGTGATTGAAGAACCTTTTCGCCAATGGGGGATTGATTTTATCGGAACATTGAATCCTGCTTCCAGTGCTGGACACAACTATGTGCTTGATTTGCCTACTGATTATTTTACCAAGTGGGTAGAGGCTGTACCAATCAAGCAAGCGACTTCTGAAGCTGTTTGCAAGTTCCTGAAAGAAAACATAATCGTCAGATTTGGTGTGCCTCATAAGATCGTAGCGGATAATGCCTCTAACTTCTCGTCACATGAATTAACAGAATTCTGCTATGGATTCGGCATTACTCTGGCTCATTCATCTGACTATTATCCCCAGGGCAATGGGCAAGCTGAGTCCAGCAATAAGAATCTGGTTACTATAATCAGGAAACTAGTAGATGAAAATCAGAGGACATGGCACAAAGCATTGTATGATGCGTTGTGGGCTGATCGGATCACTCCAAAGCGAGCCATAGGGATGTCCCCTTTTCAGTTGCTATACGGGATTGATGCTGAAATTCCTATCTCAGTAGAATTGCCGGCCTTGCAGTTGGCGAAAGCGGTTGAAGATGTAGCTTTTCAGAATTCTATCGAAAAGAGGGTTATGTACCTAACCAGGCTAGAAGAAGAGTGAATTAAGGTGGTTGATCGTATAGCAGATCATCAGAGCAGGGTGAAGAAGATTTTCGATAAAAAGTCAAAGCAGCGCAACTTCCAGATTGGAGACCTGGTGTTGCTTTGGGATAAAAGGAGAGAACAGAAAGGAATGCATGGAAAATTTGATTCTTTATGGAAAGGACCTTTCAAGATCCACGAGTTGAATGGTGAAAATAGTTTCCTTCTATCATATCTGGATGGAGGGTTACTCCCTTTGCCTTTCAGTGGACAACATCTAAAGCTGTTCTACCATTAATGCAAGATGCTCTCTTGCATTGTACATATTTTGCTTTTTGTTGTGTGTTTGCTTTTGGTTTTCTTTCTTTCTTTCTTCATTTTGTTTTGTTTTGGTTTTCTCCTTGACCCCGTAGCCTAATAAATAAGACCAGAGATTCTGAGTTCTCTTCCTTTGGTATTGCAAAGAAAGTCCCCAACTGGAGCCAGCTGTTATCCCCATTTTGAGTTCACGACAAAACGATCGGATAACCCCTACAAAATTTTCGAAGTGATTTTGCATTTTGGCCTCTTTTAGAGAAAAATCAGGTTTTCGGGTGTTACTAACAGCTTGACATAAGTTTTAACATGCTTTATGTCTTATGTCCTCCGAAACCCGAAACCCGCCTTGTATTAAGAAAATCCTTTGTAATCGGGTTTTCGAAATTCAACGCATCGGAACATACTTGAGTTAAAACATGCTTTGTGTCGCGTGACTTCCAAACCCGAGACCCTTGCTGTATTGACAGAAGACCCTTTGTATTCGGGTTTTGGAACCCCAAAGCATCGGAACATCCATGATCCAAAACATGTTTTATGCGCCATGTTCTCCGATTCCCGAAGTCCGCTAAATCCTTTGTTTTCGGTTTTCGGGCTATGTAGCACCTAAGCACTTCATGTTTTGTGCTCTATGTTTTCCCAAACCCGAAACCCTAATGCACTAAATCTCTTCGTGTCGGGTTTTCGGACCCTCCAACATGCTTGACATGGCATTCATGCCGAATGGTTGGTGAGTTGCACGCGCTTGCTGAAGTGTATTTATTACTAATTTTCTTATAAATACGCGGATTTCCACGTCATTCTTACCATTCATATTTTTAATTCGTGGATTTTTCGCATGCTCTTCCGCTTTCAAAACCCGCAAACTCGCATTGCCCGATTGGATCGTTTGTTTTTGATCTTACCTGTCTCGAATCGAAGGTATTCTTCTTTCCTTCTTTATTCTTGATTTTTATGGATCGATTGCGCATTTTCTTCCCAATTTCTTGCCTGTTGTTGAAGGTTTTCTTCCCTTCTTCTTTACGTGTTATTTTGGAAAGGGTTTTGGGTTTTTAGGGTTTATTCTCTTTTTGGGATTATCAATTGGTGTTGTTCCTTCCAAATCTTAATTATATGCATGATGTATGGAATATGAATAACAAAAAAGAAAGGAAGTTGTATATGTGAAAAT